>CM057151.1:17742960-17957960 GCA_029962745.1 Echinometra lucunter
TTGAGAAATGGCCGAGGCCTGATTTTAATAGCAAGGCGACAAAACATTTAGATTTCTTTCAAATATTTAACCTTTTCAAATGCTGTATTATACCGGGGGCGCAGTATTTAGCAAGAGGCAGATGAAACTTATGATAGCGAGCAAAGCAACGACAACCGACAACTGCACTATTATTAAAATTCTAAACTCCTTTAAAAAGGCTATTTAAAAAGCCCATGATATCCTGAAAGGAAATATATTCATGGGAGGGAGCAAAGCGACCGAGCTCTAGAAAAATGTGGCATTTAAACCCTCAAACACTCTTTTTCATGATGCATTTATCCTGCGGATTGGGACGGGAGCGCATATCCCTTAAAAGATTATGATTTTTCTTCCT
The DNA here is from genome assembly GCA_029962745.1 of Echinometra lucunter. Lineage (NCBI taxonomy): Eukaryota > Metazoa > Echinodermata > Echinoidea > Camarodonta > Echinometridae > Echinometra > Echinometra lucunter. Next base: position 17,743,337 of record CM057151.1, read on the forward strand.
TTTCTCCTTTCTCCTTTTCTCTTGCGCCCCCTCTAAGTGCCGCCCTTATTAGATGTTATATTTCTTTCAAAAATTAATGTTTAACCTTTGCAAATACTGTATTAGGCAACACTGGGGGAGCATAATTTAGCAAGAGGCAGATACTTACGTGACAGCGAGCAAAACAACGACAATTGTATTGCACTATTTTTGAAATTCTAAACCCCTTTTTAAAAGCTTGTTTTAAGAACTATTTTAGGGGCGCGAAATTATGAGATTTTGAGAGGAAATGATCATGCGAGGGAGCAAAGCGATCGAGCTTTAGAAAAATTTTGGACTTTAAACCCTCAATATTCTATTTCCGATGCATTTACCCTGCGAATTGGGACGGGGGGGGGGGGGGGCGCAAAATCCTTAAAAATATAAAATTTTTTCTTCATTTTCCTTTTTTCTCTGTTGCGTTTTTACGCCCCCTCAGAGTGTCACCCGGGGCACTTGCCCCGCCAAAAGGGCTCCAGAAAATAAGGAAAAAGTTAAGGCGTTTGGTTTAATCCGGAGGTTTAATATTTCTAAACCAATGAGATGAGCCCTCCCGCTTTCATTAATGGGCAAAACTTCACTATGGATGAGTACCCAATTGCTGAAAAGTTTAGTTCAGCTGCGAACTTGAGTCTAATGAGTGTACTGTCACAAAAAATGATTGTGCCGGTATATAGGCAGAACACTCTCCATATTATAACCAGAAATCAATAGCAGTTGTAACAAAGTACGGTCACGCCAGAGACGGGATGCGATCACCACTGGCGGACATGGATGCGATCTCCATTGTTGGATGACATTTTTGGAGATGCATGCAGTGCCTCACTCTGATGCTCCTAGGACCCTCCGCTCCCCACGCGGGCTATAACGCTATAGCGCGTTCGCGCTCTCTATTGGGGTACATATACCAGCACTGTATACAGGGAGTGGGAGTCTAGAAAGTAGCAAAGCGAGTCGAGGTAACAAGGCAGACCAATGTAATTGGTGGCAGTCATGTCTATTGGAGGCTAGCGGGACCAAAAAAGCATAACGCGTCCGCTACTGGTGAACTCTAATTGCAATTTCCTGCTGATTTCTCACTGCAAAGCCAAAAGCTTGACGAGGCAGATGTCTTTAAAAGTCAGATCCCGTAATTTGTGAAGTACCGGTACAGTACAGGTATAGTGTTGGTGGACGCGATTAATTGTGACGGGCGGGTGAGACAGTGTTTGGAGACGCCGATCCCCGATTGGGATGCTGACATGAACACTAACTTTAAACATGGACATTATGCCGCATCTGAGGCATATGAGGTAAGAAATTGCATCTGTGATCTGAGCCACCTGCCCGACAGACCAACCTGTTATATGGGGAACGAAGATAATGGCCGTTTTCTTCACAAATGTTTGTAAATTCAGCGATTGTGGTCAGACTTTCCCATCCCTTCGCCAGCTGATCGAACACATAGAGGATGCACATATTGGTGAGTGAACATCGCCTTACAATACACATACACAAGAGTCTCTATTATTGGGTGTCCCGAACAAAAGCTAACGGGGCAGCGCAGGCGAATGTTTATGGGATCAGTGGTCTGTCGCCTTTTGGCAGTCTACAAAACAAAGAACGTCTGGTCAGGTACAAAATCCTTTGTTTAGGTGCCGAGATTTAGCTGTCAGATGCAGAAAATATTGTAAGAAATACCAGTGCTCAGTAAGTTAGCTGTATATTGGAAAGTGGCATTTCAAATCACCATTTTAATGGCATTTTGAATAATGAAAGATTAAATGGGCTTCATCATCTATCAGTTTGATTGAATGAATAATTTTGTTCTCTTTTTAGAATGCAAGCTTACTTTCAAGAATGAACAGTGATACACATCTGTAATGTTTTTGTTCATTGATTTCAGACTTTAATGTGCATACCATAACCATAGAACCTCTGCAGTTAATGTTTTCAAGAATGTTGAGTTGACATGCACTGTATAGTCTGTACACTTTGGAATTACATGTCACATTTACAGGTTCATGTTTTTTTTTCGAAAACAAAAAAATAAACTTACAGTACATGTAACAGTAGAATGAAATATATTGTGTAGAGCTTAGAGGGAAAAAAAGTGTCACCCCTGTCTTTGTTTGAACAATCTTGAAACACAAGAGAGAGAGAGAGAGAGAGAGAGAGAGAGAGAGAGAATGGTTATTTGTCCAAGTTATCACTAGGTTCTCGTAATTTACGGGTATTTTTCCTGATCGGGTAGGTGTGAAAGCGCCTACTGTGGGTACAGGTTGTACTCTGGTCTCTGGGGATTCCCAAATTATATGATATTGAGGTTTAAAATCATTGTGCGTTCAAAACCGATTGGTGAATTGTAAGCCCATTTAACACAAGACTGACTTGGCTTTCAGATGCACTATACATACTGTATATACTGTATACCGGTACATGTAAGATAATGATTAGGGAATTCTCGATTCAGTTGAAGTTGAAGCATGCATATAATGAAAATAATATCATTATTTTATCTGGAGTCTTTTTCCAAGTAAAGTAATTCCACAAAACAGTCACAAAAGCCTATCTTACATGTACTTCTGTTAGTGCATTCCTATTGGCAGAATTGTTTGTATATATTAATTCAGAAATGCTAGGAAAGGGTATTTGATTCATTTTGTTTTGAATTAACATTCAGGTCAGGCATGTCAAAAAGAGATCAAGGATTTCAAGATGAGTAGAAGTCATGAGTTGTATCATAAAAAACCAAAACACACTCCCCCCCCCCCCCAAAAAAAAAAAAAAAAAAAACCCACCAAAAACCAAACCATATTTACAGAGCACTAAATGTATTATTGTATGAAGACTTGCTTTGAAGTCTGCATTTCTTCAGCTTGTTGAGCATCTGCCTGCCAAACAAAAAGATCATGGATTCCAATTCAGCACAGGCTGATGTGATGTGCTGTGACTGTGTGTTAACCCATTCGTGGCAGAGGGTCCACATTATGTGGTTTGGTCTAATAACTTTTGATGCAGAGCCTTAAAAATCATACCAAATACATGAGCAGAAAGAGCAAAAAATTCTACACAAACTGTGCCCATTTTGGTTCTGTCAATATTCATTGTTTGATGCTGAAAATTTTTAAAAGGAAAATAAGCATTAAAATCCTTAAATTGGCAATGTGATAGAAATGTTTAAAATCACTGTTTTCCTCTGCAAATTGGCAACTTTTTGACTTCTCATCATAATTTCTGTCAATTTATATTCATTTCAGATACATGACGTTTTATAAGAAAAATGTAGCAATAAAATAAAAATGTTGGTGTTGCCAATTTGAAGAATAAAAGCTGATCAAATTAGGCTTTAAATAATTCCTGTCACGAATGGGTTAAGACATGTCCCTCCTTCAAGAGATGCACACCAAGAAAAAGGGAAATACTCTATCTATATCCATTGCACTTCTCTGGAAAAAAATAGATAACTATGGAAAATCTCTGGAGTAATAGTTAACTATTCATTCTTGGAGGAGAAATGCAACTCGCCCCATGGTCATGATTGAGTTTTTCCTTCTCCTTCCAGGCAAAGATGGTTGTAAATATGTAAATGATAAATGATAATAAAAATGTTTACTTTTTGTGTACATGCTTTCCTCATTTTTTTATATTACATCATATTTCATAATGTAGCCAAAAAAGTAAATAATAACATTGAATAAATTTTGTAATAAAACAAAGATAATTGTTTTCATAACGGTTAACCTTCAAATCAATTTTTAAAAAAATTACATAATCTGTTAGATTGTTAGATCATTTTTAAATGTGAAAAATTATGATCTGGAATTAGTGAATCTGTACGTCCAGGGCAGGTGCCTGAACATTTGGACTGAAAGGTCATCCCTTGCCATTGTACTATGCTGCCCCCTTACAGGCAATGTTTTATATAAAGGTTGATTTGTTGTTTGTCCCTTGCCTCTTTTTGGGTGACATCTATTTTGCATAGCCATGCACCAATAAAATGCTCTTGAAAACACTGAATTACTCTGAAAGCTAGTTGGCACTTTAATGCTCGGTGGGCAGCGATGGGATACAAACTCATGCCATCAAAATGACTGGTCTGGGCCCTGTTTCATGAAACTTGTTATCAATAACAAGTTTCAATAACTGTTACAAACTACTGAAATCCTTGCATCTGATTGGCTGAGAGCAAATTGTCATAAAAATGTGGCAGTTGTTACTGATATCAAGTTTTATGAAATGGGGCCCGGAAATTGGTCTGGAATTTTATTTTTAAAAAGATGCTTTACTGGTAACTTTGTTATTTAGATTTCTTTTCAAACATCTTAGAGGAATCATTTGTAATTTGTATTGATCTGAACAATGAAAGGATTGTGAATATTATTTATCAGCAAAACAACCCAAAACTGCAATATTGAACTATTAATAACTAGAACGTTTTTAGAATAATGTCTCTTACTTGTGTTTGAAATACATGCCAAATGTCCACGTTCATTCTGAAGTATTACACATAAATTCCCCTAGTAGAAACTGTTGTTGTTTTTCTCAGATCAATATCGTTTGTGTTAACTTCAGAAATCAGTAATCAGTAAAGAAGTTATTCATGTATTTCATGAAAATATAGCATGAATTATCAGAAGTCCTTTGCCTCTCATATGAGAAAACTCAGAAAACCGTGATGCTTTTGATAGAGAGTTTTCCTTTGTCAGATGATATACGAGTATGGAAATGGGAAATGATAATTGAAAGTACATGTATCATAAATTATGAATAGTGCAATATCGTTTGTGAACAAACAATTCGCAGGTACTTCTTCATGTACCTGGGTACTTTCTGTAGAAGAGCTAATGACCTTTGTGGTGTTGCCCATCATCTGTTCAAAGTTAATATTTAAAAAAGTATGTTTTGGTCTTTTGTTTCATTTTCAGATAATGATCCCAAGTTCATAGAGAAGCAAGAACTCCAGCAGCCATCTTCTCTGCCTCTCAGCTATGTGATAAAGTGAGAAGTATTCAGAAATTATGCCTCTTCTCTCTGCAATTTCAGTGATATAAAATCCCTTTCGTGTTTCAAATTGAATCTGTGACTCATTTCTTTTTTACAGACCATTTAAAATCTAGTTTAGTAAAGTTTGTTTCATTGAGGTTTTTTGGTCGTTTTTGGTTAAAAATTTAATTCTGACCTGATATATGGCCATCATCTCAGTGTGGAGTACATAATGACCATCACTTCTTCACATGATCATCAGATTTGCCTACAAGGGATGTGAAATGATAATGCTCTAATTGAAAGTCGGGCTGATGTATATCAACCTGCAGTTTCTGTCCACCCCTTTTAGAATATTTTTGTACCCACAAATACCTCACAAAGTTTTAAAGTTGATGGAGAGGTAATTTTAAAGTTACTTTTGGAAGTGTTTCCTTCTTGGAATTCATGTGCTTGTTGCGACTGGATTTCCATCTAATTGTCATTTGATTAACTCTGTCAGGATTTCCTTTCATAAATTTTTCCTAATGTCTTTGAAATTATAGATTTGTGACTGATGCAGCCAAACATCAGCATGAGAAAAAGAAGGCAAGGGTGCACAGTTCATCGGCATCAAGCCCTAAGACTATTGCCCAGACTCTTGTAGGTAAGGCTGACAGGTTGCAATGATATTATTTTTTTGGGGGGGGGGGGGGAATTGTACACATTTTCTGGAGCTGAATCCGTGCTTATGAAAAAAAAAAATGAATGACATGATGAAATGCACCTTTGATCATAATCATTAAAGAGTCACCATCTTTTCTTAAATTGCAGAGTTGATGCACTATCATTTCATTGCTAAAGAATCAATAGAAATTGGTCATCAGTTCATATTACAATGACTCATAACCTCAGAGTCTAATAAAAAGTAGAACATAGGAAATAAATGCCACCCTCTTGTGTTTTGCCCAATATTATTTCAATGAATATATATATATTGAAAGAAATGAAATGAGAGAATAATAATGCAAAATAATGCATTTGTCCACATCTTTCAATATCTCTCTATATTTTTTCCCGCGTAAAACTGGTTAAAACTTACAATTAAAAAAGAAGAGTTGTTGCTGACATCCCATCGTAATCTCTCACATTTCATGTCATGGATACGATAGTAATATAGTTTCTGTTCCACCTACACCACTTGCTTCTTTGTCATGTGTCAAGCAGCAGTCAACAACAGTGAGTGGGACTTTGATGAAGACAATGACAAGAGTGATTCGGACAGTGATAACTCCTGGACGACCCAAGATGAGTTTAGCTATGAACTCATCCTACGCACCATGGCCACTCAGGTTGGGGATGACAAGCCTTTCCTCTGCCCAGTACCAGGGTGCAAGAAGAGATATAAGAATGTCAATGGGATGAAATACCATGCAAAGAATGGACACAGAAATGAGAAGAAGGTACGTTTTGAAGAAATATCAAAAGAGATCTGCGTAACATTAGCAGTGTTCTGGAACATATTTAGTTACAGAGAAGGCTGCCAGAATATATTTTTTTGCTGCCTCCTTTATAGACATGCCATGATTCTTGAATTCTTGCAAGTATTTACCTTGAAGTAACTTTTCGGCATTACTTACATTGCCTTATATTCATGGTAAGACTGTTTACTTTTTCAAATGTGGATTTTCTAACAGTCATTTGGAAAGGAGTTTAAATGAAATTACATTAAGACAGAAAAAAGTGAGTTGATGAGCAAGAAACCAAATGAGAATTCAAGGAATTTGTTAGATAGAAAAGCTGAAATAGAGAAACAAAGTATGAAAATGAATACCTTAAAGCTAATAAGCAGTAGTGGGAAAGGTGGCGCTTTGAATATTTAACTTCTTTGTTAGGTGGATCGAAAATTACTACATGAACTGATGTGGAATTACTAATTTCGAACATAGTTGACATTTTTTGAAAAATATTTTTTTAGAAAAGGCTAAAATATCAACGGAATATATGTCGAGTTCTCAGCACGGGCCCGCGTCAAAAATTCACACACGTGTAAACAGTGTGTGTGAACCGCTATACGCCCTTGAGCCAAGAGCGTTGGGGTAGGTGGTCCGTAGCGAGGGTATAAGGTAACGGTTGATATACGATCATTTGAATGTTTTACTGAAAATCACCGGAAATCGTGAATAGAATACTAGATTATATCTCACTCATGCATCTTTTCATGCAAGCCGAACAATATAAGACTATATTTGAGCAGTTTCATGCCAACTTTCATTTTGCTACCACTACTGTTTATTACCTTTAAAGCTTGTGTTGTTTATGAGGTTTAGCACCGATAGAAAAAAAAATTAATTGCTTCTTCCATATTTACCTACATCTCAGGTGAAGAAGAATTTCAAGTGTCAATGTGGGAAGAGCTACAAGACTGCTCAGGGTCTACGGCAGCACCGGCAGACACATACCACTTCACTGGACTTGCCTCTGACCTCTCTTACCAGTAACAAACAAATCAAAAGCTCTAAAGTTAGTAGTCCCCTTAGCAGCTTGGCATCATCTACTGTACCTGCATCCATCATGCAACAGGCCGCACCTCTCCTTGCCAGCCCCCTGGGGATGTCCCTTGCCAATGGGAGTATTGTCCTGGAATCCATCACCCCCATCTCATCAAGTAACATCATCATGGAGCCTAGGGTGTCCACAGCCTCTGCAGCCCTTGGCAGCATGGCCCAAGCCCAGCAGGCTGGCCTCATAGTGACTTTACCCTCAGGAGTGGAACCCTCGAATGTTCACCTTGCTCAGGCATCGTTGACTGCTGCTAACAAGGTCAAATTCAAACAGATTCAGATCCAGGGGGAATGTAAAGACTAACTGAAATGTGCAATATGAAAATCTTGAGGATTTTGAGGATCAAAAGAGAGTTTATAGTATGGGAAGGCAATTGGAGACCATGCAATGATGTGAGAAGATGTACATGTAAGTTATTACAACTTGTGCAACACCAATTGTTCATGAGAAGGAGAATGCTTTGCAAATACTCAAAGTATAAGGATATCATGCAGCAAGAACTTCAGCAAGGCATAATTGAAGTGTACATTTTAATATTCGGATAGATCTGGTCTCAGAAACACATATATAATCTGCATACCGATACATGTACTTGTATGCTCATTGAGCCATTACAGTAACCTGAAGTCCTTGCCAATGAACCATCTCAAAACAGACTTCTGTACCTGATCTTGCCGTTTTGTTTTTGTTTTTGTTTTGTTTATTTGTCAACTCTTCATTTTCACAATGACAGCTACAGAGACATCTGTTTGTTGATTACAACTTGAAAATTCATCTTGCGAATTATTTACAAGTAGATGAACACAGCTGCAAAGTTATGTTTCTGACAATTTGTTCATAGAGAATGGGTGATTGTAACGTGAGGTTTTACCTTACAGCAGTTTCAGCGCGATGATAATCAGAAGATGCACGAGTTTGGTTTTATATGCATTGTACATATATATCAAGTTTTATTTATTCATGTTATTTATTATGTTATGAAATCTGGTTCATGCTGAAGCCGAGAAGGTATAATTTGTTTTGTAATTTGTTTTATTTTGATTTTATGGTGCAATTTAGTTTAAAAATCAAATGTATTGGACAGAATACATGTGGTGGCACAAAGATTTTTATTTCAACTGTTTTAACCCTTTCATCTAACAAGGGGCCCTACCCTATTCTCCAGAAAGACAGTTTGGTGCAAATTGTAATGATTCCAGTCTGTATTTTGTTGTGGATTATTATTATTCAAAATGAAATGATATTACAATAGTTGCCAATTTTATGCCAAGATGTTTTACCTTTTCAATTGATGCTGAAGCAACTCATTCAAATAAGTATAAAATTGTATTCTATTATTTTAATATGATATGCTAATTAATATTTATTGCCTTTTATTCCATTAGTTGTGCCTAACAAATCCCTACTTTACATGTACAGGAAGATTTTTTTTTTATCTGAAATTTTTAGTTGTCTGACCCCACCCCTCCCCCCAAGAAAAGAGAAATTTTGTTACCAAGTCGTGGGGCCATCAGTGCATAATGATTAAGATATGATAATTTCACTGCATGTAGCCATTTGGTAGTACATGTTAATCTTTGTATGAATGGTAGCTGGAAAAGAGAAATTTAATTGTTGATAGAAACATATAATAAACGAAACCGTCCAGACGAAGTACAGCTTTTCTGTAAACTCAGCATTAGATGAATTAGACTTAATCATAGAACTATGTACATGTAGCGGATACCAGGAGCGGATATTTGGTGAGTCATTTATTGTAGAAAAGCAAATTGTTGTTATATCATGTAGATTCTTCAGCTCTGTTGGCATGAAATTAATTCTTCCATTAAGTCTAGATGATCATTTATTTATTCACTCAAATAGAATTTAAGGGCTGTTCAGACCTCTCTGATAACTGAAATGATAATAATTTTTAAAAATCAAAGTTACACCCTTCCATGTTGTGTGTACTTGTGAGTATGGTGCATGCTGATAGTAGGACAGCTGTAGGATGTGCCTTTCACTTTTTTATGAGCCACACAAAGGATTTCCACATCTCGGGGGGGGGGGGGGGGGAGGGAGGTTACCAGAGACTTTAAGACTCTCATATAAAAGAGACTTTTGTCAAAAGTTGCTAGACAAACTCATGACAACATATTTTGCTCTAACTTTTTAAGAATTTGATTGGTCCACGGCTTTTGCAGCCTGGCGAAAAAAAAAATTCTCCAGCCTCTGTGGCATTTTTTTGGCCATCTCATATCCCATAGACTTGTACACTTAAAATGTTGCTGGGATTGGTCGTGGGGGTTTGTCGCACCATATCTGAACAAGCCTTAAGGTGTTTTGTTGCTAATCAAGCCCAGAAGTCGGTAATTTTGCAAAGCTTTTTAGTTTTATGAGCCACACAAAGGATTTCCCTGTGCAGCAAATTCTCATGGAAGGGTCTACCAAAGGATTTAAAATTGTAACAGTGTTTCAAGTCCAAAGTTAAAATTTTCAGGGTGTCCAAGGTTGTCTTGTTGCTAATCAAGCTCAGAAGTGGGTGATTTTGCAAAGCTTTTTAGTTGAACAGAGCAATCCTTCTGCCAACTTTGCATAACCTGCAGAAAAAGTACCATGTACCCATGGTATTTTGATGAAATTACCATCAAAACCATGAAAGTAACATGCAAGTACCATCAAATTACCATGATTTGATGGTGACTTTGTAGCCATGGTACTTTTTTTTTTTTTTTTTACAAGGGTGTTGTTTTGTACCAGTCAGCACGTGTGGCAGACAACTAAGTGACCATGCCAATCAGCATTCTTGGCAAATAAAGGTTAATGAAAAATATTGTCACAGGTGAGATCTGACCTGCACATGTTGTTCTCTTGCAAGGTGGCTCCACATCCATTAGGTGTTAAAAACAATTATTGTGTAAATAAACCGAGTGTTCTTGACTTCTTGATTTTGAATTTATTAGTGTAGAAACCTTGGCTTGACCTCTTGTATATGTCATTTACAAAAACATAAATGTAGGCAGGTAACCCCATTGCATCCTATTTTGCACTCCGTTCACCCTTCTCCCATGCAACATGAGCTTCCTCAGTAAACACTCCCTATGTAAAGTGATAGCGTGTTGCATGCATACAGGTCAAACCGGACCCTATGCTTCTAATCTGTATTCCTTCCATGACTCTTTAAAATGAGCTCCCTACATGTACCTGCCTGATATGTTCATGTAGACATGATTTTTTATTTTTTATTTTTGCCAAGAAAACATTTGTTTAGCCCTGTGTGAATTTGCCTGATGCATGTGACTCTATAAACTTGCCCTTACACATAGGTACCGAATACCTTTTGTTGTTGAACTCATTTCATCATTTCATCATTTCATATATTGCTTAGATAGATCTATTAGAATACTTGGTGATTATAGCAAACTGCATGTATGTATGGATAGAGTGAACAGTGTTGATGCTAGCTCTTTTGTTAATCTTCAACACCAGCTACTCTTTTTGATTCAAAAGGTTGTCAGAGGCTTCCTGTCATAGCGATACAAATTCATGTTTACACCTTGCACTTGGACTGCAGAATAGAAATACACCAGCTTTGAAAAGTGCTTATATGTTTATCATTATGCAAATGCCATTGATTTGTCATTGGAATTTTTTTCAAATGACTTTTTTCCTTCATTCAAATGTAGGAATTATTGAGAAATCAAGATGTTATGAAATGTTTAGTATCAGAGGCTACATTCACTGCCATGTATATATCTTGGCCTCATAGCTCAGTGCCCTTATTCATGAAAGGCCATTTTTCAGAATTTAGTGCTTTGTGTTACATGAAATATTAAGTATAACTAATGTAATGAAGTGATGTTCCTTACTTATTTATTAATTTATTTATCCATTTGTTTATATATTTATATATTTGTTTATTTGTTTGTTTGTTTGTTGTTTTGAAAAAGAATGAATTAGATTAGGATGGGAGGAATGTCCTTTGCAGCCACCATAAACAGGAAAAAATATTTCTTTATTTGTGCTTGGAAAGATAATGCCTTTCATCATATTAATGATGATAATGGTCATTTAAAAGAGTGATAGAAATTAGTATGAGCATTGCTTTAATTATATCGCATTCTCATAATAACTTGTTTTATAATCAGTGATTATGATGAAAATGAAATTTGGTGATAATGATTCTGTTTACATTTAAGGTTTGTTCACACATGCAACAGAAAATCTCTGAAAAAATTGCAAAAAAATGGGGCAAGTTGCTTGAGTACTAAGTGGATATCAAGTGGTTATGACGAGTTATGCAGCAATGGTCCTGTAAGCATTTTCACTTAAGGTGCGTTCAGATATGATGCGACTTTGTGCCGCCACATTTTTTGTGTACAGGTCTATGGAGTATGGGGACAAAAAAATGTTGCTGAGACAGGACACATTTTGGTTTGCTGCCTGGCTGCAAAATAAATGCGCACCAATCAAATTTCTAAAAAGGTTAAAGCAAAATTTGTTGTCATGAGATTGTTTGCGCAAGTTTTGACAAAATTCTCTTTTATTTGAGAGTCGACGTGTTAATGCGTGTTCATTTAAGTGGTGGCACAAAGTCGCATCATATCTGAACGTACCTTTAGGTGTGTTTAATATACAGATGTTGGAATGTGAAGGAAAAAAATGCATGGGGGTAGGAGATTAACCATGGTATATGTGAACAAGCCTTTTACCTGCAAGATATTTTAAAGCCTTGGAGTGACAGGTTTACTCGATCAGGAGCAAGATATGATTGTAGATATCGTGTAAATATCAATACAGTTATATATTTTAGTATGAAGAAAACTTTGATATGCATTTTTGTAGATGTATAAACAGACTTTGTGAACTGGTATCATGCTTTCGTTGTTTTGTGGTAGTGCTTGCTCCGAATGGGAGTACAGTATGCTTGTTGCTCATTTTCACAAATGGAAATATTTGGAATCAGGAAGATTGAACATTGTTAGTGTTATTAGGAGAGGGTACATTATTGTTGTATGTACACTTGGTATCTGTTTGCAATCATAAAATACTTGAGCACGTTTGTTGGTACTATCTTTGATATAGTGGGAGTTGATGTCTATGTTATGTTGATGTTTCAGATATGTATGACTCAGTCTCTCTATTTAACCACTAGTTGTTACAAAAAATTGGTATAGAATCCACCATTTTTTTTTTTAGAACGTAAGTCTTCATGGAATTGCATGGGCCTTCTAAAGGGCATAGCTCTATCTCAATGGGCCTTCAAACTTTCATCATAAAGTTCTTTTTTTTTTAGGTAGTAATATATTAGGGACAGGTGCAATGTTTGTAGTTTGTAATTTTTTTTTTAAATCCAGTTTGCCTTTTCATATTTTTCCAAGTTAAAAGAAAAATCTGATGCTTTCTGTAGCCTTTTTTTTTTCACCTCAAAGTAGGTTCTTACGTCAATCAAGCAGGCATATTTTAAACAGACCACGTTTTTCGTACTTACCACTTATTCTATCTGGGGTTCTTCAGCACATAACACCAATTCAGTGTTGTTTGGGGATTTTTCGAATAGAACTGCTTTCAATTTTCACACTGCTCCATATAAAACATCTTGGAAATCTATCTATGGATAGTGGCTATTTATAAGGTGTACTTAGTATAAACATTGAGTGAAACAACTTTTACAAGTCACACAATCTTCTTTGTGACTCTGTGCACTCTTGCAATTTGTGCTAAATACTCACACAGCATGTCTGTTGTCAAGGACATTGTTATGTGATGTTATTCTTTTATCCATGTTGCCTTATTACAGACAATCATACAGTGCAGCATTAATGGAGTACTCTTTTTACAAGTGCATACTGGGGCACTGAACAGAATGGATTTGGTGCATTATAAATCATGAATTATTAATTATTCATGATTATTACTAAGATTGTTTGAAATTCATGAATATTCATCTACATTGGCAGATCTGCACGCTGTAGATCTGCCAATGTAGGGGGCATGTTTGTGTCTGAAAATCTCCAACAAGCAAAATAAAAATTAAAAGAAAAATATCTGAGAAGCCATAAAGAAGTAAAAAGTTCAGAAAATTTGCAGAGGGGGTTGCATGCGTAAAAGTGTAGGCAGATCCTCTCTTGAAAGTGCCAGTGATCCATGATGAATGAACTAGAAGAGCCATATTTCATTTCTACAATTAATTATATTGGCCTGATATGTGTATGATGGTAGTCAATTCAACACCATTTATAGGTGAAGTGAGATATTGTGCAATTTGTGTTTTGTTTGATGCATACAAAATCTTGTACATACATGCATTTCTTCTTCAATTGAAGCACTCATGCAAAAGTTTATCTGAATCATGCAGAATTGTTTTTCACTTAACTGGTTTTGGAAGAGTACATTGCTTCATGTTACTAAATCAATGTGGGTAATATGATCGAGTTAAACTGAATGGAAAGGTTATATTGCAATTTCCATACTTGCACAATTGAACTGAAATGGAATACAGTTGATAAGAATATATACAAATTGATGGGACAGTAGAATTATAGATTATGAAGTGCGATGTAGGTAAAGATCATAAAGATCAGAAACCTTTTTTTTTTTGGCTATACATTATTGTATTTTCTTCTTTTTTTTCAAGAATAGTTCAAACCAGATAACCTCACATAGTGATTTTCTTGCTGTTTTTTTTTCCAGGACATTGCTTTTAGTGTTGCCCCCAGTGTTGTATTTGAAGATTCCAGCATGATATGTTACCCAGTATACACATGGCTCACTGAATAACAACTAGCGATTCAGGCATTGATTACAATTTACATGGGTGGAAAGAAAAAATAAATGCTTTTGAATTGTTAGCAGAGAGCAATTAAGGTGACATCCAATTTGAATTTTCGGTCAGTTTTCTTTTGACAATTATTGCGGTTATTAGTGATATTAAAAAGCTCCCATTGCAATTTTCACTGGTGTGACCACAGGAGGCAAGTGAAGGTGGGATGTGGCCAACCCCGTCCTCTCCCCTTCCCCTTAGGTTTAAACGGTGAGAGAGAGAGAGGAAAAAAAGAAAAAGAAATGAAAAGTATGAAAAAAGGGGAAGCAACTTGAAAGGAAGATGGTCTGACCCCCCCCCCCCACACAATTCATGGTCTTATTCTCACAGTTTTTCTACCTAAAAAATGCATATATCCCCCTCCCCAAAGCCCTGGCAATTTTCAGCCACTGGTCAGTTTTATTGATCAACACCGGCAGTCACTCTTTGGGCAGTTTTTAATACAGATGTATCATGAAGATACAATTAGTTTTAAGTCTTGTACCGAAATGTCATATAGATTTATTAGTCATTAGCAAAGTCTTTGTTTTAGTTGTTTTATAGCTATCTACATGTACATGTATATGAGGTGCACATATTTACAGTATTATTTAACTTTAAGAAAGTGTCTATTGCTTTGTAACTGTAGCAGAATTACAGCCGTACCATGATAAAGATGTATGCTGCGTTGTATATACCGGGGGTCGGGGGGGGGGGAGGGTATATTTCTTAATAAACACTTTAGTATGAAATATGCAACTCTTTTAATATTACTAGTATTTCAATAATGCAAAAATGCATTATGTCAAAGCAATGAAAACTAAAGTTTGGTTAGACAACTCAGCTGTGCTGTATATTGCCTTTTTAAAAATCAATATGTTTTGTCTGTTTCCCCCATTTTTACACTTCAGTTATTCTGAGTAATTGTAATCATGCACATCATCAGCTATTTAAATCATCACATATTTGATCATGAAAAATAGTAAAGAATTCAGCTGATATAAGATTGAATGACTGTATATTCAAAGTTAACAAACTATCCTAAGAATGATTAATACAGTAATTCATTCACAAAGCATACCAATAAGTACCTTTAATATAAATACAGATTGTCTGTTGTTACGAGCAGTTTCTATATTCGGATAGCACTAGCAAGGTCTTGATCGTGATTAATTTCTTTGTTTGGTCTGGTAAAGGAAGCTTACACACTGGGTGATATTTTAGAACCATTGGCAAACAGTATGTGTACAAGATGTAATCATAGAAACTGAAAGCAGACTGATTTGTATGTGTCTGTATATGGATTTACTGGAGTAAATAAAAGGTGAAACTTATTCAAAACCCCAATAGTGCTTCTGTGTAATGATGTATTGATATACATATAGCTCTTGCAAAAGTGTGAATCAATTTGGTATTGTACCCCAACATATTAAACTAGTACTTATGAGGTAATCACAAAAATATTCCAACTAGTGCTATCTGATCATGGAAGGTATCCTGAGAGCTATCAAAGTTCATAAACAATTTTGGTAAGCCCTCAAAAACTCTTTGTAAGACTCCTTGATAATGATAAGCAAGATATTAGACAAAAGGCAAACAAGCAATTTGACCTTGTGCGATCGACAATTATGCCTGCACCTTCCACACAATTTTATATTTATGCACATCTCAACAAAAGCTACATACTAATTGCCATTACATGGGCCACAGAAGGGGGGGGGGGGGGGGGGCCGCAGCTCTCCACCCACAATTTTGGCTAAAACTATAAAAAAATCCTATTAATTGTAAAAACTTAATATCTAAATTGTAAATTGCTCATTTTATAGGCTTGCAAAACTATAAACATCCAAGGACTTCAGAGGCTCTGCCCATGAATCCCCACCATAGGCTCTACAGCCCCTGGACTCTGCCTGTTTGGGTGTCAGCCCCTCCCCCCCCCCCCCCCCCTCCAAAAAAATGTTCCGTGGCCCCTACATTACCTCTTCCACCTAACAATATATTTCACTCATTGTTGACTAAAATCCTTGCCATTTCAAGTTATCATGGAAATGCAATACTTGCAATTACATTCAAATACTTTTCTGGGTATGACCTTTAACACCCCAAAATCCAATCAGATCTTCTTCCTTTGGTGATGTATACCAGCACAAAGTTCGGAGTTCATACGTTTTATGGTTCTTGAGATGTCGTATTGACCAAGTTAAGACGTGAAATTTCGGAGATGACCTCTGCGACCTTTGACCCATCTAGCCTGAAATCTAATAAGATCACCCACCTGTGGCGATACATGTACATACCAAGACCAAGTTTGAAGTTCATATCTCGAACAGTTCTTTAGATATCGCATTGATGAAAAAACAGGACAGACGGACAACCCAAAAACTGCCTTCGGCACCACCTTCGGTGGGCGGAGGCATAAAAATAGTTTAGATCCCTGGACCAGAGATGTAAGCCTCCAAAGTCAACATGAATCACACAGTGCATGCATGTGTAAAACCTATGATCGTTCCACATGTGTGACGAGCATAACAAAGTGCTGTGATCATTGTGAAAGGAGCAATATATTGAGTGGATATGCCCTAGCACAGGGCAGCCATTATTTTGGATTCCTTTTCCAAATTCAGAGTAAAATTGATTTGAAATGATGATGCAATATCACATCATGTCACATGTGTATCTTTTTTTGCAAGGCAGACAGTGTAAGCCTATATTTAATCAGTTTCATGCCAATGTTTTTTTTTTCACATGAGCTTTACTTATAGTTTTTAGAGTACATAATCAAAAAGAAGCATTTTCAAAAAGATTGGTAAAAATGAATGAATGAATTAACGAACGAAAAAACGGATGATTGAAATTGAATTAAAAATAATAATAATAACAAAGTAAAAGAGATGATATACAAGCCACATACGAAATTTTGACTTTGAAATATAGTTCTTTATTACATATGTTCATTTTAGAGACATTTTGGAAGAACTAAATGACAAGAGGCAACAGAATCATTTGGTATATACATCAGGGTTCATACGGGTCAGGGAATTTCTGGAAAGTCAGGGAATTGGAAATTCTTTTTTCCAGAAGCAAAAAGTCAGGGAAAGTCATGGAATTTGTCATTTTCCTCTGGGAAAGTCATGAAAATAACATTTATTCAGGGTATTTTTCATGTTAATAAATCCGCACTCCAGCCAGCCCTGCATTCATGGCACTCAGATCAGCTTGACAATTCTTTTAATCAGTGCGCTTTTTATGTAAGTTTTGCATCACATATCATCGATGAGTCATGGAAACTTGCATTTTTCTGCCCTGGAAAGTCATGGAAAGTCATAGAATTTTGAAAATGTAGAAGTGTATGAACCCTGATACATGTACAGAGACAGTCTTACAGGTGAATGAGTAATAGAGACACATAATGTGTGTTTGTAATGAACCAGAATAATGTACAATACCTTACAACACAGAAGATATGATGAGGGTTAGAAGAATACATATATATATATATATAAGGCCATTAGTTATGATTACTGCTCTAAAGATACTTCAGTCGTTACTAATAACAGGGACTTGAAGAAGAGGAACAACAACAAAAACCCAACAAATATGAATGCACCATCAGGGAAAAATCAAAAAGAATTCTAAATTTAGGATTGAAGTGAATGAGTCGACATCTTTATAATCATGAACGAAAATATTGCACTTGTTCTTTATAACACTCAGAAGTTTACTTGTATCCTTTCTTCTGATTTCTTCATGTTTCAAATAAGTATCATTGAGAAGTCTCAGGTAATTACTTGGACCCATGTTCAAGTACTCACCCTAATTTTGGCTAACTACTACCTGGTATGTGCATAAAAAGTTACAGCATGGTTTATGAATACCAGAAAAAATGATTATTTATGTATTTTCAGATGCTACTAAGCACAACTGGTTTTAAAATCAATATCAAATCTTTTCCAGGCCATGTAAGGACATGCTAATGCCAGACATGGTAATAAGCACCGTTGCAATGATGACAGGTTGTGAGATGGCAATGCTTGCAAAACCTTATAATGGTGCTGTGAACAATTATGTTCGGTCATCTCAGCCTCTTACTTCCATACATTCTAAGTATTTTGAAGGATAACTTAACTCATCGATGTCATACAACAGAGCAGGTGAATTTTTCTGAATATCAAGTTTATAGAAGGATTTTTATTTCTTTCACTCTTTTACAGCAGTTTGCAATCATTTTACATTAGCTACTTTGGGTCAGCAGTTTGGAATGAAAAACCAAATGTTTACTTGCTTGATTAGCAAGAGCTCTCAACTAGCCAAAAACAAAAGAATATCACTGCTTCGATTTGGCATTGCAAAAAGTGCCGACATTGCAAAGACAATCATCATCCTGAAACCAGAATGAATCTTTTCAAAGAACTGGGTTAGAATTCAGCCTCTATCAATGTCAAAAGCATACTTCCACTGGGTTGCAACCTTACAATCTAAAGTAAAATACTGAACATACATCAGTGCTTGCTTTAATAATGATGCAGTAGAATCTGCATGCTGCTATCCATCCTTTGGTAACTCAATGGATGATTTCAAGTTCGGTTTGCGGAGTTGGTGTTGGTGTTGAGAGTGTGGAAAGGCTGCTGAACCGAGCTCCAACACCGACGGTCAGTTTAGAGGGACGATACCGATCTGATCCGATCACCTTATCGATAGCTCAACACCGAGTGACGTCATACGCTATAGCGAAAAATCTCAACGATAAAATCATTTCCCCTCAGAATTTCTAATAAATCTACATCTTACTGGATTCGAATTGCATTATCATTTGAAGAATCCAAGAGGAAAATTATCACTCTTCCAAGGAAAATATATGGTTTTGAATATTCCAAGTTGTTTTGACTGCGAAATGGGAATTTCCCAATCCCTAGGGGCTGGTGAATGGGGAAATTACATGTAAATCGTCAACACGAACCGTGATACTCGGTTCAGCAGACGACATTCGACACCACCAAGCAACACTGACTACCAGAAATACGTCAAATCTTGCGAGGTCAATCCCAACACCAGCCTGATTTCAAGTTCGGTGTTAAGGCTGATGTTGGTGTTCTCACAACACCAACACCAGCCTCCAACACCGTACTTGAAATCACTCAATGTACCTTATCTAAGATGATTGGCAAGTGTAAAGGCTTGTTCAGATATGATGAGGCAAACCACCGTGATTTCTTGTGTAATATGTTATGGGATATGGGGCTGCAAAAAAAACCCGCCGAGGCAAAGAGGCATATTTTTGCCCCCTGGCAGCAAAAAGCTGTGGACAAATCAAATTCTGAAAAAGTTGGCACAAATATGATGTCATGAGTTTGTCTGCGCAGCTTTTGGCAAAACTCTCTTTTATTTAAGCACAGATGCGTTAATGCATGTTCATTACCATTAGCAGCATGGTTTTTTACTGCCTTATCTGAAAACTAAAAAAAAAAACCCACAGGGGTTTGTCACAGGGGTTTGCCACATCATAACTGAACAAGTCTTAAAGGATCTAACTCTTCTGTCTTATAGAATCTTATACAGTCACACAACAGTAAAGAAATTTTAAAAACATGTTTAGTCTACACAAAATAATTCCTACTTAGCAATATGTTGGAATGTAAGTTTGTCTTCCATTTTGATGTGAGAATTATTTTGATTAGATCCAGTCCCTTTTTAATGGTAAAGCAGCAAAGAAATTGCCTGGCACATTAGAGATATCTTCCTCTCCTTGAGATATGCAAAGGAATATAACATTTTTTAACCTATAAATATTACAATATAATTTTGATCTTGTCATATTGAGTTGATGGCACCCATAAGATTGACTGGTCTGTTCTTGTATCTCCTGGAAATGTCTGCTTCAATCTGTAAAAACAAACAAAACACAAATTGCAGGAATGTATGGCTAAATCCTCAAATGAAATACAGAAAACTGAGATACAAGTACATGATAAATCTGGGCTGAGGTTTTAGGTTTGTAAATTACACTTTCATTCACAGTTGGCCATAAATAAAACTGATATGTCCCTTATGAAGTATATGGTGCACCATGTCTCAAAGTCATAATTATGGCAACATAAGATGCAGTTTTAGAGCATATATAATTTCTAAGCATTAAATCACAGACGTCTACTATTTAGATGAGATTTGAACGGTATTTCAGATAATGTTTACAGCAGTACCTGTTTCTGTAACTCTCTCGTGCGTTTCACCAAGGCGTCTACTCTGGGCTCCAGCTTAGTCTGATCCTCAAGACTATCCAGTCTTTTCTGCTTCACAGCGTCTCTTGAAGCTAACATCTTCTCCTCAAGGGACAGCTTCTGCTTCAGAGAGTCTGTCAGTCGGTCTACGTATCTGAAGGATGAAAAGGATACATAACCAACTTTTCTGAATGATAAACACACTGGCATTAAATTAAATGATCTATCATGACACCTGAAACAAGTTCTGCAGGTAAGACTGATATTTTGAGAGGTTCCTAGCCCAAACTTACAGAGCTAACATTTTCTCTTCAAGAGAAAGTTCCTGCTTCAGTAAGGCTATCAGTCTATCTACTCATCTGGCGGATGAAAAAAAGATCAATGTCGAGTTTTAGAAATGCTAAACACACCAGTACAGTAGTATATGGCTTACCATGTTGGTCTACTAGGTATTAAACACAAAAGTTCTATCAGTCAGTGAATATTCTGATAAGCTCTTTTCACACAGCTTCCCTTAAGGCTACCATCTTCTCACCAAGAGACACAATGTGCTTTCTAACAGTCTATCTACATCTCTGAAGGATAAAATCAACTTTTTCAAAGGCTCAATACTCTGGTAAACAAGTACCATGGGCCATTATGTGATGTGAAAATGTTGCATATCAATGAGAATTCTGAGAAGCTCTTTGTCTTTTCACAGCTTCCCTTCAGGCCAACATCTTTTGTTCAAAGGAAGACCATTTGCCAAAACACAGGTGGGTTCTATGTGGTATGAAGAGTGAAGTTCAACAAATGGTCTCAAGCTAAAGGTGTCCATTTGTTTGGTAAGAAAGGTAAGTCAATGTCAAGAAGCAAACAATATTCCATGGATCATCACCACAACACCTTTTCTGAACAACCTCGGTGAGTCTACAAACACTATGTCAGAACAGACATGGAGATCTCCTTGTGCAGTGGCCACTGCACAAGGAGATCTCTTTGAATGCTTACCAGGAAAGACCCCAATACTGACACAGAGGCATACAAAAAGTAGTGCAACATTTGCAAGAAAACACATGGGCAAAGCTCAAAGTTTTTGGTCATTCATTCTCTGGTCAGATGAGACAAAAATGGAGCCCTTTGGGCATAAAGACGTTGTGATTTAGAGGTATTAAGAAACCTTCAAACCTCAAGGAGCTGCAGAACTGGTGGAGGAGTGGGCCAAGATCCATGCAGAGACATACACGAACCTGGTAAACACCATATTGTTCAATTTATATTGGTAATGTCTAATCAAACCACACTGCAACCCCTTCTGAGCTCCTATTAGAAATCTCTCAAAGCAACAATGACAGAAAATGCATTATCTACACTTTTACACTAAAAATCCTCAGAAAAGACAGAAATGAAGGGTAAGTAAAAGTAAGAATAAAAAAAAAAAAATAAAAAAAAAATAACAACACAGGAATCATCTATATAAAAATGGCATTGCTAACAGCTGTGTTAAGCCGTTGAGCATGATTTGGTTTCAGTATAACACACATTTTTCATAGACTCTAGCCCAAGTTACCTCAGGCTTAGTGTTCAGTGGGTTAAAGTTATTAAAGAGAGACCTACTTAGGAGATCCAATGAGAAGAAAGAGATGCTGCATTCTTGTTTCTGTCAGTCTGCTATAGATAGCATCCACCTTGGACAGCATGGTGGTGACGTCATGGAGTGTCTTCGTCTGAACAACAGTGGGCGCCGTTTGGAACTGGTTGACGGTAAGGACGTCCGCATCTCCCTGCATCTCTGCTTTGCGTTGTCCTAGGAATGCTTGAAGCTGATATTCAATGAGATCACGGGGTTTGGTGTTATTATCTCACAGAAATATGATAATATGATGTGGAATGTATGTGTACACATCAGACCTACGTTGGATGCAGAGACTAGATTGATATGTAACTCACTTGCAATTTCAACCCCCCGCCCCCTTTCTCATCAGTATCGATGTTGATAAAAACACCTTTAATGAAAATAGAGTATAGAGTAGTATTGAACAGGAATTGGTACTGGTGTTGTTTCTAATAAATTCCAATGTATATTTGAAAGCATTCATTATCAATAGGAAGACAAAGTTTTCATCTAAACTTTGAATCCCTAAACATGTTTGGTGTTATTAACATCAAGTTTATTACTGCATCAAGCAATGTCAATGGCAAAGGTCTGTTTTTTAACTATCACACTAGTAATACCTCATATTGGGCATGATATCAAAGTAATAGGATATATAAAGAAATTGACACTATAACTATGAAGTTCTGAATGGACAACAATTCTAATTCTTCTCTTGAAATGCATTCTTCTATATTTTCTCTCTAAAAGTGTAAAGATTACTTTTTTCTTAAACATCCATTTGTTTTAAATGATAACTGCATACCTCATGGATGTCGCTTCAAATAAAATAACTTACCTCCAGAACTTCATTGATAAACTGGTTTCTGGTTGGGATGTGCTCAAAGAGACACAGAGCATCATTACCACGAGCTACACCTTCCTCTCCTTCTGCTGTTATACTGTCACCAACCTGTGAGAAGAATGGTTCAGAGTTCACAGTATGATGTGGAGCCCTATATCTGTGCACCGTAAGATGTGACTTGAAATAAGCCAGCTCATGGATACAATCCGATCGTGAGCAGATAAAGGTCATTTGGGAAAACAAGCCAATAGCAAGATTGTGTCTCGCCCACGCGTGACTAAAAATTTGAGTATGAGGTATGACGTCAAAGTGGGTACCCAGCTTCGCGCATTGCAGTTGTGCTGCGTGCTAGACTGTACAATATGTATTATACCTTGCACGCATTTTGCTAGAATTGTGTGACATGGTACCCACTTTGACGTCAAAATGATGTCAAAGTGGGTACCCAGTTGAAACTGTGTCACAGCTGAGGGGCCAAAAATATCCTGAAATCTTACCACATTAGGGGGTTTCCTTGGCAACACGACTTTTAAAAAAACTTTAGGCAGATGATTTTCTGCTAATGAAATCATGCTCTTCTAAATGAACTAACATTGTTTCAGCATTGGGTACCCCCTTTAACACTATTTTGGCTCCCAGAAAACTATACAAGACTTGTAGCAAATTTTGTGTACTGTAAACATGTTTATGGGCAATACAAATTGAATCTGAATAAAATCAACTGACATACATTATATACCTCTATATCAAAGTCAATAGTCTCAGCTCCTTCTGTCTCCACTGAAATTCCTAAATCACCAAAATCTATCTCTCCAGTGTCCAATTCAATGCCACTGAAATCAATCTGGAAAACAAAATGACACAATGATAGCATAAAAATGTGCAGGCTATCAGACGGGTAGAAAAATATTATCACCACATTATTATATCATATGTCAGCAGCTTCAAAGTCACTATACCCTCTTTACACTTGAATTCTGGTCATGGTAAATGAATTGTGAAAGAAAATGTCACCAGGCAAAATGTGATATTTTAATTTTCAGTACATCAGGGGCCCGTTGCATAAAACTTTTGCCGGAGTTTTTTATGGCAAAATTTGAGGAAACTACGGCACAAAAAATATTGCCATAGTTTTCCAGTACATAAAAATTTGCCAGAACTTTTTTTGCCAGAAAAAAAGTCTGGCAAAAGTTTTATGCAACAGGCCCCTGAATTGGTGTATATTATGAGGTTTTGGAATCATCATAATATTTATTCATTTTATTTGATCTGTTGTCAGTTTGCTATATCTTGCTCTGCATAATAGAATAGCTTTGCTTATTTTATGCAACTCATATTACAACTCTTGCTTAATATTCTAGGGATAGATTTTGTACATTGCATTTTTTAATCAAAATTTTTAAATCAATTTCTGATAATTTATCTTAATTTATCTAATATTTATTGACATAACTTTCTTCATTTTGTGGAATATTCTATGTATGAAATTTTTTATCATGTATGTCTTGGGAGTAGCAGGTGTGGGGGCGCAACCTGCACATGCCTCTGGGCAACAGTGCTGTACTTCACTTTTGTGCACCCTAGCCCACTTGCTGCTCCCTAATCTTTTTTACTTGTTCTTTCATTCTTATTATGTATTTGTCCACTGCTATTGATGTACTGTACCTGTGTTCTTTTTAATCTGGTCAAATAAATAAATAAATAATAATAATAATAATAATGATAATAATGATAATAATAATAATAATAATAATAATAATAATAATAATGATAATAATAATAATAATAATAATAATAATGATAATAATGATAATAATGATAATAATAATAATAATAATAATAATAATGATAATGATAATAATAATGATAATAATAATAATAATGATAATAATGATAATGATAATAATAATAATAATAATAATGATAATAATAATAATAATAATGATAATAATGATAATGATAATAGTAATAATAATAATAATAGTAATAATAATAGTAATAATAATAATAATGATAATAATGATAATGATAATAATGATAATAACAATAATAATGATAATAATGATAATGATAATAGTAATAATAATAATAATAGTAATAATAATAATAGTAATAATAATAATAATGATAATAGTAATAATAATAATATAATAATAATAATAATAATAATAATGATAATAATGATAATAATAACAATAATAATAATGATAATAATAATAATAATGATAATAATGATAATAATAATAGTAATAATAATAATAATAATATTGATAATAATAATGATAATAATGATAATAATGATGATAATAATGATAATAATGATAATAATAAGAAAGTGAAAAACAATCCTTTCTTCCACGATGTTCTTTCAAACTGACATCAATGGAATGAGATAGTTCATATATTTTTTTCAACCCTTTTTCCCCCAGTGGTGTACAGCAGTGATAATGAATGTGCTTTCAATCTCTTAACTTACTTCATCTTCTTTAGCCTCTTCCTCCTCCTCCAAGAAGCTAAGTGTGACCTCTTCAACCCTGTCTGGTGCATTGCCAGTCCTCCACTGATACACCGTGGTGTTCCCATGCTGTAGAAGATACTTCAACAGTGGACATACGGCTCCAATGCTTTCTTCATCACTGGAAAATAGTAATGAAAGATAAAAGGGGTTACAATTCTTAAATCTTTCTCCAAAAGTTGATCATCTGCTGTGTTAACCCATTCGTGACAGAGGGTCCACATTAGTGGTTTGGTGCAATAACTTTTGATGCAGAGCTCTAAAAATCATATACCAAATACATGAGCAGAAAGAGCAAAAAATTCTACACACACTGTGCCCATATTCGTTGCATCAATATTTGTTGTTTGATGCTGAAATTTTTTAAAAGGAAAATAAGCATTAAAATCCTTAAATTGGCAATGCGATGAAAATGTTAAAATTACTCTTTGTCCCTGCAAATTGGCAACTTTGTGACTTCTCATACATTCTGTCAATATATATTTATTTCAGATACATGATGTTTTATAAGAAAAATGTAGCAATAAAGAAAAATGTTGGTGTTGCCAATTTGAAGAATAAAAGCTGATCAAATTAGGCTTTAAATAATTCCTGTCACGAATGGGTTAACCCGTTGAACACGATTTGATTTCAGTATAATACACACTTCCCATAGACCCTAGCCCAAGTTATCTCGGGCATAGGGCTCAACGGGTTAAAAGGCTTTGGATACATCCTGCATAACTAGATATCTAAATGTAATGAAAATGTACAAGTGCTGCTACATAATCATTTATTTTTCATTCTCAATACTAATCACGTAAATCTAGTTGTGATTACCATATTGCCATACAAATTAATTGTGAAAGTTAATATGTCACCAATAAACTTCCACCTATATAATAACAAAAATCCCTGGAGCAGAATGAATAAAAAGAGAAAACATGCCTTGAAATAAGGCAATAGCTTGAAATAATACAGCATTAGCCTGAAAAGTGGCATACCTAATACTATGACAAATTTCTTTTGTATCTAGCTCTGTGCCCTGCTAGATACAAAACCAGATAGTAAATATCCTGCAACCTTTTGCCTATCATAGATATGCACTTGTATTCATCACTTACCTTTCACTGACAAACTGGACAAAAGCCTGATAGAATTCTACCACATCACTGAGCTTCCTAGCCTGATCTTCAATGGACCTGTATGTCTGAGGAAGCTCTGAAACCAACCCTAACAACTCAGATCGGATCTTTATTCCCTGTAGAAAAAGAAAAGTCATCAAATGGTACTACGTCATATTCTTCGGCAACAATTGCTCCAGGCTTGATTTCATTAACCCATAGATGTACAGTGTCACCTTTAGGAGACGTTTTTGCAGTATCTGTTGGTCCAGAATGTTGGGCAGTACATATCATACATGAGCAGAAAGAGAAAAATGCACTGACAAATTTGAGCCCATTTCAATTGCTGTATGGTGTGGTGTTCTCAAATTAGAGCAGTTTAAGTGTAACTAATCATCAAACTCTTTAAATTGGCAATGCAGTGAATAATATATAATCACTATTTCTGTGTTCAAATTGGAAATTTCTGAGTCAATTTTACAATCATATTTCATTTTGGTTTATGTTATATCCATATTTCTTTTTTTCAATGTAAACGTGGAAAAAAATAATTTGTATTGCCAATTTGAGGACTGTAGATGATTAATTTGGACCTCAAGAAAGCTCTGTACTGCTATGGGTTAAAGAACCGCAAGGGGGTTAGGGTTGCAATAGGGTTTCAGGTTAACGCTCATTCAGGAGCAAACCACTGCAGAAAGCCTCCACGCATTTTTCACCGTGGCTCTTATGAAATGAGATGCTCATTCACATGTCAATAGCAGTTCACGCTCAAACCAGTGCTGTGTCCGAGTCCAAGTTGTAAAACCCGAGTCCGAGTCCGAGTCATCACCTCTGAGTCCGAGTCCGAGTCCGAGTCATAGCCTCAAAGTCTGAGTCCGAGTCATCACCTCAGAGTCAGAGTCAGAGTCAGAGTCCACGAGTCCGGGTCAAAAAAAAAAAAATCGAGTCCGAGTCACAAGTTAAGTTCACATTACATTGGACATCTTCCTAAACATGAAAACAAATTACACCTACAGTGGAACCTCATAATAGAGAGTTCTGATATAACAAAACGCTTTTATAACAAGATAAGTTTGCTGGTTCCAACTCTTTATATTTTTTGGATATTTTTTTTTTCAATCTTGATATAACGAGGCAATTTACCTTCGGTCATAGAGTTACATGGAACTAAATGCCCTCAGCTCAGTAGGGGCGAGCTGTCCGACCTCAGGTATGTCCAAGCCCCAACCCAGAGGACGAGTGGTCGCAAGTTTTGTAAGATTTGCAACTGATATAAAAAGCAGCGCAGCTCATGCATACCAATCAGTGATGCTGCAAGCTAGCTAGCTGCTGTACGCTAGCGAGCATAAATTATGCATGCTCAGCTCACAGCTAGTGCAACACTAGTAGGCCGCTGAATGTAAAACACACTGAATAAAGAGTAGTGGAGTACATCACAGTAGGCCTATACGTATTTTAATTCATCAAGCAATTCATCAAGCAACAAAATACAAACAAAAATGTATTGAATGTCAATACTTTAGAAAAGGCGCAACATGGCACGGCCGCTACTGCTTGGACCCGTGCGTGACTTGGCACCGAGTCACGAGTCACGATTTCTGGGACCGAGTCCGAGTCCGAGTCCAAGTGAGAAAAACTGGACTCGAGTCAGAGTCATCAAAAATTGGACTTGAGTCCATACTTGAGTCACACAGCACTGGCTCAAACAGAAGAAAGTTTTGCCAAAAGCTGTGTAGACAAACTTGTGACATCATATTTTGTGCTAATCTTATAAGAATTTCCACCTTTTTGCCACCAGGAGGCATAAGATTTATATCTCAGCATTTCTTTAATTTTTTTTGTTGCCTCATATACAATTCATTCATGTAAAAAAAAAAAAAAAAAAAGAATCTACAAGGTTTACTGTGGGGGCGGGGGGTCATTTCAGATGTCATCAAGCCTTTAAGGTTGGGGTAAAGAACAGTATTTGGTCCAGGACTAAAGTTCAGAATTCAGTTAGTGTACAATTTCATTAGTGTACAAAATTGATGCAGGGCAATTGCCACCTGTACACGTGTCATACATCTCATCAAATATGATTAGAAATACAAATAATCAGCATAAAATACCAATTGCTTTTTGCCTTCTTTGAAACTATCAGGGCCTAAACTATCAAATTCAGAGACCCAATATAATTTTAGATGCATGTACTTGTGTAGGTGAAATGTTCAGGCTCCCAACAACAATTAATGTAACATGAGATCAGAAGTAAAGTCAGGTGGAGAAGACAAATGTTCACCTACCATTGAATGTCATTGCATATATGATTCACATGATCTTATCCAAAATTACGCTTTGTGAGGGTCACCTTGTACTTCAGCACTATCATGCTGAGTAAATGGGAGGAGCATCAACTTTTATAACCTCCCTTTTATCAACATAACATTGCTATGAACTTTTCTTTCTTTGCACAAGACAGAACATGACTGTAGTTTATGATTATGAACGTGTTGTATGTGTTTTGTTTATTTTCATGTATGAAATGACAGGCTTGACCTTGTAACCCCCAAACCTAATGAGACTATTATGAGACTTCCATGGTTGTTGAGTTATCGCGAGAAGGAGCCATTTTTATGTGTATTATTACCTCTATGATCTTGACCTTTGACCTTGAGACTCCAAAATCTAATCAGATCATTGTCCTTCCCATATGCATACACAAGTCAAGTTAGAAGTTGAGCCATCAAACGGTTCTAAGTTATCGTGTGAACGAAAATGGGACGGACGGACGGACGGACGACCCGAAAACATAATGCCTCCGGCAACCACCTACGGTGGGCGGAGGCATAAAAATAGAGAATGAATTGTGTAGTAATTATCTGGAGCGCTACATTACCTAACCCCATCCTTCCCCAATTCTGTACAGAAATCTCCTGAGGAAATTTTAATACATCACATTGCATTGATGATAATCCAGAATTGTGGAATTTATTTTTAATAAATTCAATCCAATTTGAATTGATTGAACAGTAAAGTTGAATTCAGGCTGTGTTATGTAACACCAGAAACATTTTTATTTTTTAAATTCTGATTTTCAAAAATAATTCCGCTGACCTCAAGGCCCACCTGAGAAAGTTTCTTCCCATCAGTGGACCACAGACCACCGATTGAGAAGTGCTGCTCTACATACTTGATCAGTTTAAACTTTGAAGCTTGCGATAGGCCTATCGTGACATCACCACGACAGTCACTGTGCAAGCGTTACTATTTGTATAATGTAGCTATGGACAAAGACCATGAAGATTGTGACCTGGGGCACATTTCTGGAAACCAACGCCAAGCTAGTCATATCTTTGTCCGCCAACTATGTACATGACTCCAATCTTGCTAAATCGTTTCACGAAGAGCATACTAACTAAACATCTCGTGATATCGATACTATCGGTGAGGAAATGTGGCAACACATAGCCTTGATCACAATAACCATATATTTTGTAAAAGGATTATTATCTACAAATATTTGAGTGAATTGGAGAATTCAAAGATTAGAAATACCGGTAGTAGCAAGGGGTTATGGATACAAAATATTTTTCAAATTAGGCCGATTACACCACAGAAAACTTTTAAAATTCAGTTTTTGGTAATTAAGTTCATTATCGTTTTGAGCGTAAGATGGGTTACCCCGGGACACTAGTTTATCAAAATAAACACTTACATTCATGATCGTAAAAAAAGAGGTCATACAAGACTTATCCAGTGTCATGTGTTGACCAAAATATTATATCCAAAATTTTGGCAAATTACAAACTAAAATATGTATCTTAAATGTATTTCGTGTAAAAATCTACTATATCCCCTATCTTTAGATAAATATGGGTCTGAAAGCTACAGACTAACCCTTTGACTATGCCTTGCCTGATGTGGCAGAATTGCATTCTTTTGTGAGATGTCACAATCACGCGAGAAACCCCCTAGGAAACATATTTGCTGATGATTTCATATGAAACATGAAATAAAATATTTATACATAAGCAAGGATGAATTACTGATTTCAGGAACCTGTAGAAGAGATAGATCCAAATTATTTTTAAGTCTATGTAGCTTCCATTTTGGCCAGCCATAATCTATCAAATTAATAACATGATGGCACTGCATATCGACGAAAAAAGATATGACAGGGTCAGAGGCGTCATAAGTTCTTAGTTGGGATGTTAGCATTGATCTTGGCAAACAAAGCTTCGTGAAACACATGTAGTGGACACCTAGCCAAGTAGCGGCAATCTTAGTCAAGAAGTTGACTTATGACTGTTTTGAGAAACAGGCCCCTGATATTTATCTTTTTATATATATTTTCCAAATAGTGAACATTTTAGTTTATAATTTTATTATAAGCTTTTCAAATCACCAGTAAAATTATGGATCTTCAGCAAATGGCATACAATGCTAGTCAGTCACCTCAGAGAATCCATAATTTCAAGCACCTCTCAATTCTTGTATATCTGATTGCTGAAAGCAAATATGAGTAGTTTTTTATTGATAAATTTATACTGATTTTATTGAGGATACCTTTATACCCAGCTGCTTGCAGGATTGTTTGTATTCTTCTCTAGCTGAGCTTGCACTCTCTGCGTAATCCTTCTCTTTTTTGGAGCATTCCTTACGATGGAACAAAGAAAAAATGTCAGTCATTGATGTACTGGATAGAGACTGAAATACAGTTGTAATTTTTTTTTATCAATAATCAAAAGGAAACCACCAAACAATTTTACTTCATTCATGCAATAACTTTCAAAGGTTACAGCCATTGTAGGCTTTAAGTCTGTCCTGAGTAATGTAACTATGACAAAGCACCGTGAGCTCTACATACAAAACATTACCGATGATGATTAAAATGTTCTTCACATTCAATAACATTACTTTTTTTTTGCCAAGCATTTACTATTCAAGATGTATTGACATGTGCTCTCTAATGCACACAGATGCTTGCATATGAATGTCATCTCAGCCTGCATTCATTTTCTTCTTTTTTTTTTTTTAATTGAAAGACAGAAATAAAATTCACACTTATTACATACCATTACACTATTTTCTTGAATATGGAAGCCAAAATATTGGCTGGGTTCAGAAATAGATTATTTCCCTTGTCATGTTAGAGAGTATGCTTAAGATAAAAGACATTTCATTCTTCCTTTTCTTTTTTTCTGACACAAAACTGGTATAGTAATGTCAATGTTTCACATCACTTACTGCTTGTAGCTGTTGGCACTTTGCAATTTGTTTCTTAAGAGATGGAATTTCAAATCCCACGTTTCTGATCAACATGTGAGCTGCTTCTGCAAGATATACGTTGTCCTTCTCGTACAGTCTCACCACTTCTTGCCAATCCTGAAAAGTATGCCACAAGAAAAACAAACTCCTGACTATCTCATTTCCAAAAGGTGCTTTATTACCATGACAGAAATTGTTAGACCCCCCCCCCCCGTAAAAAAATTGAAAATGACTTTCAATCAAGGAGCATAAAACTAATGACTTTGCAAGACTTAATTCCTATTTCTTTCTCAAAGAGTACCCATGAAGTTTATTCATGAATCAAGTCAGCTTAAAGCTTTGATAATCAAAAATTACAACAGCAATATTTTTCTGATTCAGAACGTTTGATATACAAAAAGTGGAATATACAAACAACTTCTGACAGGAGGAAGCTTTTGAAATTGCTGATAAATGTTCT
Source organism: Echinometra lucunter (assembly GCA_029962745.1). Lineage (NCBI taxonomy): Eukaryota > Metazoa > Echinodermata > Echinoidea > Camarodonta > Echinometridae > Echinometra > Echinometra lucunter. Next base: position 17,775,623 of record CM057151.1, read on the forward strand.
TACACAACAATAAGAGATACAATGGATCCATCATTTATATATGCAAATTTACCACAGAAAAGAACAAGATGAAAGGGACTGCATCTCCGTCATGCCTCCACCTACATTCAGTTTACTTCATGGCTCAAACTGTTCTTGAATTATTGTGAAAACCAATATGAAAACCTGTAATGATAATCTGGGGTGGTATTCTGAGACTGTTTTAACTCTGTTTTAAGTCTGTTTTAGCAAATCGGTATTCTGAACACCGTTTTATCCCTGTTTTAACTTTTGTTTCATCTTTCTAACCACGCATCTTACCTTGCATGCCTGGCGCAAGTCGTGCGCAAGCGCGTAAAAATACCATATATAATAACACGGTATTCTGAAGACCGTTTTATCTCCTGTTTTAACTCTTTCCGCTTGACATTTCATGCTCATGAGATAAAACAGGGTGGGAGGTGTTTTAACTTTGCATGCGGTGTGTCATGGCAGCAATTTTTCTCGCTCATAAATGTTTTTGGTTGGAATGAGGGGGATAACGAGATCCAATAAACCTTGCTGTTATTCCTGAAACAGCATTTCAAAAGAATTTTTGCCTCGGGTGGAGAAATTTGGCAATTGTCTGCGATAATATCAAAGATGATTTGCACAAATAATTCTGTCACATCATCACATCTGAATTAAAGCAAGAAACTAAACGCAAACTAATGCGCTCATTACAACGTGAATATATAAGTTCACGCGTTTCACGCACCCCTTCCCCAGGGAGCGATCTTATTGGCTGAGTCAGCTTAGACTCATCTCTAACGACTTTCCTCATTGGATAATATCTTTGCAGTGGGTGTGGCTTTGATGACTTACAACGCCGTTAAAACAGTTCTCAGAATACCGTTTAAAGACTGTCTTAGCGGTGTTGTAAATCAATGACTTAAAACAGAAGTTATAACAGAACTTAAAACACAGTTAAAACGGTGTTCAGAATACCACCTCTGAATTCTTACCTAAGTACAACCCTAAAGTCAAATTTCTAGTATCCATATGATTATTAAGAACTTTAATAAGGAAAACTACATTTCTATTTGAAAAAAATGTCATAGTCTATTAAATGCAATTGAGATTTCTATACAGAGCAGATCGCGGTAGGATCACATAGTGTGCAGTAGGCCTTAAAACATAAGACCTTTTGGTTCTCTAAATGTCATCTAATTTTAACTGGTAGACACTCACCTTCATGCGCTGAGATGAATAATAACCAAAGATATTCTTACTGCTCTCTTCTGAAACTTTCAGCAGTTCAACAATCCTTAAACAGTGAAAGTAGTTTATGTCTGTAATGGGAAAAAATAAAACGCATTTATTTCACCCCATCATCAATTGCATAGGCATCAATTGTTCATTACATTGATCACAAATATCTAAGAACATAGCAAAGTGAAGAAATTGCAAAGAAATCTCTGAATCAAATGAAAAACAAAATGAGAAGTGTAATGAGAGTGATATAATTCCTCTGTTATTTCCCACGTTTCCACTTTCCACAGGTACATGCATTATAACTGGAAAATATAATGGTTTAGGTCAAGCAAATAAATCACAATAAATGTTCTTTTATTTCTTAAAATCAATTTAATATATGCACCCCGACATTCAAATCATGTCATCTCTTGTTTAAAACTGGAGTCTTTTTTTTTTCAAAATTAAAATATACATTTTATGTTTTCTTGAAAGACTTGCACTGTAAACTCTCTGGCAATTTATGACATACAATGACTACCTTTATTGAAAATAACTGAAGTTCTTTTGCTTTGACATTGGAGATGATTCAATTCAGTTATCCTGAGGATGGAGAGTAGTAACAGGATAAACAAACATTAAACTTTGTTCATGTTGATTACAAAGAGTTGGTTCGTGGTATCCAAATCTCATGACAATCACTGGTTGACGATCTTAACTCACATGTTCCTGCCAAAAGTTTTTTAATCTCCTCCACTTCTGGCATGTCCTGGATAGCATGGTTAATCTTCTCTCGTATGACGAGGGCAGCGGATTGCCACTTGAGGTTCACATGTCTGCGGTCTATCAGCCAGTCTTTTTGAGAGAGAAAATAGAAATATAGCAAACAAATGAATGAATCACCATCAAAATATTATCTCTTAGTTATTGGGTCCACTGTTTTACCATGTAAATATAAAAACTAAATTGATAAGTACAACAAAGGATACATCCATTGATATCTTTACTTATTGTTACTTTTTCAAATTTTAACTGGTTGTAAGAGGTATATTTGTTTTTTATTTGACAATTATACACTTTGCTTTCCTTACTCATTGATTTGTATCATCATTTACATGATGACTTCATCCCTCTCTCCACCTTCATGCAAACAACTCTCACTGTCAAGCCACACCTTTCTTTCATTCCATTTCCACATGACATGGCAACATTATCTAGTTCTCATCAATATTCAGAATGTCTCATGATCACTCTTCCCTGCTGTCTATTGGTTCTCTCTTCTACATGGACTCTTCCATTATGTTGCACTGTTCCATTTCTATCTTTCTGATTGGCTTTTGATTTATAATGTCACCTGTCTGCAGATTTGCTATTCCACTTAATGACTTATTAAAGAACAGATTAAGAACCTCACTGAGTGCAGACTTCCTTTCAGTTGTCGCTAATCAGTACATTTCAGTCAGTATTTTCAGTGAGGTGTGAGAGCAATAGAAGGAGCAGAGAAAGAGCAGAAAAAGTGACAATAACAACCAGGCCCTAAAGCTCCACCATTTTGTCCAGATCCATTATAAGGCCGACCTAAGCAACCATCAATATTTATAAGCAAAAATGAATAATTCATTTTGTAAGATGATTCCAATGAGTCGCGTGCGTTTGTGCATGTTTTAAAACATAACGCCCATCAGCTAAAAATATGCGCAACAAATGCGCATTAAATCAAAGTATCATAATAAAAGTAATACGCGCCACACGCGCAGTAGATATGAATAATGCAACAAAGTCCGGTGCTTAGGTCGACCTTCAAATGATCCGAAAGAGGCGGGGCCTAATGCCATTCGCGTAATGATATAAGCGTGTGCAGCTTTTTGTCTAGTAAGTTTATTATATGTCTCATCATCATCATTGGTGTTATGTCAGTATGACATGTCCGTCATAGAAAAAGTTCATCATTCACCATTCTTTTCGGTCTTGAGCTTTTATTTTAGTTTCCTGGTAAGTGTTTCCGTTCATGATCATGTCCAACATCTTTGTTCTTTGGCCTCCATGCATTCTTTTCCCATCTACTCTACCCTCAATCATATCACGCATCATGTTATCGTGTCTCAGTATGTGACTGATCCATTTTCGTTGTCTGTCTTTCATCGTGTCCAGGAGGCTTCGTGTTTCTCCTGCTATAACGAGCACCTCTTCATTTGACAGTCTCTCAGTCCACTTGATTTTGAGCTTCTCCTGCTATAACAAGCACCTCTTCATTTGACAGTCTCTCAGTCCACTTGATTTTGAACATGCGTCTCCATATCCACATCTCGAATGCTTCCAATCTCTTACAATCGTCTTTCCTCAAGGTCCATGTTTCACAGCTGTATAAGGTCAGGCTCCACACTAGGCTTTTCACTAAACGTTTCCTTAGGGAGATACTGATGCTGGTGCTAAGTAGCTCTCGACGTCTGAGGAATGCCTGCTTGCCCATGGCGATTCTAGCTTTTACATCTTTCGCGCTGCGTCCTTCATTGTCCAATATGCTACCGAGGTACTTATACTGTTTGACTTCCTCTAACTGTTTTCCTTTTATAAGAATGTTTTTTACTTCTTTGTTTGTTCTCGACATCTTCATCACTTTTGTCTTCTGCTTGTTTATTCTCATACCATAAGCTTCCACGGTATCGTTCAGATTGCTCAGCACGAGTTGTAGCTCACGTTCGGTTTTTGCTGAAATGGCTGTATCGTCTGCGAAACGTTCTGATTTAACTGTTCTCCCTCCTATCACTACTCACCATCTTGATCTTGCAAGGCTTCTTGGATCAACATCTCTCCATAGATGTTAAAAGAGTACAGGTGATAGCAAACATCCTTGTCTTACACCTCTGCCGATGGTGCATTTCTCGGTTATTTCTTCTCTGATTCTCACAACTGCACTCTGATTCATATTTATATGTCTATGATAACAACAATGAAGTACAAGATTTAAAAAAAAAAAATTCATGAACTCCCCCATGATAAATTTCATTTTCGTTTCATCAAATTACTCGAATCTTCTCTTGCTTTTCCTTGTTCTAAAATCTCTATGACCAGTTCATTGGATAAGATATTCACTAGAGTCTTGGGCTTCTTTCATAGTATTTTGCGGCCATCTCACACAAAGAGTGTATTCTATATATAGATCTAACAGTTAGGCCATATTTTATTTTCATACTGTACTAGTATTCAAAATTACCGAGGACAACACAAAAACTAACACATGGGACTACATACCAAGCAGTTTACTGGAGCTGATATCTATCGGCAAATGCTCGATTTGATGGGCCGTCAATTCTCCACTCTTGTTTCCCTGCATATGAAATGAAAATTACATTAATCAGAATACAATTTATTCTAATGTAGTAATGGAATAATTCATAAGCCACGAATCGCTAATAATAATCTAAGTAGCTATCACCTGCATTGCGCTCGGTCCATATGTTGACAACTGTGACAACATTGGACTACCTTTAGCGACCAATAAGACTTCCGGTCTGCGTTAGCACACTAAATACGGGAATTTGGGGCTATGGTGTCTTTGAAAAAGCCGATGAAAAATGAAAAGCGCGGATTGTTGCTAATATAGCAGAATTAAAGTGATATCAAAATGTTATTTGACCCTCGACTCTTATGAACAAGTCAAATTTAAGCATAACAAATGCTCTTTAATTTGGTATATTCTAGAGCTTTTTTTTTTAAAGATTGATCAGGCCTATACGAAGTAGACGTTCAACTTTTCGGGGCTTAATGCGGCAAGAGTTACGTATGAATGTTATAGTGCAATAATAATATATAGTTAAACAAAATGAATCAGCAGAATGCATTTCCACATGGAATTTGCCCACACATGTGCTTAAACGGTAAATGCATATTAAAGCACAGCATTTAAAAAAAGTAATTTAATGTCGGTTAAATATAGATTTCAAACAAGCTTGTTCGTTGATGAAAGAACATTCAAGCACGATGTTCAGTGATACATACGCGAAAAAAAACCCTCTTCAAGGGCTTTTAAAGGTATTGTACGACATTTTAAGTGAATAATGGTATACATGAGGTAAAAGCTGAAGAGTTGTTCTTTACTGTTATATAGGTGGCATACCGAAAAAATTTTTCTGGACCTTACTGTTTCAATATGAAATTAGGGGTCAAACCGGCAATATACACAAAATGTTCGATGATTCTCGCCATAACATGACAAAACGCATTTCCGAATTCATGGGCTTTGAAAAATATCGTATGACATTTTAACTAAATAGTGACATACATGAGGTAAAAGCTGAAGAGTTTCTCTTTACTCTCATATAAGTGGCATGCCGAAAGTTTTTGTCTGGACCTTACTGTTGCAAATTGATTTCAGGGGTCAAACCGGCAATATACACCGATTTCGCACAATGTTCGCTGATTCTAAGCTTCTAATGAGAGAAGTCATTTTTATGTTCAAGGGCTATGAGAAGTATCGTATGACATTTTAACTAAATAATGACTTACATGAGGTAAAAGCTGAAGAGTTGCTCTTTACTCTCATATAGGTGGCATGCCGAAAGTTTTTGTCTGGACCTTACTGTTGCAAATTGATTTTAGGGGTCAAACCGGCAAAATACACCGATTCCGCACAATGTTCGCTGATTCTTAGCATCAAATGACAGAAGCCGTTTTTATGTTTAAGGGCTTTGAAAAGTATCGTATGACATTTTAATTAAATAATGACATACATGAGGTAAAAGCTGAAGAGTTTCTCTTTACTCTCATATAGGTGGCATGCCGAAAGTTTTTGTCTGGACCTTACTGTTGCAAATTGATTTCAGGGGTCAAACCGGCAAAATACACCGATCCGCACAATGTTCGCTGATTCTTAGCGTCAAATGACAGAAGTCGTTTTTATGTTTAAGGGCTTTGAAAAGTATCGTATGACATTTTAATTAAATAATGACTTACATGAGGTAAAAGCTGAAGAGTTGCTCTTTACTCTCATATAGGTGGCATGCCGAAAGTTTTTGTCTGGACCTTACTGTTGCAAATTGATTTCAGGGGTCAAACCGGCAAAATACACCGATTCCGCACAATGTTCGCTGATTCTTAGCTTCAAATGACAGAAGCCGTTTTTATGTTTAAGGGCTTTGAAAAGTATCGTATGACATTTTAATTAAATAATGACATACATGAGGTAAAAGCTGAAGAGTTGCTCTTTACTCTCATATAGGTGGCATGCCGAACGTTTTTGTCTGGACCTTACTGTTGCAAATTAATTTTAAGGGTCAAACCGGCAAAATTGATCGATTTCGCAAAATGTTCGCTGATTCATATACCCGAAAATGACAGAAGTAGTTTTTATGTTCAAGGGCTTTGAAAAGTATCGTATGACATTTTAACTAAACAATGACTTACATGAGGTAAAAGCTGAAGAATTGCTCTTTACTCTCATATAAGTGTCATGCCGAAAGTTTTTGTCTGGACCTTACTGTTGCAAATTGATTTCAGGGGTCAAACCGGCAAAATACACCGATTCCGCACAATGTTCGCTGATTCTTAGCTTCAAATCACAGAAGCCGTTTTTATGTTCAAGGGCTATGAGAAGTATCGTATGACATTTAAACTAAATAATGACTTACATGAGGTAAAAGCTGAAGAGTTGCTCTTTACTCTCATATAGGTGGCATGCCGAAAGTTTTTGTCTGGACCTTACTGTTGCAAATTGATTTCAGGGGTCAAACCGGCGATATACACCGATCCGCACAATGTTCGCTGATTCTTAGCTTCAAATGACAGAAGCCGTTTTTATGTTTAAGGGCTTTGAAAAGTATCGTATGACATTTTAACTAAATAATGACTTTCATGAGGTAAAAGCTGAAGAGCTGTTCTTTACTCTCATATAGGTGGCATGCCGAACGTTTTTGTCTGGACCTTACTGTTGCAAATTGATTTCAGGCGTCAAAAAAATTCATCGATTTCGCACAATGTTCAATGAGTCATAATACCCGAAAATGACAAAAGTCGTTTTTATGTTCAAGGGCTTTGAAAAGTATCGTATGACATTTTAACTAAATAATGACTTACATGAGGTAAAAGCTGAAGAGTTGCTCTTTACTCTCATATAGGTGGCATGCCGAAAGTTTTTGTCTTGACCTTACTTTTGTAATTCATGCTTTATCTTTTTTTTTTTAATTTCTTTTTATAAGAGGGTTGGGGGCGATTGACGGGGAGAGGACTGCCACCATAGCCCCCTGGCTACACGGGTTAACGTTTTCGCCCTATAAAACAAGGATAACTACCCCTTGCACAACTCCCGGGGACAACTACCCCGTAGGGCTATCACCCTCTAGTACGACTACCACCCCCCCCCCCCCCCCCCCCCCCCGACATATACCCTCTAGGATGATTACCACGCAGCTAATCACCCACTAGGGCAACTACCTGCTTGGACAAGTGCCCCCGGACAAGTACCCCCAGACAATTACCCTGTAGGGTAACCACCCTCTACGACAACTACCCCATGTCAACTGCACTCTAGACAACTACCCCCAGGGGCAGGTACCCTTTAGGACAACAACCCCCGGTCAACTGCCCCCTACAACTACCCCTAGGGCTACCACACTCTCGACACTACCCACGGACAACTACCCCCGGTCAACTACCCCCTGGGGCTACCACCCTGTAGGAAGACTACCCCCCCCCCCCCCCCCCCCCCCGCTTTGACAAATACCCCCGGACAAGTACCCCCCCCCCCAGACAATTACCCCCTAGGGCACCCACCCTCTATACCCCCAGACAACTACCCTTTAGTAGAACCACCCTTTACGACAACTACCCCCGGTCAAGATCAACTTGATCAACTACACAACTACCCCTAGGGGCAAGCTCCCTCTAGGACAACAGCCCCCGGTCAAATACCCCCTATACAATTACCCACTATTGTAACTACCCCCTGTCAACTACCCCCGGACAACTACTTCCTAGGGCAACCACCCTCTTGGACAACGGCTCTCCCAGAAGGTACCAACTTGATTGAAGTCAGTGGTTATAATATTAATTTTGTTAATGAATGAAGTAATGTGTGCTTTTGATCAATTCATTCGTTCAATTATTCATTCATTCATTCATGCATTCATTCATTCATCTATTCAATGAATGGTTTTTTTTAATTCAAGTTTCTTGCATAATACTTCAGCTTCTGCCTGAGTAACCTATTAGCTTATTAGAATTGGAATAGTTTGCAAAAATGCCTTTGTCGTCTTTGTATGGATCCGAAGGAAAGCAAAATTGTCTCGCAGCATGAGCTGCAATTACAAATATTTCACAAAATTAAAAAAAAAAAAACAATAGCATTTAGGCGCACACTATCGCAATGGGGGATGCTTACCCCCTCTTATATTTTGGAAATTCAAAAAAAAAAAATGGGTAGCAAATAATTTCTGAAAGTTGTAATATATTCAGTGGTTTGCCAAGTTATAAACCATGTTAGAGGAGTATGGGTGCGCCATAAGTTTCATTACGCTCTCTCTCATACAAGAAATTTTCGGAAGGTGGCATCGCCCCCCCCCCCCCAGGTTTTAGGGAAGAATATTTGCTTACAATTAAACTGAATTAACATGTTTAGAAATGATAGGAACAGCAATAATGACAATAATAATTAGTAATGTATTATTATCATTATGCTTATGATGATAATAGTTATCATCATCATTATCATTACCATTAATGTGACTGAAATGACGATTACTATCATAACTATATCGATCATTATTCTGATTTATGTAGTTATTTATATGACTTTTGGGTAATTTCGGCGCCGTCACAGTTTTTATGAAGTGATGTAACAACAAAATTAAAAAAAAAAAAAAAAATAGCGTGATGCAAATATGCAATAATGTGGGTCAGTCCATATTCTATATTCGTTTGTCACGGGGCGTATTTGTCATTTTCGGGTATTATGACTCGTTGAACATTGTGCGAAATCGATGAATTTTGCCGGTTTGACCCCTGAAATCAATTTGCAACAGTAAGGTCCAGACAAAAACTTTCGGCATGCCACCTATATGAGAGTAAAGAGCAACTCTTCAGCTTTTACCTCATGTAAGTCATTATTTAGTTAAAATGTCATACGATACTTTTCAAAGCCCTTGAACATAAAAACGACTTTTGTCATTTTCGGGTATTATGACTCATTGAACATTGTGCGAAATCGGTGTATATTGCCGGTTTGACCCCTGAAATCAATTTGCAACAGTAAGGTCCAGACAAAAACTTTCGGCATGCCACCTATATGAGAGTAAAGAGCAACTCTTCAGCTTTTACCTCATGTATGTCATTATTTAATTAAAATGTCATACGATACTTTTCAAAGCCCTTGAACATAAAAACGAATTCTGTCATTTGAAGCTAAGAATCAGCGAACATTGTGCGGAATCGGTGTATTTTGCCGGTTTGACCCCTGAAATCAATTTGCAACAGTAAGGTCCAGACAAAAACTTTCGGCATGCCACCTATATGAGAGTAAAGAGCAACTCTTCAGCTTTTACCTCATGTAAGTCATCATTTAGTTAAAATGTCATACGATACTTTTCAAAGCCCTTGAACATAAAAAGGAATTCTGTCATTAGAAGCTAAGAATCAGCGAACATTGTGCGGAATCGGTGTATTTTGCCGGTTTGACCCCTGAAATCAATTTCCAACAGTAAGGTCCAGACAAAAACTTTCGGCATGCCACCTATATGAGAGTAAAGAGCAACTCTTCAGCTTTTACCTCATGTATGTCATTATTTAATTAAAATGTCATACGATACTTTTCAAAGCCCTTGAACATAAAAACGAATTCTGTCATTAGAAGCTAAGAATCAGCGAACATTGTGCGAAATCGGTGTATTTTGCCGGTTTGACCCCTGAAATCAATTTGCAACAGTAAGGTCCAGACAAAAACTTTCGGCATGCCACCTATATGAGAGTAAAAAGCAACTCTTCAGCTTTTACCTCATGTATGTCATTATTTAATTAAAATGTCATACGATACTTTTCAAAGCCCTTGAAATTAAAAAGGACTTTTGTCATTTCGGGTATTATGACTCATTGAACATTGTGCGAAATCGATGAATTTTGCCGGTTTGACCGGTTTGAAATCAATTTGCAACAGTAAGGTCCAGACAGAAACTTTCGGCATGCCACCTATATGAGAGTAAAGAGCAACTCTTCAGCTTTTACCTCATGTAAGTCATTATTTAGTTAAAATGTCATACGATACTTTTCAAAGCCCTTGAACATAAAAACGACTTTTGTCATTTTCGGGTATTATGACTCATTGAACATTGTGCGAAATCGGTGTATATTGCCGGTTTGACCCCTGAAATCAATTTGCAACAGTAAGGTCCAGACAAAAACTTTCGGCATGCCACCTATATGAGAGTAAAGAGCAACTCTTCAGCTTTTACCTCATGTATGTCATTATTTAATTAAAATGTCATACGATACTTTTCAAAGCCCTTGAACATAAAAACGAATTCTGTCATTAGAAGCTAAGAATCAGCGAACATTGTGCGAAATCGGTGTATTTTGCCGGTTTGACCCCTGAAATCAATTTGCAACAGTAAGGTCCAGACAAAAACTTTCGGCATGCCATCTATATGAGAGTAAAGAGCAACTCTTCAGCTTTTACCTCATGTATGTCATTATTTAATTAAAATGTCATACGATACTTTTCAAAGCCCTTGAAATTAAAAAGGACTTTTGTCATTTTCGGGTATTATGACTCATTGAACATTGTGCGAAATCGATGAATTTTGCCGGTTTGACCGGTTTGAAATCAATTTGCAACAGTAAGGTCCAGACAGAAACTTTCGGCATGCCACCTATATGAGAGTAAAGAGCAACTCTTCAGCTTTTACCTCATGTAAGTCATTATTTAGTTAAAATGTCATACGATACTTTTCAAAGCCCTTGAACATAAAAACGAATTCTGTCATTTGAAGCTAAGAATCAGCGAACATTGTGCGGAATCGGTGTATTTTGCCGGTTTGACCCCTGAAATCAATTTGCAACAGTAAGGTCCAGACAGAAACTTTCGGCATGCCACCTATATGAGAGTAAAGAGCAACTCTTCAGCATTTACCTCATGTAAGTCATTATTTAGTTAAAATGTCATACGATACTTTTCAAAGCCCTTGAACATAAAAACGAATTCTGTCATTTGAAGCTAAGAATCAGCGAACATTGTGCGGAATCGGTGTATTTTGCCGGTTTGACCCCTGAAATCAATTTGCAACAGTAAGGTCCAGACAAAAACTTTCGGCATGCCATCTATATGAGAGTAAAGAGCAACTCTTCAGCTTTTACCTCATGTAAGCCATCATTTAGTTAAAATGTCATACGATACTTTTCAAAGCCCTTGAACATAAAAAGGAATTCTGTCATTAGAAGCTAAGAATCAGCGAACATTGTGCGGAATCGGTGTATTTTGCCGGTTTGACCCCTGAAATCAATTTCCAACAGTAAGGTCCAGACAAAACTTTCGGCATGCCACCTATATGAGAGTAAAGAGCAACTCTTCAGCTTTTACCTCATGTATGTCATTATTTAATTAAAATGTCATACGATACTTTTCAAAGCCCTTGAACATAAAAACGAATTCTGTCATTAGAAGCTAAGAATCAGCGAACATTGTGCGAAATCGGTGTATTTTGCCGGTTTGACCCCTGAAATCAATTTGCAACAGTAAGGTCCAGACAAAAACTTTCGGCATGCCACCTATATGAGAGTAAAAAGCAACTCTTCAGCTTTTACCTCATGTATGTCATTATTTAATTAAAATGTCATACGATACTTTTCAAAGCCCTTGAAATTAAAAAGGACTTTTGTCATTTCGGGTATTATGACTCATTGAACATTGTGCGAAATCGATGAATTTTGCCGGTTTGACCGGTTTGAAATCAATTTGCAACAGTAAGGTCCAGACAGAAACTTTCGGCATGCCACCTATATGAGAGTAAAGAGCAACTCTTCAGCTTTTACCTCATGTAAGTCATTATTTAGTTAAAATGTCATACGATACTTTTCAAAGCCCTTGAACATAAAAACGAATTCTGTCATTTGAAGCTAAGAATCAGCGAACATTGTGCGGAATCGGTGTATTTTGCCGGTTTGACCCCTGAAATCAATTTGCAACAGTAAGGTCCAGACAGAAACTTTCGGCATGCCACCTATATGAGAGTAAAGAGCAACTCTTCAGCTTTTACCTCATGTAAGTCATTATTTAGTTAAAATGTCATACGATACTTTTCAAAGCCCTTGAACATAAAAAGGAATTCTGTCATTTGAAGCTAAGAATCAGCGAACATTGTGCGGAATCGGTGTATTTTGCCGGTTTGACCCCTGAAATCAATTTGCAACAGTAAGGTCCAGACAAAAACTTTCGGCATGCCACCTATATGAGAGTAAAGAGCAACTCTTCAGCTTTTACCTCATGTAAGTCATTATTTAGTTAAAATGTCATACGATACTTTTCAAAGCCCTTGAACATAAAAACGAATTCTGTCATTAGAAGCTAAGAATCAGCGAACATTGTGCGGAATCGGTGTATTTTGCCGGTTTGACCCCTGAAATCAATTTGCAACAGTAAGGTCCAGACAAAAACTTTCGGCATGCCACCTATATGAGAGTAAAGAGCAATTCTTCAGCTTTTACCTCATGTATGTTATTATTTAATTAAAATGTCATACGATACTTCTCATAGCCCTTGAACATAAAAATGACTCCTGTCATTTGAAGCTAAGAATCAGCGAACATTGTGCGAAATCGGTGTATATCGCCGGTTTGACCCCTGAAATCAATTTGCAACAGTAAGGTCCAGACAAAAACTTTCGGCATGCCACCTATATGAGAGTAAAGAGCAACTCTTCAGCTTTTACCTCATGAATGTCATTATTTAATTAAAATGTCATACGATACTTTTCAAAGCCCTTGAACATAAAAAGGAATTCTGTCATTTGAAGCTAAGAATCAGCGAACATTGTGCGGAATCGGTGTATTTTGCCGGTTTGACCCCTGAAATCAATTTGCAACAGTAAGGTCCAGACAAAAACTTTCGGCATGCCACCTATATGAGAGTAAAGAGCAACTCTTCAGCTTTTACCTCATGTATGTTATTATTTAATTAAAATGTCATACGATACTTTTCATAGCCCTTGAACATAAAAACGAATTCTGTCATTAGAAGCTAAGAATCAGCGAACATTGTGCGAAATCGGTGTATTTTGCCGGTTTGACCCCTGAAATCAATTTGCAACAGTAAGGTCCAGACAAAAACTTTCGGCATGCCACCTATATGAGAGTAAAAAGCAACTCTTCAGCTTTTACCTCATGTATGTCATTATTTAATTAAAATATCATACGATACTTTTCAAAGCCCTTGAACATAAAAACGACTTTTGTCATTTTCGGGTATTATGACTCATTGAACATTGTGCGGAATCGGTAAATTTTGCCGGTTTGACCCCTAAATTCATTTCAAAACTGTAAGTCCAGACAAAAAAATTCGGTTGAACTGTCAGAAGATACTTTTCAAAGCCATTATTCTACGAAGAATAGCAATTTTACTCTTTCTAAACGCAATAGTACTTTTTCTTTTGTTTGTTTGTTCTTTTGGCGACACCATACCACTTAGAATGGTCCGCTAATTTTCCTCTTATTGGTCGCGGGCTTATTGGTCGCCAGTTTCAAGGAGCGCTGTGACAACTCGATCGAGCTAGAGTAGAGAGGACTCCACTCGACTCGACTCGGATCTTTTTTCTTTTTTTTTTCTGTTTTTATTGGTTTTCATAAAATAACAGTAACAAACAATATAGGCTGACAATAAGTTCAAGGCTAAACACATTAACAAGCTAAATTATCTAAAGTTAACTTAATAATCAGCCACAAACATCCATCCTCACAACATACCACTCACACATACACAGACCCACACACACACACACACACACGCACGTCTTCCCAATGTTAAAAGCTTGTATAAAGTTTAACTTTCTTCATACTTTCCTATGTTATAAAAGAGGACCCTCATTACTGCATAACAAGTACAAATTACATCAAATAAGTAAAATAATTGAAACAGGATAAATTTCCTTAAAACTGTATGGTCCATTTCTTAAAATGAGCACTCAGCTTATTCTTTTTTTGAGCTATCTTATATTCTACATTTTGTTTTGATTTAACCATTGAGATAAAAGCTTCAAACCTCAGTTCTTTCTCCTGAAATTTGCAAGAGTAAATGTAAAATTTCAAATACAAAAATAGAACATTAATACAAGAGTCATGTTTACTTCCCGTATGTACACCAAACAAATAATTGAATTTTGAGAATACTAATTCACGGGAAATGTCAGAATTAGTATATATTTTATCCATCAAATTTTCCCAGAGAGGGACTACTTTATTACAGTTGCAAATAAATGATCCAATGTTTCAGGTTCTTCTAAGCAAAAATAACAATCGGGGGAATCTCGTTTCCTTATCCTAAACAAAAAGGCATTAACTCCAATAGCATTGTGAAAAATCTTAAAATAAAAACTTCTCAGTTGAGTTTCTATTGTACATCTAAAATTATCCCTGTGTATTATGGACCAGTCTATCTCTTTAGGCTGGCGCCCAAAAAGCTCTTCCCACTTACTCTCCCTCTTAGTATTGGAAGTACAATACTTTTTTTGTAACATATGATATGCATGTTTAGGTTTTTTCTTTTGAATCAATAAATTATTCACAATCTTCCTAAAAATATCTTCATCTGTGTGCACAGCATCATCAAACCAGCTAAGATAGATTCCATTCATGAGAGAATCATATTTTCTACGGTCCCTAATAGGAATGTCAAATTCGATAACCAAATCTTCAAATAATTTTGCATTACCAACACCATCATATAATTGTGAGATGGAATAAATACCTTTCGCATACCATATTGGATAATAAAATAAGACCTGTGCTTTAACCTCACATTCCTATTCCACCAAATAAATTCTTGTAAATGATATTGGCTGTAACCAAATTCATTAAGCATATTTTGCCTATACAGATACCAAGCTTTGATAGATTCTATCAGTTGACAATTTTTTAACTTAGACAAAACGATGTCTGGGGCATCTGCCCTAAAAAGGGCTAAATTGTCTTCACAAAAATCAGATAAAATATTCAGTTCTATTACTTTCCAAGCACTCTTATAATTGTCATCCAAAAGTCTAGTAACCCAATACATTTTCTGAGCTTGTGCAAATACCAGAGGATTTATCATTCTCAACCCCCCTTCCTCATAGTCACTGCACAAAAAATGCCTCTTGACTCTGTCGTTTCCATTGCTCCAAATGAACTTAAACAGCATGCTATTAAGTCTTTTAAAAAAAGTGTTAGGCAGATTGATACACAGAACACTAAACAGATACAACAACTGGGGAAGTAACAAAGACTTAACAACTGCAATCTTGCCCAAAAGAGATAAATTTCTGTGCTTCCAACAGTTCAAAATTTGCTCAATAATGCCCAATCTGGGGACATAATTCAATTCATAAAGCGCTTTTGTATTTAGAGAAAATACTACTCCTAAAGCTTTAAATGTGTTCTTTCCCCAGGTCAATCCCTGAGTAGTTATTGGGATGAAATCACTACCTTTCAATTTACCAATATGCACAGCTTCCGATTTATTTACATTGATTCGACAGCCAGAAAACTTTGCAAAAAGGGCTAAAGTGTCAAACAAATGTTGAAAGGAGTCTGATTCTCCATTCAAATAGCATATTGTATCGTCTGCAAAGAGACTTATTTTCTTTTCTAAAGGTCCAACAGGAATTCCTTTAATAAGAGGGTTGGATCTAATAGAAATTGCCAAAATCTCAATTGCTAACAAAATAAAAGAGGAGAAATTGGACAGCCCTGAAATATGCCTCTGTCTATAAAAACAGGGTCTGAAATAAATCCATTATTTAATATCCGGCTATTTCTACTGTTATAAAAGGTCTTTATCCATTTTATGAAATTATTCCCAAAATTAAAATATTCCAAACTTTAAATAAGTACTTATGTTCTATCCTGTCAAAAGCCTTTTCAAAATCTAATAACACAATTGAGCCGGGATCATTGTTTACATCTGTATATTCAATCAAATCAATAATGGTACGGATGTTTGAGCCTATAAATCGCCCCTTCATAAACCCTTGCTGGTCTACGTGTATCAAAGTGTCCAAACATGGTTTCAAACGACTACTCATGACTTTAGCAAGCAGTTTATAGTCTACGTTCAACAATGAAATGGGGCGATAATTCTTCACCAGCATAGGATCTTTATCCTTTTTCGGAAGAAGTGTTATTAACCCGCACCTCTGCGAATTTGACAACAACCCTACTTGAAACGAATAATTATAAGAATCTAGCAATAAATCTATTATGTCATTGAAAAAAGTTAAATAAAACTCACAGGGAAGACCATCCAATCCCGGACTTTTATCCTTACCCATTGTCTTTAGTGCATTCAATATTTCGTTTTTGGCTATAGGTTTGTTCAAATTTAAAACTGACTCTTCCCCTAACAAAGGAATATCTAAGGGTGCAACAAAATCATTAACAGATTCCATATCATTCTGAGAAACTTCTGAAGAATACAAATTCTTATAAAAAGTATAAATTTCATGTAAAACTTTTTTAGGATTGACCACAATTGAACCACTATTAGTTTTCAATTGACGAATATTCTTTTTTTCATAGCTACGCTTTTCCAAATTACAGAAATACTTGGAGCTCCTCTCCCCGTACTCTGCCCATTTAATCCTTGATCTAACTATAGAACCAGCTGTTTCCATATCCAGAAGCTTGTTTAACTCGGTTTCCCCTGCCTCTAAGACTCCATACAGCTTCTGCAATTCATCCTTATCAGTACAGACACCAATTTTTTCTTTTAGGGAAGAAATACTTTTCAGTAATTTGGATTTGTTCTTAATCTTTTCTTTTTGTTTTCTGCTGCAGTATTCAATACAGAGCCCCACAATGGTACATTTGAAAGCATCCCAGATAGTGAGTGGATTACAATCTGAATCAGCATGCAATTCTTTGAATTCCTTAATTTTATCTTTAATCATGGTACAAAATTCACTATCATGTTTCAAATATGATGTATTTAACTTCCAATAACCCTTGCCTCTCGGAATTTCATCCAGTACAAGATTTAAATTCACCATACAGTGGTCTGAGCATATACCAGTTACAATATTAGAATCTTTCACACAAGTCAACAAATCACTGGACACAAAAATATAGTCCAATCTAGAGGAAACTAATGGACTTCTCTGGTGCCGTGTGAAAACCTTATCTCGACTGTGGTCTCTTCTCCATACATCAACAAGGCTTAATTCCTCGACATACATGTTAAAACAACTTTTAGCCTGAATATTATGGTGAACAGGACAGGAGCCCTCATAGTCCAAGGGGCCTACTGTGATATTCAAGTCACCTGCTAATACAATCCTTGAGTTACCTACATCATCTACTTTTGCAAACATATTGACAAAAAACTCTGGTAAATCCTTGTTTGGACCATATACATTGACCAATATGAGATCCATATCTTTTACACTCATATGAAGGATAAGAAACCTTCCTTCCGGGTCAGAATATGATGATAATAAAGATATTCTCAAAGAAGACTTAAATAAAATAGCTACTCCTCTGCTATTTGTTGTGTAACTACTGAACATAGCCTGCCCACCCCATTGGGGCGCCATAACATTTCATCACTTTTACTTGAGTGTGTTTCCTGAAGAAAAATTATATCATATTTGGATTCTCGTAAAAAATTAAATACTTTTTTCCTCTTAAAACCATCTTGAAGGCCTCTACAATTAAAAGTGTTAAGGCGTAATGACATTAAAAGTAAGCATACACTGAAACTCTTGATAAACCTTCACATCAAAGTCTTGAAGCAAAAAAACCCTACTACATTGGAAGACCACGACTCGACTCGGATCTTGCACTTGGGGAGGAGGGATCCGGAACGAAAGTCAGGGATCGGGAGTGGGAAATGGGGATTATCATAGGAAAAGGAGATGCTGCGCCAGGTAAGTGATTAAGGGAGATAACGAACCACATTTGGTCAGAACCAGCGGGGTTAGGAATGGGAAAGTGTGGCAATGGGAGGGGCTAAAACCCGATCTCACTCTAAGACCCCCCCCCCCTCGGCCCCCACCCCAACTTAAGGAGACTGTTCTTTTTTTCTGTTCACAATACTGCTGACGCCCTTGGTTTGCGCCATAGACAAATTTGTGCAGCCTCGTAGCAACCTCGAGCGAGCATATTTGTAATTTAGAAATTTCCATTTAGATCACTGTCAAATCAAAGTCCGGCACCCCATGGTCGTCAATCGGGGAGGGTGTAATCAAGGGCTCTGAGACAGAAGGACACGCCACCTCCTTTTAGGGGTGGGGGACACAAAAGATGTGTCCCCCCAAAAATCACTGGATAAAAGACCCATGAAAAAGGGAATCGGGTGTATCCCCTCAAATTTCATTTAAAAGAGACACTGGAAAAAAAAAAGGTTTGTCAGCAAATTTTTGGGTGTATGCTCCAGCTGAGTACCTTTGTTGTTGTTGTTGTTGTTGTTGTTGTTGTTGTTGTTGCGGCTTCAGTGCCCAAAAACTTATAAACGGATTGACACCCATTGCCACTCCCACATCAGTATAGGCTACTCCAGTGTTTTCAATCGGAGATAGGACATTATGGTATAAGGGAGAAGTGATAATCATTGTCGATCTCGTCATAAAACAATACTGTGGTTTTTTTTTTTTTTATTACTTTTTGTTTTGTTTCTGTTTTTTGTTTTTTGTTTTGTTTTTTACATTCAGTTCTCACGTGGGGAAAAAATTTAGTTTCAGGTATAATTGGGGTCGTTTTGCCACGGCCATGAATGTCTGCCAAGGACTGCAGTACAAACTGACAATCCAGAACGTTTCCAATGATTGCTTCTAAGTGCTCCAAAAGACATCTAAAGAAAATCACTGTGGCAAAGCTCGAGTCCATGCATGGGGCACGGCATTATAAGGGGGGGGGGGGGTCTAATTGAAGAAAACTGATTGGGGTGCAGGCCCGGGTCTTATATCTTCCTGTTCTCGTACTTTTCCTATTTTCCCTTTCTTTTTTTTTTCGCTTTGCTCTCTTTGATTTTGGCCCACAGAAATTCTATTTGTCTGTTTTGGCCACGCTGGGGGGGGGGGGGGGGGGGCATGTGCCCCGTCCCTATACTTTACCACTACAAATGCAATTATCCGGCAGGCATGCGTGCCTCTAATACATACTGCAAATCTATGGCTTCCTTATATGCTGCATTTGAAAAAGAAGAAGATCGACTCTTCTGAAATAGTACCATGGTACATGGTACCGTGGTAAATTAATTACCATCGATTCATGAAGGTAATACGGTCAAATTACCATGAATACCATTGTACTTTTTTTTACAAAGCGAAGACGAAAGAAGAAGAAGAAGAAGAAGAAGAAGAAAAAGAAGAATGAATCAATGAATGAATCAATGAATGAATAAATGAATAAATGAATGGATGAATGAATAGGAGGAAATGGGGGAAAAGAAGGATGAGGGGAAGAGAGGAATAGTGATACATGTTTGAAATTTCATGATTAGAGAGCAGTGGGGAATCAGATTTTTCGGACCGTAAGATATCCATGACCGTCAGGTAATAAGCTGAGTTTTTTTGCCCCACGGTATTTTTAGGGGAGAGGGCATCCGACAGACTGAAACGACTTATTATCATAGCTGTTATTAAATGAAATTTGGTGAATTTGAATTTCTTCCTCGCTATACATTTACAGTTTTATCATATCAAATTCTAGGCTACGTGCCAGCGGTGGAAGTATTCGAGCAGAAAATATTACAAAGAGACCACCTAACTACAGGAATACTGTATCAATTTTATTGGCATTTGCAAGAACATCGGATATTTCACATTTTTCTTGGGACTGCCCCAACCCTCCCTAAGCTTGCTATTGCAAGGAAAGTCATATGTTCGCGAAAGTTTGTAATTCCCGAGTGTGAATTAAAAAGTGTGACACCTCCTCTGATAAAGGCTAACCGTTCATCGTTTACATAACTTTCTGAAGGTCACTCTTGAATGGTCAAGCCCCTGGTCAGCTTATTTATCTTTATAATATCAAGGTCAACCTACTGGAAGTTCTTTATCTGGTTTGTTCCTTCCGACCTTATGACCCGTCCAGAAGGCCCACCCCGCCCACCCGCCCCCCCCCCTTTTTTTTTCAAGTCCGTACCCCTTCCATCCCCAGATTTCTCGCTGCGGCTTGGATATACGCCCATGAATTTACACGCAACATGACATCATAGAAATGCATTGAAATAAGAATTGGGAGTCCATTGAATAAGATCAGTGTTATACATGTTCAGTGAGGGAGAGTAAGAGAACCTTTCTTGAGATTGGGTGAAGTCCTAAAAAGGACAGCATTGCAATCAGTGGAGAAGGTGACGAGGAGAGAAGGCTCTAACAATGATGAGAAGGCGATGAGAACCCGGGATGAGAAGAAAAGACTCAACGTTTTGGACAGCTGAAATAAATGATCTTGCAAATTTTAAGGACATCAGTAATATATGGTGAGGCTTAAAAAGCCCTTTAGTGTGACCAAAACTGAATAAGAATCATGTGCACCGCAGCTCTTGGCATACCAAAAAGTTTGTTGCATTTTGTGAGTCTGTCTATCCACGCGCGCGCGTGCCAAACCTTCTCCATAGACCTGTGTACATTAATTACAAAAATACTGAATTTCTACTTATATAATTGCCTGTATCTTTAACATTTATCAACGAATCGAACCAGTTGAAAAAAAAATTGAATATTGAATCGACCTCTAAAATACTTTCTATACAATTTCAGTCATATCTTATGTAGAATTCCGGCCTTTTTGGTTTGTAAACACCCTTCTTTTTGTTTTCACAGAAAATAAAGAAGCCCCAAATAACACGTATTTCTATGGGGAAAGATGTCGAACCACTGTGACAAGGTGTTCTTTGTTGATTGGTTAGAAGTGTTTCTTATGGCGGAAATGAACCAGTTGAAATATCTAACAGAAGAGTACGAGTCCGTTGTGTGACCTATCTATTCTTCCTTCCTATTGGTTGTATGGAATTCTGGCCTTTTTGATTAATATAAGTGCTTATTTTGGTTTGTCATCGCACACATATCGAGAACATACTTGCGTGCGCACTGTACCTACCATAGACATACACATGCGTCTGACTAGACCAGCGCGCACAGCGAGCAGTGTCTTTCTGGTGACCTTCATCTACGCAGATGCAACAAATCAGGCAAAACTTTTTGACATGGAGTGATTTCCCCCATGTATTGGTCACTTTGTCTATTGTGGAAAGGCACAAGCAGAAACATTCTAGTGTGTAGCTATATGCGCGGGCTCAGTCAGACAGAATAAACATTGTTACATAAGACATGTTGCTGAATATATTGAATCAATATACCGAATCAATAAACTGATGTTCGAAGGCTGATCTCGGCCGCATTACAACGCACGTGACTTCACTTCCCTATGCTTCATCTATATTAGTGACAGGGGATCAGCTCCCCAAGGCCATGGGATAAAAGTATTTTCTTTATACATAACCTCGATTATATAGATTGCATCTCATATCAGCACATTTCGTAGCTGTAATTTTGTATACTTCCTTTCCTTTCTACATTTCCCCCTCTAAATAGCCATCCCTGTTCTCATGGCAGGGCACTATGTATTTCTTACCTGTTGATAAGGTGGGGTTATGTAACATTGTCTAGGGTCTAGATAATAGAAATATATCATGTCCGGAATCAGAGGACTTAGGTGTTTTTTTTTTTCTCCCTCTTCTCTTTTTTTAAATGATCATTTGTACATTCATCGTATCGTATATGTTTCTTTCCAAAATTTTTGTTTATTTATAAAAAGTTGGGCGGAACTAAATACTGGATGATCTGAAAAGATGCTATTTTTTTTTTTTTTTTTTTTTTTTTTTGGTGCATATAAATTTATTTACAAAAACACACATTTTTTCTCTAGAGCTCTCCTCTGTGAGAAATTCTGTATTCAAAACTCCAAAACCATAGCAGTTATATTTTCAGACTGTACATTTTCTCTAAGTAACATGAAAATAATCTTTAAATGGAAATACATGTATGCACTCAACGAACCCTCCTGTAAACCTCATTTTCATCGCACAAGCTAGGCCAACATGTCTCACACCCATTGCCTTTAGGCAAGTTTTTAAGAGCCCAAGGCAACAACTTATTTCAGGCCTCTCTCAAACACTCATGTCCTCGATATGTCATATTGGACAAAATGTCGGAGTTATAATTCAATTGGTATTCTAAGTAGGTAAAATGAATATTGCATGACACATATTAAATGAAGAGATAAATGGAAAATGCAACAAAAATATGTACCAGCATCACACCTTTAATGACTACAGGGGCCTGTTGCATAAAACTTTTGCCAGACTTTTTTTCTGGCAAAAAAAGTCTGGCAAATTTTTATGTAATGAAAAACTATGGCAATTTTTTTTTTTGCCGTAGTTTCCTCAAATTTTGCCATAAAAAACTCCGGCAAAAGTTTTATGCAACGGGCCCCAGGTGTATTTATTCCTTCATTAATAAATCATTATATAAACACAATAACAAACAGAATAGAGTGCTGCAAATACTGTTGGAACATAATATACATGTATGTGAATAGAACAAGAATCAACTCAGGAATTTTAAATTCATTTTTATCATCAAATGATGACAAGTGACATGCAAGGTGTCTTCTTAACTCAACAAGTTAATAAAACATTCCATTTGAACAAGGTTATATAAGTAAATGTACATCATTTGCATGTGCGAAACATATTTCAAATTACTCATAATACATTCTCTTATGATAATGTTCCACGTGTGAAACCAATGAAATTATCTTAACAAAGCTAGCTAAAGAATTCCAGACACCTTACATGTAGGTAGGGTGTAAAAGTATTGAAGTCTCAATTCAGACCACTCACTTGTAAGTGACTCATAAATTACAGTTTACGCATATAAGTACCACAGGCATACATTTTGTAGAAACACTAAAGCACACCTCTTGTCTGATGTTTGCATTTCAATTTGGCATCTTGCATATTCATCCAGATATGATCCGTTTCCATATCACTTTTTCAATCATCCTTTCATCGTTAATTCTTGATCAACATGCATCTTATGATTATCCATAAATCCTCAATAAGTTGTACAGTGGACCTGCAGTCATCTTCCCTGTGTAAAACTAAGGAAAAAAAGGGGCTGAAGAGGGATTATGCAAAATGATGATTGGCAAGCTATGATTTTGTAAACAGAAATACTGGTCTCTAGTCTCAGCACACTACATCTAATGTTTTACTGCACAGGTTATTAGTAATCACATGTCACATGTACTCTGCATCTTATCTTTTTGCCTCGGCAGTTTACCTTATCACATAGACATGGTACTTTAGAATACACCTCAACACACATTATATTACTTATCTCTCATGTCTCTTCATCATATTATATTCATATTATACCATTCAAATCAATGTACTGAAGATGTGCTAAGTAATAAAGGCTGTGACCTCTAAATTCACTTGTCATCCAGCACATGTTTATGGCCATCAATCAAACATTGCTCTTCATTCATCAAAAGGTCAAATGCTCAGCGTAGGTCTAACTGGTGTAGAGCTGGCATCCTTCCCAGTGAATACCATACCTGCTCTTACGTCAACAATGCGCATTGCCACGTACACATACAGCAGAGCAGGACTGGTTTTGACTTCAGAAATTTCACCAGCTAACATTATTTATGCAATTTCTGGCTCTTTTTCTGGTTCTTATTGGCAGGTCAGAGTCTCATTTTAAATGGAAATACATTTCACAATTCATTTCATTCTATAGAAATAAACTGTAGTGGCAAAGGTCACACAAGATTATAAATGACAATAAACCTCATTAACAGGTCAGAGACTAAATAAATAGAGACACATTTCAAAATCACCAAAATCATGCATACTGGAGGAGCAAAGATTACAGGACATTAAGCAGTGACAATGATTCTCTGGTGCAATTCTCTGGTGAATATATAGTACTATGAAATTGTGCATGCAAAGAGCAATGTAATAGATGGTTTACATACCAGGACATGTACAAGTCATAAAGTCTCTTTATGTACAAGATAAATGCACACTTCAGGCTGATAAATGTCACACACAGGAGGTCTCACAGCCATAAATCACATCTTTATAAACTTTGCCAACACTAAACTTAGATGGTGACAGGAAGCACTAGCCTCTCTATGTATCTAAATTTATACATCTAAATTCACCATATGAAGAAGGCTATATTCTGCTGAAAATTTTACATGGAGAGCTACTTTTTGCCATATAGGACACGTACATGTAAATTCAAATCTGTGTCCTAGGGTCAATAATTGACTGGTGCAACATTGCAACTTCTCGGAATTCCATTTCATTAAATACTAACAAGGAATGAAAAACTATAAAGCAGAAGAAAGGAAAGTTCAACTCATACATTGAAGATTACTAAGAAATTTGATAGGGGAAAAGAAGCACTATCTTTAAGAATATTGCAATACATAAATTAAAATGTTAGCAAGATGGAGAATTAGAGTTATATGTTTATGTAGTGCATGTTTTATAATCTGCTATTTTGGGGATCAGAGTTATAATTTGCACTTGAATACATTTAAGAATATTGTTGCATAATACATTGTACCAAAGTAGATAGTACATGCAGATATAGATCAAGATAGTTAAGCTTCAAAGTGAATAATCAGGCACTTGTTCTTTAGAGGTTCTTCTTTGTCTTCTTTCTCTTTGAAGTTCAACCATTAAACAGACAACAGTAAGTTAATCAAATGGAAAATCACTACCCCATGATGTAGAATATCATTCAGTCCTTTATAAGTTGTCCAAGTTTCACACTGTTGGGCTGTTCCTCAGGAAATGCACTTTTTCGCCAAAGGTGAGGCAAGAGCAATCCTAAGAACTCCCAGCTGCATACGAGTACAGAACTCCAGGTATCACAGCCTGGCTGGAAGAACCAGACCAGGAATTCACATAGGCCAGTCCTGAAGGCTGGATCAAGCCCAACTTTATAGGCCTGTCCCGCAGGTCCTGTCAGATGAACATGTCTCTACCATGTCATCTCTCTATTATGAGAAAGTCTATGTTCTTTACATCATAAGTCTATTTGTCTTTCACATGTCTGATTGAACATGTCGTGTGAAGCCGATGAGCGCTGAACATGGACAGACACACCCCAAGGCACAAGATGACCAATGCTGACCTAGGGGCTGGGACGTTTTCATGGCGGGGTGCATTGTTGTTCACCTGTAAAAACCAAATAAAAAGGGGTAGAAATACATGTTAAGTTTCACAGAAACAAAACAAAACAAAACAAGCCAATAGCAAGATTGTGTCTCGCCCACCCGTGATTCAATAACACGAAAGTTTCCCCAAGTACATCCCGGACCAAGTTTGATGTCACAAAGTCTTGCAGGTAAACTTTAATGACTGACCTAAACTGACCTTTAACCTTACCATGTGACCTGACAGCACAATAGCATGAATGTACCCCTAGTGCATCTATCAATTTGGGTTGCTATCGGAGCAACACGTGTCAAGTTATGTGTCACAAGAGAGTCTTGCAGGTAAACCTTAACCTTTGAAATAAAATGACCTTTGACCATACCATGTGACCTCCAATAACACTATAACATGAAGGTCCCCCAAGTACATGTACATCTATCACCCAAGTTTAGTTGAAAAGAGAGCAACAGTTGCAAAGTATTTTTGTCATAAGAGAGTCTTGCAGGTAAACTCTTAACATTTGACATGAAATGAGCTTTGACCTCACCATGTGACCGCCGACAGCACCGCAACATGTTATCGCTAGTGCAGCTATTACCCAAGTTTGGTTGCCATTGGACCAACAGTTGTCAAGAGAGGGGAGGGTGCAGGAAGGGAGAGTCCCCCCCCCCCTCCCATACAAAGTGTGGAAGTTTGACATTTCTTTGTCACTGTTCCTTGTCTGCTCCTCTTCTTGCGTCCTCTTAGCTTTTTCTCTTCTTGTCTTTTTTTGGGGGGGTGACCACCCCGCATTGCCTCCCTGGCTACATGAGTTTCAAGAATTAAGAAAACAAGAAATGACAGAGGAAAAGCAAATTCAAGAATTTGAAAACATCTGTAACATATGACCTCCAATGACCTTTCACCTTATCATGTGAAGTCCAACAGAATGATAACATGCACTTCCCCTTAGTGATCTGCAACCCAAGTTTGACTGAAAAGTGTGACACGGTTGCAAAGTTTTGTGTCATAAGAGAGTCTTGCACGTAAACTTTAACCGTTCAACGTTTGACCTGTAATGACCTTTGACCTGACCATGTGACCTCTGACTGGACCATAACATGCAGGTCCCCTTAGTGCATCTACAACCCAAGTTTGATAGATAAGTGTCACACGGTTGCAGAGTTTTGTGTCATAAGAGAGTCTTGCACGTAGACTTTAATGTTTGACCTGAAATGACCTTTGACCTTACCATGTGACCTATGACTGGACCATAACATGCAGGTCCCCTCAGTGCATCGACAACCCAAGTTTGATAGATAAGTGTCACACGGTTGCAGAGTTTTGAGTCATAAGAGAGTCTTGCACGTAAACTTCAACGTTTGACCTGAAATGACCTTTGACCTTACCATGTGACCTCTGACTGGACCATAACATGCAGGTCCCCTCAGTGCATCTACAACCCAAGTTTGGTTGAAAAGTGAGTCACGGTTGCAAAGTTATGTGTGATAAGAGAGTCTTGCACGTCAACTTTAACATTTGACCTGAAATGACCTTTGACCTTACCATGTGACCTCTGACTGGACAA
Organism: Echinometra lucunter; assembly: GCA_029962745.1. Lineage (NCBI taxonomy): Eukaryota > Metazoa > Echinodermata > Echinoidea > Camarodonta > Echinometridae > Echinometra > Echinometra lucunter. The sequence goes on from CM057151.1 coordinate 17,802,808, forward strand.
TAAGATGCAGGTCCCCTTAGTGCATCTACAACCCAAGTTTGATTGAACAGTGTCACACAGTTGCAGAGTTTTGTGTCATAAGAGAGTCTTGCACGTAAATTTTAACGTTTGACCTAAAATGACCTTTGACCTTACCATGTGACCTCTGACTAGAGCATAACATGCAGGTCCGCTTAGGGCATCTACAACCCAAGTTTGGTTGAAAAGTGAGTCACGGTTGCAGAGTTTTGTGTCATAAGAGAGTCTTGCACGTAAACTTTAACGTTTGACCTGAAATGACCTTTGACCTTACCATGTGACCTCTGACTGGACCATAACATGCAGGTCCCCTTAGTGCATCTACAACCCAAGTTTGGTTGAAAAGTGAGTCACGGTTGCCAAGTTATCTTTCATAACGTTTGTGACGGACGGACGGACGGACGGACGACGGACGGACGACGGACGGACGACGGACGGACGACGGACGGACGACGGACGGACGACGGACGGACGACATTTGGATCCCTTAGTCTCGCCTTCACCTCCGGTGGGCGAGACAACAAAACCAGATAATTTTGGCTAACATTTATTTTTATTGTAATTTGCTTGAAATTTACTTGATTTTCTCTTGATTTCTTGTTGTTTTTGCCATTTGCTTATGCTTAAAAAATACTTAATTACATTTTTAAAAAACACACACATTTATTTTAGAAAATATTTAACAGAACATGTACAGTTACAGGATGACTGATCTTGTAGTAACCATGAATAACAAATTGAAATTCCATCTAAACAAATGGAAAAATCTGGGGTCAAGTTGCATCAGGAGGTTTCTGCTACATGCATTCAGAGCATGACTAATACACGTGAACTTGCTTATGTAAACAGAAGTAAATGCAGTACACCTACTCCTGCCCTGATGTATGCTAAAAAAAAATTTTCATGATCGCATGTCATCATACCTTACATCATTCAAAAGCCAATGGGAAAGCAGAGAACTACTCTTTTTTTCTTTAAGGGGTCCGATTACAAGTTAAGCATGTGTCTTTGTGCACAGGTCATGAACTTCCAAGGGTCAGGACTGAGATTTTGTACATCCCTGTGTCCAGGGCATTTTTTTGTGTGTCAAGCCCTGGAAAGTCTTCGACTCTAGGCTACCGGCAGTTAAATGCTCATGAAAGTCACCCCCTCTCAATTAAATTTCCCACAAATTATGACAAGAAGTGTGAAGGTACTGTAGCAGATTCCCCCCCCCCCCCCCCAATCAGCAAGACTACAGAAAGTCAGATTACTCAGACTGGCAAAATCAGGACCAGAGATGATGTAATGGGAAACAATTCAAATCACAACCATTTCCACATACGATGCTTCAAAACATAACTTCACAAATAACCATTCACATAGCATTTTGCATTATTCATAACTATCAGTAACATGTAGTTGAGATTGTGATCTATAATGAGAATTTGTTTAAAAGTACAATACAGTTCAGGACTCTCACTAAGCACAGTTTATATTGCTCTTGGATATCACACATGTCCACTTTTGGTTTCTGTCATGTACAACAGATTGCAGAAAAATTAACTTTTACAAATTGCAGGCCTACTGCTTTGTAGATATTTATTGCTACAACTACAAGAAACACTTTTAAAGAACCAGAAGGGTTGAGGGGTCAATAGCACCCAAGCAAAAAAAAAAAAAAAAATATTGGAGTCCAAGTCATCCACTGATTAGTACATGTACATGTAATAAAGAAGGCGTGATCCATTCATTTTGCATCCAGTATTTTAATATTAATGAGAAGTATAGCTTCAAAGACTACCAATGCTTTTGGTCCAGTTTCAAGTCCAGTGACAAGCAAAAGGAAACTTTTTTACTACCTCCATTTGGCATACTATAGGCACCCTAGACACCTTGTAGATTTTGTTCCACCTTGTAGATTTTGTTCCAACTGTTTCATAATTTAGCTTGATAATATGGTTATCCAACTAATTCACAGATGTGAAAGTACTTCACTCAGAACCTCACCTGGAGAATTCTACTTGGGAAGAGTCTCCCAGGGATTCTGGAGATGATCATGACGACTGTTTAAATTTTTCTCCACAGTATCCACGGAAATCTGCAAAAGAAGGAAGATAGGAAGGGAGATAAAAAGAAAGGAAATTTCATAATTCTGCATTGCATTACATGAGTTTTGACGGGGGTCACTGTAACGGTTGGCCTGCAGGTTAGTGCGTATGCATCTCTATGCAGCATGCATTTAAGCCAGGGGTTAAAGTAGGGCTACATGAAAATTGTAAATTGCTCCTGGCAAAGGAACATGACAAAACATAAAAAATTGGTATCTTTTCGAATGAAAATCCCCAACAATCATTTTCTGCCAAAATGACCTTTAAAGTGATTACACAATGGTAAACAAAATTTTGATATATGATCGAGAATAGAATTCGAAGAAGAATGACATTAAAAATACAATGATTTTCAATCGAAATCAATGCATTTGGCTAATTTTCTCATGAAAAGTTATAAGCTGACCAAAAAAAATTGAGTATGAGGTATGACATCAAAGTAGGTACCCAGCTTCACGCATTGCAGTTGTGCTACGCGCTAGACATGTATTATACCTTGCGCGCATTTTGCTAGAAGTGCGCGACAAGGTACCCACTTTGACGTCATTTTGACATTAAAGTGGTTACCTAGTTGAAACTGGTACACAGCTGAGGGGTCAAAAATATCCTGAAATCTTACATTTGGGGGTTTCCTTGGCAATGGGACTTTTAAAAAAATCTTAGATGATTTTCTGCTAATAAAATCATGCTCTTTTAAATGAACTAACATTGTTTCAGCATTGGGTACCCCCTCTAAAGGGTAAGTCCATCCTAGATATTTCACTGTTTCAATAAAAGGAGATAAATTTGAACAGCATTTTAAAATAGAAGTGAGCAAAATCAGTCAAAGAATAAGAAAATTACACCCATTTACATTTTCTAGCATTATTAAACTACTCTTGGCTCTGCAAATCGGCAACACTGATGACATGTAAGCAGGTCTCCATTCACTTTGTACATGAAATTTCACAATTTCTCAATTTTCTCGGAAGTTACACATTTTCTAACCCCCAAAGTCAATGCATGTTCAGAAGATTTGCTTTTTACATAACATACTTTGACTATGGGGTAAGAAAATGTGTAACTTCCCCCTAACAATACTGAACCTTCATTTGACAAATGCTGGCAATTTCATGCAATTTTGAACATTTAAAAAAGAGAGAGACAGCCACTGACCAAATTTGCAAGCTTACTAACTGACTAACGTTACAACATGTACAAGTAAGTTGAAGTTACAACTAAGTTACAAGACAGCCTTTGCCTTGTCTTGGGCTTGGCTTTGCTTTGAGAGTTTGACATGGGCATGAGATGGGCAGCGTCAAAACCACGGACATATTTTCTTGTGTGTAACTGTTAGAGGTCTATAGACCCTATTTTCACCATAACACTTCGAAGATCTACAGATAAAAACTTACACTTCTACAAAGATGTCCGGTCCAGAGCGTCCTCAAAACCCAGACTCGTGAGATGTAGCTCTAAATCTCCCTGGTTCTACGCTGGCTAGGCTCAGCTCAACGGTTCAACCTAGTACATGTATAAGCGTGCGCGCGGGACGTAGTTCTTCATGCATGTTCCGGCGACCCACTCTGATCCGCCCGGCGATGCGGCGGCCTCTAGCTCTTGTTCATAATCTAGCTACTATACTGTATTCATTCACGTGTCCATACACACACACCTACTAACTAGCTAGCTAGATGCCGGCATAATTAGTACGCATGCGCAAATAGCGATTGCATAAGAAAATGTCAATATAGCCTAACTTCCAGGCAAACCAGCAAAATATAATTATCTTTTTCTTTAGATGGCTTTGTTTGTTCTCAGAATACAAAATCCATTTTTTTTTTCCCCTGGCTTACTCCCTGTGCTTGCTTGTGAAATTCAGAAACGGGATTGTTTGGAGTCAATTCCATTTTATAAACAGGACGGTTTGGGACAGCGAACAAATTTGGCCAGCAAAGCGCCCAAATAGAGTAATCATTGGCAGTAGGGTGATCGAATATATCATTTAGATATCTTACAAGCCTTTGCATGTAAGGTATAAATCACAATAGTATCTCTAGTTAAAAATAATTAAATCTGATTGTTTATTCTAATAGTTAATCACTTGTCATAATTCTTCAATGCAAATATATAAAATTCAACTTTCTTAGACTGACACAGAACATCAAAAGACTAGAACTTGTATACTATACATCCTTGAAAAAGATACAATATTGAAATTTATTAAAATTTCAGAATTGAATTCTGGAATAAAAATATACATAGTCAATGTCATGATACCCACATAATTATGGATACAGTATACACAAGGGAAAATACTGTACTACTCCATAAACATTTTTTTTAAAGGCCAAGTCCATATTTGGTCATTTTGTGTCTTTTAAATTGTTACCATGGTTAATGGTAAAGGGAACATATCAGAATGATCCATGGTTTTCCTTGATAGTTGGTAAGATCTAAGCCATAGAAAGCCTATTTGATATCTAATGAATGCATCAAGCTGATAACCTTCCTAAAGCTTGAATTGTATGGAAAAAAAAGATAAGAACATCAATGCACATTCCCAATTCCATAATACATGTAGGTTTGCCCATACACGAATGGTTTAGGACTCTGCCCTCTTGAACTTTTTTCATTTAACTTAAATTATGAAAGAACTTTACATACTTCACACATCTAATCTAAACTGTTTCCAATGTTTTGTCAAGTCAATATTGAACAAATAGAGTCTACATCATGTACATCAACATCACCACCAGTAAAAAAAACACAAGCAAACCGGCATACTGGTAATAGATCAAGCTCAGCAATGCATGTTAGTGTACTAGTAATTTAATCAATGGAGGAGTTTTAAACCCACTGCTATATTAAATAAGGTCTTAGAAACACTTCTTTTTTTACAACAAATGACTGGGGGCCCTAATATTATGCTGGTGCATTTAAAACTTGAAATTTAAGAATATCTCTATGCCTCTAATGTTTAATTTAATATTATTGTGACAGGTGAAAAGTGTATGGTAATGTTTTCGTCTCTATTTACACCAAATTCACCAATAACAACTATCAATTTCAAGTCCCTGGCTCAAACGCATGAAGAAAAGGTGAAAAGGAAGACAATCCAAACAGTATTATGCAGTTCAAATCTTCCAATGAATAATGGTCTTTATTACAATAATTGACTTTCACTGCAATTCAAATGACACGGTCACTGACTGTGTGGAAACGACCTGTAGTAATATGACCAAAAATCAAATCACAGAAAACTTAAGTTACGGAAAATACTGCATACTAAAAATACTAAAAATACCTAAAATACTGAAAACTACTGAAAATATAGCAGAAATACAGAAAACCAACACAGCACCGTTGTGCCGCATGGTGCACAATGCATGTGACAATGTCTACAATGTGAATAAAAATACAAGAAAGAATATACAAAATATCATAAATACGATACAAATATGTTTTGAGCATGTATACAAAATATGGAGAGTGAACATCCTGTGCTTACAAGCTGCATTAATAAAATAATATAAATTTCGAACCCAAAGTATTTGTTCTCGCAATTAATAATGGTTAAATCAATCAATGAAACAAAATTCCAAGACAATATAAATACATCATACATCTCCCGATAACCAAGATATCGAATATCAAAACAATTATAATGAGGAATTATAATGAATTAGCTTCTGTCTATCAGTACTTCCACCTATCACAAAGTTGCATAAAAATATGAAATGAATGTTTACAATTGTTCATCATACATGTCATAAGCATTTACCTTCAGACAGGTCTACCAAGAATAAATTATTGAAATCAGCTTGACCATCACCTCCAGCGGGTTTTGACAAACGATATATTTCAAGCAATGCAGCCACGGCTACACAATAAAGTAAATAAACAAAAGTATTACAGATATTTGCTGAATTATAATTTCACATATATCGCAATGAATCATAACAACTTTTACATAATGATTATACCAGCAAAACACAACACATTGTTTACTGCATCTTTCATTCTCTCTCTCTCTCTTTCCATAGACAAACAAACGTAAGTCAACTTATGCATCAAGCACTATTATACAGAATACAATTATTTTGGAATATAAATTGCAAATATGGAAATAACAAAGCATTCATAATACAGAAATATAAACAATGAATAGTATCAATACAATTTTCGTGTGCTTACCTCAATCGGACAAGAGGTAAAGAAGAACAAGATGGACAAGATGCAGAGATTCAGAGACGACGAATATGTCATCTGCAATAATTCAAAGGACTGCCTTTATGCGTTGTTTAACACCAATACAGCATAAAACAAAGCGCTCCTATGACGCACTTACATTGAGCGCGAATAGCCACTGGCAGCCATGACAACCGAACGAGAGGGCAATCCTGTCCTCTCACACTATTTTCATACTACGAGGCTTCAGAATGATCAAAACACATGCAATACAGAAAATGGGTCATTGTCTAGAAGTGGGTTGCAGTGGGTAACTGGGTATCACATTGTCATGTTCACAGGCTCATTATAATACACAACTGAATAAAAACTTGGTACATGTATTGAAATTATCCAAATTAATTGAATAACTGTTTGCTTGAATATTCGAAGAGTAGATTTGGTATTCGTCCCAGGCCTGCTATTAGTAGTGCTCTGAAGTTTGAACTAGATGAATTTTCTCGACCACCTAGGAACCATCCCCTTCCTGTAGGTGATGGGTTAAATGTCACTGAAGTCTAGTAGTAGTGGTTCATGACCCGTCTCCTTTGCAAACCTCATTAGGTCTTCTGGTGAGATGGCAGTGGAGGCTGTATTCACCATGGGGTGAGCAAATACCTTCTCATGCCCACCATTAACAATATCAGAGTCTAGCACAAACTTCACATCTCCTGCTTTGTCGTTGAAGATACAGAATGGTGTGACACAGCCCTGAGTGACCCCTAACTTCTCGAATAAGATGGACTCGTCAGCGAAGCGAAGTCCTCCGGATGCACCAACCTTTTTACCAACTGCATTCAGCTGCACGGGTCTGTCATGACGAGCAGTGAGGAGGAAAAGCTTCTTCTTCTTGTCCTTTAAGAAGAGGTTCTTGCAGACTGCTCCCGTCAGGTGTTGAAGGTGTGGCATCATGGCCTCAACAGTGAAAACCTAAGTTTGATGGGACAACAGAAGAAAATCTGTGAAAAAGTATTCAAAACAAGTACAACAAGCTATCTTTTATACTGAAGAAATGATGCTAAAACAAATAGAACAAAGAACAAAGAGAACAAAGTTATATAAGGACACAATAATCCCACATGAATACTCTGTATAGAAAATAAATTTGTCCGTCTTTCAAATGATGACAATTCCCGGGGGGGGGGGGGGGGGATGTCTCGCTGAGGTTTGTACATGATACATCATCCGTGTTCATCACCTTCTGACTTCCTGAGTAAATCTAGGATGACATTGGAGTTGCCAAGACTACCTTTAGATGGACACAATGGACATAAGTTTCTTTTTGGGAATTGGAGGTTGGACATAGGTCTAAATGTTAGATTTGAAAATGATATTGGGATGATGAAGATGTGTAGACCCTTTCAATTTCATCAATCACTAGCTTCTGCTTCATCAAAATTTATCACACTTTGAAGGATCTCTCAGACTCTGTTTATTCTAATGAAAATTGAAATCATCAACTTCAAAATCTCAGAGGTTCATAACAGATTTCTAAACTATCTACCCTTATGACATATTAAAGGAGAATGCAACCCAAGCAGCGGTGTGCTCTTAGTGAATAATTATGACCAAGAAGAGTAAACAGTAAAATTTTGAGCAAAATTGGACAATCTGTTAAAGAGTTATGAATTTTGAAAGTTTCACTAAATCCCTATTATAAGGATCCTTGACTTGGCAACTTTGCCAACATCTATGATGTCATTGTGGACAACTCTCAATTCATTTTGTACATAATATTTCAAAAAAATTGATTTATATGAAATTTCAAGTCAGGAATCAACATAATTCTCCCCAATATGCTTGAAGAATTGATATAGCCATGTCAAACTCAAACAAGAAATCAAAAGAATTTTTATTTCTCTTGAAAATAAAGAAAATGTTGAATTCTTTGTACAAAAGGAATGGAGAATTGTCCATGATAACATGACAGCTGCTGGCCAAGTTGCCAATTTAAGGATCACTATAACAAGGATTAACTTAAACTTTCAAAGTTCATAACTCTTGAACAGATTGTGCTATTTTCCTCAAACTTTCACTGTTTATTCTTCTTGTTTTTCTTCATTCACTGGAAGTACACTGATGTCTGGGTTGCAATCTCCTTTAATAATGTCATATCAATGACCTTATAACAACAAGAATTGTGAAAGTATCATGACACACATTTTTAGTTTTCAAATTTCTATATACAGAGGTAAACTATGCCCAAAGAATATTTTACAAGACCTTTTGCTTACCAAATGGGTAGATTGTTTAGTGTAGATAAAAGGTGCCATTTAAAAAAACTTGTAAAAATTCATTAAAATAGTAATGTTGTACTTATCTAAATCATTTATTGATGAAAGGTTTCTTGATAGTAATAGTTACCAGAGTGAATGTAACTACTAGAAGTGGCAGGGTGGTTAAACAACCAGTGCATTTTACAATGTAATTGTGCTAAACACATAGTTTATAGTGGGTTTTGTTGTTGTTGTTAATGTTATATTAGCCTTTCGCAAGATGTACTTTCACAATGCAAACATTTGTATTCATTATTGTAAATATGTTCATTTTTATACACATATTTAATATTGTAAATATGTTCTTGTTGAGACTCTCATACTCCCGATCAGGGGTCCATAGAGTTTAATAAAATCTTATATCCTTATTAACCCATTCGTGACAGGAATTATTTAAAGCCTAATTTGATCAGCTTTTATTCTTCAAATTGGCAACAGCAACATTTTTATTTTATTGCTACATTTTTCTTATAAAACGTCATGTATCTGAAATGAATACAAATTGACAGAAATTATGATTAGAAGTCAAAAAGTTGCCAATTTGCAGGGGAAACAGTGATTTTAAACTTTCTATCACATTGTCAATTTGAGGATTTTAATGCTTATTTTCCTTTAAAAAATTTTCAGCATCAAACAACGAATATTGACGCAACCAAAATGGGCACAGTTTGTGTAGAATTTTTTGCTCTTTCTGCTCATGTATTTGGTATGATTTTTAGGGCTTTGCATCAAAAGATATTAGGCCAAACCACAAAATGTGGACCTCTGTTATGAATGGGTTAATGTGGGAGAAATGTGGACCATTGTCGAGTAAGCACTGTACATGTCATCATGATCAGTTTTGATTTATAAATTTATATCATGATAAATTATTATAAAACCTTTTAAGATTTCAAAGATGAAAAGGAGATGGAGAAACATCACACCTTTCAGTTTCACTAATACCCTTACATCTTATGAAATTAACTAAGTTACTACTAGGCCTACTTTAATATGATTTCAAATGAAAAAGTTCCAAAATATGTGTGCAAAATTAGAAAATGTGTCCCACTGTGAAATGTGTAGGCTGAAGTGCTCCTCCCCTGGAGGTATTTCAAAAGAATTGGAACAGCAAAGGATCAGCTTCATAAAAATTGTCATCCCCCTCCCCCCCCCCCCCCCCCCCCCCCCCCCCCGAATGAGAAAAAAAGTGCCGTACATGATCCCCTTCCAAGTTTCAAGTTTCAAGTTTCAAATTTATTAACGATCCTTCAAATAAAACCCCGAAGGGGTGTACAAGGATACAACAAATGAAATAACATAACCTCTGAGGCAGCCCACTCATACCTTCCACACTGGAGCATGAGGTCGATGTGGAATCAAGCAATGAGTAGTCATAGTGGAGAGGTCATGTGTGGGTGGGCTCAGGGGTCATTCACAGCAGCATGACAAGTGAAGTATAAACGATAATAAACATGGCAAGATACATAAAGAGTGATAACTATAAAACTGAGTGCTATTCCATCAAACTAGACAGTTTTTTTTTTTATTTATTTTTTTATTTTTTTTTTTTTTATTTTACATAATGATCTACTTAACAAATAAAGTTGGAAACTTCATTCAAAACCATATGTGCAATATCACGGTTATACACATGTACTTATTAAGTTATTTAAATGCATAAACCAGAAACCACACTTGACACTACTGCCTTTCCTTCAGTGTCCTCCCCCCCCCCCCCCCCCCCCCCCCCCCCCCCCCCCCCCGGCCGGGCGGTGTAACATCATCAAACTTAGTTAGAATTGCTGGACTAACGCGCTAACGTTCCTCCTTAAAATATACTAGTATTTACATTTTTTGTTTTGTTTTTTTTCTTTTTAGTTTACCTCTGGGTGTTCTACTGTCTCATGGGAAATGCCTAGCCTGTCGAATTCGCCTAACAGCTCTTTTCTCCCACTGTGGGTTGAGCTGGTGCTGGCTGGTGTACCTTCGCTCGCCATTCTCTCCTGCACACTTGTACACAAGATAGACTTACAACTTAATATGCTTGTAGAAAGTTGAATTCTCACACTGCAAATAAATATACCGGTATGTAGTTACGTAGATACAGTATATAGTACATATGTATACGGTTAACACGTGTACACGTGCAATGTGTAGCCTTGTATCAATGCATTCTAACTTTTAGTTTGTGACGTCTAACATTAACAGGAGTAGTAGTCGGTGTATATTTTCCAGAAAAGGGAATTCATTTCTCTCTGATACGCAAATAGGCATATTAAATCGAGTGGGAAACTGTGACTGTCGCTGATCTGTATGAATATTATCGACGACGTGTTGGCCCAGTTCACAGTGGCATAACAACCGGGGGGGGGGGGGCAGGGGGGAGCAGAGTGCCCCCCTGAAGGATTTCAGCGGGAAAATCCACAAGTACCACCGGGAAAAAATGAAAGGAAGGGAAAGGAAGAAAAAGGAAGGGAGAAAGGGAAAGGAAGAAGAAGAACAGGAAAGAAAGAAGAAGAAAGGAAAAGAAAGAAGGAGAAAGGGAAAGAAAGAAGGAGAAAGGGAAAGAAAAAGGAGAAAGGGAAAGAAAAAAGGAGAAAGGGGAGAAAGAGGAAGAGAGAGAGGGAAAGGAGGGAAAGAAAAAAAGAAGATATCAAAGTGAAACAAAATTAAATGAGGGAAAATTTAGTACCAAAACCCCAGAGTTTCCGGGGGCTGCCCCCGCTGTGGCTTTCCCTGTAGACCCCCATCAGGGGCCCTAAGCCAGAACCCTGGGACCCACCCGCTAAGGGCTTCACAACAAGCAACTCGCGGTGCGGGCTCAACTCCTCATATTTTATTTCCAGACTTAGTTACCGGGAAATTTTCGGCTCTGCCCCCCCCCCCCCCCCCCCCCGAAAACAGGCAGAGAATTACAGCACTGATTCTAGACTTAATTACCCGGAAATTTTTGGCTATGCATATGCCCCCCACCCCATAACAAGCAGAGAGCGTAAGAAGAGCGGGAACTGACAGCGTAAAAATGCACGGGAGGGGGAAACTCCCCCCTCCCTGCACCCCCCCCCCCTCTAGGGAGCACTACATTGGCGTAAATTCCAGGGGGTAGGGGGATCTATCACCCCCACTTGGGGGAGAGGGGGGATGGTGTGTACAAATTCCCCCCCCCATGCAGACACACTTTTTAAGGAAGAAAATATATTTCAATTAATCAGTAAGTAAAAATTCTGAATATCTATCATAAACAACAATATGTTAGAATTTCTATTTGAAAATGCTATTGAAAACAAAAAAGTGGTTATTTTTGGCTCGCTCACTTCGCTCGCTCGTCAAAATAGATATGAAAATGTGTGTAACAGGGGAAAAAAATCGTTAAAAAAGTGTTTCATCCCCCACTCCTCAAATTGGATTTACGCCGGTGGAGCACTACCGTCCTCCTAAAATGCAGTCCTAGCTATGCCACAGATTCTAGACATAGACTAGCTACGGGGAAATTTAGGGATCTGCCCCCCCCCCCCCCCCCTGATAACAGGTACCTGTTACGCCCCTGCCAGTTCATTCTCTTTTTTCATCAGTGGCCCTGTAGGGTCCATAATTATAGTCGTATCAATTAAGGCTGATAATTTAGATATAAAATATTTTGGTAACATACATCATATACATGGATGTATCATCAATAAACAGTTATACAGTGTATATGAAAATGACGTATTCAGTCATCTCGCTGCCCAAATATGAGGTTGTGGTTGCCCAAATATCACGACTTCAATAAGGGGAGCAGTGCAGCCCCGGCCATGCCTCTTTTCTAAATTCTGTATTTGTACTTTATTAATGTCAAATTACATTATGGACCATCAGATGTCCACGAAAAATACCTCAGTAAACAGGACTTCATTAAAATTTACCTTTAAAAATGGAAGAGTCATGAATGTTCACTGACTAATCATCATGATTGATTAATTATCTGATTACACTACCTCTAGGCGAGGCTAAACCGCCCCTCTCCCCCAGATCCGGGAGTTTATCATCCTAACACCAGTGCCACAATGAGCCAAATATTTTATGGTGGGGTGTGTTAAGAGAGAGAGAGAAAAAAAGAGGGATCCATCTGCTTACAACCAAAAATAAATAAATCATATTAAAGATGTGTCCAAAAAAAAAAAATTAAAGGTCACGTAATAAAGAATGACGGAATTGTAAAAAGGTCCGACCGCTATAGATATTCAAGAAAATTCTGTACAATGACATTGTTGAAGAGATACAAACAAAAAGTGAAAAAAAAAAAACCCTTGGTCGCGAAAAGGCGGCCCCCCCCCACCTCCAACCAGTACGCCAAGTGACTAACACTATGCCACCCGCAAATTTAAATTCTGGTTCTGATACTGCATGGGATGTGCGAGAGCGGGGTCAGTGGGAGAGAAAGGGAGAGAGAAGAAAAGAAGAAGAATAATAAGAAGAAGGAGAAGAAGAAGAAGAAGAAGAAGAAGAAGAAGAAGAAGAAGAAGAAGAAGAAGAAGAAGAAGAAGAAGAAGAAGAAGAAGAAGAAGAAGAAGAAGAAGAAGAAGAAGAAGAAGAAGAAGAAGAAGAAGAAGAAGAAGAAGAAGAAGAAGGAGAAGAAGGAGAAGAGAAGAAGAAGAAGAGAAGAAGAAGAAGAAGAAGAAGAAGAAGAAGAAGAAGAAGAAGAAGAAGAAGGAGAAGGAGAAGGAGAAGGAGAAGGAGAAGAAGAAGAAGAAGAAGAAGAAGAAGAAGGGTGATTAAAATTGAAAATGCAAAAAATGGGAAAAGGAACAACAAGTTTCTCCATGAAGTGATTTTTACAGCTCTCAATGTAGACTTGATGAAAAAATGTATATAGCGCCAGCTTTCGCCAAAATTTCCTCACCAAAATTCATAAAGCTACTAATATCTCTATGCCAAAATTAGAATTTAGTTTTTTTTATAGATCCACAGGCCAATACACAGTACAGCAAAAGTATTCAGCTATATAAGTCAAATCTATCATAAACATGAGTCCATGCTCAAAACCATTATCAAACAGGTCTTTGTGACACATCCGGGCATGGCGGGGCCTTATCAAAGAAAATAGGTTTGCATCTTGTGTGTCTATGATGTATACTATTCTGAATGTATTAGGCCTATATAACTGTAGGGAATCGAGTGTCAGGTTGACCTAAAAGAGATAAATTTTCAGGAGATAAGGGCCTATGGCCAATAGTCTATTCCCATCATACCCACCCTGCCCATGCGCCATGAGAACGAAAGATGCCGACAAAGCGAGAATGCATGGAGCAACACAAGTCATATAATACGAACCTCTTTTCAGTATTTTACAAAATTTCATTTTTTATGGTGGTATCGGGCAGCAAGTCCTCTCTTATTCCAGCAGGTAGATGCCTGAATACCGGGGGCGACGGAGCGTCTTTCAAAGTGGGGAGCAACAGCACAAAAAAAAAAAAAAAAAAAAAAATGCACTTACAAAGGGTGAACACAAGAAGGAAAAATAGCGTTTGAAGCAGTGCAACGCGTTGGTATACCCTTACATTCTATTTAACACACTATTTTTAAAAAGTTCATTTTTTCTATATTTTTGAAAAATAATCTTTACATATAACAACTTTGCAGTTGTGAAGAATGCTCTGATAACTTATTTGCTGGCGAGCGAAGAGAGCGAGCAAAAATGCTCGCTCATGATAGCCATAATAGGCTATATAGCTCTTTCCTCCTGACCCAATGCATTGCCTCACACTGTAATCAATAACAACAGCACGTTACAGCACGTTAACAGGAGATAGGCCTACCAGAAAGGAAAAGAGGTATTAATTTTTATAAGAAATAAATGGGGCATGTATCAGATTTCAAATGGGGCATTTGCAGTGGCGGCACCAAAGGGGGGCATGGGGGGCATTTGCCCCCCCCCCCCCCCCCCTCACAAGCTTTGCCCCCAGTTGCCCCACCCCCCCGAAATTTTGAGGACTGAAAAGAAAAATTATACAGTAATTTGTAAATAAGGAGATGTTGTCATAAGCATCATATTCAAGCTGTGAAGTGCTCTAAAATACCATTTTCTGCTCTTCAAAACTTGAAAATTTTCTCACTCAGTCGCTGTTGGCTTCCTCGATCACTATCAGTTTGTAATGTAAATGTTTAGTTCATGATCTAGTTTTGATCAATGTCTTTGCTCCATTAAGCATTACCTGATTTTACAAAAATTTCTCTCTATATCAAGTGTAACAGAAAAATGTTTATTGGGGCCACTAAAAGCAATGGCGTAAATCCGGGGGGGGGGGGGGCTGTGGGGATATATCCCCCCCCCCCACTCTTTGGAGAGGGGATGACGTGTACAAATATCCCCCCTCACTTTTTAAGGAGGAAAATATATTTTGATTTATCACTTAGTAAAAATTTTGAATATCTATCATAAACAACCATCATATTTTTAAATGTCTTTTCTAAAATGCGATTAAAAACAAGAAAAGTAGCCACTTTTGGCTCGCTCGCTCGTCATATTTCAGAATATTTTTTCGAAAATGCGATTAAAAACCAAAAAAGCAGTTATTTTTTGTTCACTATCTTCGCTCGCTCGCAAAATTGCAAAAATTCAATTATCCCCCCCCCCCCCCCCACTCCTCAAAGTGGATTTACGCCAGCGACTATATAAAACTCGCGCTTCACGCTCGATTTTTCCATACACACAAAAAAATTTGACTGCTCCTGCCCCTCAACATTTTCTTTTGCCCTCCATTCCCCCCCCCCCCCACTTTAACAATCCTGGTGCCGCCACTGGGCATTTGCCCAAGTAGAAAAGGACTACTTATCAGAGGTGAATTAGGGCACTCAGCAGAAGGGAAATTGAACTATTATAGAACTGAAAATGGGACATTCATTAGAAATGAAAAGGGTGCACTTCTCAAAAGGAAAATGGGCGCTATATAAGAGGGAAAGGGTTACTAACCTGGTGCAAATATGGGAAAAGTTATATAGATTCAAGAAGGGCGACTTATCTGAAGGGAAAAGGCTCTTACTGGAAGGTGAAAGGGCACGAATAATATAAAAAGAAAATGGGACCTTGTAAGAAAATAAAGGGGGCACTGAACATGTTTGAAAAAGGGCTTTTTCATGGGTGAAAGGGGCACTTTGGGGTACTTTGAAAGTGGGGGCACTGTTACAAAAGGGAATTGCCTTTTAAGCTATAAAAGGATGTTTTATAACTAAATCTAGGCCTATCTATTGACGTGGCCTAATAAAAGGGAAAAAGCTTGAAATTGATCCACCACCACCCCAATAGGGGCGAAACCCCTTCTCCATAGAATTTTGAAAAGACCACAGTGAGTCTATCACAACTTTATTTTCAGGCAGTGAAGTGCATGCTTCTATTCGGTTTTTTTTCTATCTTGTCAACTCTAAATTTCTTTTATTAGAAATTAATCTAAGTCGATTGTAATTAGGGACAACTCCAAATATTGTAATCAACAAGATCATTTTTGAATCCAGATTTGTAATCGAATTTTGGAGTTATCCCTGGTTGAAGCCTAAGAAATTTAGAGTGAGGATGGTTTCCGAAAGCAAACAAATTCGGCAAGCGAGGTGACCGAATATTATCTTGTATATAGGCCCATGCATATTTTGATGACGAATTTTATCACTTCTCATCATGAAAAAGAGTGAAAAGGAGTGTATTTTTCTTGGCTCGCCCCGCTCGCCGCTATAATTTGGAGACACAGGATGGCTTCGGAGAAAAAAACTTGATGACGAAATACACAACTATCAAAAGAGTGTGTTTTACTCACTCGATACCCTTTCTCATAATATTTATAAAACAGGGTAGTTTCGGACAGCAAAAAATTTGGACTAGCATGACCAGTGAGGTGCCAAAATCAAATTGGGGAGCGAGATGACCAAGTAATATAAGCCTATCATGAAAGCGTATTTTGATGAATGATAAATTTGGCTCACTCTCTTCGCTCGCTAGCAAAATTTAAAACCAGGGTGGTTCAAAATATAAACGAGACTTTCAATGGCCCAATCATGATTAAGTTATTTATATAAGTTCCTGGACATGTAAATACAATCTCTGCTTTTAATCATGTCCAGCTATTTTCAACAAAATATTATATCATTTAGGTCAGTATTATTTTGTGCATCATGTGTTATAATCACTGATATTTGATTATGCGCCCAGATATACGGAAAATCACCATTGTTAACTTTTTGTTGTAATACGGAATTTATTTTATGTTATGCACTACAGTATTATGTTAATATGATTGAAAACAGGCAATAAATCTGAATCTGAACTAAGTAAAAACAAACAAAACAAACACTGAAAAACAAAAAACAAAACAAAACAAAACACAAAACAGAAATACAAAACAAAACAAACAACAACCCCCACACTTCGCGGCCCCTAATCATTTCATCTTGAAGTGATTGAAAATAATTTAAGGGAAGGATAGACTCAGAATGCATCATACTTACACCCCCTTCAAAATGTTCTATAACGCCCTGAACTCTTTATGCATCCAAAGTTAGAAATAAGTCTGTTCTATCCTCGCAGAGAGAGAGAGAGAGAGAAAGAGAGAGAGAGAGAGAGATTTAAAAAAAAATGTTGCCTCGATCAGTTCGATTTGAAGTTCTATAAACATGCAATCCACTCACTTGCTTCCCTTTGCATGCAGGCACCCTCCTCCCTCACCTGCACCCACCCAGCCAATTTTATAATTAGACACATTAGATCTGAAAGGTACCGAAAGCCCCCCCCCCCCCCAAACGTGCATGCATTCTCGATCGTCAATGAAGAAAAATTGCGATTTTGTGCATCTCAAAGTTTTGCAAAAGACTTTCGTCGGAGTATCGTAGAGATGCGTTGTCATGGCAATAATCCTGAAATAGGCCCCGCTCCAAAAATTTTCGAAGTTTTTTTAAGGTTAGGGTTAAGGTAAGGGTGTGGTGGGGCCAGGGGCGTAGCTAGACCTTTTTCGGAGGGGGGGGGGGTGTAGAGGCCACTGATTACCGACAAACATTGTCACCGATTATCGACGACCAATGTCTACTAAGTATTACCTAAACCGTATAAAGCCCATGGGGCACTTTCAATATTGTGTGCCTCTATCACATTTTCATTCAATTTCAACCAGATTTGGTGATTTTATATGAGCGAGCTAGGCGAGCAAGGAAATGATGCTCCTTTTCATTTTAGAAGTGATGATTCTTCATCAAAATATGCAATGGGCCTATTAGATATCTAGATTATTTTTGTCCCCTCGTTTGCCGAATTCATTCGATTTCAAAACCATCCTGTATCTAAATATGATACGAGCGAGCGAAGCGAGCGAGGAAAAATATACTCCTTTTCATGGTTGAGGTGATTATTCTTCAACAAAATACATGATGGGCCGAAATGTATCTAAATTATCTGATCACCTCGCTTGCTCGATTATTCTGTTATTCCAAAACGATTCCGTATCTGAATATTATACGAGCGAGCGCAGCGAGCGAGGAAAAATATGCTCTTTTATTCATGTCATTTCGTCAAAATACACTTAGGCCAGTATTAGATATCTAAATCATATATTCGATCACTTTGCCTGCCGAATGCATTCGCTTTCCCAAACTATCCTGTATCTAAATATTATACGAGCGATCGAGGAAAAATACATATACTTCTTTTCATGGTTGAGGTGTTCATTCTTCATCAATATTACATGATGGGCCGAAAGGTATATTAGGTCACTTCGCTTGCCCAATTCTTCTGTTAATCCAAAACAATCTCGTATTTGAATATTATACGAGCGAGCGTAGCGAGCGAGGAAAAATCACTTTTTCATGTCATTTCGTTGAAATACACTTTGGCCAGTATTAGAATTATCTAAATCATTATATTCTGTCATCTTGCTTGCCGAATTCATTCGCTTGCAAAAACTATCCTTTATCTAAATATACGAGCGAGCGAAGCAAGAGAGGACAAAATATATACTCCTTTTCATGGTCGAGGTGATTATTCATTCTTCATCCAAATACACGACGAGTAAGCGCAGCGAGTGAGGCAAATTATACACTCTTCTTAATTGTAGAATTCTTATTTCGTCATCAAAAATACACTCCTATAAGATATCTAAATAATATTCGATCACCAATTTGCCAAATATTTGGGCACCTCGCTTACCGCCTGAAACCATTCTGTTTCTACCAGGGCGAAGCGAGCGAACGACAAAATAATGCTCTATTTTCTATAAAACACTGTAGATTCCAGTCCGGACTCGATGGAGGGCTGGGTAACCCGATTACTGGACGACCCCATCATCAGGTACACTATCGTCGGTATACAGAGAGCGCGCCAATTGCGTAATATCAAAACTTGCCAAGGATCGATGATGAAGGATCAAGCAAGAATACACGACAAAGTACAGCCGGGAAAGCCCTTCCTGACCCGACATGGTCCTTCATCCCCCCCCCCCCCCCCACTCAACGTCTGCACCGAACCCGCAAGCACAACCTCCGAACCTCTCTTTCTCTCTCCGAGACTTTTCCTTCTCTTTACCTTTTCATCATCGTTTTTCTTATCCATTTTCTTTCTTTTTCCCTCTTTTCCTTTTCCCCTCTCTTTTACTCCTTTCTTTTTCCTTTTCTTCCTCCTCTTTTTCTTTTCTCTTTCCTTTTTTTCTTCTCTCTTTTTCCTTTTCTCTTGTCTCTTTTTTCTTTTTCTCCCTTTTTTCTTTTTTCTTTCACCTTCTCATTTTTTTTTCTCTGCCCCTTTTCATTTTTCCCGACGGCAGCCACCCCCCCCCCCGCTAGCTACGGCCCTGGTGGGGCCTGTGGGTGGGACCTATATCACGAGTATGCCGATGTCATCATCGGTTCGGTGTAAAAATGTCAGAGGTAAAAATGTCAGAGGAAAATATGTCAGAGGTAAAAATGTCAGAGGTAAAAGTGTCAGAGGTAAAGATGTCAATGGTAAAGATGTCAATGGTAAAAATGTCAGAGGTAAAAATGTCACAGGGAAAAAATGTCAGGTCTGAAAATGTCAAAGTGAACATGTTACAGGTACAAATAGTGAATCAGAAAAGCTTTGGCCTGTTCACATGCACTGTGAAATATAATTAAATTGCACCTTCTGTCTAAGAAATGTAATATGGGATGATGTCCATTATTTTCTTTGTTAGATTAATGGGAAATAAGTTACTATAAATTAAGATATTAGTGAAATGACAGACTAGTAGATGTAAAGAAAAGGATATTTACGTTTGATGTTTATTATGCTAACACAATTAAATTCAGTAATTCATTTGAAAAGTTGTAAATTCTGCGGTGTATCAGAAGTGATGCAATAAAAAGGTCGAGAAATAGATCGAATTAGTTCCATTTCGCTTACTTCCTATTCCAATATTCAGGCCTTTGTTCACGTACACCACGCTTGACTTGAGGTGGGCGGGGGGGGGGGGGGGGGGGGGGCTAACAAAGAGGAATGTGCGTGTTGAAATCGCGCGCTCGTGTGGAATGTATGGTAGCTCTACTACTCATCTTCTCTACCAAAGCCTCTACTACTCTTCTTCCCGTTATAACTGGAAGATTTAACGGAATAAATAACGGAATAAATAGATCAAATAGATTGTACAGCTTGTAATTCAAAGAAAATTGGTGATGAATATCATTATTTGTTTGAATGTTCTCTTTTCAACGATGAAA
Source organism: Echinometra lucunter (assembly GCA_029962745.1). Lineage (NCBI taxonomy): Eukaryota > Metazoa > Echinodermata > Echinoidea > Camarodonta > Echinometridae > Echinometra > Echinometra lucunter. The sequence continues at coordinate 17,823,062 of CM057151.1, forward strand.
GAAGAAAATACGTGAAAATGTATTTCAGAAACAGGCCTAACATGTTGAAGATGAATGAATGATTTAATACTGGTAATGTCAAAGATTTAACGAATTTAGCAAAATTTTGTAGGATTATAATGCTTCACTTCAGTTCTAAGTAGACAAGTTGATTCGATTTGTACATAATTGTATCATAGTAAATACAATAATCATACGACACTCACGATTTTATAGCATGCAATGTTTTATGCTTATTATCATTTTAAATAATTTGTTTACTGGGGTTTTTTTTGACATGTTTTCTTAAATTATTTTTTAAATCTGACGTATACCTATGACCTTATTACCTAACATTTTTACCTCTGACATTTTACCTCTGACATTTTACCTCTGACATTTTTACCTCTGACGTTATTACCTCTGGCATTTTTACCTGGCACCTTAATTATCGCCGTACCCATACCCGGTCGACGTCGACGTCGTCGTGCTTGCCGTGAAGTTTTCCCCCGGTGTTGTCACTCTGTATTGACTTCGTGCACGCATGAAATTTCGCGTAAAAAGGCCGGATCTTTTTTTTTGGAGCATGTTCGCGATTTCGAAAAAAAAAGGCTGTTTCTCATGAGCTTGCACTCGAAATTGAAAAAAGGGTGTTTTTGAGCTTTTAGACCTCTACTCGAAATTGAAAAAAAAAATTTTTTTTTTTTTTCTGGTCTTTCTTTGCAAAAATTGTTCTTGGAATGCGAAAAATAGGGGTGTTTTTTAATAAAAGGCCAATTTGCACCCGTTTTGTGCCAAATAGGGGTAAAAATGGTTGAAAATGTACTTGAAACATCGCGAAATAGGGGTCAAATTCTGGGTTGCTGCACGATCATGGTTACACCTTTGAATATATAATGACAACACACAACACCGGGGAAGTTTTACCAAAAATTGTGTCGAGAAAGTTAATTTGGAATATTTCGATCTCTATGATTTGGACAACGTGCGCGCGCGTACCCGTACCGTATTTCTGGCGCGCGCGCACAATGCATCTTCGATACGATACAAGCGCAGCGTGCATGCAGCATGCAGTACATACTAGTATACGTACCGCGCACACACAGTCTTTGCATTTGACATTAAATTTGCAATTAGCTTTGCACGTTTGGAGTGGATGGGGCAAAGCAAAATCTGATGTGACGACTTGTAAGTAAATCCCATTTACTATATAAATTTTGACTTGATTGTTGAAAATGTCATTATTTGATCATTTCATGTGATTCTGCTTGAAATATATGCGGGGACTGGTACATTTTCCTTCATTTCTTGTATTCAATTAGCTGTGCTAGTGTCAGTAGTGATGTGAACTGAGGCTGAGCTAACTGTAGTGTTAGCTGTGATACACTGATGATGGTGATAGTGTGACTGTGAGTATGAATGTGTTCAATTCAACGACTGTGTGCGCCAGAGCCGGTATTCTGAAAATCGTGTTATCTTTGCAATCAGAAATAGCATACGCCATTGGCTCACATCGCGCAATTTTGTCATGTGTGCTGGTCATTTGCGCAGTTTATACCAACCATAACTACGCGATTTAAATTTGTTATGACAATTAACACAGTCATTGACAGTGAAGATAAGACAAAAGATAACACGATTTTCAGAATACCGGCCCAGGTGTGCGCCCAATTATTTCTGTCCTAGCTCGGCTCAGCTAGTCCAGGGACCTCTGGAGAGTAAAAAAAAAAAAAATGCTAACGCTATTAGTATTACTCTCCATGACATCCAGCATTATTATGCCCACTTTGCACGTAGCAGCTCCCCTAGAGAATCAAAACAACCCTTGAAAAATGACTTTCCCATGGGCCAGTGACACTACCATCCCTGTAACTAAAGGGTGTAGTAACAACAAGCCCGAATTAAACTTGGGACTTCTAGAAACCCGTCATGATATGAAAATTTAATTAAGAAATTATCGTTGGGAAGCTGGAAAAAACTCATCGATGTTTACATCTCCATGCTGTCCATTGTAATGCAGAAAGAAAATGGCGACTCCATTTGCATCGATGCGGTACTAGATGCGAGTGACCTTATAGGTGTTTTCACGAAATTCATGGCACAAATTCACAGCAAATGTGCCGTGAATTTCGTAAAAACACCTGCAAGGTCGCTCGCATCTAGTACCGCATTGATGCGCATAGTACAACAACAGGGAAACAGGGAAGCAGTGCAACAACTTGGTAACTTGCCCACTATGAATGCACTTTTAAAAAAGAGTTTACGGCAGGATAGACACTCCATATCATTCTTGCAGTAAATTTGACAAATAGTATGATTGATTGATTGCAGTCATGGTCTTCAGTCATTTGATTTTGTATGTGCAAAAATGGCCTTAAAATAATGATTTGTATTATGATGAGTCAACATGATTTTTTTTCGCTAGTCATAACTGGTTAAGGAGTCAAAGAGATCTGTTGATAATTGGCTTACAATGTGCATATTGATGTCAAATCATGAAAATCACCCTCGTCTCAATGCAATTTTAGCATCATATTGATTGAGATGATACTTTCTGATCCACATTGATTTTTAGAGCATCTGTACATCACTTGCATTAAATGGTGAGTTCAGTCTCTATTTACCGCTGCATGTATCTTAGTTCAGAGGCTTTGCAAATCATAAAATTGTTTGCCTACATCCTGTTGACCTGTGATGTCATCGAGCAATTGTTATCAGGTTGAAATAATGACCTTCAATAGCCACATCATGTTTCAAGTCATCAAGTGCTGAAGCACTTCTGATGCACAAAGTTGTCTGGAGAGAGTATTGATTTTCCATTGACCAGTCTTAAGCTTCACTGAGTGAACACAAAAAAATACAGCCTAAGCCTTCTTTAATCTGGAGCTTGTCAATGCCCAGTGTGAGACCATGGATGGGTGGGTGTTAGAGAATTGTTATCCTTTGAACGTGGGAATATCCTGGAGGTGAATCATATTGGTTGGGACGAAGACTATGAGGTAAGGTAAGAAATGACTTGGGGTCATAGACTATGCTTAATACTGATTTAATACTGAATGCTGGGTCATAGTCTGCTTGCTTAGAGGTCACTGTTGACAGGCAGCAATGAAGGCACTGATGGTACTTTCAGTAGGGATCCAGTGCATATGAAAAAAAAAACCCCAAAACAAACAAACCTTGAAGTCTAACATGTCCCCTTCTTGTAAAAGACATTCTAACTGGCCATGTATTGAAGCTCAAAAAGTTGAGTTGTGATCATTTGTCAAAAGGTTTCATGTGAATATCTTGTCTTCTTATTAATATCCAGAGAAAATATATTATTAGGATAATTACTTGAGGAAAATACCCTTTGTATGAGACTATGAGTACATGTATGTGCCATACCCCTTATACAGGGCTTGACAGTACACTAACATGCACCCGGGACACATCAACTCCCAAAATTTAGGTCCAGAGACTCCAGACCCCCACCATAACTGAACAATTTTTACACATGGGTCAATACATACAGAGCCCAGAATTTCTTTTTGGACCCCTCCAAAAAGGTGGAGTGCTGTCTTATACTATTTGATTGTGCCTAATAAACTAATACGATTATTCGTAATCAAACCATTGAGATACTGTACTAAGCAGAATGGGAACATATGACTTTGGTAGCTCCTCAGCTCTTAATGGTAAGATTCTACATGTATATTTAGTATTTTTTGTTGGATTGATATTTATTAGCAGGTCATCTTTACCATGCTTTATCTTTGCCACTTCCTAGCAATCCATTTAAGAAGCTGTTTTTTTGTTTACCAGACGATCAGATAAACATCTATCTTTAGGTATATTTCCTTCTTTGGTCTTTTTAGACAGACAAATATCCTGATGTTTCCTGCCAGCAACTTTTAAACGACGTTAGTAAAAACTTCCTGACTAGACTTGGTAAACATTAAATTCACACCAAAATTATCCCATGGTGGGCAAAGGAAACCAGAAGATGTTGGTTCCTCCTTTTGGAAAGGATTTTTGGAAAGGAAGTGTTGGAAGTTTCTCAGAGATATGTTCCTGAAGGTAAAACTGAAGTCATGTAAGGAAGGAAGGAAGGAAATAAGAATGTTTCTCGTCATCTGTAGACCAAAGTGAGTCATGGCAGAAATATTCTGTGAATCATGAATATCATCACCTTCCCCTTTGGGGCCAGATTACTTTGCACCTTTGTGTTAACTGCAGAGGGAGTGGAGCTCATGTTTTCATACTGTTGGCTCACGTTTACTCACTTTTGACATACTGCTGCGGATAAACATTGGATGAATAAGGCCATGCCTATTAGCTTGTATATGACTGGGGAATTGCTTCTCTAAGTAGTAAAGTATACTTTACTGTTTGTTGCTTCTATTGTGGTGATCTTCAGAAATATCTTAACCTTCACCATGCTTTCCCAATCAGCCTAATTTATTCCCAATACATACATGTAGTGGCTGTATCACTGTTTTCCTCTTCAGGATTGGCAATGAAGTTAGAAGTTAAAAGTTTGTAGTCAGCTGAGACTACATCTTCCCAGCCTGGTTTTGCTCTTGTAGTTTAAGTGGCCTAGTGTATGTGTATTGCTCTTAGAGAAACACAATGGATGTAGACCTAGATGTTTGTGAAACATCCTTTGATTATATTGTACAGTTTTCATGAGCATCTAATCTATTCATATAACACAAACTCCTTTGGTTGAAGTGGATGAAAATGAAAGTGGATGCTACATGTAATTGACAAGGCTCACAAAAGAGGGTGTGATTTATGCTGAAAAATGGGATACTTTGTGTTATCTAGGTCCATGGTTCAAACATGTATTCCAGAATCTAGTCCTACATACTTTTCTACATAATGCACCTTGTATGAAATATTCCCGTACAGAACTTAAATGTTTTCTTTTTGATTGAAAGTGGAAGTTGGGCTGGAGGGGGGGGGGGGGGGGGGGGGTATGAATGCAAAATGTTTGTGAAAAATGCATTTCATTATGGAGATATTACATTTTGCTTATATTTCAATATGTTGATTTCATTTACCATCTGGAAACTTTCTTCACACTATTTTTTCCGTATGGTTCGAAGTGAGTGATGGCTGCAGCATGTGTAGGGCATGCCGTCTAATCATGAAGCTGTGATTAATGTTTATAACATATGCATCCTTGTTGGACAACATTTGATGTCCATGTAGACAGCTCTCTGTGCTAGAGATTGAAGGCTGGCATTGTCCACAAAGCGTGCCCTCAAAGGATCACCTTCATCTTTGTCCTGCTGATCCATGTTTGACATTTAATTTTGTTCTGCTGAATGATGTTTATCTTTGTGCCATTTAAGTATTAACCCTTATTAAACATACTTTAATCCTTCTGTGACCTCCCCCTAGGCCATAGTATCACATTTTTTAGCATGTTTAGAAATTGCATAGAACTGGGTGATCTGTATCGAGAACTGAATTTCATGTATATTGTTGCAGTTCCCAGATTTCATGTGCTGTTGGAAGTATCATTTTCTTTTGATGAAATTCCTTGAATGGGCTCCTATTCCATCTTATATTCAGTATTTCATGAAAGTGACTCTTTGTGTACAGAAGAATCACATTACCAATAGACCAAATAGAAATGCTGTGTACATGTAATCTGTACCTCAACATTTCTGTGTGGAATTACATATGTACCAATAGTGTTTATTGGCATACCCTACATGGACACTCACAAATAAGTTGGTGACTCTTGAACTTTTTTAAGATTACGCATATAGGAAGGATATCAGGATGGAAAGACCGGTTGTGCCCGCAGATTATATATCAGATTCTGTACTGTGGCACAGTATAGCATTGAGCCTTCTTCATTTTGATACTGTTGTTCGGTGGATAGACCAAGCTTGGTTTTTATTTTAACTCACTGTTAGTCAGAAAAACGTTTTCAGTACATTTCAAATTTAGTATCTTTGAATTAAACAAGTCTTGTTCATGGAATCCCCTATCTCATATTCACAGATGCATCTGTTAATTCTTACGATAGGCAACTTAGATCATGCGCATGAATTATTACATTTCACAGTTACTGAATAATTTATTGAAATGTTTATGACCCGTGTTGTATCATGTAGCAGTAATATTTATGTACTATTTCAGTGGAAAACTCAGGGATTGCCTGTTTCTGTGGTTGTAACAGACAAATATTCTTTTTTTTTTGTCTTTCAGGAAGAGGAGAGGACAGCAAGCTGGAAGCAGTGTATATTCATGTAACAAATATTACAGGGGTGAGTATGATAACTTCCCTTATAGAAAAAGTACCATGGGTACCATGGTATTTTGACGAAATTACCATCAAACCAGGAAAGTACCACGCAAGTAGCATCAAATTACCATGATTCGATGGTACATGTAATTTGATCCAATTTTAGTGGTACCCATGATACTTTTTTTTCAAGGGTTATTGTAGAATTACAGGGTGTTCAGACGCAAAAAAGATTTATACCAAAATGGTATAGCTATATGATGAATTTATAAGTCTGAACAATCACTAACGAAACGACGTATAACGAAACGATGTATAATGAAACGACGGTCAGAGCATCGTTTCGAACTAGAACTCGATGACAAATCACCATTCCGTGTATGTCTGAATGTATGGCGACCATAGAATGGTATTATTGGGCAGGGCTTAACGTGAGCCAGGCAGGGGCTAGCGCTGACGTCATGACGATAACAACATGCGCAGTGGGAAACTGCATCTATATCACGTTTTCCAGAAGGGCCGAGATTATGCGTCTGAATGGTCTGTCAGCTATACGATAATTATTTATACGTCGTTTCTTTATCGAGTTTTGGTTTAAACTTGTTTGTGTCTGAACATGGGGTAAATCTTCCAAGTTTTGGCCAGCTTAATCTGGCCCCTTGTCTGTGAGTGTTTTCCCCCTTTTCATTAAAAATACATTTGGTTGACCCTGGAATAAGACTAACAGCCTTGCCATGTCATTCCGTCTACAGTGGAAATGCATTTGGCGTCATTCTTATTCAAGGGTCATTTTCTAGTCAAAATTAGAATGGAAAAATAAACCAAAGGTATGATGATTGTAGGATAATCTTGTATGGGATTCGTCTTTATATTGCATGTATTCTGTATACTGATTCAGTATCAAATTTAAAAATACAATGATTCATTCTAATTCATTGCAAATTCTTCTGGTATACAACTTTACTTGAGACACTGCAGAACTGCAGACATATTACGCACATGTATGTTATGTAGAAGCTTTTGTTTTTGTACCACTTAAAGTTTAGAAGATACATGTAGCACTTTGAAAAGGAAAATGGTTTCCTCCTTGCTATAATTGTTTTCATTTTCACACGTCTGTAAAAGTCTGTTAAATGGACCGAACCCTGGGAATACAGCAACTTAGCAAGCAGTTTTGATCATTAGATGTATGTCTATGTAGTTTGTGGTATTGCAGCTACAAGTGTTTGTATACGTACTTCCTTGAGTTGGTTTTGATTAGGGTTCTGTCTGAGCATTTACTTGTGCATGTACGGGTATGTTTTTATGCACGGTTGTACAGTATGTGCAGCAGAATCATCTAAATGGTAACTTTTTTTCTTTTTTTTAAAAACTTTCTCTAAGAATGACTACAGATATACTGTGTATAAGAAATTTGTAGTAAAGTCTACCTTTGGCTGAAAATTCATGGCAGTGTCGAAAAAATTATATAAGTTATAAACATGGCTATTTTTTGTCCAAATGAAAGCTAATACACGTATGTAATGTATTTAACATGAAAGTAGGAAATATTGTTTTATTTTAAAAAAAGAAAGGGAGTAGAAAAATATTTACCTTCTTTCTCTATGTACTAACAAGTACTTGCATCAGAAAAAGAAGGCATGATGACTTTTTGAAAGTGCATTTGCAGGTTATTATATTTTTGTTGTATATCGTAGGGTGTGACATAGATTTTGGCTCAGTTCATGAACTTTAAACTGTCAGAGCAGGGTTTTTGTAGTAAAACATTCCAGTTCAAGACAGACTATGTGTATTGGTGAATCTGGTCACTATGAGTAAAGATGTAGACTTGATGAAACAGGATTTCTGTCTCCACCAGCAGCTGTAAAGGAAAAGTTACTCAGAGTTTTTCCCCTTCATGTCACTCTCCTGCAAGGTGTTCTGTGTTGATTGGTTTCAATCATTCCATGTTTTCTACCCAGAGAGGCAAGGTCTCGTAAATCTCTGGTTAAATGGTTGAATTCTTTACTCATGAAGTCATAATCCATCAAAACTCCTATAGGTTTCTATGTGGAAGGAGAAGGTCCAAGTTCCTTGTCATTCTTTTTTATAAAATAGAATACTAAATTTTATTTCTCTGTTAGACCTACATTCATAATACCATGTTTATTTTACGTGAATTTCATAAATGTGCACAGTCATTATTTCCTTGCCTTTCATACAAATCCCACCTAGTGAGAATATAGTGAATTAATATTTTACAATTATACTGTTTAACAGAAATGTTGGTTTTTACATAGATTTTTGTTTCTGTTGATTATATAAAGAGCAGGATGGTTCATAATTATTGTTTGAAGAATAATACTTGGTTATTACTATATATTTGTACATTTTGTTCTTGGCAAATGAGTTTGAAACTCATTGATGCTCATCATTACCTTTCTAGAATGTGAACATAATCTCTTGTGGTTGACGACTTTGTTTTTAGCTTTATTCAATTAGTTTGTTAGCATGATTCACTTTGGTTTATTGAGAGCTGCAAAAAGACAGGCTGTGGCCTCGTGATATGCCAGGGATGGGAAGCTGCTGTTCTAGTCTGCTGAACAGGGACGCATTTAAAGACCTCGCTAAATGAAGAATAATATCTGTGTAAATATACATGTTGGTAGGCGGTAGGCCTACATACATACATGTATGATATATGCTGCATGCAGTACATTCACTTTTACTTGTTTTTATGTTATGAATATCATCCTTCCTATGTTCTTCTAAACTTCTAGCCCTTGTACAGAGTTTGGATAAAACTTCAGAAAGTTAGCTCAAGCAAGACTTTCACTAGGTGTCTGCATTGAAATTTGGAGGGTCTGTGTGAAAGAGCCCGCTGTATAAATTTTACAGTGTTGAAATTTGGAGCCCGTGTGCCATGCATATGCAGGATGTCCTTAGTTACTGGTGAGCCCTAGGCCTCTACACTACTGACTGAAAAGATTGTACTGCCCTGGGCCGGTATTTTGAAAATTGTTGTATCTTTTATCTTTCTTTACACTTTCAATTGTCATAACAAATTTTGGAGGCGAACTTGTGATTGATTTGAACTGCGCAAAATTGTACCTATGGACCAGCATGCAAGTCAAAAGTGTGGGGTGCAAGTCAAAAGTGTGGGGTGTAAGTCAGAGTGGCGTACCCTATTTCTGCCTGCTATGACAAATAAGATAAAAGATTAAATAATTTTCAGAATACTGGCCCGGGGGGGGGGGGGGGTATTTGACTATGAAGTGCCAAATGAGATGCCTAAACTTTTTCCTGACCTTTTGACAACGTGTGACTGCTTTTCCCATAATCTCAATTAAATTGTGGCAAAAATTATATTTCCCGATGAAAATGTTTGTCAACAATAGTAATGTTAGTCTACATCGGCATATTTCACCTTTAGCTGATGAGATTTATAGTGATTGAGAATCCCATGTGGCTTGCCATATTCAAGTCTTTCGTAAAGTCATTCATAACTTTACGAACAGCTTAATGAACCCCCCCCCCCCCCCCCCCCCCCCCCCCCCCGGTTTCTTTAAATATGAATGGAGTACAGAATATCGTACATGTACAGTGTAATGAAAAATGTGGGGCTGTTTAACAAGTGACATTCATAGAAAGGTATTAAACACTTTATTTTTGTTGACACTCTTCCACTGACAGATTGTCTTGATAAGATCGGTTAGCAGGGCTTGAAATGCACACTGGGGTTCGCTTAACAAATATCACTCAGCCTGGCATGCTTAATCCTGAACATGCAATACACATGAGCTATCATCAGTAATACAGGGTTTAACATACACTGTACATGATATACTTCAGCATTTCATAGTGTGTGACACAGACAGATTATAGGTACCTTTATTATGGACATTGTACTATTGTAATATTATTACCCATAGTGTGAGTTTGATCTTGCCATCTTGGACTGATAGTCAGTTATCAGAAAGTTCAGTGTACTATGTGCAATAATCCAGTCACTCACAAATTGGATTTTAGAATGTGTAGTTCAAGTGGATATCTTCATTTAAAATCTGTCTGTTTTCTTGTTTCCTGATTTTTTTTGTTTAATCAAATTTTTTCCCCTGAATTTGGATATGTCTATTCAGCTGATTCCTAGAAAATTTTTATCACCTGTAGACTATTACAAAAAAATACAAAGTTTAGTCTAGTACCATATGGTCATACACTGATTTTAAGCTGAACTTCTGTAGTCTTGTAGGCTCTTGTTATTGCTGCCGCTTATGATTTGGTGGGGGTTTTTTTTGTCTAGGAAACTGCTATGGTACTGTCCTATTTTCTCCAAAACATATAGGATTTGGAGTATTGTGCATGGATCAGGTAACATGTGGCTCACTGTTTTGTTTTCAACCATGCAGCTTAGTTGCTATGTCATGTACATGTAGGCGTACATGTAACATGATCGTGAAATTGTGGTCTTTTACATGTTGGCATCATGTTTTGATTTCTTGCAAAATGAAGGCAATTCTTCATTTGAAGGAAATAGATAGAATGTTATGCTCTGTTTACATGTACTGCTTAGAGGCATTTTGCAATTTGCAGTATACAAATGTACTATTATTATTGATATAATCACTATTAATGATTATTATTTGTTAAAGTAAATACATGTACATGTAGACCCCTAACATTAGATCTAATTTACCACATTTAATATGGGATTCCCCGTGCAAAGATTAAAGGTATAGTGCATGTCATGTGATGCAAATCTAACCAATTACAACACAAATTATACATGTACTATTTTTATATAGTGTATATATAATAACATACATTTATGGAGAAAGTGGAACCATCTTTAATCCATATAAAGAAAAGAACATGGTTATTTTGAAAACAGGTCTATTTTTGGTTTAAAAATATCTGTACATACATTATTTTGAATAAATAATGTTAATACAGATAGGGAAGGCCAGACATCTTTTGTACGCAATATTTGTTTAATCAGTTACTCTATTCAAACCATCATGTCTGGCTGTGTGCAATTCAATACATGTTTGCTGTATTAACTCAGATGTAACACAGTTAAGGATTTTTAACACATCTGTTTATTCTGTGACTCATATGATAGCTGAATTACAAGTACATCTGTGATCAGTGAATATAAAAAACTACCCTGTCTCTAAGAGTTGCTGAATAACAGATTTGATATGGTTGGAGTGATTGCAATTTGTCCCCTTGCATGGTGTGAATGAATGGATTTACTCTGACACCTACCAGATGAAAGCACAATTCATTTCATTTCATTAACAGCTACACCCCTACTCTCCTATTGGAATGGTCATAATGAACAGAGAAGTGAAGCATGTGAAAAGACCCAATATATTTTGATACCATTTTTGTAGCGGTTAGAAAAATTGATTTTTTTTTGGGGGGGGAGGGGTAGTGTTTTTGTTAGACCATGGTTATGATAAACCTCTTTCATGAATTTGAGCCATTGTATCTATTCTTGAATAACTAATTACTGTGCCTTGATGTTACACCATCCAAGTTGAAAGGTGATAACAAAAAATGAAGTTTGTACCCAAGTGTGAATGGGTGCAAAATGAGATTCAAACTAACTATTTCTTGTGTGTGAATGGTCTGTTGGAATCATACATGTACACGTAATTGTCTTCTTGAATTCAAGTGAGTATAGGTGTGTAGCTGGCTTCTTAAAAATCATGCCTGGATGAATAATCCTGCCCATGGTCAGAGGAAGGGGTTATTGACCTGCCTTGTTGAGGGATAAGAGGGTCAGTAGTTTTGTGGTCAAGCAATCACATCATTGATGTTTTGATACACAGATTAGTGAGTGATCAGCACCACCAAAAGGTAACTTTCTGGGTCTGGCCCCATCCGTAATCATGTTTTACATGTTTCTGTTTGGTACATGTATGCTTCAGGAATTTATTCTTCGGAACATGACATGAAGGAGTGATGCAGAATTATAAATCATATGCCTAAACATATGCCTACGTGTAAAGATACATGTAGGCTGCTTTTTAGTTTTGGATGTTCCTTCATAATTGATTTTAAAGACACTTGTTGGGTAACATGTTGATTTATAAGGGGACTGTTGCATGATTGTTTCAACTAAATTGCAGTCCATTATTAATTTACAAATGAGGCCTCAGCGGCTTGGTAATTGCAACCAACCTGTTAATGATATTAATAGCTGTTTATGATTACTATGAGGTCACTTCATAATTGATGACCGTATGAAAGAGGGAGTGGTTACAACATGCAAAAAAATCATTTTGTAACCTTGTGCTATTGTGTTCACCTTTTTTTGTCTATCATATGATACACATAGTATTAAAGCTTTGTTAAGAATTTTGATATGGTCTATTAGACCTCCCTTTTTTTTCATCAAATGTGGTTTATGCGTTTCTCTCACCACCGTGCCACTAGTTATTTATAAACAAGGGAAGGTGTGAGACATGAGTCAGCCACACCACAGATAGGCAGCAACCATGTGTTGACTTTCTCTAGAGGCATGCATCGTTTTAAAAGCCAAGTGTGCATTAGCATGTGTATATGCATGGGTCGCCTGTCTGCTTAGCAATAATATGAAGATGAGCTACTTCGAGTTTCTACTACCCAGAGATTATCCTTTTCTTGTCGCCTCTTCTTGGACACACCGCGTCGTTCTGCGGCTAGTTTCCTTCCTGGAGATGGGAAGTGACAATCACGTTCTAGCCAGTCAAGAGGCTCACTTCAAATCATATTCAAGGGTGGAATACTGTAGGTAGGACTGTACAAGAGACGTTCTAGCTGTTTGTCCGTCCGTAGCTAACTGGACTGTTCACTGCTGCAAACACATTTGCAAGTGAAACCGTCCCCAACCAGTTGGAATATTTCTGTGGAGACTTTCATAGGGACTACTCCCTGATACACACACAGTCTTGCATTGGTTGGTCGACTGGTTGAAATATTAGATTGTCTTGGTGTGTGATTTGCTGGTGACCTACATTCTGGTTGTGTGTATGCATGGAATATACATGAACCTGCTTCAATATTGGATAGATATTGGAATGTGAGAAGCCGGCCTCAACTTGACTTTCATTTTCTTTCCATCAGAGTGAGTTCCGCTTGTTTTATCAGTCAACAAACGCACAGTGTATATAGGCCTACTTCAGTGTTGTTTTTTTGTGTAGTTTGATGCCACAGTGACAATAGCAAATATAATAGAATATTATAGACTTTGATTTATTACATTTGATGACCTGTTTTGAAAATATTCTGAAAAAGTTCCATAAATGGTACAATTAAAACGGATATACATGTACCCTGTACATCCTTTAGCTTGATTACTCTACTATAAATGATACACTTTAGGCCTTTAGTCTGTACAAGTATATTTTTTGATTAAGTGTTTACAGAAATGATATAAATTGTTTGGAGACATACATGTACATCTTGATATTGATTCACTGGCAATCTTTTTTTTTAATAAGAATAAGAAGAGGAGCAGTTGAGAAGTGCATGAACTGGCAATTTGCCATGAAAACTGCTGTTTTCCCTATTATCCCCTCTAAAATTCAAAGTGCCAAGAATTAGTACGGGGTATAGCTATGTTAATGAAATTATAGCTATAGTAGCTTAGCATGCAAGTGTTTAGCATGCATTTACATGTACATTGTAGCAGGGCTTAAATTAATCAAAGGCCACCAAGGCAATGGCCGTGGGTGCCCTTTTGAATGGCCTCAATGCCCCTCTTAGTGGCCTTGGAGATTTTTGGTGCCTTTTCTAATTCTTCCTATTTATGCTGTAATATAGGAATATGCCCTACAGAAAAATGGCCTTGCCCTAAAATTGTTGAAATTTAAGGCCTGTTGTAGGCTACAATGTGTAAAGGTATGTACATGTACCATGTAGAATACATGTCTGAGAATATGTCTTCAGCAGCAGTCAGAGAGTTGTGCTTGAATATTAGTCAAAATTTAGTCTGGAGGTCAGTGAACCTCTTTCTGCTACTTTTGTCAAATATTGAGATATTGAAGGGAGAAGGGGGAATACCCCCATAGACCTCCTCCGCATTCACCCTCCCCCCCGTGGGCATGACATCAATAAGTTGTTTGCTCGTCATCCATTCACGTGTGCATCAAAATGCAATTCAGCCGGCGATGACTCATTCGCCTCCGTAGGCCCACGAGTGGAGTGTTCAGGTTCGTGAGGTCTGGCTTTCTCGTGGGGCGACCCACCAGGTGGAAATGTATTCCTCGACGATGAAGGAAGCTGCGATGTTGTACCGGGCTGAATTATTTATGGGATGTTTAGTTCACACGCTTGCCTGGCCACAGGTTTGCTAGTGCACGTACCTTCATGAATAACATGGAGAGGTGGAGAGGTGCATGGGAATTTAACATTCTGTTTTTAGCCAGTGCAGATGTTGGACAGAAATAATCAATGATTTGGGATTATTTTCCACTTCAGGTATTGCAGACTTTGTAAGTAATGTAAATGATGGTTTTTATAGGGGTAGTACTAGCTCATGATGGTTTTTAAATTGTATTTGTCTTCTGTTCAACAGGTGATCATTTATGACTGAATTTATCGCTATCAACTGATTAGACATTAATGTTAAATTATTTTGTTAAGCAAATGATTCAGTTACCTTATTGTATCAACTCATTTGATACACAGTCTTGTACATAGCCTCATAGGAAACTATCAAAATGTACATGTAGATTAAATGTAACAACTGTTGCTTTGCTCTCAGTATAATAAAGTACATGTAGTTTACAGATATATAGTTTCAACAGCAAGAAAATGGAAATGACGTCAAGAACAAAATATTCAGGCCTACATGAAGCCCTTGGACTTTAGTCTGCATTAGAGATTGACTATCTATACAATTACAGTGTGTGTGTGTTTTTTTTGTTTTGTTTTTTTGTTTTTTGTTTTTTGTTTTAAATCTAATTTGTGCTTGAAATGCTGAATTAAGTATATTTCCCTCTTTTTTTGGGGGGGGGGGGGGGGGAGGGGTTGCATGTACTGTATATTTCATGCAAGGCCTTGATATTTTAAAGAAATATTCAAGAGTTCTGTGTTACATAGAGATGCATATGTGTACTACACTTCCTTGTTGATAATACTTTCATGAGAATTGTGTTCAAAACCTGTCAATTAGCCTATAGCCTTAACGAGGGCCTGTGGCTACGTGTATATTAACATGTAGGCTATTTTCACATGAATAGTGTCCCTGCTGTTGTGTGTGGTTTTGAATTCAAAAATATATACTGGTAGGGTTACTACCTTTTTCCTGTAAACAAGATACTGTTCTGGGCACATTACAATGAGCTGATTTAGAAGAGCCACTTGTTATGTAATATTTACACAGGCTCATATAACTGTTTTAATTGACCTTGTTCTTGTTTACAGTAATTGATTATCATTACAGTAGAATGATATAATGGGTAATGAATAGTTGTGTGTATATATTTAGAAATACTTCATATAGGCCTATGGAGTAACAGATTTCATGTACATCAAATAGGGTTACACAAACAAAACTGCATTGGATTGTAAAATTGACTTTTCAATCTTTATAATAGGTGATTTATGTCACATATTGCTCGGATAGTGGATACCACATTTATTAAGACGCTTCTGAGCTTTCATTCGACAACACCTTTTTACATGTAGCTAGCAAATATGAATTGTTTACAGCAAAAGTGATAAGATAAAAATGTACTATTGTACTTGTAGTTCCATGGGCAGTTTTTCTTTGTGAAACTTGATGGACAGGTGCTCTTATTTGAATATTCACAGATGCCCATCTTTGTAGAACATAACTGATGAGGTTTCATACAAATCCCACTTTTGAAAGAATTGTTTGTCTGCTAATACATAAGCTCCTTATTTGTTTTATTGCATTGCAGATCTATTCTGTATTGATAATCAGATTATCTATTTAGATTAGAATGTCAACAGTTTAAAACAGAATAAGGTACAGCTAAGATTTGCTATGCACTGTTAAATCAAAGGAATTTCTCTGCTTTAGTCACAAATATTCTAAAGCTGCCACTCAATGAAAAATTCACAGATCAAAATTGTAAATCATTTTTCATGAAGAGGGAGCAGTTAAATGGCAAACATAAAGAGCAAAGTTCATGAACCATATATTTTCAGATTGACAAAGAAAAAGATCATAGCCGATTGTGCATTATTCTATTATGCTTGGAGTATCAGTTGGGGTTATTTGAAGTGTGTGCATGATGTGATAATGACTGCATTATCATCATCCATTACATTGGCAAATATGTCACATCATTTATTACAGTGAACTTTGAATTTAATGCAAGCTTTCATTTCAATTCTACCATTTGCTGTTGAGGACTGTGTTCACTCATGGATTAGCAATCTCAAAGGAATGGTACTGCCACTCATAAATTCAGAACCACATTTCCCACTACATTCTATTTATATTTTATTATTACAAAAACATTTCTGATCTATTGTAATTATAATCTGTAGGTGTATAGTTTATTAACAAGTTGAGTAGGTAGTTAAATCATTCATCAATTGAAATAGTGCTAAATAAGATGAGGACTATGAAGAATATTACACAAAATACAGCAAACTGTACATTTATGTACAGTACATGTACATGTATGTTTAGATACAGATGTAGTACACTTGTACATGTATTAAGGAGATACATGTAGAATCATAAGGCATCATAATTATGACCTACATCTGATCTCATTTAAATACCCCACTATAATGAATCTGCTACAGTACACACACATTTTATTACGTGCTCCCCCATTACTGGTATATTATCACTAACCATTCAAGATCACTCTTTCAGAGCAGTCAGCAATGAAATTGACCCTTTCTGTGTTGACCATGGATACCATAATTCATTGAAAAGAGACGTATTTACTAAGTTAGGGGTCGGACGTACATGAATAGGCTTACGGAGTACAGTGTAGGGCTACATACAAAAGCATTTATTCGTCAAGCAAACTTTCTTCCTCTTTAATATACTTTTGCATCTAAATATGTTTGAAAATGTGACCAAATGATAAAGTGGCTGAACCAGCTCTTAAAAAGATTGGTGAACATGAAACACTTGTCTTGGGGAAAGTTTAAGGATCAATCCTTAAGCCTTCACATGCATAGTGAATGTTATGAAATTGAACTTAGAAACCATTATTCCTGTGGAGTGAAAACCATTTGACGGCTGGCCTATGCTGTAAATAAATTGTTGTAATGCACATTTCATTATATTTTTCAGTTGTATCTGTTAGTCCAGGACTTTTATTAAGGCAGTAAATGAGGGTGTCACAGAGAAACTGGACACCTATTGTCCAGCATTCTTGGGCTACTGTTTAGATAAGGGCTCAGCTGCTATTGTGCGATTGCCAATTTGAGCAAGTGCTTCAGTCCCCAAAGAATGAGAGGTCAGGGGGGTGCTTCACTATGATCACAGTCAGACCTGGCAATCAAAATCTCCTTAGGAACGTCACATTTCCCCAGCTGATAGAGAAAAATATGTATGCTCTTTGCTGATCTGTGAAACTGTCCAGTAAGAACTCATTAGTTTCCCACAGTCTCTCTCATGATTTATTTTTAGCTTGAAGACCGAAGGTAGGGCATTTTCTTTTGGCTGCGCTTTTTTTCCTATCTTTAAAAAAATCTTTGCTGAAGAGAGACATTTCACCATGTACTTGTAGGCAACCAGGCAAGGCATTTTAGCAAATTACTTTCTGAATGAGGAGTAAAGCTGACATCTTTGGGAAATTTTCTTAATTGGAGTTTCACAAGAGGTCAGTCAAATGTCAGGAAGAGGAAAAGGCTTCCCTGGGGATGGTGCTTGAAGACTCCCAACAGTTTAGAGTATAAGATTTTTGAAGACTTGCTTATAGTGCAGAATTGTGATTCGATTAGCTTCTACATTCATGTGTCAGAGAAAAAAAATGGAGTGCTAATTAAGCATCTGAGTACATTTTGTTGTGATAAAATTTTGTTATGCATCTATGTGTACATGCACATGGAGGTGGTTAGATTATGTTTCTTTTCCATAAAATGCTTTCATATAGTAGGGCTGTAAATTTAGCACCATGTTCGGGTTCGGTTCGGTTCGGCAGAGTTCGGCACATTTATTTCCGAATTTTGGTTCGATTCGGGGTTCGGCAATACAGTATAAAGAAAAAAAAAGGGTGAGCATCGAATCCGAATTTTGTTGCTTGATTCGGAAGATTCGGAAGATTCGGGAACTCCAGCATTCAGTTGAAAATGTTTTTAAACATGACGGAGTTTAAGTAATTTCTACTTCTATCGTGCGTTTATTTTTTAAACATGGCGGAGTTGATATAATTTCTACTTCTATCGTCCGTTCATTTTTAAACATAATGGAGTTTGAATAATATCTACTAACTAGCGCAAGTTTGTTTTTAGTCATGACGGAGTTTAAATAATTTCTATTTCTATCGTGCGTTCATTTTCTAGACATGACGGAGTTTAAATAATTTTTGCTTCTATCATACGTCCGTTTTTAAACATAACGGAGTTTGAATAATTTCTACTACTATCGTAAGTTTGTTTTTAAAGATGACAGAGTTTAAACAATTTCTATTTCTATCGTGCTTTCATTTTCTAGACATGACGGAGTTTAAATAATTTTTGCTTCCATCGTACGTTCGTTTTTAAACATAATAGAGTTTGATTAATATCTACTACTATCATAAGTTTGTTGTTAAAGATGACGGAGTTTGAATAATTTCTGATCTAACGTGCGTTCATTTTCTAGACATGATGGAGTTTAAATAATTTTTGCTTCTAACGTACGTTCGTTTTAAAACATTACGGAGTTTAAATAATTTTTGCTTCTATCGTACGTTCGTTTTTAGACATAATAGAGTTTGATTAATTTCTACTACTATCGTACCTTCGTTTTAAAACATTACGGAGTTTAAATAAGTAATTTTCGATCGTGCGTTCATTTTCCAGACATGACGGAGCTTGAATAATTTTTGTTTATAATGTACCTACGTTTGAAAACATTACGGAGTTTAAATAATTTTCGATCGTGCGTTCATTTTCTAGACATGACGGAGTTGAAATAATTTTTGCTCCTAACGTACGTTCGTTTTAAAATATTACGGAGTTTAAATAATTAATTTTCGATCGTTCGTTCATTTTCTAGACATGACGGAGTTGAAATAATTTTTGCTCCTAACGTACGTTCGTTTTAAAATATTACGGAGTTTAAATAATCAATTTTCGATCGTGCGTTCATTTTCTAGACATGACGGAGTTTGAATAATCTTTGCTTCTAACGTACGTTCGTTTTAAAACATTAAGGAGTTTAATTTTCGATCGTGCGTTCATTTTCTAGACATGACGGAGTTTGAATAATCTTTGCTTCTAACGTACGTTCGTTTTAAAACATTAAGGAGTTTAATTTTCGATCGTGCGTTCATTTTCTAGACATGACGGAGTTTGAATAATTTTTGCTTCTAGCGTACCTTCTTTTTAAATCATTACGGAGTTTAAATAATTAATTTTCGACCGTGCGTTCATTTTCTAGACGTGACGGAGTTTGAATAATTTTTGCTTCTAGCGTACGTTCGTTTTAAAACATTAAGGAGTGTAAATAATTTTCGGACGTGCGTTCATTTTCTAGACATGACGGAGTTTAGATAATTTTTTGCTTCTAACGTACGTTCCTTTTAAAACATTAAGGAGTGTAAATAATTTTCGGACGTGCGTTCATTTTCTAGACATGACGGAGTTTAGATAATTTTTTGCTTCTATCGTACGTTCGTTTTAAAACATTTCGGAGTTTAAATAATTTTTGTTTCTAACGTGCGTTCATTTTCTAGACATGACGGAGTTTCAAAGATTTTTTCTTCTATCGTACGTTCATTTCTAAACATAATGGAGTTTGAATAATTTCTACTACTATCGCAAATTTGTTTTTAAAGATGATGGAGTTTGAATAATTTCTATTTGAACAACAAATCAAGATCGCGCATCACCGCGCTTCGCTTGTTAAAGAAGAAAGGAAGTCAAAACAAAAAAAAAACACGCATGTAAAGCCTAATTCCGACTTTTTATTTCAAACAAATAAAAATAATTCCGAATCCGAATCGAAATGAATTTCGGGAAGAAAAATATCAAACGAATCCGAATCGAATCGAATCCGCATTTCGGCGATTCGTTGCAACACTACTTATTACGATCGATTACAATCGTGAGTATCTTTGGGCATATTTTGAAGCTTTTAACATGATTTGTGGGGGAAAACAACTAGAATTCACGGTGCCAAATATTATGAAATTTATCAGAATCAAAGGAAAAATAAGACACAAGCTGTTTTAAGTGTTTTTCTATCTTTTATTAATGAAAAACTTTTGGAAGATGAATTAAAAGAAATCCCACCAATAAATGTATGTATTAATTTTTTAATAAACTAAAGGTGTATCGCCTATTTAGCATAATGAATTCAGTACAAAGTCTTCACCGAGGGCTGAATCAATGTTCCTGTGTTATAAACTGCCGAACTTCCGAAATTGGCCTTTGAGTTCGGTTCGGTTCGGTCCTGTTCGGAAGTGCCATGTTCGGCGAACTTCCGTTCGGTTCGGCGGTTCGGTAACAGCCCTATCATATAGACTCAATTAAATCATTTAGCATTTCAATTTTCTTTATATGTGAAGTCATTCTCGATTTTCTTCCCAAAAGTGTGGAGCATCAATATGATATCAGGATCCAGAAATGAGAGTTGAGGCTGTTGAGCACTTGTAGATTTTACAAGTAAGATTTGGCAGGTTTTTTCTGCACGTTCTTGGTGCTTTGTATCTGAAGCTGGTGTATCTGACCTCCAGACTACCCTCCCTCTTCCCTGGGATCCTGTGACCAGGTCATCTGCTCGAGCTGTTGACAGGTCTGCCTCTTGCACAGCTCTTGCAGTGGTTGTCACCATTTAAAAGGCTGCTGAAATCAAGAAACATTCCTTGGCCTACAGTTTGAGTTTCTGCATGAGTGCCTAAACTGCAAGCTAGACTCAGAGGAGGATGCGCAGAAGGAGAAAAGAAAATACCAACAACAGTTGAACAGAGCTGTTGACTGAGAGGCGAAGACAGTTTGTAGCATCGATAGTTCTTGTCTTTCAGAAGACTGTTTTGCTATGCCATCTGAAGATGCTTAATATCGGCCTGTTGATATTGATGTAGGTTTGCCACAAACTGCAGGCAGTCTTATCCTAGAGAGAGTGCAACATGTAGCAAATTTATGGTGATTTCGTTTTGTTCCTGACTATTGAACAGTGTACTTGTTTGAATTCTCTCAGCTGTTGACATTATTGATTACTTGTAGTTTTGTTTAAAGTGCCCTCCCGGTGTGTACAATGGGAATTCGGTACAAGAACGGAGAGAGTACATGCAAACGTAGTGTGTCTGTGGGTCTACATGAAGATTGTATGCCTTTTTACAGGTAGATGTCTCAAGTATTTCACTGTATGTGCATATATAAAAAGCAGATGATATTTTTTGTTGGTGTCATAGGGAGATGGGGAGTCATTCAGTTAATTTGAGATGTTTTTTTTTTTTTTTAGCAACTTCATGATTTATTTCAAGTTCATTATCTACCAACCAACACTGAAAATATGCAGTTTGACTGTTTTTTCTTATTGTTTTTATTTCTTCACCTCTTTCATTCATTGTTTTTCTACACAGGTAACGAAAAGGCATAGATCACAATGACTTGGATTGTTAGAAGGCTTTCCTAATCACTGGAAGAACCACTGAACATCATCAATCAGCGAATCAAGGGAGAGTGGGTGTGTGATCAGAGGAGTAGCATGGCTCAACCGCCTCGGCGCGTCAAATCGGCAACAGAATCCAGAAGAAGAAACATGGAGTCTTCTACAAACGGGAGTTCTGCCATCAACGGTGCGGCTTCAGGAAGGGCAGCGACGTCACCTTATAGCCAGTCAATATCCAGTGTTTCCAAAGGTGGACATGGTAGTAGTGACATAATTAGACGAGTGTCGCAGAGGGATAAACCAGCCATTCCTGCAAAACCACCTATAAGTAAAATGCCACCTCCAAAATCTAACAGTAAAAGTAATGGAACTTCTACAACTGTAACAACAGTTCATAGCAAAACTCAAAGTAATGTAGCCAGTAGTGAAAAGCGAGAAGGAGAAAACAGGGTAAATGGTGGAAGCCAGATTAAAAAGACTAGTGATGTAAATGGAGAGGCTAGACCCTCCTCTGGTAAAAGTAGATACTGTGTGGAGATCACCTTAGAGAAGAAGGTATCAACCCCTACGGTTAGGAGAAAGCATACTGAAAGAGAGGTCACCAACTCAGCAGCATCCAGCTCAGAAGAGAGCTCACCATCACAGTCACCTTCCAAATCAGTTCACTTTAAGAGTTCACGAAGCAATAGTGCAAGTAGTACAGACTCTAGGGATAGGTTCAGAGTAGGGGGCATGTCAGGGAGCTTACCCCGCTATCAGTGCCATACCATCAGTAGCGCAGACAAGATCCAGGGACGAACCAAGTCTGCCACAAGTAAATCTGGTTCTGAGGCTTATAGTGATACGCAACTCAATGGATCTTCCAATGGCACATCTGGAGTAGAGCCCATCCGGAGAGGAAGGGCAAGAAGCGTGGGACCGATACGCAGGGTACGCTCCAACGAGATGATGCCCCCCAAAAGAGATCTAAGTCCATCTCCAAAGTCTGGAAAAATCTCTCAGGGTCGCAGTAAAAGTGTAGAGCGATCAAAGAATCGACAAAGCTTTGGTGGCTTTGTGCAACGGCAGAGACAGGCCTGGGAGGAGCGAGTGACAACAGTGACCAAAAGAGCCCCGTTGAGTAATGTGGCCGAAAAGAACACAAACAGAAGGAGCTTAGATCCAAACCATGCTCCAAAGATCATGCAAAAGTCGACCACGGTTACTCAACGTAAGCACATGCTGTTTGGTAAAGGAGCGAATGTACAGAAAGTAAAGTCAACAATAGATGGAAACCAAGTGAGTAAACCCACTTCCCCAACTGCACTCCAAAACAAGTCAGATGCTAGCCAACAAGTGCCTAAAACAAAGTCTTCTAGCAATGACCCTGACTTGCGTGGCTCTGCCAAGGCTGAAGTGAATGGACGAGTGGGAAGCAAAGGATATGCTCAGGGTGATAATGTACCTAGTTCTGATCAAAAGAGAACTTCCATTGTAGATAACCCACCTGATAAACCATCCGTCTTACAGGAGATTGCTCCTTCACCAAGCAGCAAACCTAATGCTCCAAACAGTCTACCAGTCAAACCCATTTACCAAAATGCAGATCCGAGTCATAGGGTGTCGACAACAGCTAAAGAAAACAAGATTGGAATGCTTGTAACTGATTTAGATGCACTGGATGTGAATGGAACCGATGAAACAGACAATGGCAAAACCCACTTATTTATAGATGAGGCCAGCTTGGGAATCAAACCTGAATGTCTCAGGTTCAAGCCTCAAACTAGTGATACCCAGGAGGAGTATAGTGAAATTCTAGGACTCACCGACCCCAAGGAAATCAACAAACTCAATAGCGAGACTCGACATAGTCTTAAGAAAGTAGATAACTCTTTCCGGGAGGTTGAGAAAAAGAAGGACGTTGTTGTGGATAAAGTGAAAGAGCAAGAAAAAGCAGGTATATGTAATGGAGAGGATGTGGGTGAGAAGGATGGACATTATTTCTTGAAGGTTGTCAATGAAGAGCAGTCCAGGATAGAATCACTCTGTAGGAAAGTGGAGCATGACCTTGAAAGTGACATGTCTGAAGAAGGTAAGTACAGCTAGACTCATTTGCCAGTGACAAAGATATATTGCTGTTGATATATACCCATTCCATCATTTGTCTTCTTCAGCATGAAATAGACAGCTTTGTCAAATCAGAATTGCCCATGAACTTCAGGACACCGAGTAAAAAAGAATATTTACTTTTTCCATGCATCTTATTAGTTTTTTCCATGCATCTTATTAGTATTACCTTTGAAAAAATACACATAGTTCAAAGTAAGTTATACATTATTAGATAGGTATACTGTACTTTATATGGTTATGTACCTTCTTTTATAAATTAAGAGGAAATGAAAGTGATACTGCATTTTGCACATAAATTGCTGACCAAGAAATTTACTTTCTGCTCACTAAATATAAGAAGATACATACCAGAATACCAACAGCAATGTGGCTGTAATGGCATGAGCTATTGTATCCTCACCTATTGGCTTGATTATTAACTAGACAAAGATATTGGTTTTGATGTTTCATATGATAATGCTAGTATGAAGAGATGCTATTTCCTTGGTATGAAGTCGGGTGAAAAGGATACATGGACATGTACAACATCAACATTTAGCATTCTAATTCACATTGCATGTACAAATTCTATTTGGGTACATATCAAGTTTCTTTTGCTTCTCTTGTTGGCCTTTTGAAAGCAATAAAATTATGCAATTTGTCTTTGGATTTGAAAGATTTCTCTCTGGGACTTCATAAAGACAGTATTCGGTGAAGGGGATGGCCGTAGAAATTGATCTTGCCACAAGAAATACCCTTCATTGTACATGTACATGTAGCTGTTTTCTAAAGACTACATGTATATAGAGCCTTTTGATTCCATGTGCTCTGTTCAGGAGTCAAAAGGGCATTAGTTCCTGTGATAGAAGTGATGCTCTTTTGGCTGTCAGCATACGATGTAAGACATCACCCCTTCCAGAAGTGCATGTTGTATTTCCAACAACAAACTAATGTTTTCCTTCCTGCCTATGTGACATGTACATGTATATACCACGTGTGGTATGTCTGCTATGAAGCCTGCCACGTGGAACGGGATGGAACTATTCTGATTCACACTATTAAAGGCATGCAGTATAGGCATATACATGTATGCTGACTCTGTATGTAGTCCATTTTGAGGGCACTTCAGAGTGTATAAAATTTATGGATCCAAAGTACATGTATGTTGAACCCACTTCTACAATGCATGTATACATATTACATGCAAAGTATACTTTCATAGTAAAAAGGAAACAGTTTTAAAAGAATAGAGATATTTACATGTATTTTCCCAGTGCAACTGTTGATGGCATTACATGTATGTGTTACTACTATTAAATGCTTTCAGTGTGTATTCAAATTCCAAGAACATTCATGTAACATATCGTTGCCTGGCTGGCAGAAGGACTTATGTGCGCATGCGTGATTTTACACATTTCTCCGGCTGGCAGAAGGACATTAATGCACGCACAGCACTGTACCTTTCGCGTAGCGTGCGCTCAAGCTAACACCCTTCTGCCAGCCAGAGAGATGTATAAAATCACGCACGTGCTGACGCCCTTTGCCAGCCAGGCGATGATATTCTGAAATGCTGGGGGGGGGGGGAGAAGTGTTTCTTTTTGCTTCTTGTCTGTTGTTTAGACTGGAAACCACATAGATAATTCATTGTATACAACCACATTATGATAATGAAATGAACCACCAAGCCATCCATGGTCTCATGTACATGCATAATACAAGGTCAGGCATCATTTGGTGATGATTAATAGTGTGGGTTATTGTCATTTCAGAAATAAATGCACCTATTCCAAGCCTTCATGTACAGTATGCAAGAATACATGAAGTGTAAAGTGATTTCAAATTGTAGTTGAGCCCTTTAAATCAGGAAATTATTTTGAAGACAATTGATATTTCATTTACCAGTGCATTGACTGCCAACAACCCAAGTAGACAAAAATGAACAATTGATTTTTTTTCGCAATCAAGGTTGGCAATGCATGAATTTTATGTGATTTCTATTTTCATAAATTGTGAATGCCTAAATGTTGGTACGTGTAGCAGTAAATAGAATATTGGTACGTGTTTGAACATATTTTGTTTTCATATTTCACCTCACATACATGTACATGTACATGTTCATGTACATTAGTTATGACTTAATGCGCATTGTTGGAGGAATATTGTATGCCCATAAGCAATAAGGCAATAACAGGAATATTACATTTTGAAATATAATCTGTCATGTGTTGACATTTGTTACAACATGTGGGCTCCATAGAGAATAAGAGCTTTCTGCCTTCTAGCCATGTATTGGCTTTCAGTCATTTTGGAGCTCAATATATTGGTGCACATCTGTAGGTCGGCTGTCAGACAGTCTACCTACATGTATCTTTGCTACAAAAAAAAAAAAGGTTCTTCCCTTATTTTGGCTTCAGTGTTAATGGTGTATTGGAAGAAAAATATCTCTTTTTTTGTGATTCTCTTAAAGTTTTGCTTTATTTTGAGAGCATTCCAAAAATAAATAATTAAACTATATAAAAACTGGTTGGTAATATACCTGTAGCTGTATGACATTTTCCTGTTCACTACACTATGCATCAGTGTATGCTTAGCAGTGCATAGTGTATGACCCGTGTTAGTGCGTATAATACATCATTCAGTGTATGTTAATAAGTTGATCTAATACAGGTTCATGATTTGATGTCTATGTTCATGATTTGATAGCGATACATCACATTTAGAAATGCATACAATACAACATCCAATACAAATGGGTAGGGCATATGTTTTTGTCATGGAAGACATGCATTAACTTGGAATATCTTCCTTATGAGTATACTTCATCTTGCTGTATTACCCTAACAATACTCAGATGGTTCATTAGTCAATATACATGTATGATCATTCATTGAACAAATCTATGTTGGGTGAAATGAATAGAATACTCATCAATAATCCGTACAAGGTAGTAATTGATGAATTAAGAGGATTATTATTTTTATCATAGTAATGAATAGTTTTTCTTTTTTATTACAGCAAGTGGAATTTGCCGAGCATTCCTGGGAAAGGCCAACCTCTTGACGAGCAAGAAATTCAAACAGTTCAGAGGCTTATGTGAACAGAACATCGTAAGAATGCAAATGGGTTTTTATGAAATTATTATGTCAGATTATTCTGTTATTGAGATAATGCTCACTAAATTATTCAATAGAAGGCTTCTAGTACATGTAAGTAATGTTTTAAGATTGCATGTACACAGTCATGAGTTAAAATGATGCAAATGGATCCATCTGGATATGTATGTCTGTTGCAAATGTTGCTTTTTCTTCATGAGAATTCAAATTATTTATTACCTGAAGCACAAAACATTAAATGCTTTACAGGATTCATGAGATCAGTATTAAAACTTGAACTATAGAATAAACTTCATGCTTGTAAAAATGAAGTTGGTTTCAGTAAATACTTAAATGTGGAAATTCAATTTCCTTGAAGCCAACTAATGCCTATCCACTTAAACCTTTTGTCATTAACCAAATACAGTTTCTAAAAGGTTAATCTTCTAATTGCAATTTTGTATATCAACATATCATTTTGATTTATCCAGCTAATTCATCAGATTCGATGATAGATTGGTTGGAATGATAATCTGTCAGTGAATGAACTTCATGAGAAAATTGCTTTTGTTGGTTGCATCCGTATACCATGGATCTCTTCTTGATCCGGAATTTAGATTGTCTGTATCCAGGAAGGAGTGCCTTCGAAAGGAAACATTAAAGCAACCTGTGGAAGAGTCTGCATAGCATGTTTGTTGTTCAAATGATATCAGCCTTGTTATTTTAAGGGTAGAGTTGAAGAGATACATGTAGAGAAGGAAATATGTATAAAGGTCATAGAATAAGTGAAAGTATGTTGCCTGATTTGTGACCTTTCAGATTACTTTTGGCCAATTTCTATACTAAAATATACTGATATTTGTTTTACAAGTCTGAATGCCATCGTGCAGAAGTGATTTATTGATGAATTTCATGGAGTGAATTTGTTTGGAAATATCCCCCCAAATGTCTTGCCTGCATTTATCAAAATATCAAGTGGGCAATTCCAGCGTAACGGACATGACAAGGAGACAGATTTTTGTGCTTTCAGAGTATTACACTTTAGAATGTGCAGTATCCAAACAGTTCCTGCTGAGTTTATCAGACACATAAAACTATCAGTTACATACATGATGAATTTCAGTAAATTTTATAGAACGGATGTTGAGAAAATGCGCTTCTTTGTGCGTAACGGACATGACATGGCTTGTGTCATGTCCGTTACGCTGGAATTGCCCAAGTACAGCCAAAGCTGTTGTGACTGTCACCTGTCTGTAAGAGCCACCTGTCTGTATTTGCCACATTTTATGCGTCCATGAGTGGGCTTTGTAGACAGGTTTGTATGTAGTAGTTATGTAGTTGATTTATGTAGTAATGGTGTCAAGTCACGATATCATCAAGTATTAAACTTTAAACATTGATATATTTCTCTTTTCTTGACTTATGTATTGTTCATAGACATCTGAGAATGACTAGATGCATGTATATCAAAGCAGTATTGACATATTTCTTTAATTATGTTTTTCTTTAATTATGTTGTGTAAACAGACACCATCTGAGGAGGCAGTGAAGAGTACATTGGCATCTGACCTAGCAGGCTTCTGGGACATGGTGATGATACAGGTTGACGACATCAACTCCAAGTTCATTGACATCGAGACGCTGAAAGACAACAACTGGAAGGTGTCTGCTCCTGTAGTGACAAAGGTGAGATGAAGTTCTTTTAAAGAATTTTCAGAAGAAAAATAAGTCTTATTATTTCACCCCACACCCATGAATTGGAATATAGGGAAACCACAGGATGAAACACTAGAGGAAAAGTTTTTTAATGACCTTTTGTAAACTAGAAACATTCTGTACATAGAACTAGTTCAAAATTTGTGAGTTGTTGAGCTAATCTGCAAAAGTTTCCTGCCACACAATGATTGAAATACTGCATGAAACTCTTGCAGTTTTGAAAACAAGTTCATACCACAACAACAGCCAACATTAAGCATTTATGAAAGTGTCTGGTTATGATTAACTCATATTGCTGGAATTCTTAGAAAGTTCTTTACAATAAATGGAAATATTCACCCTAGTATGCAATACTGGTAGTAGGCCTACATTACTTTCTAGTATAATTACACCCTCATATCATCTGACATAAAAAGTTGAGTGTTTTGTCTTGATCAATCGAATGAAATTTTAACTATTTTCCAAAGAATTACATATTTATATGGATATTTTGGAGTAAGAAGTGGTTTTTCTATGTAAACTTTGATTGTTTTGAATTTTTAGTGCCACCGGAATTCCAACAAATCCTATTATGACGTGGAAGTAAGCGTCTGATGTAACCTTTTCTGCCCCACCGACCCTGAATGGTTTTTAACAGCCCTTATCCTATTTACTAGGTGAAATTTACTTACTTTGTGGCAATCTGTCAGTTGTTTGATAAGTCTGCATTCCAGAAGGCCCAATTTGAGGTGGATTCCCTTCCAAATTTGGATCAGGGTAGAAAGGGGGTCGTAATTGTGATGAGATAATAGGATTCTGATTGACTCTGGCTTTTTGTGACAGAGAATTTGTATCCCCTTTCATCACGTTTTAGTCAGTGCATCCAATTTTCAGTGAATTGTGCTAATTTGTTATTTTTTCCTTTTTGTATTTTACTCACTTGAAAAATGCATGTCTTTTCTCAAATCACACCAACTGGTGAATAGTGTTTTAGATTTGATGACAGATCACTCTGTTTCTATGCTGTTTTGTAGATTTTGTTCTTCTATGTGGAAAAATGGAATTGTTATGCCATTGATTCCATCTTGGCATAGTGTCAAAAAGAAAGATCGGAAATGATCAAATGACACTTAATACCAGGAAGAGTTTGTATATGTGTAGCTACAAAGTACATGTACTTCCAAATGCAAAAAAAACAGTACATGTATTTATGCTAATTTGCTATGCTTATGTCTTGCAATAGGCTTGAATTAGTCAAGCAATAATCAAACTTGACATGCAGTTCAGGCAGAAAATATGCAGGAATTACCAAGTGAGGTTGTACTTGAACTCTGATTTACCTTGTATCCATGTGATATACATGTATAATATCAAGGTCAAAATCGTAATGTGGTCATATGTACATGTACTTGTAGTCACACATCTGCAGACAAGGTGCCTGTGGTATTATGAGCCAGTCTTTATATTTAGAACCCTTATAAGTTTGAGTTTTCCATTTTAGGAAATTAATTCTTGGGCATTTTCAAGGTGTGTTAAACATATTAGCTACCCCATTCAATAGATTTTTTTTTTCTTTTTTTTTTCCATATTTGATCAATTTGAAACTGTTCTTTCAGGTTGATGCATGTCAAAATTGAGAATGGAAGGGTTCTTCCATTTTTTTTTTTTTAATGCCCTCTACTTTATAGTAGTCATTTATTGTTCTATCTTCATAGTTTTGCTTTAGACATAGATGAATCAGATGAGAGAATGAATTTAATTGCTTCTGGTTTAAAAAGTCTGCAGAACTCTATGTCTAGACTACAGTCCCATACCATTGAAAAGGAAGTAGCGTTAGCCGTGTGCTACTCAGTACCCGGGACTGTCAAATCAAATTATTGATGAACTGTGAGTGACCAGTAAATGTGAGAAGCTGGAAGGCTCCTGGTCTTGCTGATTTGGATAGTATGTAGGCTAACACTGTTTGTGGTATGCTAATAAATGTATCCCCCGTGCCCCGTTGGTGATGCCATCCTGTGAATATATGTATAAGCTTCTACACGAAGGCTTGTATGTGTGTGATGCTGTAAAGGCACATGGAGGATATCATCAACTAGAACAGCAGACCCATTGAAATTTCCAATAGGTTTGCTTTAGTATATTAAAAAAAAAATCATACTGTGTTGAAGTTGTTCCTTGAATAGGGATTGCTTTATAAGCAAGTGGTGTTCTCATAGAGCTGAATCCTCTTTCAAAAGATGAATTCTTAATTATGCTCAGAATTCCTAGGAGAAAGTCCACACATAAGTGTAAATTTGATTAATGGGAGGAACCTAATGAAGTGACTGATTTGATTAGGCTTGCACTAAATGTCTTGTTGGCGTACAGTATATTTTGGGGTCTTATCGGCTACCGTGCATGTACCCAAAGATGCTATGTAAAATAGGGATCTTGGTTTAATCTGAACCATGATAAAGCAAGTTAATATCACAGGATATTCTATTTACTCACACAGACTCTGGCAGATATATAGGGGACAGAATTCTTGCTAATGTTACTATTAACTCTCTCTTACTATAAATAGCAAGGTGGGAGGAAATCATGATCTGCACCGCGTTGAACGAGCAAAACAGGAAGTCATAATTTGAACAGGTTTTGACGATGTATCCCAGCTTGCCCCTGCAGGATTTAGAGATGGATGAACAAAGATTCTGGAGAAGCCTCAAAATAGAATCGACTTTTTAGTGTCCTGGAGCACCCATGCCACCGTGTAAGCAGCTGCCCATAGTAAAAAGCATCACACAATCCAAAATATTATGAGCTTTCATACTAGGGGTCATATATATACACATGACTTAGTGATTACTTTAAGGTCACTTTCAGTGCTTTCAAGAATTAGAAAGAAATAATGTGCTTCGAATGTGAAATATCCTTGGCAGAATTATTATAATCATTGCATATGATACGCAAAATATTATTTGGAAGTGCCCTGGAACTGGGAATGTAGAGCAAAGTTTTTTGTTTTTTGTTTTTTGTTTTTCTCAAGAACTTAATGATTTTATCAGAGCTATTTGAGTGAGGTTGAAGGTACCAGCATGTCTAAATTAAAAATATAAGCTGAGATACATTGTATGGATATGAAGTAATCAAGAATTGTCAAAAACAGTCATTCCTGCAAGCATCTTGAAATATTACAGTGATTGCCCAAAAGAATTTCTTTTATGTGTATGTCTGCCACTGACACTGATATGAAAAAGTTGGAAAGGAGAATATCACACTAAAGAACATGCATGCAGTTGCATTTAGTGTGAAGTGAAATCCTGTAAGTAGTAACAGTGATGCTAATATTAGTAATTATAGTATGATATTCTGCTGTAAAATCAAGCTAATAACACTTGGCTAGAAATTGACATCCTAAGCTATTTATATGTTTGGGTGTGATATTCAAAGGGTGTGATTGACACAGTGATGTAGTAACTCACTAGCCTTGGCAGTGCATTAGAGAGGTTTCTGATACACAATGCAAAGCTATGTTAGCCTGGCTTCCAGGAATGTGAAGGATATTTTGTCAGAATTAAAGATTCAGTGGAGAGAAAATACACAAAATTGCCTGAATTGAATAATGAAACTGTTGAGTTTTCTGACCAATCCCTTTATCTGACCACAATTTTCAAAGGAGTTTTAGTTGATAATGGACTCCAATCTCTTTCCAAACATTTCCCTTGCACTGAAGTTAATCAGCTTTGCTCTGAATTCAGGCTACATATTAGAGGTCACTTACAAGCCCATCGTAAATTACAAACCATACCCCATTCCTTAATTATCTGATTCATCACATTAGACCTGCCTTCCTTGTTCATATTAGGGATGAGAAGCACCTACAGAATCCCAATACAGCACTTGATTTCTGATGCATTTTGAACAGCGCTGATTTTGAATCATAAATGAACCCAAGGAAGACTCCCTGGATTAATAGAATCCAGAGCATTGATTATAGGTACAAGAAAGCTCAACAAAAAATGCTGTATTTTTGGTTGAAATGGAATTCTGTTTTTTCCGTTTCTGGTACATTCATTTCCACTCTAATCATTGCATCCTTGAGTGAAGTCATTATTCTTTCAAACTACTTGTTTTGAGATGTGAATGTGCGCATAATTGTGTGCATTTTAGGAAAATGAAAAGTTATTTGCATGCCTCCTTTCACTGAACTGAATTGCTTTGATTGCAGTCTATTAGATTCAAGGATTTTAGGGGGTAAGGATTGCAAATTGTAAAAGAGTTAGGTTGGACTTTGGTATGTTATACATGTAGTCATTATTTGTGAGTACTGTTCAATTTCTATCAAGGATGTTATTATCATGTCGATAACATTATCCATGGACAAAGCTCTGGGAAAAGGAAATTATGAAAGGTTTGTGGTTTTTCTGGCTGCTCTACATTTGCAGACAATGTAGTTTATATCATTGAAAGTGAAAGTTGTGGAGCTTTATGTTGGAATAAAATCCAATAAATCAGGTGATTTGGACCCCACCCACTCTATGGAGGATACATTTTCATTTATGAGATATTTTACGCATCAGTATGTCTGCTCTTAACATCGTCATTGTCGCTTTTACGAACTGGCGAATCCGTGCATGTTCGCAGAGACATGCGTTGGAGGAAACGTTTTTGCAAACCGTTGAATCGTGTTTGAATGCCCAGTGCTTCCTTATTCTGTATTAATGTACATGGTAATATACACCATTTTGAAATTAAAATTTCTTTTAATGTATATATCAATACATGAAATTATGCAAAGAAAGCAAATTCCTTTAAGGAACACCTAAATCTGTAAATGCATTTTCCTCCAGTTTATGTTTCTGCTCTTAATATCGTCATTGTCGCTTTTACGAACTGGTGAATCCGTGCATGCATTCCAGTTCGTAAAAACAACTACGATATGATCCCAAAGATTTCACAAATCAACCTAAGCTGATATCATTCAAATTGTGTATTGAAGCTTAACTTAATTTGATTATTGAATTCAATGCAATTGTATTGCAAATTTCTCCCAGGTTAATTAGAAAGTCTTTGATAGCCTATCTGAAGTGTTTTTGCAGGTCTGCTCTGTACATGTATATTTATTTCTTTAATACATGTACCCGTTAATACAGAATCTGGTGAACAGATTTGAGAGAAAAAAGTTCATAGCTGTTTGAGACATTCTCTCAAAAACACCAAGCACATGACACATGATTATGTGCATTGTATGCAGCTACAACACCAGAGGCTTGAATGTAGATGGCTTTAGAATCTAGTTCAATCATGCCTTCTCTTGCCTTGCGTGATGCGGGACATCAGACTTGGTTGCAGTTGACCTCATTTTCTTGATGAAAGTCTGCTTTGCTGGTAATTTATGAGCCATGGACCAGTGTCAAATATCCCATATATCTGGGTCAGAGTGGGTACAACTACATGTATATGTATATACTTCCATCCACCCAGTCTGCTTAACCCTCAAGCTGAAAATCTTCTTAAAACCAAGGTGGAGTATGTGATTTGATATTATCATCAGGATTGCTGGTGAATGTGGCTTGATGACACTGCTGGGTCTTGTGACAGTGAGATGTTTATTATTTTTTACATGCTATCTTACATCTGAAGTTCTTTACCTTGACTGTATTTGCTGGTAGGAGTGGTGTCATATTTTCTTTTATCAGCTTCAGATCACACCCTCATTGTGGAAAGTTTGTTATGATTTCTCATTCTATGTTACATCTGAAGATCTTTGCCTTGATCATATTTGCTGCTAGGAAAGGTGATGTGTTTTTCTTTTCCAACCTGAGATCACTTGATCTTTGTGGAATGTCTATCTTTATTTGCATTCTGTGTTAAAGGCATTGGATAACATTGTTTTATTAAAAAAAAAAAACTCATTTTGCTACTTGAAAATGGGATAAACATAAGGGTTATAGTGTGAAAATACAAGTCTGAAAGTTTCAAAGTATAATATCCACAGGAAGTATTTTTAAATATTAGAAATGTGAAACAATGTTTCAAAAATATAACGGTTGGTTGCACAGACTAGATGTAAGGAGTGCGCATGCGCGCATTGCTCACCGGACCGTACTGTGTGTATTGGTGTATCACGCAGAGGGAGGCAAATAACGTTTTTTTTTTTAACTCGAGCAAACCGGACCTCTTATGTATTGCCTGAGACCAAAAATGATGGAATCGCGGTTTGCTTCTCACTAACAGATTTTTTCTTCCAAATTATGGTCAGTTTCAGGGTTTTTGAGTACAAATACAAGTAGTCATGGATGTTTTGTCTTAGTTTGAGAATTTTTTAATCCAGCTGCTCACAAAGTTAGCCAATGCCTTTAAACTTGAAGGCCTTTACTGCTGCCAGGAATGATTTCATGTGATGAATCATGATTGATGATGATGACGGTGATGATGATGATGGTGATGATGATGATGATGATGATGATGGTGGTGGTGAATATAATGATTATGCTGATGTTCTCTATTCTTCAAATGATAAGTGGAGAGTTTATTGTGAGGTACATCCCATGTTACACCTGAAAAACTTTGAAGAACTATCAATGTAAGTTGCTGGTAAGAATGGTGTTTTTCTTTTTTCAGGCTTTGGTTGCCAAGTTTCTTATTGAAAGTTTATGTGATTTACATTCAAAGTTACCCTTGAAGCTTTTTTCTTGGTTTATATGTGCTGGTACTGCCTGGTAGGAATGATTTCATATGTTAATGTTCTTTGTAGGGTTTCAGATAAAAAAATATATTTTTGGAAGTTTTATCATGGTGTTTCAAATTTTTTACACTTGAAGCTCTTTATAGTTTACCTTGACGATGATTTGCTGGCAGGGAGGATTTCATGTGATGATAATGTTCTTTTCTGGCCTTCAAGTGATACACTTTTTTGAACAGTTCAGTTTGATTTACATTCTACTCTCACTTGAAGCTGTAAACAGTTTACCTGGACAATTTTTGCTGGTACGAATTATCTCATTTCATAGTGATGTTTTTCTCTCACCCTCATATGATATACTAGTACTCGTTATATTTAGAATTATATTTTTAATTTATGCCTCCTCCCACTGTAGGTGGTTGCCGGAGGCATTATGTTTTCGTGTCGTCCGTCCGTCCGTCCCGTTTTTGTTCTCGTGATAACTTAAGAACTGTTTGACGGATCAACTTCAAACTTGGCTTGTGTATGCATATGGGAGGGTCAATGATCTGATTAGATTTTGGAGTCTCAAGGTCAAAGGTCAAGGTCATAAAGGTAATAATACACATAAAAATGGCTCGTTCTCGTGATAACTTGAGAACCATCTGTTTATTTACACCATAACTCAACAACCATTTGATCGATCAACCTCAATGATCTGATTAGATTTTGGGGTCTCAAGGTCAAAGATCAAAGGTCATAGTGGTCATTATGTACATAGAAATGGTTCGTTCTTGTGATAACTCAACAACCATTTAATGGATCAACTTCAAACTTGGCACATGTATGCATATGGGAGGGACAATGATGTGATTAGATTTTTGGGTCTCAAGGTTAAAGATCAGAGGTCATAGAGGTCATTATATACATGAAAATTGCTTGTTCTTGTGATAACTTGACAACTCTGTGACGGTTAATCTCCAAACTTGGCTCATGTATGCATATGGAAGTCTCATAATTGTTTCATTAGATTTGGGGGTCACAAGGTCAAAGATGTCATTTTATACATGAAAATAAAAAAATCAACATAAATGTGCCATATATTTCCAATCTGGCAATTGCGGAGGCATAAATTTCGACCGCGCGCGGTCGAGGATTCATCTAGTTATTCATGAATCACATTTTGTCTTCATGGTCTTAATTTTAATACCTGGAAGATTTTTGCTGGTAGGAATGAATTCACATACTGGTGTTAAGGATAATCATCATTATTACCACTCAGCTCTTTGACAAAGTCATGGGACTTTAATTTCAGTGGTGAGCATTATCTTACTGATATCTGGGGTTGGATTTAACAATCATGTTCCCATGTGATGCAATGAGTTTAGGCTGCTTATCAAAAGTCTCGTCCCGCGTCTTTCATCGTCTTCTCCACGACGGTTCTTTTGTATTGGCTTTCCCGATACCCCATTGTTTTGTCTAAGGAGAAACCAGCGGATCGGAGGGGAAAAGACACTGAGCAGGGAAGACGCTAAAGGCTGTGTTCCATATTAGCTCTGACTTTTAATAAGGTGCCTTATGCGTAGGGTTTATTCCAGTACCCCCCCCCCCCCCATCCAAATAGTAAATCTACAGCAATAAATAAAGTACAACTACTTTGTCATTTTGTGCATTTTTACATATGATCAATCAAGTTTATGAGAAACTGTTCAGTTGAATGTACAGCACAATTCTGTTTTCCCTCTAATGGAGGTTGAACTTGAAATGAACTTTGCTGTGCCTACTTTTATGGTTGTAAAAACACACCACCTATCACCTCAACCGCTCAGCTACATTGTTATGATGGAACGCAAACATGACACCTTGATTGCAATGGAAGCATATTGGTAGCGGGGCAGGTGTTTATGAATGATGTGTTCCCACTGCTGCAAAAACATATTTCCACAAGCAGTATATGTCAATTATATTGAGCATGTCTATTAGTAGAGGAAGGCTTATATTTGAGGTACAAATGTAAATGTATTACTGTATATGTACAGTAACACTCAACAGAAAGTGGCAACTGGGACACCCAGGACACGTTGGCACCTAAAATCTAAGTGCAGGCCCCCAAATTACAAATTTTCACTAGCATTTTAATCCTAACAAAATGAATCAAGATCCCTATAAAATAGCTAGTGTGGAGTCCTTCAGAATAGGCCTTTATGTTTTTTAGCTTACATAATTAAACAGACAACATAGACAGAGGTGAGAACTTGTTAAAGGTTGATAAAAGTTGTCTTCAATTTGATGTAGCCAGTTATGGGCCCATACTACTTGCAAGATTATTTACGTATACATGTATTGTAAGTATCCCTGGCAGTGGGAATGTTTTATGCTTGTTTTAGTATGATGAGTAGCAGATTAGAAATATGTTAGCAACAGGATGGATTTTTTAAAAAAAAGGTTCTAAACAAACATGCATAAATCAATAGTGGAAGCTTAGATCCTATAGCATGACAGTACATTTCATAGAACACACATTGCCTAAAGCTGCAATGGAAAATCAATTGCTTTTTCGTTTCTTCAGATATTCTAGTACATGTGCACTGTATGACAGAACCTACATGTACTACAATACATAAAGATGATACTGTTTCTAAACACAAAGAACACTAAGTACTGTAGATAGTCAGTGTATATTTTTCTAGACCCTATAAATGCACATTTTCACCTCTACTTATATTATTTACAAGTGATCACAATTTCAGATATTTTGATTCAGGTCTTGAATATTTATTTAGGTCTGTAATACACCTAATCCTTTTATAGTAGGCTTTGTCCTTGCTCTTTTTTTTCATGCAAAAGTAGTGAATCAATTTGATCAGCCACATGATATTTTATACCGCTTTCACACCAAGGTACGGTCGCTGGGTACGGTCGCAGAGACCGTACCCAGCGACCGATCGGACGTGCTTTCACACCGCCGTCAAAATTTGGTCAGGCACTGAGCGATCGGTCGCAGTATAGTTGACCTCGCCGGAAGCGGAAGTAGAGATAGCGCGTGGGCATGTATGGGGGGTCATTGCATTTCGATCGGTCGCAGAGCACGATGTGCTTTCACATCAAGTTTGCATCGGTCGCGATCGGTCGCTGAAGTACCTCGTAGGTCAGACTCAGCGACCGATCGTTTTGGTCGGAAACGATCGGTCGCTGAGTACGATGAAATGCTTTCACACCATGATTTGATCGGTCGCTGGTACGGTCTCTGCGACCGTACCCAGCGACCGTACCTTGGTGTGAAAGCGGTATTAGTTGAGGGATTTAATTTACAGTAGCCTAGAGAAAATTGAGAAAGCATCCGTGATCCATCTATAGAATTCATTACAGCTGATGTAATTGTTCATGTCTGGTTGTAAAATCAAAGCGTGATGTGGCATGAGCTGATAAAGTGCAAGTAGCCTCAGACTTGCTTGCATCAGCATGCTAGTATCCATGTCATGAAGTGTTACCCAGGCAGCGAAGTGTTACTGAACATAAAATATGCTCATGGAATATTATGAAAGCTACCTCCCATTTAACCAATACTATGAGCCTCTGTACTGTGTTTTCTTTTTATGAAAGACAAAAGGGTGTTAACTCTGTGCAAAAAACTATGTTAAGGTAAAATTTATTGTCCTCCTGGATCTCAACAGACATCATCATCTTCATTATCATCATCATCATCATCATCACAGTCATCACCATCACACATCATCATCATCATCATCATCATCGTTAAATGTTGTTCTCAGTCATGTCATTGTCATTTTCAGTCATGTCATTGTCATTTTCATCATCACAGTCATCATTTTCATCATCACAGTCATCATCATTATCGTTATCATCATCATTATCATCATCATTGTTACATTTTATTCTCATCCATTTCATTGTCATCTTCATCATCACTGTCATCATCATTATGGTCGTCATCGTTGTTATTCTTGTTGCTGTTGTAAATTTGTTGCTGTTGTCAACTTTTGCTGTTGCCATCATATTCTTCATCATCATTGTCATCATTCCCCTATTGTTATTGTAATACTCTGCAAAGTCAAAATAAAATTGGCATGTAGAGAATAGAGGTAGAAATGAAATGTAATGCTGGGAAAGAAGGAAGCCATCATGCTGCTGTATTTACATTGTATCATTACAGTGGATTCATTCAGTCTCTTAATAAATTGTGTGTAGACAGTGCTGTATAGTGTTCAACTCAGCTTGATATCTGGCTATCCGTAGTACGTGCATTCAGGGAGCTACTCATCTCCTGCTGTACTCTAAGAAATTGAGTTTTGCCAAAATCATGTGAGCGTTCACTGTGCTGTGTGGATGACGCATTTTTGACATTCCAAGGATATCCTGGAATGGTTAATTTCACTACTCTGTAAATGACACAGGGGATATCCCAAGTATGTGGGAGAGTGAAGCTGCAAGGTAGGGGAGATGATAGGTGGGGGGGGGGGGGGGGGGGGGGGGGGGGGGGAGGAGACTATAGGATGTAGACATTGAGGTTGGAAAAAGTAATGACAGGACTGCATTTAATTTCCTACTCTGAATCCTGAGCTGACTGCATTTGAAATCACAAGTTATTGTTGGTATTTATTTCTACATACATGTGCATTATCATTTAAAGTGAAGTTGATTTAATTACCATGTAGGCCGATGTATGAAATTATTGAAAGGCATCTCATAACCAGCAGTGATGTAGGATAAACATTGAAATAAACTTGCGACTGCATCTGAATCTGAGCTGCATCTCTATGCTACATTTGCAATGAAAATGAAACCTAATGACTGCTATAGCAGTCACTTTACATTTCCAGGAGTTCATGTTTCTACGCTACATCTTCAGTGTAGTGAATGATATGTATG
Organism: Echinometra lucunter; assembly: GCA_029962745.1. NCBI lineage: Eukaryota > Metazoa > Echinodermata > Echinoidea > Camarodonta > Echinometridae > Echinometra > Echinometra lucunter. The sequence goes on from CM057151.1 coordinate 17,863,417, forward strand.
TCACTATGTACGCATCTCCAAGTTCATGTTTAGATAAGCTTGGCATTTCTGATGAATGATTTTATCCTCCGCTGCCTTGGATGTTGGGCATTCGACCAAGCTAGTGTTTGTCGCTTCGCTTCACAGAACTTATCAAGTGTCTAGGAGCCCCACGATAGGTAGTGAAGGCCTCTTCTTATTGAGTGTTTCATGTCTGAAACATTTTGGTCAGTTTCTCCAGATTATTGTTTCACAGACATTCAGATTTTATCATATATCAGAGAAACAAAGATCCTTTATCTCAACACCTACTGTCGGCATATTTATTACCTGTCTAATTTAGTTATAGCAGTTTACACAATTTTGGGAGTTGATACCTGATGAAACTTTAATCCTGATATTTTAAATCCTGCGAATTAAGATAGATCTGTGCAATGATTGCGACTACAGGAGTTTACTTTAGTCTAGTGGTTTTCAAAGACTATGTCATACACTAGTAAGAAATAATTGACTCTATTATCAACCCTTTCTTCACAGAGACATGTAAAATTACAGAGACAACATTTGTGATATCTCCCATCTTGTGCTACCATTGCATCATTCAGACAATCATTGCAATCATTGGAAGTGATTCTGAGATTTTCAACAAATTTCATCTAATGAATGTGTATTGACCTTTTGATAATCTGTCCTCCTTCATCAATAGACTCTTATTATTTATATTGGGGCTTATTCATAGGTACATGTAGCTATAGCTCTTGATGAAATTCATCAAGTTTGTGAATGTGGTATCAATGAGACTTTAAATGCAGGAGATGTTGAATAATTCTTGGCCCTCTTTTTGACCTTGTCTACCCTGCTTGCCTCTGCCTCATCCTAACTACATGTACACCTCAAGCATTCATGACTTTTTCATGTCCCAACGGGAGTTTGCCGTTAGTTCACCCTGAGAAGATTGCCTTCATTACTTGGCTATTTGTGGATGTTCAGGTTCGGGATGCGCTCATGAGTAGGAGCGAGGAGGAGAACAAATGGCGAAAGATGGGAATCTTAATGAGGAATGTCAGATCTGCTCCTCCACGGTTTCATCCTCTCAGATCGCTGTAATGGCAGTGCGAGTATGCAGTCATTGGGCTGTAATTGAATAGCTTGCCTCAGAAGACACATGGGGCAATTTAGAACTGATGTTATTGTAAATTGAGTCGTGTAGTTTTTCATGACAATGAATAGTCATTTTATCATTCCTCTGATTATACTGTTAAAGTGCTTCTTATCACTGTCTGTGATCTTCCAAACAAGTGTTGATTAATCATCTGGTTTGATGTGATTGACAGACAAAATAGTATTGCATTCCTTGATTCCCTGGAATCTCCCAAATAGGGTTTCATTGTGAAAAATGTTGAAGGGAAATGGGGAAAAATGTTGCTCTAAATGTTTTGGTACGAAGGTAACAAGGGTTAAGAACACATTTTCAGTTCCCCTTTTTATTGCATTTGTTTTTGGATTTGTATCTTTCAAATGCCATAAATCAATAATTCATCATATTTCAGTTCACAGGCTTTGTTTACATATTATTTGCTGTTTTTACTACAAAAATTATATTTGATAATTTGCTGCAATAACAGCTCTCTCTCTCTCTCTCTCTCTCTCTCTCTCTCTCTCTCTCCCTTTCTCCCCCTTCCTTCCTTAAGGAAAATCAGACTAATGTAATTTTAAACTGCTAATTGAAGCATTTTGATAATTAAACAATTTATCATCATCTTATCTTTGCAGCCAACACCCCGCAAGACCCCAGTAAAGCGAGGATACAGTCGTCAGGTGAGCCGGGATAAGGATGAGAAGGCCACGCAGGGTGCTAAGGACTCCAACAAGAAGGAAGAGAAGGAGAGCCGTGCAGCCAAGCTGAGAGCAGCAAGGGAGGAGGCAAGGAAGCGACTGATCGCAGCCAAGAAGCAGGCTGCAAGACAGAGGATTAGATCTAATAGCAGCGAGACGGAGGTGGAGATCTTTACGGCCAGTGGACAGCAATAGTAGAGTTTGTGATGAGAGGATGGAAGAATGCATGAAAACATCTCTCATTCACTCCATCTTCTATTAACACACCAACTCTTTGAGATGTCTGGATCTAGGTCCCATCTCTCTCTTGAAAACATCCAAGATCAGACTTCCATCCACTCTGTTTGTCTGGTGTAATACCCTAGATATAGAACATTTTTGTAGAATATTTTTTAGAATGTCTTTGGAAAACAACATTCTTTTAACTAAGTAGGGATATCGTAAGATACATCCTTTGTAAGTCCAATGAATGTGCATAAGTGTGTGGCAGTGGGATCCATTTTCTTATACAGTAATCATTCAATGCCAATAACTTGCCATTTCAGGAAATGAAGAGCCCTTTTTATAATAGGAAATAACCTTTCAAATTTCCCTAGTTCTATGAGAAATTACCATTGATAGCAAGTGAATGCCACTAGTGTAGAATTGCTGAAATCTGTCTGACCAAATGGCAGAGGAAGACACCTCTTGTGAAGTACTAGAGATGACGACTTAATATGGCGACTCATGAACAGTGTTTGTTAGCAACCTAGCAACAAATATTCTTTACTAAGTAAAGAGCTTCATTTAGAAAAACAAAAAGGAAAAAGAAAGGAAACCTTAAACAAAGACAAATGAATAAACAAATTTGTTGAGTAACTTTCCCACAATGCAAAAATGAGTGTCACCAAGTGGCTTATATATGGAATCAGACTCATTGACCAAAACACGACAACTCCACTTTCAAGATCTATATGTAGGAGAGGAAGGAAATATCATTTGAATCACACGTCCTCTCAGCGTGTCGTAATGTCGTATCACTGTCAAGATTGGGGAAGAAGAACAGACATGTCCTTTTGATTTTGGAGGGACATTGCCCCTTTGATGAATTGATATGTAGTGATGAAAATCAACAATTCCAGCTTTTGTTGTTGACATCTTCCATTTCTCATTTGTGGGAGTGACAATTTAGGGTTTTAACACTTTGTTGGAAATGAATGTAACAATGAGTAATGAGGAATAGTGATACTTTTATTTCCATATTCTTTGTTGGTTTCTCAGAAATCATTTCAGTGGGCCAATATATAAGATCGTCACATCTTAGAATGTAATCTAATGAATTTCCCTCTTTTTTGTACACTGTATACTTGGATTGGCAAGCTAAAAGTGCAAATGTTCTTGTAAAATTTTAATCAGCAGGATGGTTTTTCCCAGTATCTTGTAGTAATAACCACCTGATGTCAAAAAGCTTCCTTCCTGTAACTTCCCATGTTGCAATTCTTCCTTTCAGCCTTTTCTATTTCAGTGAATGTAATTTTTTATAATTTTAGTGTTAACGTGCAAAATTAGGGACTTTGAAAATAAGATTACAGAGATTAAGGATAGAATCACAGTGAATTTAGGGGGTCACATATTTCTCTGACATATATTCTTCAAAGGAGTTGAAAATGAAGTCATGGGAAGTTATTTTCATCATTTATTGATAGATACATTTAGTCTTAATCTACAGTAAACACTGAAGTATATCTGCAAGTAGTGGTACTTAACTTCAGACACAGTATCACCGTGTGACAAGTAACAAATAATGTTGCTATTTTCAGAAGGAATATCATTTTTGTGCATGTGGGATAATTTGTTAAAGGTATCGAAGAAAGTTGACCTCAGTCTCTGTGTTCCATTCCTCAACAACAAGAATAGCAATCTGCTACAATTCCAAACATCCGTTCTGAAGGGACCTTCTTTTTTTTTAACTTCCTGTAGTCTATCTGACAAATCTTGAAATAGATAAGTTGAGCTGGACCATATCGCTTGTCACGTGAACACTTGTTTCTATGCATTGTTGTAATTGGCAGTCCTGCTTCAATATTTTTACAAAATATCCCCATTCTTTATACGGAAGAGATGTGTCTTCATAAAATGGGAATGTACTTTTTTGCCAGTGGTTTATGGTAACATTCCTTAGTTTGTTTATGAAGAACCAGTAGGCCATTCAGCCTGTGATATTCAATCTGTCCATCTAGTTCCGAGCAGACATTTGTACGAAGTGAACGCTGCCTGGGTAAAGATCACGTACAGTTTTGGTAGCAAATGGAAAATTGGCATGAAACTGATCATTATAGTCTCACACAGGGTTCTCACTAGAAAAAAAATCCACACACGGTTCCCATTCTGCGCAAAGCGTGGAAGTTTCGGAAGTTTGACGGAATAACACCTAAAGTAAGGTGTGGCGGCAATATATGCTATAGTAAAAGGATGAAAAATACTTCTTGGTAAGCAGGAGTTGTCGTCTAATGGCATAAAAGTAAAAATACATTGCCAAAAAGCAAAACAATCTGTGACATTTATCATTATTGTTAGGAATATATACTCCAATATTTTTTTTACCCTTGTTGCCATGCATGGTGCTGCAATTTCACACATGGTTCTTCCTTGTCTGAAACCCTTTACGCATGGTATTGGAACCATGGGTGTTATGTACTAGTGAGAACCATGGTCTCACATTGTCTGCCTGGCATAAAACGATGCGTGTGTGATTGTGTGATATTCCATTCATGATTTCCGATGAATTCTAGTATAAATGTTTGAAAGAAAGCATTATAATGGTTATCCTCTGCCCTAGGTTGAGATCCCTGCACACTGACAGCTCCCTGCACAACATTCACGGCGATTCGTTGTGCGTATTGCACAATAGAGCTCTCACTGGTTTCACACTAGTGCGGGCACTGTGATGCACATCAACGGTGTTGACTTTCGATCGCGACCCAGTGATCAAAAGTATTTTTCGCATTTCATTTGCTCGAGGAAAAAAAAATGCACAGCATCTTAGTTTTGCTTTTACCGTGCTACTGAGCAGCTCATAGCAAAGCCATCTTACGAACAGTTTTTGATGGCCTACCAAAACTGTACATAACCTTTAAAATGTGAACATTTTGTATTCTTTTGTGGCAAATGCACCTAAATGCATGGCCTTACATGTGCCTTATGTACATTGTAAAACAAGCAATGCTGCTACCTGTGCCAACCACCAAATAAAGCATACCTATTAAAATGAGCACAGATGGGGAAGAGGAACAGCCAAATGTTTTATTACACTTTTGAGGATGTTCGTACAACAATGTCACTGTTTTTCATCAAGGGTGCCAAATTATTGCACCAACAACTTTGTATGAATCACCTATTGTAAAATCATAAAGCAGGCAAGGTTGTACTTGGCTGCCTAATATGAAACACTTAAAGTCATATCATAGTATGACCACAGTATTAAAGTTAACTGAAGGAATTTCCTAGAAATATATAGGTGATTGACTTATCACTTTGGATTGTGCGATGTTTTATGTATATATTCTCATGTGTAATATGATGATAAGAAAACCCTATCTGTCCAAGTTTCACTAAAATTTTCATAATGTTTCAAGTTCTGTAAAAAAGAAAGAAAAAAAAAAAAAGAAGAAAGAAACGTATTTGAAGACTCAGAGTAAGGATTAGTTGCTAGAAGAATTCATAGATGATGCACTTCTCTATAATATGACCAAATACATGGTAACAGTAATTATGTTGTGCTGTTATTTCTTACCTCATACGGGCTAATCAATACAGCTATTGAATGACTGGTCTGTACAGTGCTAACAAGTATTTATTCATGGAATTCAGCCAGGGGTATTACTTGATCAAAGAGGTGGAGTGGGGACTCTCTCATAATCCCATGCTAGCAAGTTTGTAGGTGTTAATAATTCACTGATTTTTGTATGGTGGAATATCTTTATCATCTTTGTCAACAAATTTGGTCCAACCCCAACACCAAAACCCTCCTCCCAACCCCCCTCCCCCCTTCCCAAATTCAAAATGGTCTCGCAAAGCCCTGGAATACAGTCCAAAGTCTATCTTTGGCAACTCTTCAACATGACATTTTTGTATCACCTCAAGACTGACCAACAATGCTGTCATTCCCAAGTTCATTTTTTTTTTCAAGTAGGTCAAATATTTAACTGACCTTTTAGTTCTGCATCAAATACTCTAAGAATTGTTGCAATATTTTTAAACATGATCAGTCATTTTGGCCTTGCATGAAATGTTAAAATTGGGTTGTTATGGACATAATCATAAAGTCAGATTTTAGAGGGTAAATTGTTTTGAATACTGTTAGTTCAAATCACTCAACGGCTTAAACAGTATTGGCAATTATCGTTGAATCATATCTAGTGCAAAGTCAACAGCATTAGAATTCTGTGCTTGTTTGAGGCACATTTAAACACAGACTTCCTTTTAAATGTAAGTACATACCAGTAGCTTGTATTTGGCCTCATACGATTGTGCATACAAATGCTATCCTTGCATAAAACCACATTGGTTTAAGATAAACAGGTGTCTGTATGATGAATGAAAATAATGTTTATTCTTTTCTGAAGCTCCATGTTCTTGGAGGCATGATTGGGGTATGATTTTAATTTCATGGAAGGGTATTTTTAAAGGTTTTTTTCCATGCATTATATTAATATATAATACGAATAATGATATGCATTTTGTGATGGTTAAAAGAGGGAAGTGACAAGATTACTATCCTGTTTTTAGATTAAACATATCTGAAATTCAGTAATCAGAAAATTATATTTCAAGGACACTAGACATTAAATGCAGCTGCATTTGCAAGTTGCAACAGATGTTCACAATTAATAAGCTCTGGAGGCCTGAAAAGGGTTGATATACTGATGGTATTAAGAGTTATGCTGAAGATAAATTGTTTTTTTCTTAGGATAAGAATAACAAAAAATATATGCTGAGGGTCATTTCATTCTTGCATAATACATTTCCGTTAATTATAACAATCATTAATATATCCTTATCTATCATATTTCATCCTTGTATTTCTCTTGTGAACGCTATATTGTAGCAGTGTCTGTAAGATACAATGCTCGATGTGTAATTGTACATGATGTAAAGTAAAGCTAAATTCTATCAGTGTAAATCTTGTAACATAATCGACTTGCACATTTGTACGTATACAGACGCACTTGTACTCGCATTACCAACAATCACATATATATTTTATTTATATCGGCAAAGAATATAATTTTGTATAAGCAGATATGGTGCATATATCATTTTTGCCAAGGGACAGAGTTATATATGTAGTTTGGCATGACTTATTTATTATCGCATACTATACTGTACCAATAAAGTACAATTATATCTTTTTTATGCTTAATGAATAATGCAACTCTGAGTAGATCGAACACCGGAAAGACAAATTGGGCTGTGTACATGTATTGTGTAGTAATTAATGAGAATATATAATCTATCTATCTATATTATGTATATGGTACATGTATGATGTCATTGCTTTTACATGTTCTTGTTGCCGTTAGTGACTGTTGTAATTGAATCAGTGTGTTTCTGTAAGGACGTAGTGAAGATATCTCTCGTTTTGAAAGGTATTGGTTAATCTGATATATCCCCATATGAAAATCAATTTAAAAATGATTGAAAATAAAAGTTTATAAGAAAAATGCAGAGCTTTTGACACATTTGCTCAGTGCAAACAAATAATAATTCAAAATAACAATCTATTACTAATTTTTTTTCCTGTAATTGTGATAATATTCTTGATGAGAATGTTGCAGTGTCAAAACTTATCTAGATGTAACAAACAGAAACCTCCAATATTTGAAAACGGGATAAAGTTAACCAGTGCCTTTTAATAGTTCATTGCTAAAATGCGATGTTTGATTTATTTTTTGCACCATTTTCATAAGCCTTATCATACAGAATTTTCAATTTCCTTGGATGTGTAAGTGCTTTTTAGAAGATATTTATCAGTTGTATCAACATGTATGTTTGTAACCTACAAGTAACATATTTCTTGCCTGAGAGTCCCATTTTACATGTTTGCACCACTTGCTTGAAAACAATTTTAAACAATGGGCATGAATTGATGGTAAAAGTAATGTCATCTTTCAATTGATCATATACCATATGCTTTTCATGGGAGTTAAATTAGTATATGTTTTCTTCTGAGGTTTGTACCTGTACATATATCTAAATTCATCTTGGTTTTCTAGTTCACTGTTGTTTGTTGTAAGGAAGATTAAAGGAAGAAGGCTGAATAAATTCTAAATGAAGAATGTTTCATATTTGACACAAACAGTACAATGTCTTGGATGTTAAAGACAGAAATATAAATACTTTATATTAATCCTTTGTAAATAAAGCTGAGGTTATCATCAAATCTATCCCTGATTATTCCAGCTTTGTTGGACTTGACTGGTTGAACTTTTGGAATGTTCCAAAATACAGCTTCAACCCACAGGACACTTCATGATAATATAGGCATTGGACTGCAGCTGTGGGAATTTTTAAGCTGTACTGCTTGCTCCCAGATCATTTTCTAGCAAAATTCCTTCTCCAGACTTGCTGTTTTTTGTGTTTCTTTGACATTGATGTATTACTTTGTTCATGATCCATTGTGCTCCCAACAAGTCCCAAGAAAAGTTCACACACTAATAAATCTTAAGATTTTTTTTTTCTCTTTTCATTTTTTATTTCTTTTCTGCAAATTTCCCACATTGCTTTATTGTAGACAATAACAACAGCCCTTTAAAATGCAATAATAGGTTGAGTATTTGAAATCAAAGGTTAGCATTTTGCCTCTAGCAGAGATTGGCTTTATGATATGTTCACGTATGCTGTGTCTTAAACGCTGTGATCAAACTGAAATGTTCCCAAAAGTAATAACTGTAGGTGCGTACCTGTATTTATCTTGTATCGTGTAGATTTAAATTGCTGTGATTTAATTGATTTCTCAATTTTATTTCTATTCTTGAAGTGTGTTTGAAAACAGTGTTCCACTTACTCTATAATTACTTGCAGTAGCTGTATGGTTTTCCTTTTTTTTTTTTTTTTTTTTAATGAGGTCATTATGATTTTACATCACCCCCCTTAATTTTTTCCACTTCCACTGTACCCATACATGTGTGTGTTTTTTTCTGTGTATCTGAATTTGAAGATAAAACCTACTTGTCATGTTTTCATGTTCAGCAGTTTTGGCTTTAATGTCTTTTTATGCACTATATCCTCCTTTGAAAAACTTTATACAAATGATTTCATTAAAGGCACAGGCAAAAATAAGTTCTGTATGAATGTGATACGTTTGCAATTTAATGGCAGCTAATACACACTTTTGGCCAAGGTCTTGAATTTAGGGAAAATATAAATATTTTGGTACATCTAATAGACCAAATCAGAATATCTTTCTCCTTGAAATATGCTGGGACCAAAAAGATTTGGTGTGGTTTTTAAGATATTTTCCCCTTTGAATAACTGCCTATTTAAGAATTCCCAGTTCTTATTATTTTTTGATTATTTGACACCAAGAGAACTTATCCATCGATACATTTATCATCAAAACATTTGTAACCAAGTAATCCAAATCTAATTTAGTTATCAAAATTCTAGTAAATTTTTCAGAAATCAGCACTAAGCATGTGATTTGTTGTAAGGCAGGCATTCCATCATACCATTACAATAAAACTGCATTTATAAGCGTGTCTAAATACAAGAAAATATAGAAATAGTATTCCCCCCCCCCCCCAACCAACACTGTGCATTGCTTTAGAAGTTTAAGACATTGGCACATTCCTATATGAAAGTCATGTATCAATGAAAACTTACCAGCATCTTTTAACCGAGCATTTCCTCATTGTCAAACATACATTTTTGTCATGCTAATGCCTTGTTATTATTCATGTGATCTTAAATGCTATTTGTGCGTGGCTTTGTTATACCAAGTTATGCATCCCTAAACAAATGCTGTACGAAGAACGTATTCTTCTTTTTAATCAACTCTGGGAAGATGTTGGTATTATAAAAATTTTAAAGTCAAGCTTCTACAAACTAGTAGTTATTGTCACTGATGTCTAAGTAGTATTGCTCGTTTACAACACTTAGTTAAGTAAGATGTACACAGTGCTTGACCCAATCTGAATTGGGCAAGCATTTAAGGAGCATTCTTTCACTTAATCTGAGGCTCCAACGTTTTCTTTCAGCATTATTTGGCTTTCATTATGAGTATTCCATTTTTTATGAGGAAAAGAACAAACTTTTAAATGAACAAGGTTGATTTTGTTATGAATCTGTGTGTACAGCTTAAGATCTGATGATATAATTTTGACAGTCATCTTTATTCTTGATTTTATGACATCAAGATAAACAGATATATTCTAAGACTATGAATGTATTTATATGTAATGTTAACCTTTTTACAAGAAAATGAATTTGAAAGATGATTGGGACTTATTTCTAACAATTCTTCAGAAATATCAAATGATGTAGAAATATTGTTGAAAAGGGGGAAATTTTATCAAGACTAATATTGACTATTCTTTTGGCAGAAAAGAGGAAGGAATATAAGGAACCTTTTATAATGTATTTATATTAATTTGATTTTTGTATTGATAGGTTTGACAATCGTATTTGCTCAATATGTTGAGCAATCTTGAATGTAATAATGAATTTATGTACAAATGCATGCAGAGAATGTCATGATGAATAGTTGTGTAGTATGAAAGACAAAAGAAAATAAAAAAAAGTTTATAGAATAGAGAACACATGATGATTTTGCATGGCATAAGATGTAATAATATCATTCTGAGGAAACAATTGTTCATATTTTTTCATTTTCCTCTTTTCATCTCTGAAAAAGAGAGAATTGAAACTGATATCGGTCTATGGGATATTATTTTTGTAGCTCTGCTGTTGTAGGCTGGTAATGTTATGTATTTGTAAAGTCATATTGTAAAAACTTTAAAAGAACATCCCAAATTAAAGATTAATATGCTGATTAATGCTTAATTAACTTGCTATATGACTGGTTTTTTCCTTTTAGTGAGGGTGCATGTATGGTGATATTCTACTTGGGATGCAGCATGAGAGAGCGCAGGCTTTTGAGTGTGGAGGCAGTCGTGCCAGAAGTGTGAGAGAGACAATGGATAGGGGGGGGGGGGGGGGGGAGGGGGGCAGATCATTGTTCACTTACAATGCTTTGCCCCCCCCCCCCACCCATCCTTTGTCCTCTCTCAGAGTTCTTACATGCCTGTTGTGAAGGTGCAAGTAAAATAAACCATAACCTAAGAAACGACAGATAAGCAAAAGACATTATAGTGAAAGTGAGAGAAAAATATGAAGGTACCGAAATTAGGTAGTTTTATTGCTCTGAAGTTCACAGCACAAAGTGGCAATTCTATAGATTCTTTTCACTACTATTCATTCAAATACAAAATTTCACACATTTTTGTCTTTGTTGTGTTCACACTCTAATCTGTGTTTGAAAAAGTAGTATTGGCTATGAGGTTCTCTGTATGAACAAGATAAATATGTTTTTCTTCACAACTGGTACCTGTGCAAAACAATACCGGTAAGCCTGCACAGCAAATCACAAGTTAATTTGATTTAAGTGACCTTAAAACAATCTAAACTTCTGCATATTTCTCAATTTTCCATTTTTTCTGCCTTTATTTTAATCAACTTGTTAAGACTGCCCTTGGAATCCCTTTGGCTGAGGCATTATGTGGGCGATTCCATGATTTGTAATGTTACATTTAAGAAATGTTCATACCTTTTGATACAGCAAAGTAAAAATCCATTTCATTTCAAGTCTTAATCTTGAAACAACTTATTCTCCCATCCAAGGTCAACAATACATAGAAAGCAACTGGACAATGCCTGAGCTGTAATGAGAACTTTTGACCATGGTTAGTTACTTTACAGAAAAAGGACACACACACAAAAATAAGTGATGCTTTTGAAAAAAAAAATCCTTCCTTACTGTGTTGTACATAAAAATTAGAGCCATATCAACTTTACTTCTGATATGATGAAAAATATCTATCCACAAAAATTCAAAAGTTTTCCTCTCTTTTTCTAAGTAGACCCCAAAATCTTGGTTAGTCATGTTACAGTTAGTCATGTTACAATTTGTCCAGCACTACATATTTTAGAGTTTTATACATTTTCAGCAAATTATTTTGGATTATTTTCTTTCAATTTGATGTGAATGTCGTTCAGATTATCCAATTGAAAAATTTACAAAAGAACCGATAGTTCTTTGTCTAAGTCTAAAAAACTGTGTGTAGTCCCATATATCTTAAGTTTTTTATGGTTCAGATTCTGCTATAAGCAGACATTTGGAACAATTTATTATTTTTTTTGGGGGGGTGAGTATGAAACCCTTTGCATTTACAATTTCTGTATGAATTTTAACCCCTATAATTGAGCTGAATTTGAGAAAGAGCAAAAATAAAGTTTAGGGCAATGTCCACTTAATCATGGAATTGTGGTTCTGAGAAACGTTTCAAGAAGAAGCATAAAACCACAAATTTCATATTTCAAACCTGGTGTCACCACCGAAACTATGTAAAGCAAGCAAAGGAATTGCCTACATCATAAGATACAATAAACTCTAGCTGAGAATTTTTCTTGTGATCACCATGGAAGATATGATAAAACATTTTTCAGAATACCAATTTTGTTCTAACATGGAAGATACAACATTATTAGAGATAACAACAATTTTCAGAATATAATACCTGGACTGGCATGTATCCAAGGCTTCTCACACAATAAATCCCCGTAATACCAGCATTTTTCTCAATAATATGCTTTTTGTATAATTAATCATGTGACACTGGTTCACTTTGTGAAGAACTGGAGTATTCTCTTATGGGAGATAAATCTGCTCTATGTGCAAAGGCAAATAAATTACACATCTGAAATACTGTACAGGTATTTGGGATTCAGTATAAAGCATACCGTACGGTATATACATTAGCGCAGATAGGTCTTTATACCAGGGGGGATGATTTCCCCATTGATACATATTTATATACACATGTATGTACATCCACTCCAAAAAGTGGGTGGGGGGGGGGGAGGATGCATCCCCCAATCCCCCCCCCCCACTATATACGCCCCTGGGTATATATATCTATCCATACAGCTTTCCATAGCATGTGTTGGTGTATGTCCATAACCTGGTTCCATCAGGAACAAAAACCAAGATGCCAATTCAAATTTATTCCAATCATGTTTTTCTTTTTTATACAATTGTATGAGACAATGAGACAGACCACAGAAAATTTAGAACAAAACACTGGTGTATGATTGGCTACAGCAAGACATTAATATGGATGCTCTGGACCTTGAAGGTAATTCAAAGTTCAGGAGTCCACCGATGAGGTAAAAATGGACCATAATTTTTATTTGGTTGTGAACGATCATGTCGCATTTTCTTCATATAACCACATTAAGATGACAATGAGCTATTGCCTGGTGTACAATATATGTACACTAAAAAAGTGGCATAGAACGCAAGTGTTTTCAGAAACAAGGCACGATATGTGCGTGTGTGTGAGAGAGAGAAAGAGAGAGGGTGTCTGTGTGTTGGGGGGGTGAGGATGTTTGGGGCGTGTTGGGGGCGGGGCAGGGGGTGTGAAAGGTACAGTATGTTTGTGTAAAGTGGATCGCCCTGCTCCTCGGCCTTGCTTATTCCAGTCTCCACAGTGCTCGGTTTTTGAGGTTTCTTTTAGGTTGTCAATGAGGTTGGGACTTTTAATTGCGTGTTTATATAGTAGGGTTGGTGTCACCGGCAATCCTTGGGTTTATTTTTTCCATCTCGGAGATCCGCTCTTGAACAATTTTTAATTTGATATTTTTTATATGTTACTCAATGTTCTGCCTCTTTTTTTTTTTTCACTACTCTTTTTTATGTTCATTGATTTTGTATTTTGATCATGTTAATCACATATAAATATTATGATTCTCTATGATTTTTCTAATAAATAGATAATTATAAAAAAAAAGGTAAAAAAAAAAGTCAAAAAAAAAAACAAGGCACAATACATAGACTGTAAAACATCAGAACATGTTCATTATAGACAAAGGGGCTGAGGAGTTCTGCTAAGAGCTCCGATACTCAACATTTTGAGGAGTATGCTCCGTTGTCTTCAAAATGACTTGAACATTGCCCAGGCTATTTACATTATTGCCCGAGAACTCAGAAGGGTCAGGTGTGTAAACCAACATCCGTGAAAAAACACAATGCAATATTCTTCTATTCTTAACGCTTAAATTTGAATTGTCTGCCCGGATGGATACAGCTTTAGCTAAATTCTGAGACAGAACAGCACTCAAATTACCATGCTCTCATCAATGAATGTAAATTGAAATTACACTATAAATCACTACATCAATACTGTTTAAAAATGGGTTTTAAACACATAAGAAACAACACTATCACACTTGAATATTACTCAAATAAATCATCTTCTTTATTATCAGTAGTTCAATAATACTATACATTTACTTTTTGACAAAATGAATGAGCCAGTTCACTCAATTAAAAACTTTACAATTCACTCCAAGGAAAATTCTGCATTGTGGTGCATACCAAACCCAATCAATCACAGATATAAAGTAGACTAGATGGCACATCATTTAGTAACTAACAGAGTACAATCTGAGCTCAAAACACTAATACAATGATAGTATAAATGTTACAACTACAAGTACATCCTGAACGACACTCATCGAAACAATAATGTCAGTATTCCAAATATATTTGGAAGACCAATAATACAGTATCAAAATACAAATTTATTGAATCATATAATTTTTGTTTGACAGTGCTTCCCAATCGTGCAAACATAACATAACTATAACAATTCCAGGACATAATGACATGATACGTCACTCGATTCTATTCTCTAACTTAAGGATCATGCACCTGAATAAACCTCCACACTCGATTTCATATATAAAACTTTTTTAAAATAAAAAATATCGAGTCCTGTTCCCAAATAGCTAAATAATAAATTCATTATTATTAGTGATGGTGATAGAAGTACCTATCACTATTCATTCCTTAATTTCTTATCCAATTTGGTACATTAATAAAGAATTGTAGAGAATTTCAGTCCAGTGGATACGAACAATGATTTCTCACTGATCAACAATAATTTCAGGCATTTCTTTATTAAATAACATAATACCAATGTAACATGCACACTGTACTATTACATTAAAAAAGAAGGAAGAGGTCTCTTGACCAAGCTGATCAACATTTTATCTATAGAAACATCCTTTCCATTGTTGCAGTAAAAAAATGCACAGAAGTCAGGAAACAAACAAAATAAATGTTTTTTTTAAATTTTGTATGTGGAAGGAATACAGCTACACAGGTGAAAAGAGCAAACATTCAAAGTCTACTTTTTTATCCCCCCCCAAAAGTCTACTTTTCAAACTGAAATAAAAAATATCATTCAAATGACTTCACTTGAGACGAAATAAAACATATAAGTATACATTCTGTTCACTTGCAGCATTTCTTTAAAATATATTCCATGACTCATTTTATGGTACTATATGAAAACTAGCCAGGATATCCACAATAAGTGTACTCAGTTCATGCAGACTACTGTATAAGCTGAAATTTTCGCGGTGGTTTTATTTTCGCGAATTTCGCGAATCACTCATCAATCACGAATTTAATAACACACGAAAATATCCACACGTAAATAGCTCTCGCTCGTCATCGGCGCATTGTTGCCATTGCCATGCATGCACTATGTGGAAAGTGCCCAGCAGTCCTCCGTGTGTTCATGTACATCACAACACACAGAGAAATTGACACTCACCACAAGTTAGTTCTGTAGTCACCTCAAAAACTCTTATAAGAAGCCAAATTCTGCTACCAAAAATGTGGAATCGGTGCCATTTTTCCAAAGCATGCGGAGCCTTAGTGGGGTGGTAAGAAAGAGAGTCGCCAAAAATGCGCTATAAATAAAGAAATGAGGGTTTTTATAACAGCTTTTTTTGTTTATCGCAAGCTACGAGTGTGATGGTATTGGCAAAAAAAAATCGAAAAACAAATCCTCCAGATCTGCTGATATGGCTCTTTCATATAGAAATAAGTTTACTGCAAGTCTTGTCTTGCTACTGCTCTTGCGCTCGCGAAATCAACGACTCGCGAAAATGTCTGTGAGCCTGTGATTCGCGAAAATATCTGTACGCGAAAATATTGGCTTATACAGTATGTATTACTTTCACATTACATTATGAAGAACCTCCTGATGAAAGAGATGATTATGGACTGGTATGGGAAAGCAGGGAGGGGAGTGCCCCCACCTCATCCCTAGTCCAGAACCCCTAACAGGCTTACAAGAAAGATTGAGTTCTGGGAAAGTTTGAAAATAATTTGAGCTTCCTCATTCGTTTTATGTGAGTTGGAAAGACCATCATAGTAGAAAGGTTTCCTGAAAATAAGAATACTTGCACCTGAAATGTTTGGGCTGAACACTCATGCGAACTTTGTGTGTGTTTTTTGTGTGCAGAGCTTGTTTTTTGGAGGAAAGTAAATAAATTTCATCAATCTGATTATTCCAAAATTTCACTCCCCATCCATTTTTCTGTAAAACTAATCTACATTTGCAACTTGCTTGGAGACAATTTCCTTCACAGTGCAGCTGTAATGACCAAAACTCAACTTCATTTTTAAGTTACTCTATTTGAAGTCTAGCCAGATCATCGCAACACTATCATTCCCATGCCAGATGTCTGTACTTGTATAATACATTTTCAGGTGAAATTAAAAATATAAAAAAACCCAGAGAGAATATACAAATACCATATATGGAATATCCATCACATGAATATATAGAGTCTGGACAAGTACCATGTCATGTTTGATAAAAAAGAAAGATTCTATGCTAATCAATATCTACTTTACATTCAATAGTTTATTGCATTACTTCCTTGGATGAAAATTATTTCACATAATAATTTTCTATTTCAGAATCACACTTACAGGAAATATGCATTTACCTCAAGTTCTTAAACTCAGTGGTAGCAGTGTTATTCTTGCATTTTAAAAAAGTCAACTTTTTGATAGGAGTTTGTAGAGATTCAAGATATATAGCTTTGATCATAAACATCCCACACTAAAATGAAATGATTTCTTTTTTTTTAACAGCATGTAATTCATAATTTGATAGTGTGTAACATGCAGTTTCCCAAACATGGCATCACCACTGCATCAAGTTATTTTAGGAAAATAGGAATAATTCTTTTTGACAAATTCTCTCAGCTGTTTCAGAGATTAAGATTTCTTCTAAATCATATCGACCTTGTTTCAGATGCAAATCAAAGGTAATCCCAAGTTCTGGTAATGATGAAATATAACATATAACACACATCTACCAAATCTGTAATCAATTGTTATGGCAGCACCTAAGCAATACCTTAAAAAAATCTGTTGACACAACTGATATCAAATGAGAAATAAACAAAAAGACAAATTTTTCTAAAAGTTTATGTCAGGTAATAAAATGCATAAAATGTTATTCCATACATGATTCAAAGCCTTGGTGTTTTTCAGAGTACAAAATTTTCGGTTCCATGTCATTTGCTCCGGTGACAATTGCTCCGATGGCAAATCTGCACGTTACGTTAAACATTAAGCCTAACCCCAAACCTAACACTAACCTTAATCCTTATCCTCACATTATTCTACACCAATACCACAACCCCAATCCTAACCATCTGTCCTTGGAGAAATTAAGACAAGAGCAATTGTCACAAAATGCTTGTGTCACCTAATTTTCATCAGGTTTTTGTACATTTGTTTACTTTTTGCGGGTCCCCAATCAAACTAATTCAAGATATCCACAGGCGATCCAATATGACTTTCAGCAAATTTTGATTGGACACTCACAGCTCCATTACCAGAAATTATGATTACCTTAAATTCACCTACAGAGATATAAGATGGCAGCACAAAGGTACAAAAGAAGTCTGAGACATCAAAGTATAAGTTCTTTTTTGCCGAGAGGTTGAAAATGACTTGTGACAATGCCCTCATCGACTCCTTCTAGCGTGGCAGGAGACCATTTAGGTTCGTTGTCTCTGTCAATGAGGACAGCTCGCACGCCCTCATAGAAATCATGCCCTCTCTGGTGAAAGATGAAAAGGTAAGTAAATGAAAATCAATTAAAATCAAACTGTGGACAGCATAGATGCAAGTGCTGCACACAGAAATATACATATCCAAGTAGATTCTTGCAATTATGCCATTTTCAAAACAAGAAAATCATTTTCAGAGAAGAGTGTAAGGACTTTAGACATGGAATAAAATTTTGCATGAAGTATCATAATCTATAACTCCATTTCTTGGAAGGATTTTAAATCTTCCCTCAAAGACATGAATATTAAAATCTGAAAATCATGACAAAACTTTATATATGCTTTCTCTAGACATGGGCAATTCCAGCATAACGGACATGACAAGGAGACAGATTTTTGTGCTTTCAGAGTATTACACGGCTTGTGTCATGTCCGTTACGCTCAAAGAAGTGCATTTTCTCAATATCCGTTCTGTGAAATTTTGTGAAATTCATCATTTATGTAACTGATAGTTTTATGTGTCTGTTAAACTCAGCAAGAACTGTTTGGATACTGCACATTTTAAAGTGTAATACTCTGAAAGCACAAAAATCTGTCTCCTGGTCATGTCCGTTACGCTGGAATTGCCCACATGTAACAAACAAAACATTCTCAATATCAAATAACCATCCACACATTTCTCCTTATAAATGATGGAGAATGATTTCCACTTAATAACAATAATAGCTTAGTGGCCAAATATGTAGTGCTCTAACATATCGGGTCCCTATTTACACCAGGGTGGAGAGTGGCAAACATGGATTAATTAAAGGGTGTACCCAATGCTGAAACAATGTTAGCTCATTTAAAAGAGCATGATTTTATTAGCAGCAAATCATCTGCCTAAAGTTTTTTTTTAAGTCGTCTTGCCAAGGAAACCCCCAAATGTGGTAAGATTTCAGGGTATTTTTGACCCCTCAGCTGTGACCCAGTTTCAACTGGGTACCCACTTTGACGTCAAAATGACGTCAAAGTGGGTACCTTGTCGCGCAATTCTAGCAAAATGCGCGCAAGGTATAATACATATTGTACAGTCTAGCACGCAGCACAACTGCAATGCGCGAAGCTCGGTACCCACTTTTACGTCATACCTCATACTTAAATTTTTTCGTCAACTCTTGACTTTTTATGAGAAAATTATCCAAAATGCATTGATTTCGATTGAAAATCATCAAAGTTTTAATGTTATTCTTCGTAGAATTCTATTCTCGATCATATATCAAAAATTTTTGTACCATTGTGTAATCACTTTAATGTTCTTCCCAAAGGACATTAGTGCCAGGATGAGATTTGAACCCTCAACCCTCAGATTGAGAGTCAAGTGAATGAACCATGATACCACAACACCTCTACTCTTTTATCCATTTTATTTTTAATACTTACAATGCATCCTTCTGCAATCCTGTACTCCATCGAGAGGCAATTACCCAATGTCAGTTTGGCTCCCTCTAGTAGCTGCCGAAGGGTGATTTTCATTGAAGTAGGCGACATCTTTTTTAGTGTCTGTAACAACAATCAAAGAATTAGATTCTAATGCACAATAAGTCTTATACACAGCACCAACATAACATACAAATGGCTTATCTTCTAGTTAAGTAAAGAGAAGATTATATGGACAGGATCTAAGATGGGCCTGTGTACTTGCAGAGAAATCAATAACATTGTTACTTTCTAGATCAGTTCACATAATAATCTCCTTTTCATTTCAGTGCAATAACAAAATACAGACTCCAAATTGCAAAATCTAAATACAACATGAAAAATGAAATTAAATGAAAAGTGTCACAGAATAGGCATCCTTAGAGCAAGAATCTAGCTTAATAATACTATTATTTAATTGTAGCAGTTTTAGATCACACAGATGCACGGGCAACTACATAATTCCATGGCATGAACAAGATCTGTACACTAGCTTTTAGGTAAGATTTTCATTAAATGATCTTTTTTTAAAGTTGGATCAATTTCATGCAATGCCTGGCACAGATTAGGTGTGTCATCTTGTCCACATAAAAAGGACTGATAAAACACATTGGAGCTGAAGAAAAAAATGCAGCTGTTAATGACAATCATCATTAATCTGTGACTATATAATGGCTTAAACGTGGCTGTTCAGTATATTTGTAAAGTAACATACCTCAAGTTGTTTAATAGCCCATTCTGATCCATCCTGCTCTAAGTTTTGGAATATTGCTTCTACAGTATCTGCATCAAACAACCTGTCTATATTTGATTTATGAGGTGCCAATGAGAAGGGCTTGTCTGCATCTATTGTACACTGAAATACAATGAAAATGGAAATACACAAGTAAATTGTTATACACATAAAAAGCTATAATGCTTCATAAATTGACTGCTTCTTAAATATGCCTCAGACTAATTCAATTTTGTTATCAATTACATTATGAATAAATCAAGTAAATCAAGTTCAAGTTTATTCCACTCATAAAAAATTAATATACCACATTATTGATATATATACATTTTACAACAATAAAGAGACATAGAAAACACACTGAAATACAACTTATTATACAACAACATATGTAATAGGAGTATACACTAATTAATTTCTGAGTGGAGGAGCTAGCAAAAGCAAAGTGCTTGTCGAGGCTGGCTCCTGTATTAAATAAAAGTATAATGCAAAAAGAAAGATAGAATGAAAACATTTATAATAGAAACAAAGAGGGGGAATGGGAAAATAGCATGCCAGAGATGAGATACATTTCAGGAGTTTATTAAAAACAGTTTGTATTTTTTCATACCTCAAGTTGTTTAATAGCCCATTACCTTTCTTTCTCTGTTGTAATTTCAGTGAGTTATACTTCAATTATAATACCATAATCAATCAAGATGAGTGTGATGGTATCTAGCTGACCTTTTATTCAATCATCAAGTTATTTTAATGGTGAAAAAATGTTTATCATGAATCATCCAGATGGCTTAGGACTACAACAATACCGTAACTTCTATTGAATTTCACAAGTAATTATCAAGAAATATTATGTCTTTTACCTTCATAACTTAAACTTTTAAATCGGTTATACAACACACGCTCCAGAGACAATTGCCCCTCATCAATTTTGTCCACTAAAAGACATCTTAATTTCAACCCCACACAAAACATTATAGCCTAACCCAACCCTACCCCCAGCACTACACCCATCGCTAAACATAGCCTTAAAACAAATTGTAACCCCTATGCCTATATCTTCTGCGAGATCAACCCCACAGTAACTGCTGCCGGAGCATATAAATGCATGTCATAGAGGTGTTATGGTGTAGTGGTCCATTAACCCAACTCTCAATCTGGGGGTCAAGGGTTGATTCCAAGCCCGGCACTAGCGTCTTTGGGTGAGACATAAATCCATGTTTGCCACTCCCACCCAGGTGCTAATTGGGTATCTGGTAGGATGGGAAGGTCAGTGTGAATGGATTAGCTTGTGTGCACCCGTAAGATGGGCGACCGGCTAGAATGCTCCCAAGTATGGTGGCCCTGAAGTACGCCCGACAACAGGTCATGTGCGACGTGAATTTCGCATCCCAGGTCCTGAATTTCGCATCCCGGGTCCTGAACTTTGCATCCCAGGTCATGAAATTCATAACCCGTGACGCGAAATTCTCGACCTGCGACACGAAATTCATGACCCGTGGCGCAAACTTTGCATCCCAGTCATGAAATTCATGACCCGCGATGCGAAATTCATGACCCGTGGCGCAAAGTTTATATCCCAGTCGTGAAATTCATGACCCCGTGGCGCAAAATTCATGACCCGGGATGCGAAATTCACGTCGCACATGACCTGTTGTCGAGCGTACTTCAGGGCCATCATACCCAAGGGAGTGGAGAATGTGTACAGTAATGTGGGGAATAGTGATTGAATCCAGTGACTGAGGTAATAGTAATAATGCAAGCATTTTGGTCAGTTTATACTGTTTAAGCCATTTATAAGAAACCAGGTGGGTGTTTCACAAAGACTAAGATTGACTCAAATAACTCTTAACTATGGCAGGCCATTCATGCCACTGTTTGCTTTCACAATCGGTCTCTCAAGGGATGCGCAAATCATTGTCACAAATTTGAAGAATTTTTAAAATTTTTGTTTTCTTCATCAATGAACTATAAAAATTTGTCAATTCTGCAGTTTTGTGACCATGATTTTCAAATCCTTTGAGAGATCCATTGTAAAAGAAAACAGTGGCATGAATGGCCAGCCATAGTTAAGTGCAATCTTATTCAATCTTAGTCTCTGTGAAACACCCCCAGGATTATCATTATTATCATGTCAGAGCAATTTGGAGACTAGTTTATTACCTGCTCATGGAATTTTTGTAGAACCTGTTGGACATCTGCATGTTGAGGTGATTGTAAACTACAGAGTTCTTGCTCTAGTTCTGGTAACTAAAAGGAGAAAATAAGATCGCATAATGAAATAGAGTTTAAGTACTTCTTTATGAGGTGGTAAGTATGCTCACACAAGAAGTGAAATTACAATTTACTTGGAATTATTGGTAAACTGGGTTAAATGTATAATCAACAAGCCTGACAACTATTAAATAAATCACAATGCAAATCAATATAAAGATACTCATGATAATATTGAAAAAAAATACCATAATAAAATAACAAATTGTATCATAATACTTAAGAAATTAAAACATTTTTATTGCAATTTAAGCATTTAACAGCATACTTAATTTGGACATAGGAAAGGATTCACATCAATCTTGTTTAGAGAGAAACTGTTCTCTATGCATGAGCACTATGTAAAGTTTTGACTTTCATGGGGGGGGGGGGAGTCCCAATTTTGGGTGCCCATGTGTCCCATGAACCTATAATGTTTTAACTCATTTGTGACAGGAATTATTTAAAGCCTAATTTGATCAGCTTTTATTCTTCAGATTGGCAACACCAACATTTTTATTTTATTGCTACATTTTTCTTATAAAACGTCATGTATCTGAAATGAATATAAATTGACAGAAATTACGATGAGAAGTCAAAAAGTTGCCAATTGGCAGGGGAAAACGGTGATTTTAAACTTTCTATCACATTGCCAATTTAAGGATTTTAATGCTTATTTTCCTTTAAAAAATTTTCAGCATCAAACAACGAATATTGACGCAACCAAAATGGGCACAGTTTGTGTAAAATTTTTTGCTCTTTCTGCTCATGTATTTGGTATGATTTTTAGGGCTTTGCATCAAAAGATATTAGGCCAAACCACAAAATGTGGACCTCTGTCACGAATGTGTTAATAGTTTGCAGGCATAAATCCTGGGGGGTGTAACATAAAGAGATACAATCAATCTTACAATCAATTGTATCTCTTTAGTACATGGTTTGCCATAGACTTACGATTGATATCAATTGTAAGATGGATTGTATTTTTTATGTTACACCCCCCTGGTCTGTCGAAAACACATTACAGAGGTCTGAGTAGAAGACTAAAGAAGGTCTGCTTCAGACCTATATTGACACAGCCAGTAGGCATTCTTCCTAGGCTTCTCTCAAGATGCAATGCACTTAAATAAAGTGTCAATGAGGGTCTGTGCTTAGACTAGTAAATATAGAGCCCTGACATGGAAAATCAATTTAGAAGAAATACCATGGAAGCTTGTATCCTACGACACTCCCTAACTCTTACCTTTTGAGCTTCTACAAAGTGTGTAGCCACTCCTGCATGCAGGACATCACGACTTTTCAACCTGTATCCCGTCAGAGCTAGGTAGATACCAAGACTTCCATCAAGCCTCGGTAAGAAGTAACCTCCTCCTACATCTGGGAAGAGACCAATGGCAGTCTCTGGCATGGCAAACAAAGTCTTCTCCGTCGCTACTCGGTATCTGCCATGAACAGAGAGACCTACACCCTGGAATGGAAGGATAAGGAGATGCGATGTATATATTGGTGAATACAATTTTGTACAAAACACATAAAGCTTCATTCAGATATCCAGTGATAAACCCCCACAGCAAACCTCTGCATTTTTTTTTGGTAGTGTTCACATATGGCATGGTAAACTGCACCACTTATGACAATGAGACACACATTAATGTGTCAACGCTCTAAAAAAGAAAGTTTTGCCAAACTCGTGGCATCATATTTTGCGCTAACTTTATAAAATTTGATTGGTCCGCACCTTTTGCCACCAGGAGGCAAAGAAGATCATTTTTGCCTGGCCTGTTTTTTTTTTTTTTTGGCTGCCTCGTATATCATTCACTTATGCATGCATATAACCTGTTGGGGTTTACCACGTGGGTTGCCTCTTCAAATGTAAACAAGCCTTAATGGTGCCCGAACACAAACTATTTGTATATTTAACAAACATATCCACTCAGAGCCTTAACAGAATGCTTTTTTAGGATGATTCTACATAGTGTGCTTGAGGAGATATGCGGGAGTAGAGAGTGTTTTGACTAGTGAACGGCTCCTGAAAAACTCTGGAAATTAGAAATCAACATACCCCTCGCAAAATCTTTTTTTCTCAGTAGACATTCCGATGAAAATGCAGAGGAAATTCCTTCAGTGGACAGATTTTGATTTCATTGCAGTGAAAAATTTAGTTATTGACAAATTTGTACTGAAGTAGGCACCAACATTATTTGTCTTTCTTCACAATCACTGTAAAAATTTGCCCCAGGTTCATCTAACAAATGTGTCCTCAATTGTAACAGTTCTGGGGAGTGTTTTGTTTCATGAATAGTTTTGTCAGTGATTTTTCACTGACAACTGTTATAAGCCACTGAAAATCCTCGCATCTGATTGGCTGAGAGCAAATTAGTCAGTGAAAATCACCAACAAGACTCTTCACGAAACACTCCCATTGTTCCTATTCCATTTTTCCGGGTTCTTTATGACAAGAGCCTTATAAGACAGAACAAACAGGAGTGTGATCAAGTGGCCATGTTGAATTCCAAATATATTGCATGTTGGCATAACAAACCATCAGACTGACTCCATGTGTACATTATTCACAGCTTTTCACAATATACTGTATACCGTAATTGCACACCCCGACTACCAGAAATTCTATCGCGAGCTGCCACATTAAAAAATGATGCTCAGTCGTACCTGGGCTTGCAAGAAACAGAAGAAAATAGAACATAAACATAATGCACTTAAACAAAAGCAGAAAAGAATTTGGTAAGTCATATTGTACAATGCTTTTCACAATGGATTAAGTGTTCTGTCCATGACACGTTTTATAATCCTGGGTAATTGTTCCTTCCTGATTTCGAGAAATTGTATCAAGTATAAAGCATCTAAGACATTTAATTCCCTAACGCAGACTAAAAAAATTGTGCTTCCATCACAGGTACTAGTCTCGGAATCTCAAATTTGTTGACCATGTAATTCATCATGCTAAATGTCTATGTATATAATTATCAAAAGCTTCTCAATGTATGGTTACTTGAAGACTTCATGGTTGATATGGTGTAGCAATACATTATAGGTGGTTAGTGAAAAAGAAGGGGGAAATCTTGCTTACAGATATATTAGTGTCAGAGCATGATTCTGTTACATAGAGTGCTTGTTGAATACTTGCATATAATTACATTTTCATGTTTTGTTTTGATTTGTGTGTGTGTGTGCTAACATGACAGGAAGTTACATATTTGCTGGAATAAGTGAGCATTTTAAATAGTATGTTTGTTTTAAGACATGTCACTGAACACTGAATTTCTAGTTTCTACAAGTTTCTACATGGAAGGAGGGAGTAGATACGTGGCTTTCTGTCTGTGCTTGATTCATTCTCGGTTAACTTCAGAACACATGGCGATGAGCAGTTGAAAAACAGATAAAATCTTTATATGTGTTTTACTCAAATAGTGATTTCGCGGATGTGTGGTCGCGCATGCCACTTCGTGAATTCAGTGACGACATGCGGGAACCATCAATTATCAAAAGAGAAAACCTAGTATCCAACCTACCCCTCCCATGGTAATACCATGGATGAAAGCTATGTAAGGTTTCTTCATGGTTCCGATGGCATGGTTCAAGATATACTCATTCTTGAAGAAGTCCCCTGTATCAGGATTGCCAGCCTTGCCTTGCTCTGTCACAGCTGTAAACAAGGAGATACAAGTAAATATAAGCAATATTGTTATTTTAAAAGAAAAACACAAATCAACAACAAAACACAAATGGATAACCAGCCTTAAACTGTCCTGTTTAAGCTTAAAAGAGGGGTATGAAAGTGAAATATCAAACTAAAGAAATATGTGTTATGTTATGTACTCTAATAACTATGAAAATGATAAAAATCAGGGTATCAAAGGATTCATAAATAAAGCCTATGACAGAGTGTTGACTACCTCCCCCCCCCCCCCCCTGATAAAATGTATAATTTAATTCAGAGATTTGATATCAGCTGATGAAAATGATGAAAATTACCAATATCCATGAAGGCAAGATGAAGAGAGTTCTACAATGAATAGTCCAATAAAAATGGCCTGAAATGAATAAAGAGATTTGTCTGACCTTTGATATCACCACCGGCACAAAAAGCTTTCTCTCCAGCTCCTTTAATGATGACAACTGAAGTAGATGGATCATCACACCATTCCTAAATAATCAAAATAATGCAATTTACTTTCTATCAATCATGATATACTCACTTATATATCCACATGTTCACATGATGTATGTACTTACACTGATTACATTACTGCTATCTAATATGCACATTGTTTATGTTATTCCAGTGGAAGTGAATTTTTCATGTTCTTCAAATATGGATAAATAAAGAATCTGGGCTGCGTTTCACGAAACCGTCATAAGTCTAAGTTCATTGACATCCCATTGAAACGCGTGTTAATTCTACAACACGTGTTTCCATGGGATGTCCAAGAAGTTAGACTTATGACGGTTTCCTGAAACGCAGCCCTGAATCTGAATCATGCAGCAAAAGATGACAAGTTTCTTTCATAATATCATTTCTCATATATGTAGATTAAATCTGCCCTTAAAACACACTTATTCAAAATGTATCTTAGCTTAACAAAGTGAACTCAGTAACTCATCTTCTCTTTCTTTCCTTTTTCTCCCAAAGCACATAAGGACATACTTATGTAATGTGTTATGCCCTATACAAAAAACTGTTTATTATCGTCATTATATCAAAGGATCAGAGAGTCACAGAACCCTCAATTGATAAGTAGGTTTAAACTTATTATGTTGACTTATATTTCTTGGATGCCATATGTATTAAAAGTGGCACAATACCACTGACACTGATAAGGATTCTGCACTGTTAAGAGAATTACTCTTGTGTGCAAAAAACAAACAAACAAACAAACAAACAGTTTTAAGGATATTATATAGGGATAACAATTAACAAGCAATATGTGACTTACTTTAAGCTTCGGTGTTATCATCCTGATCATAGGTAAGTTGAGGGCATTGAGGGCCTTCGGTCTGTTCAGTGTGATGATCCCAGTTGAATTAATCTTCTCAAAGAGAGCTTCATCCTCTACACCACTGGTCAACGACATCCTCATTTGCCCAAGGATCACTGAAACACGCTGCAGTGATACTCTGTATAATAAAAGAGGAAGGGAAACTAGAGTGAAGTGTTGGTCTTAAGTTAATTTTAAATCTGTCTATCATGAGAACACAGAAAATCAATCCCTCCCGCCAGGGTTAGTACATTTAGAACGAAGTGTTTTGAAACATGTTTTAAAATGCCTCATAGACTTATGTGTTATAAATTTACATGCATATTTTTTCAATGTTTTAAAGTATTTTCATGTTTAAAATTGGTTTTGTATTTCATTCGCTATATTTTTATGCATGATTCAACTAAAGTGAAGGAAAATTTTCAGTTGGTCTATAATGATTTGATCACCAAGACCATTACCCTTTGTGTCAATGTACTGAAAATATAATGCTTTCATGAATTTTTTTACTCCTTCTACTTTTTTGCATTTTTATTGGCAAATTACTTATTCAAATTAAAAAAAAAAAAAAAAAAAATCATTACCCTTTGTGTCTTTATACAACCAATACTATTAATATGAGGTCTTTGCATTTAAAGAATATGAAATCTTTTGATGAAAGTATCTCAGTGGTTTTTGTTGTATACTTTAATCATCTTGCGGAAAATAGTCCTTACTTTCCATACCACAACCTCCCAACTAAAGCAGAATTACGGAGTTCAATCGTTATAACTCTAGTTTGAGGGGAATGTGATGTCTGTGCAATGATGTCATTGGCCCTGCTCTGTGTTAACCCAAAACTGGCATTGGGCAAGACTACCCCAGAGCTATTGAGCTTGGGCTGTTGCCTACTGCTTGTCTTAAAGATCCTCGGTTGTTGTTTTTTAAATCACTTTTGTAAATTCTAAAAAAATGAAAAAGAAATTTTGCTGTTTTCGTTGATGGACCCCCCCCCCCCCAAAAAAATATACATAAACAAAAAAACACTAAAAAATTATTGCATTTTTATAGTAATCACTAAAAAATGATTGTTTTTTTATAGTTTGGGGGAAAATTGTATCCAGGTAAGAATTTTTGTATTCCAAATGATATATGATATTAGATTAACTGGACTACCCAGTAATACATATACGTTTTCTTTCTACATACCGGTAGGTGATCATGTTGAACAAAACAAACAAATTAATTGATTAATAAACTGAATGAATCTGATTTTTTTTTTTTTTTTAAACAATAATCATGATTCTTTTCCAACTCTAAAAAAGGGTATTTATAATACAAATAGCCAATCATAAGTGTTATATTGCTACTGCAAATGATTTTGAAAAAAAATCCTATTGAAAGCACTTTGCCATTACAAAAAAAATGTTTTAAAACGATTTAAAACATTTTAAAACGATTTAAAACGTTTTAAAACAATTTAAAACATTTTGAAATATTGAAAAACATTTTATTGGGTTTTTTAAAAAAAACTGCTCCCTACACAAGCACACACTATCAAAACAGAT
This sequence comes from Echinometra lucunter, assembly GCA_029962745.1. NCBI lineage: Eukaryota > Metazoa > Echinodermata > Echinoidea > Camarodonta > Echinometridae > Echinometra > Echinometra lucunter. Next base: position 17,892,360 of record CM057151.1, read on the forward strand.
ATATTGATACTTTCCAGAGGTTAAGGACTACAAAAAGCATAATAGAAAATTAGGAATTTAATTTTCCATGCAGACCTTAGAAATTTAGCTTACATTTGACATTCAAGTACATTCATGTGCATATGGTATATGCATGTAGTCTCTTTAAATGTCACATTTAACTTTTTATCACATGATTTCTGCATTGAAAGCATACCTTAAATCATATAGAGTGCAATATTTACACAAGGGACATTTGATAGTAATATTAATGCCAGACCCTACAGAGTAAGAATCTGTTGATGACTGGTCCCCTGCAAAGCAAGAACTATTATGGTCTGTATTTTGTGGACTTTTGTCTTTATTTTAACCCATTCGTGACAGGAATTATTTAAAGCCTAATTTGATCAGCTTTTATTCTTCAAATTGGCAACACCAACATTTTTATTTTATGGCTACATTTTTCTTTTAAAACGTCATATATCTGAAATGAATATAAATTGACAGAAATTATGATGAGAAATAAAAAAGTTGCCAATTTGCAGGGAAAAACGGTGATTTTAAACTTTCTGTCACATTGCTAATTTAAGGATTTTAATGCTTATTTTCCTTTAAAAAATTTTCAGCATCAAACAACGAATACTGACGCAACCAAAATGGGTACAGTTTGTGTAGAATTTTTTGCTCTTTCTGCTCATGTATTTGTTATGATTTTTAGGGCTTTGCATCAAAAGATATTAGGCCAAACCACAAAATGTGGACCTATGTCACAAATGGGTTAAGCTGGATTTTGTCTCACTGACAATTACCAGCATGATAATTAATGCCTGCATTCACTTATATCCACACGCAGTTAGCATGAAGCTAATCCACCATCCAACTGATGCTGACAGAATGAGTAGGGCCATGACAGATAGGAAGCTATACCTGACCTTTCACCTTTCAAAACAAGAGATCTGTTATCAACAGCTATGCCAATCAGCATTGCAACTGTACACAACAAAATATCATACTTGCTCCCAGTAGATTTCTGTACACAACCTATATGTAGGGCTACTGACAAGCAGTACCTAGTGAAAGTCACATTCAGATATTTTTAGGATTTATTCAAATTTCATAATGACTTGTATTTTGGATACAATTTCACTTTCTTATCTATCTTCTCCAAAGACTCTGGCCTGATTTATCTCATAGCATACAATTTCTAAAAAATCTAATTGTGACAATTTGAGTCTACACTGAATTCTATTCAATCAACCTAGCAACCATACTTGAATGCCTCACGTTACAATAACCTTTCTCCCTGGTCAAAATACCGTATAGGCCTATGCCTTTATTTTGATGGGTCAGTGATCTATAATGCATACACTGACCTTCAGTGCGTGGCTTACAATGACATACGAATTTAGCTGATTTGCTGAAGTAGTATTCCACAAATGCTGAAATAAATGGTATAAAATTTCTTACCTATTATTGAAATCCATAACAGAATTCATATTACTATGAAGTTAGAAGATAAAACTGAAATCCTTTCTCAGTATTTCCCTTATAATCAAGAACAAGTGCTATACTTAAAGTGCACTGTCTGCCATGATGAGACACACTGCTAATCCACTTCAATAAAATGATTTTATTTCACAAAGATGTCCTGGCCAATTCCTGGCAATACTCAGATAGAGTAAAATCATGAAATAATAAATGCACACGTAGATATTGTGCACTAACAAAGCTCAAATGTACATAATTCAATTTAGTAGTGTGCCTAAAGTATTAAGACCTACACTACATGTAAGCCCCTCATTTCAAAGCTCAAAGGTTACGGACCTTTTTCGTAAACAGATATTTGATTTTATCAGCTACTCGTGAATTGTTGTCTCATCTATACACCATGTGCTATGGTCAGTGGGAGGCAACTCTACTGTAGTCACTTATTCTTCTCCAATGATTGGTACAACAGATCTATTTAATATTTATATATAATATAGTATCTACATGTTTGACCCAACACAAAAATCTAAATATGCGCTTGTTTTAAAATGATAATAAAACTCACATGTGCAAAGTATATTTTGTTGCTTTCGTTTTTTACTGTAAAGAAAAAGAAGAATTGCTGATGGTATCACCTGCAGCTGAACACCTAGAAGAGCAGATAATTGACGGGGTATCAAAGTTAACCCCCCCCCCCCCCCCCCCCCGATCTGACCACTGCCTATTCTCTCTTCATTCTGGTGCACCAGACATCCAGGGCCGTTCGCAGAATTTTTTTTTTTTTTTTGTGGGGGGGGGGGGGGGGGAGGAGCAAGACACGTAAAAAATTTTCGAAGCTCAAAAGCAAGGGAACAAAGCGACCAAGCCGGTCATGATGGCGCTTTTGCATTTTTAAAAGTGAAATTGAAGGATTTGGTGCACACTTTTCGTGGATTTTGTAAAAATTTTCAGTAAAAAATATGTTTTCAAAATTTCTTGGGGGCAACTGCCCCTCCAGTGGAAAAAGTTAAAACAGAAGATAAAACGGTCTTCAGAATACCGTGTTATTGCATATGGCATTTTTAGGCGCTTGCACACGGTTTGCGCCAAGCATGCAAATTAAAATGCGTGGTTAGAAAGATAGAACAAAAGTTAAAACAAAAGTTAAAACAGAGATAAAACGGTGTTCAGAATACCGATTTGCTAAAGAGTTAAAACAGTCTCAGAATACCACCCCTAAACTTTTTTTTTCACATCCTCAAGAATCTAAGTTCCACTCATACAACTCCTACTCCTTCCTCTGGCACAAAGAGCCTCTGCTAAACTTAATGAATAAAAAATTAAGATTTAAGTTTTTAAATTTAGACCTAAATACGGTAGTCAATTCTGTGACCATACTTTATGGTCAACACAGCAATACTACCTTCTCAGATTTCTTGATGCCAGCATTGTCAATGAAATATAATGGAATTCCTAAATTCTTCCGTCTCCGACTTCAGTGAAGTGTCGTCTTCTTTCATCAGGGATGTTGCCAGTTCAAGATGACAAATCTGTCCGAGCTCGAGGCCGCCGGCGCGCGCCGGATCGGAGCAGAAGCGACAAGATACAGCTAGCTAGCTGAGCTCAGTCGCTATCTTGTGAAGATCACAGTCACTCAGTCCCAGCACGTCCTCTACCTTTCAATTTCCTTACTCAGATCAGGTCAAGGAGAGACTGGTTTTCAGAGAATTTTATGTGATTTTGGCTCGCTGAATTATGTATCATTACAGGTTCAATGAATGGTGTAATTTAAGTTAACTGCCAAACAACTTGTCACTATGTCAATGCCAGAAGTCATTTCCACGCACTTGACGCGTGTATGCGAATTTAGTCTTATGTTCATGCTTACGGATATTTTGGCAATAGTACGGTACTGGTTGTAATCGCATGAAACGGTCCTAATAAGATATCGATCGACAAACTCATCCATACAGTATGATGAAAATAACTAATTTTTGCAATAGGATATTTTAAATTGTCCAAACTGTACGTATGTATATATTTTGCATTTGACTTGCTAAGTTTTAAAATATTAAAAAGCCTCAATCGAAGCTATGCTATACATCCCATTTTTCGAGCATTTCTGCTGCAATGTCCCGATCATCGAGGCACTTTTTTGAGGACTTTCCACCTCCTGATGGCTTAGAATATACAAAGAAACAAGTTGAAAGTTTTGTGAGGCAACATCAAGCAAACAGTAAAAATGTGGTCCTCATTACGGTAAGAACTAGGGGTTAGTAAATCATGGTAATCTTTTACACTGCCGCTAGCCACTTGGAGCTAGTGGTGGCGGTCATGGTGGTAATCCAGCGGGTGTTCACTCTGGGGTCGGGACAACTCGGACCACGGGACATCTCGGACCGCGGGCCGAGTTGTCCCACCCAATACGAGATTTTTTTTCCACAAATTTGCGTCTATTTTTCCGTCATTTCGAAATTTCTTGTAAAGATTTTCTAGAGATAAGGTCTGTTGGTAATGTTCTTCACTTTATATTACTTTTTTTCCGCTGGAAATAAAAAAAAGTGTAATTTTAGGAGTTTTTCGACAGCTCGCGATTCCCATAGGCGCGCGTGTATTAACAGTGTCGGTGCTCGGCTCGGTCCCGCTCAACAACTGACTTGATTTTGCAATCATTTCTCCTCAAGTTACCACTTTTATCGCAGAAGATGGACTTTCTTGTATTCCATCAACTCCACTTTTTCATCACAAGGATGAAATTCGGTGTATAAGCACGATTTTGTCGAAGTTTTTCACCTTTTCTCTCTGGTCGTAAGAAGTGAACAACCGATGATCGGTCCGCTCCTCTTCATCGCAATTCTACGTAGCTCGGCCGCCGAAACTGGCGGGGTGGGATTCAGCCCGAATCCCCAATGGAAGTGGGCGTGCACAGTCAAAGAGCTGAGCTTGACTGAGTGACAGAGAATCAACTAGAGCTTGAAGCTTGGCAGTGATAGGCTCTGCTTTTTAATTTTTTTTTTCTAAATAAATATATATGTATTTTTTTTATTTTGTCTATATTGAATTTGATTTTCCTTGTGTAGATTTGAGATTGTAATAATTTAATATGCTTCAATTTCTTTGACAGCTGTGAGTTGCCAAAAAAATACTTAATTTGGATGGGGGCTCGGGGCGATTTCACTCCAGCCCCCGAAATGTGAAAAAATATTCGCGGTCTAGATGTGTGGGCATGCCGGGCTGAGGGTAACCATCAATAAAAAACGTTATATTTGGGGGCTTATGAGAAATGTTTTATTTTGGGGCTTAATTTTTAATCAAATTATCATTTTTTGGCTTTTTCATTTTTTTATTTATTTCATTTTTATTTTTCATATTGAGTTTCCATGGTGTTATAGCCATAAAAAAATGTTTTATTTGGGGGCTTAATTTTTAATTAAATTAGTTTTTTATTTTTTTTACAGGATTTAAAATCGAATGTGCCCCTTTCCATTCTTTGTTTTTCCCTGGTTTACTTTCTTTAATTAATTTACAGGAGGAAAGAATAGAGTAAGAAGTTTTGTGTTTTGTATTTTTACCAATTATTGTTTCCTCCAAATAAAATGTATTTAATTTGGTATTGTTCTAAAATGCATCACTCAATTAACTTAAATTTCCATCGGCAATTCCGGCTTAATTCCACCCCGGCAGCCTGACTGACACCCACCCTTAAGACCAAGAAATAAAATTAAAGAAAGTAAATCAGGGAAAAACAAAGAATGGAAAGGGGCACATTCGATTTTAAATCCTGTAAAAAAAAATAAAAAAATAATTTAATTAAAAATTAAGCCCCCAAATAAAACATTTTTTATGGCTATACCCTCTGCCTGGCATGCCGAAACAGCTACACCTACAACATTTTCACATTTCGGGGGCAGGAGTGAAATCGCCCCAAGCCCCCACCCACGTAAAAGTATTTTTTTGTGTGACTCAAACATCCACACCACTGTCACACTCAGACCACTGAAAAGAAATTGAAGCATAATAATTATTAAAACTCAGCTCTCAACACCATGGAAACTCAATATGAAAAATAAAAATGAAATGTATAAAAAAATGAAAAGGCCAAAAAATGATAATTTGATTAAAAATTAAGCCCCAAAATAAAACATTTCTCATAAGCCCCCAAATATAACGTTTTTTATTGATGGTTACCCTCAGCCCGGCATGCCCACACATCTAGACCGCGAATATTTTTTCACATTTCGGGGGCAGGAGTGAAATCGCCCCGAGCCCCCATCCAAATTAAGTATTTTTTGGGCAATTCACAGCTGTCAAAGAAATTGAAGCATATTAAATTATTACAATCTCAAATCTACTCAAGGAAAATCAAATTCAATATAGACAAAATTAAAAAAATACATATATATTTATTTAGAAAAAAAAATTAAAAAGCAGAGCCTATCACTGCCAAGCTTCAAGCTCTAGTTGATTCTCTGTCACTCAGTCAAGCTCAGCTCTTTGACTGTGCACGCCCACTTCCATTGGGGATTCGGGCTGAATCCCACCCCGCCAGTTTCGGCGGCCGAGCTACGTAGAATTGCGATGAAGAGGAGCGGACCGATCATCGGTTGTTCACTTCTTACGACCAGAGAGAAAAGGTGAAAAACTTCGACAAAATCGTGCTTATACACCGAATTTCATCCTTGTGATGAAAAAGTGGAGTTGATGGAATACAAGAAAGTCCATCTTCTGCGATAAAAGTGGTAACTTGAGGAGAAATGATTGCAAAATCAAGTCAGTTGTTGAGCGGGGCCGAGCCGAGCACCGACACTGTTAATACACGCGCGCCTATGGGAATCGCGAGCTGTCGAAAAACTCCTAAAATTACACTTTTTTTTTATTTCCAGCGGAAAAAAAGTAATATAAAGTGAAGAACATTACCAACAGACCTTATCTCTAGGAAATCTTTACAAGAAATTTCGAAATGACGGAAAAATAGACGCAAATTTGTGGAAAAAAAATCACGAAACGGGTGGGACAACTCGGCCCACGGTCCGAGTTGTCCCGTGGTCCGAGTTGTCCCTGATTCTTCACTCTCACTCAGCAGCAGCCGAAACGTTCAGGCGCGCGTGCATGCATCTAGAGTACGAGTAGAGGTTGTGGTGATCCTTTCTTGAATTTTGTTTGTCTGACTTAGAATCTAGTCCAGGGGCGTCTGGAGAGTTAAAAAAAACCAAAAAAACAAAAAAAACAAAACACTAACGCTATTTACTCTCCATGACATCCAGCGTTTTTACCCCCTATTTGTACATAGCAAGCATCTTGGCACTTCAAAACAACCCCTGGAAAATCACTTTCCCTTGGGCCAATGACACCACCAGCCTTGTAATATTGGCTGTGGTCATCATGTCCCTGGGCTAGTCTGACTGTGTGCAAAATTATAGTAACGTAAGACAAGAGAGGGCGAGGGCAAGCTTTTGTCATTAAAAGGCTGGTATGAAAGAAAGAAAAGAGATATGAAAAAGAAGAGGAGTTAAAAGTCAGTAATAAATAGAAGTTCACGCCCCTCCAACTTCCAAGCACTCGACCCCAAGAGTGATAGGTATGTGCCGCGGGCGAGAAAAAAAACGGGGGCTTTGGAATGGGCTTATTGTGAAAAGGAGGGTCTTTGGAGCGGGCTTCAGAACTACAAATGTTTGTGAAAACGGGGGTCTTTGGAACAGTTCGCCTGCGTGTAAGTGCATATGTATCCCTATCAAAGAGAATATATAGGATCTCTATGATCCCTATGGAACGGGCATACGTGCATGCAGCTAGCCTGGCGACACGGGCGCCAAGTGCACTCGCGCAGAGGCGATAGTTGGACAGCGCTCTGCGGGCCGCTTTTCACCAAAAATGCAGCTCATACATAGCGGATCAATGCAGCCGGAACGGCGAAACGAAAAACATGCGGAGCTTTGGAACGGATTTCTTTCTTCTTTTTTCTCGATAAGAAGAAAATGCTATGCTTTGGAACGGAAATTTGAGTGTAAAAATGGGGGTCTTCTCCACGGTACATACCCACCACGCATTATATACTGAGTGCCCCCTCCCCCCCCCGGGCTTCCAAGTCCAACCAAATAACCCTAACCCTGATCCTAGCCCTAATCCTAACTTCTTCTGTGAACTTCTTCAGTATTACCCAAAGTCACATGTATGTGGTAAATAAAATGATACCAATTGCTAGTAGGCAGTAAAAGAAGAAGGTAATTTTTGCATTGCCCCTCCCTCCTCCGCCCCCCTGCCCTGGCCTTGGTCTAGACTTGGGCTAGAGTATTAGTATTTGCTAGCATATTTCCTTGTTTAGATCATTCAGTAATGTGGAGTTGAATGGTTTATTGTTGATATTTCTCCAGGAGGCAGGATGACCAATGTATGAAATGTTTAATGCCAAGACTATCCAGGCACTTCAGCATTTTTAAAAGATCAATATTTTTCCAAGCAAATAAACTTTATTGTTCATACTTAAAGCATATTTGCAATGTAAACCTGGGTTACTTTCTGCATAAACGACAAGTACAAGGTATAACAAAAGAAAACAACAACAAGATAAAGGAGTAAAAGATTTAGTGAATGTAAACATGGAACATATAAACAAGAGAAAAATGAACCTGAGAGTTACAAGGCAACCTAACAGTATACAAACAGTATACAAAAACATATGAAAACATAATAGCAATTCAAAATGAAATTGGATGAACAAAAGATTTAAGGTATATACAATATTTAAGAATATGTTGTCGTTGATGGAGCAGTGAGACAATTGTGTTTATTTAACTGCCCACTACAATAATCTGATAATACTGGATTCCAGCAAAAATAGTAGAAATAATTATTCACATCGTTACAAAACTAGATTAGAAAATGCTTCACAAGTGTAATTTAGTGGCAGTAATTTTGTGGTGATGCTGCCATATAAACAGAAAAAAAAAACCAAAAAACAAACATTACAAACTGACTGACAATATCCTAAAGTCAAGTTAAACAACAACAAAAAATATGTAATATGATGTTTAACTTGGACATTCTAGGAGAAATCTTAGGATGCGATAATGACAAGCAGCATATTTAAGGGCTAAGAAGCGCTGGTTTAACCCAAGAGGTTTCTGTCATTACATCATGTTCAATGTTGCAGACCTACCTTGTTGATAACTTTTATATTTTTTCAATTTATATTTCAACACTACAAAGTTTCTTTACTTTCTGTCATATCATATTTCAGAAACAGCACAACAGAATAAATAAAGGGGAGAAAAAAAAAAAGAATGATATTTGTGTGAAAAAGGGAAAATGTACAGTATTGTGGAAAGATGAGAAGAATAATAAATTTGTACTCTGTTTTTTTTTTTTAAAATAATCTTTTATTATTATTATTATCAAACAGTCTGGAGGGACAGCTGTACCTATGGAAAGCAGAACAGTGAGATTCATTGATAACTTCAGCACTGGTACAAGGGGAGCAGCATCCACAGAGTATGGTAACAACTTAAAACAAAGAAAAGCTCTGAATACAGACCTGCCTGAACTGTTTGTCCTTCTTTTGTTAGAATTTCTATTCACTTTTGTATTTCAGCTGTGAAGAGCGTTAGAAAAAAAAAATTTAAAATGTCTGTATTTAGGGATTTTTGGCAGTTTGGTACACTTATTTTTCTTTTACTCATGAATATGAGGGGAATGATGGGTATCCTTTGGAACATCATACTTCTTTGGAATAGCCTGTAAACATGTATTTTAAAAAGTAGTTTATGAGGCAAAATAGGCAAAGCACCATCTTTAAGAAGGGTCTAATATTTCTTGTGTCTTCACTCATTATATAAGGGTTTAAAGAAGTGATGCAGTTTATTTTGATTGATTCAGAAAAGAGCCCACAATCTACATAATCTGCACTCCAATCAAAATGCTCTCTTTTATTTGTTTCCATGAGAATGTCCCTGCAGGTTTCTATGATATTGAGTATTACCAAATTTTGAAAGTTTTTATAACTGAAAGCTTGTTGTAAATATTCACTACCCACAGCCCGTATCAGGACAACTCCCCCGGAGGACAACTCCCCCGGGGACGACTCCCACCTGACAACTCCCCCGGAGGACAGCTCCCCCGCAGGACAACTCCCCCGCAGGACGGGTCCCCCGGAGGACATCTCCCCCGGAGGGCAACTCCCCCTGAGGGCAACTCCCCCGGAGGACAACTCCCCCGCAGGACAACTCCCCCGCAGGACAACTCCCCCGGAGGACAACTCCCCCGAGGACAACTCCCCCCAAGCCCAAGGACAACTCCCCCCGAGGACGACTCCCCCCAAGGACAACTCCCCCGGAGGACAACTCCCCAGAGGACAACTCCCCCGGAGCACAACTCCCCGGGGGATGACTCCCATCACACAACTCCCCCGGAGGACACCCCCCCCTCCCCCTCCCCCCTTTATGGACAAAATTACGCATGAAATTTTGTTTTTATGACAACGCCTTGCTCGTGAGGAACTGTAAAATAAAATTTTCCTTTTTATAAATCAAACTTAAGTAATTAATCCAGTATTTTTTGTTTTTATTACAACTCTCCCGGAGGAGAACAGCTCCTCGGGGATGACAAACGGGGATGGGCGAGGGGTAGAGGGTTTGCTATTCGTTTAATAAGTTATTAGGTCATTTGTCGCTCTAATTGCTAACTTTTTTGAAAAATATCCACTCTTTTGCTCCCAAGTACACATTCAAGAAAATAAAAACTCTAGTAATGGGTACGCTTTTCCGCCCAAGGGTGTTGGGTTTGACAGCTTCAGCGGCACACTCCCATCGGAACCAAATCTGATCATGATAAGAGAGAAAAGAAAGGAGTGAAATGAAGAAAGGAAAGTGAGGAAACTAAGTAGGAAGCTACAAAAGTAAAGAATGGTGTATCTAGTCGTAGTCTTCAGGAAAAGGGGGAGATGGCCCACAATCAAGCTGAAGAATAGAAGTCACTCCGCTCGATCAGCAGCCGTGATTGGGTCCCGTTCCTTTTTTTTTAATCTAAATGCACAATTTTCAGGCAAGATATCATATAAAAATCTTACTTTTTAGGGTAGCGGTCGACCTCCCCCCCCCCCCCCCCCCCCCCCCCCCCGAGATCCGGTATCTGGCCCTTTGTTAAACTCACTGACTATAAATGAAAAGAAAACCTTAACGGAATTTTATAATGAATGCATGTTAATTTCATTTTTGTTAAAGGACTTGGCTTCTACGTATTTAGCGTCCAGGGAGCATGTGCGAGTATCGTTCTTTGCGCTGAAACCACATGAAAACATTTAATTATAAAATACATCATTCAAGATGAAAGATAAACAAAAAAGAAAAGTCATCGTTAGATTCTTATGATTTGACAAATTTGGACACATATTGAGCTCTGGTATTTAAATTTGCTGATGAAATTAATCATTTTTTTCTTACTTACAATATCTACATTCAGCTGACCTGAAACCTAGAGGCTTTATGTATTTGTTCTTCTTTTTCTTTTTTTTATATATTGTCGTTTCGATCCATCACTTCGTCTTCTAATGTAATCATCCAGGCCCAACCCTCCGAACATTATGCCATAATCTTAAAGGTTCTCATTTGGGGGGGGGGGGGATTGCCCCATAGATGTATTTTTGTATACGCGTTTATACTACACCAACTTCCAAACTTCGAAATGTGGCGGGTCATCACCTATCCCCCCCACACACACACACAACACACACACACAGCCCGCACTTAACTGAAGCCCATGTATCTACACCACTAAAGACTACACTGCATGGGCACTTTGTGAACGCCTCCTGTATTGTTAGTTGTCTCAGTAACTATCTTAATAACTAATTTCATAATTTCGTTGATATTTGTTTTTGTTAGTTACATGTGTTAGGGAAAAGCTATATGAAGAATAATTTCAAATGTTAATTTATTTTGATAAAATCTGAAAAAAAATTGAAAAATATTATTGAGGGGGTGTGTGCCTTTAGTAATTTAAACAGCTACAATTCAAATATAATTGCGGCTATTGTTTGAAACTGACTGTGATGAGCTGATGATAAGGAGGAGAATTACATGACAACGAAGATGATCAGGAGAGAGCTGCTGTAAAAATCAAAGAAAATAAGCACGCTGACCTAGGATGGAAACGCGGACGGGAAAATGATGACTGCAGTGATCATGGTGATAACTGGTAAGTGGGGGGGGGGGGAATCTCAAGTCGGTCATCTTATCATTTTGTGCCAATCAGTAAGAACAGAATTACACTTTGAATTCTCACCCATTCCATTTCTTCAGATTTCTTCTACCCTGTTTCATCCTTTCCATCCGTTTAATAAGCTTTTCACCCATATCTCGGCTTTAGGTAAAATATAGTGCCTGGCTCAAATACTCACAATGCACTAGTTAACAATCAGAAGAAAAACACAATTTTCTTTGGTATACTATGCATACTTTGAAGGACGTGTCAGAGTAGAAAACTGTAGAAAAGTTGAAACTAAAAGATATATTGTATTTAGAAAAATATAGAGGATAAGAAAGGTTGAATTAAGGCCTCCACACACACACACACACACACACACACACACACACACACACACAAATATCGTCCAGGTGTGGGATGTCTATTTGTTTTTTGATAAGTATAAAACAGTTCTTCTATATGATGTTACATTCAATGATGATAATAGCATTACATAAATACTGTTATCTCAGAGATAATGTTTGAAATGATTTCACTTGTTTTGTTAACGGGGTTTTTTTTCAAGAAAATAAATACTTAAAAACGAAATTGTGTATCTTAGGGATTTTTTTCAAACTTTTACACCCACTCTTATGTATGTTTGTTTTGTTAATGTATGTTTGTTTTGTGTGATTGTTGTTTTCCATTCTCAAACTAATGCAACTGATATTGTATAAAACACATTTGTTAATATGTTTTATTAGTAAGCCAAAGTTTCACCAATTGAAACATAGTTGCAATGGTCATATCATGTTTGATGATTGTTTATTTTTGTATGCAAACATTATGGAATCAAATGTTATCTGACAAACATAGACTGGATTAATGTAATTTTTAATGAGTAAACTAATGTTTTCTCCAAGCTTTATGACTGATAGATTTCTTTAGGCACTGTTAGGCTCTATATAACAAAGAAAAATTAAGAAGAACAAATACATAAAACCTCTAGGTTTCAGCTCAGCTGAATGCAGATATTCTAAGTAAGAAAAATGATTAATTTCATCAGCGAATTTAGATATCAAAGCTCAATATGTGTCCAAATTTGTCAAATCATAAGAATCTAACGATGACTTTTCCTTTTGTTTATCTTCTACTCTTGAATGAGATACTTTATTATTAATGTTTTCATGTGGTTTCAGCGCAAAGAATGATACTCGCACATGCTCGCTGGACGCTAAATACGTAGAAGCACAAGTTCTTTAAGGAAATTAACATGCATTCATTATAAAATTCCGTTAAGGTTTTCTTTTCATTTATAGTCAGTGAGTTTAACAAAGGGATCTCGGGGGGGGGGGGGGGGGGGGGTCGACCGCTCCCCTAAAAAGTAAGAATTTTTATATGACATCTTGCCTGAAAATTGTGCATTTAGATTTTAAAAAAAGGAACGGGACCCAATCACGGCTGCTGATCGAGCGAAGTGACTTCTATTCTTCAGCTTGATTGTGGGCCATCTCCCCCTTTTCCTGAAGACTACGACTAGATACACCATTCTCTACTTTTGTAGCTTCCTACTTAGGTTCCTCACTTTCCTTTCTTCATTTTAATTCCTTTCTTTTCTCTCTTCTCATGATCAGATTTGGTTCCGATGGGAGTGTGCCGCTGAAGCTGTCAAACCCAACACCCTTGCTCGGAAAAGCGTACCCATTACTAGAGTTTTTATTTTCTTGAATGTGTAATTTGGCGCAAAAATGGGAGCAAAAGGGTGGGTATTTTTTTAAAATGTAATCAATTAGAGCGACAAATACTAATACCTAATACCTTATTAAACGAATAGCATCCCTCTACCCCTCACCCATCCCCGTTTGTCATCCCCGAGGAGCTGTTTTCCTCCGGGAGAGTTGTAATAAAAACAAAAAATACTGGATTAATTACTTAAGTTTGATTTATAAAAAGGAAAGATTTATTTTACAGTTCCTCACGAGCAGGACGTTGTCATAAAAACAAATTTCATGCGTAATTTTGTCCTTAAAGGGGGGGGGGGGGGGGGGGGGTGTCCTCCGGGGGAGTTGTGTGATGGAAGTCATCCCCCGGGGAGTTGTGCTCCGGGGGAGTTGTCCTCTGGGGAGTCGTCCTCGGGGGGAGTCGTCCTCCGGGGGAGTCGTCCTCGGGGGAGTCGTCCTCCGGGGGAGTCGTCCTCCGGGGGAGTCGTCCTGCGGGGGAGTTGTCTTCGGGGGAGTTGTCCTGCGGGGGAGTTGTCCTGCGGGGGAGATGTCCTCCGGGGGACCCGTCCTGCGGGGGAGTCGTCCTCCGTGGGAGTTGTCCTCTGGGGGAGTTGCCCTCCGGGGGAGCTGTCCTCCGGGGGAGTTGCCAGGTGGGAGTTGTCCCCGGGGGAGTTGTCCTCCGGGGGAGTAGTCCTAGAACCCCCACAGCCCACAGGTGTACCATCTTCCAAACAAATATTAAACAAGATTAAGCTTTAACCATGTTAATGGACCACACTGCATGTAAGAAATATTTCTGCATGAAAAAATTATCATCTTTCTCTTTGAAATCTATAGACCAATTTCACCTCCGGTTTATGTATTTGGCCCTCTATCGGCGACGCCATTGCTGCGGTGGGCAAGCACGCTGACTGCAATTGGCTCTGTGTACAAAATGAATGTAAGATATGAGATATGCCCTAATATTGTTCCATTTACTTTATTCTAGATCAATAAAATAAAGCATGGATACATGGGTACATGAGGTAAGACAATGGCCATATCTGACAGATGAAGGTATGATGTATTTTTGTACTTTCGATATTTTTTCAACTTAGTTTTGTCAGTATAAGTTCGATTGCAGGATAGAAGCCGTAGTCAACGGGAGCCCTCAATCTTACCCTGTTTACAAAGTCATGTTTTCACTCATTAAATTTTACGCCAAAGTACATAATGATCATGTTTCTTGACTTCAAAGTCCTTTCTGTTGATATTTTAACCCACTGGCGACGGATTCCTTCGCATTGCTTACGGAAACCTGTGTAGGGAGTACGGCTTCTCACACAAACAGGCTCCATGAGTCAAAAGCGAGTGAATTTCGCACTCAGTTAGCTTCCAATTTTTAAACTTTCTCCAATTCTTGTGGCATTCGAGCACCGCACAGCTGCGACCTGAACTTCCCTGATAATCTCATTGCAAATATTAAAAGAAATCTTCATATATTGGTCAAAATAGACAAAAAATCGAACGAATGTACATAACGCGCTATTGATTTGTGTACTATAAAAGTTGGAGCGCCCACCGCAGTATGTCGAACTGTGTCTAACAGTCTGCTGCTCTCTTGCATTGTGAAATTGGTCTATAACAAGCTCATAAATTTTGAAGTTAGATGTCATGGAATAATGTAGTACCAATATGAATAATGAGAGAAAAAAATTATGGATGCTTTAAAATGCTGGTGATAGATCAAAGATGAAATCTGCCTCAAAACAATACCTTCCATTTTTAATCAACTTGATCTTTTTCAGATACTTTCTAGCAGCAGGATATGCTGTCATCTTTCTGCATCGGATGAAGTCAGCCAAGCCCTTTGTAAGGCGTTTCCCAGAGGAGAATCTTCTGGATCTTTTTGTATTGACTGATGGTACTGATTCAGTTTCTAGTGCAGTAACAGGTAGTTGTTTTATCCAATTTATCAGACTGTGCCAAACATTCCTCTAAAACAAAAGTTTCTTAGTTTGGTATTTGGAAAGCGTTTAAAGCATCTTGAATGTCTTAAGGAATTCTCGCATTTCACATTGCATGCGCCACCAAATCTGTACCATGAGAGGCCTATTTTCCCACTCACGGGTCGATAACAATTTCCAAGATAGCAAATGCCGCGAGTGAGAGTTGACCAACTGAAGAAACACTGATGGATCCCAAGCGCAGGGAAGAAGAAGGATAAGTTAGTACTTAGTAGAACTAGCCAAGTGAAAGTATGAGTGCTAGAAGTCTGTAATTACTTAGAATAGGAGCAGAGAAGGCGACTAGTGCAAGGTGTTGATGGAACTGTTGTCGACCCATCTCCCAGAAATAACGCACTAGAGTGACTGTTGCAAGTGAACCAGATGAGGGCTCAAGGATTGTGAAATGCCAGAATTGTTTCCTACAGTTTCTCTCTCTCTTTTCTGTTCTTTTTTTTTTTCAATTTATCAATTTATCAATTTTGATTATATGTCTAAATTCTGCTTCATTTACCCACAATATAAGGTGCCAGCATTTATTTGTATTAGATATAGTTACGTCTATTGATTCCTTTTCATGCCTCTGCCCACCTTAGGTGGTTGCCGGAGGCATTATGTTTTCGGGTCGTCTGTCCGTCCGTCCCGTTTTCGTTCTCGCGATAACTTAAGGACTGTTTGACGGATCAACTTCAAACTTGGCTTGTGTATGCATATGGGAGGGACAATGATCTGATTAGATTTTGGAGTCTCAAGGTCAAGGTCATAGAGGTAATAATGCACATACCCGGTAAAAATGGCTTGTTCTTGCGAAAGCTTAAGAACCATTTGACAGATTGGCTTCAAACTTGGCTCATGTATGCACATGGAAGGGGCAATGATCTGATTAGATTTTGGGGTCTCAAAGTCAAAGGTCAAAGGTCATAGAGGTCATTATGTACATAGAAATAGTCCTTTCTTGCAATAACTCAACAACCATTTGACGGAGCAGCTTCATACTTGGCACATGCATGCATATGGGAGGGACAATGATGTGATTAGATTTTTGGGTCACAAGGTTAAAGGTAAAAGGTCATAGATGTCATTATATACATGAAAATTGCTTGTTCTTGCGATAACTTAACAACTCTGTGACAGTTCATCTCCAAACTTGGCTCATGTATGCATATGGAAGTCTCATAATAGTCTCATTAGATTTGGGGGTCACAAAGTCAAAGATGTCATTTTATACATGAAAATAAAAAAAAATCAACGTGAATGTGCCATATATTTCTGGCAATGGCGGAGGCATAAGTTTCGACCGCGCGCGGTCGAGGATTCATCTAGTTTTAATGAACAAGGCCCTTTCGTTACTAATTGTTGTTCATGCGTTTAAAAAGAAATTAATCAAAACCATAATATTGTTAATTAATATTCTTAATGAAATTAGGAAATGCATTCTCATTCTGCTTTTGTGTATTTCTTGATTTGTCTGTGTTTGCAGTGAAACCAAATAATTCTGCCAAACTTGCCAAGGTCTTAGAAGCTTACCATGCAGCATCCTCCTCCAGAAGTCTCCTGTCCATTCCTTTCTTCTCTCTTCAAGACTACCTCCACTTCCTGAAGAGCATCTCAGATGTCCTGGGTCAGATGGGACAGAAGAGCATGTTCCTTTTGGCCGCAGCAGTGTCAGACTTCTATATACCAAGGGATGAAATGGTTGGTAGACACAGAGTTGTTTGGAGTTCATTAAGTAAATCATTTTCTCAATCAAGTGCTTTTGGAAGCTAACAATGAAATTGGTTTGATTTTTAACCAGAATGATATAAATGGTGGTTGGCAAAAGAGATAAAAGCTCTCCGACATTCATCAGATGGGTCCTCAAAGCATGTTCCTCTTGGCAGCAGCAGTGTCAGACTTCTACTTACCAAGGGATGAAGTGGTTGGTAGACACAGAAGCCAAAATTCACAAAGGAGGTTTATTTTAAACTGTGGTCTAAACTGTGTTTTGTGTGAATAGAATAAGTGTACATGTAGATAAGCATTGGTGAGCATATAAAAGCGCATTACTGCCCACTCGTTGGACTTTTATGGTTTTGATGGTTAAACCAGTTTTTATAAACCTCTTTTGTGAATTCTGGCCTGAGTGGTTTGGAGTTAAGTGAATTAATTCCTCAATTAATGTGCATTTTGAAACTCGTATTAAAATTGGTTTCATAGTTGACGAGAATGCTATGAATGTTGGGAATAGCAAAAGAGACAAAAGCTCTCCAACATTCTCCAGATGGGTCCCAGAAGCATCTTCAGTGATGAAATGGTTGGTTGACACAGAGTAGTATGGAGCTTACAAAGTGAAGCAATTTACAAATGATAAACTTCTTTTGGAATTGATTTGAGGTTTTAGAAAAATCTATAAACATTTAACTTCCTTGAAGCGAAATGAGATAGTTAATTGCTATGCAAGATGGCAATTAGTTCTAGAGATGATAATGCTGTCATTACAAAGATAGAACAAAGTTGATATTGATCATGATCATCAAGTTACAAATTATACATAATAAATTAAATCATTATGCTTCATAAAGTCCTATAGGTGAAGACCTGAGAAGTCATTATGTATGCTATTTAGTGTATACATAGACTAAAATCCTGATTCAGAAGGTTCAATGGTGAGCCTACAGCTAGGTTGAATGGTTATTTTATCTCACTGCTAAGAAAACATGTGTATGCTTGTTAGTTAAGTGTAAAGTGGAGGTTTTCCTTTTTTACCATTTTGAATTTTTTTATCTACATATTTTGAGAGTCTAGATCAAATTACTTCCAACATCCTCCACATGCAGTAATTATACCCTAGTGCAGCATGAAGTGTGTAAATTCATTTCCTGATTAAGCATATTTCACATCTGTTCGGGAGAGCGAATGGGGAGAGAACTCGTGTCCCAGACTCAACACTGTACCAAGCTGTAAACCTAACCTAACCTAACAGTACACAACCTCAACTAAAATCAAATCGCCACCTAATTTTTAACCCTTTGCCTTTGTTGCTGTAGGATATGTCGGATCATCCCTGTGCAATGTAAATAAATATACACAAATAAAAATGTAATTTATTTGCCACCTTCTCAGCCTGAACACAAGATGCAGTCATTTGGGCGTCCACTGTAGGTGAAGCTATCCTTTCTCCGTAAGATACCTGTCATTTGTTGTTGTTAGCTAAATACAGTTTCCAGAAATTATAGATCATCCTACAGAATTGAATTGAATGGAAATTCGCGTTTATTTCCTGAGACAATAATATTTGTTTGTATAGTACATGTGTAAAATATATTTGATCCAAAAAAGGAGACAAACACCCGAAAAGTGGAGCTTCAGTTGTGGACCCCAAAGACATGATGACAGTACTAAAAGTATGTTAATGCCTTGGTAAAGATCACCAGTTCAACTGCAGACTAGGCGTAGGTTATTGCGATTGGAAAAGCACTCGGCCTTATTGATTCCTGCTTTTAGCTCTGCCCAATCTCTTGATAGTGATGTCATCTGAGTTTCCAATGTAGCAATCTTAACCTCAAGCGTAACGTTCCTCTCTGAGAGCTCATTCACCCTCTTAGATTCGAGCTTGATGACAGTTCTAGGTCTTTTCTCTACCCTTTTCACATTCTCTACTAGGGAGTCGAAAGCATGTGTTATCTTCTTCTCAAACTTTTCAGTCATTTTGATGAAATATTGCTCCGTGTATTCAGTGCTCACTGGGCCGGAGACTGAAGCTTGCAGACAGCATTTGTCTAACATAGCAGCAGGCTCATTGCATACAGTGGAACATGTGTTGTCCCTTCCACTTTTTCAACATCCCCTTTTGTCTTCTTAGCTTGCCTCATCCTCTTGGCTATCATTGGTAGATAGTCTGACTCCAAAGATATATAAAGCAAGAAAAATGGAGAAAAAATGGAGAGGCTGCAAAACCATGACCTACATTTTCATGGCATCCAAAAAAAAAAAAAAGTTTACATGGAATAGTAAAAGCAAAGTTAGATGATTAAAAATGGTTGGGATTTTCTCCGTTCTCTCTTTGACCCAGCCTGAACACAAGATGCAATCATCCGAGGGTCCACCAGAGATCAAGCTAAGCTCTGTCCCAAAGATGCTTCCAGTCCTCATACATCAGTGGGCTCCAGACGCCTTTGTCGCCTCTTTCAAGCTGGAGACGGATCCCAAGCTTCTGCTCCTCAAAGCAAGGAAGGCCCTTGATACATATCAGCATCAGGTATGTCTCCTTAATAAGTGACTGTAGGCATCAGCATATATGTATCACATTTCGAGGGGGGGGGGGCTGATGTCTCCTTTGCCAAATTACGAATTTCCGGTTTGCTTTTAAATTTTGAAAGAAGATAAAATTTTGAAGTATTTGAAGTATTATTAGATTTTCATTGTAAAAACTAATGTCTTTAGAATATACCAAGTAGGATGCAGTAGATATGCCATATTGACCAAATCTCTGCCGAAATATGAGGTTTGTTTGCCAAAATAGGAGCTAGAAATAGCCTGAATATTGGCAATTTGGACATTCTCAGTGGGCCAGAGGAGGGGGGGGGTATTTAATTTCATTTCCAGAAAAATAGCGGTCTATGAAGTACGTGTGAATGATTCAAGCAAACGATTACATGACACAAACAGAATTCAAAAAACAAAACCAAAAAGCAAAGTACTGCTATTAAAAGACACAAGACAGTTATGTTGACACTGATGACTAGTATTCGTAGAAGAAACACATATTGGAAAACACCTTAGTCATTAAAGAATGAAGAGTTTAAGCAAACATGAAATATCATCTGAAAGTTTCTTGTGAAGAGACCGTGATGGAGATAGAGAAAAGACTTTACCAAGGAGAAAAGAGATACTGAACAGGGGCTCGAAAGACAGGTATGACAATGGATCAGACGGAACATCAAGGTTCAAGATATAGGGAGAATATTTAACAGAAAGTACCTGTGATCTCAATGTTCATCAGTATTTTGATTCTTATTTGGGTTGCTATCTCTCTTTTTTTTTTTAGAATATGAAATGAATGAACATTTAGGGATGATTGGCATTGTTTCATGAAAGGAAAAATAATGGTTTGAGAGCCATTTTGTATTGGCTTCCCCAGAAATTATATATTAAAAGATATGAATCCTCTCCCCCCCCCCCCCCTAAAAAAAAAAAAACAAACAAAGAAAAAAAAACTGACATAAAAGGGCAAAAAAAAACCCCCATAGATCAGACTTTTAAAATTGTCAAGGATGAAGGTAAATAGTAATAGTTATTTCATGTAAAAACATGAAAAGGGAGAAAACTTCTGTGCATGTGTATAAGAATGACAGTCTTCATGTATTTAGAGTGTATTTAAGCTGGGATTTTAATACAACACTGATATTTGTAGCTGATATTCTGAATGAAGGATGGAATCATGGAACCTCAAATTATGTAATAAGCCTCACGGAAGAATAAGAAAGAGTGATTTTACTTCTACCATTTCATCTTCTGTTTTAAAGTTCAAAACTTTAACCTGTTGAAAATGCGTATTATACTGAATTTCAATTGTGCTTAACAAGTTAGCTTTTAAAGCTCATCTACACTTTTGGTAGCAAAAAGAAAATTGGCATGAAACTGATTAAATATAAGGCTCATTCACACACAAAAGGAATCGAAATTTGAATCGCGATTCAAATTTCGATTTTATAGCCACCGTTCACACACGGGGAAAAAGCTAGATTCGGATCTCGATTTGAATCCCGATTAGAATTTCAAATTTTTTTTTTTTCGACCATTCTCACACACGAAGAAGCAACAGAAACAGGCAGGAGAGCCCACGAACTTCTCCGCTTAACATGCATAACTGCCGTTATACACGATCTGGACAGGGGAAAATACACATCGACAGTAAAAGGGCTACAGAAAGTACAGCAAGAAACTCATTAATTGGATAATAAATAATTATGTACTATCATACAAAACATTTGTTTACTACATGGAATCAACGGCGCCAAGATAGCGTGCAGTGCATCCATGCTATACAGTGCATACACCCCGTAACGTTTACGACACACACTGTATACACTGCATAGTGCATGCACAGTGCATCGATCGCACACGCGCAAAGAATGATGGGATAGATAAAACAGATTTTCTAATCGCGATTCTGTTCACACACACAACGCTCAGCAAATAATTTCGATTATTCTGAAAAATCCCACTTCTTACTGCAAGTTGAATAACGATTAGAATCATGATTATTAGTGAGATTATTCTGTCCACACACAAAATAAAAATTGATATTCTAATCACGATTAGAAAATCGATTTTTGAATCTCACTTTTTACCTTGTGTGTGAACGCCCCTATAGTCTCACATTGTTGGCCTTACATGAAAAGATACATGTGGGTGAGATCATGTGATATTCCATTCCTGATTTCAGGCGAAAGTCAGTGTAAATATTTGATATTATATACCCTATTCTAAGATTCTGGGCCTCTGATTGGTCAGAGAGGCAGTCATGCAACCGCTAGCTGACTGTCGGGCATATAGCAAAAAAACTATTGACTGGGCGTGATAGTTCAACCTGCGTGTAAAATACATAAGTACATGGTTTGTTACGCGCTAGCTCTAGAGAAGTAGGCCAGGTAAGATGCGCGTAAGTATCTAGCACGTTTATCTATATTTGCGCCTTGTGAAAATTTTTAATAACTTTAATTTCTCTGACCGGAAGCACAACAAATTCATTTTATGGTGCCTTAATTTAGCATAAATTAAGTGGGATGTGGTATATACATGTAAAACAAAATAATATTGACTGCTTGTTTTTCAGGTCACGGTTAGAACTATAGCTCCTCGGTGATCTTGAGACTGTACTATACTTTTTTCATTCATTGTTAATTTGCTCATTGTGTTTTTAAATGCTGGCAGCTTGATTGTGCATTTCTGGTTCAAGAACTGTTTACATACATGTACTTATCCTGCTGAAACTTGGGCTGGAGTAGGTGGGAATTGGTGTTTTTATATAATTTGACTGGTATCCAACTCTAGAGGGCTAAAGTTTTTCTGTGTCTATTGGAATATAGATTGATGCTCAGGTAAAAGCAATTTACCCAGACCATGTACCGTTAGATTTAAGTATTCTTTTGCATTTATTTTGTCTATAAAGCTTAAAGGCATGTGGCTTCAATACCCGCATGATATACCATTATACAGATTACTAAATACAGCATTTTGCAAGGTTAGTCAAATCTGTCAGGAGTCAGGACTCTGTTGTGTATCATTAAAGGTAGGGGATCCCTTTTGCAAATTTTTGGAAACTTCTTGAAACTTACGAGGGTCGATCAGGTTACAATGCTGGTCATGTGTATGAAATATAGCCATAGGCTTTGCAACATTTTTGTAAGAAATGAAAAACTTATCCCCGATCCCCTTAACCCGTTCCGGGGGGGGGGGGGGGGGGGGGGGGGGGGGGGGGGGGGCACTCAGATATATTGGTGTACACATGTGTGTCCATGGGTTTTTAAATATACCCCCTAAAAAGGTTTTGTACTTCAATGAAAAAACACCCCTTAACGAGGATTTTGCGTGGTTTCTCACGGAACTAAACCCCCTAAACAGGTTTGTTTAGAATATGACTCCCTAAAAAAAAAAGATAAAACTAACCTATATAGACCAAAATTCAGGATGACTTTTTGTTTACTGACACATTCTTCACAAAAAGCAAACATACAAAAACAAACTGCAAATAGGTATTGTTTTCTGTGAAATTACAAAAATCATGAACGCCGGCATATCCGCCTGCCCTGGAGAGCGTGGCGGCACAGGCGCCACTTACTGAAAATAAAATCGGGCTGAAAATCCCTGAAAAGGTCCCAAAATGTTCCGTTCACATATTGTCGCTGGTATGGAAAATTTACCCCCTCAACGCGTTCGGCCACATTGATTAAAAAACACCCCTTTTTGTTGAAAGTCAGCATTTTAGGACTCCTTATCACGGTATGTTACACGTTCCGCATGAAAAAATAGACCCCTTTTTATGCATTTTCTTGGATGCGCACATGTACAAAATTACAAAAATCATGAACGCCGGCATATCCGCCTGCCCTGGAGAGCGTGGCGGCACAGGCGCCACTTACTGAAAATAAAATCGGGCTGAAAATCCCTGAAAAGGTCCCAAAATGTTCCGTTCACATATTGTCGCTGGTATGGAAAATTTACCCCCTCAACGCGTTCGGCCACATTGATTAAAAAACACCCCTTTTTGTTGAAAGTCAGCATTTTAGGACTCCTTATCACGGTATGTTACACGTTCCGCATGAAAAAATAGACCCCTTTTTATGCATTTTCTTGGATGCGCACATGTACACCAATATATCTGAGTGCCCCCCCCACCCCCCACCCCCCCCCACCCCCCCCCCCCCCACCCCCCCCCCCCCCCCCCCCGGGAACCGTTACAATGGTTTGAATTCAAACATTGAATAGATGAGTGTTCGCAACAGGAGATGTGTCCGAATCAGTGTGTGTATAATCCTGTGTATGGGTGCATGTAATGTGTGTTGCACATAACACTGTATAGTTTGCTGGGATATTCCCAGCCACATACATCACTGAATTTGAAAACAAGTTCCTTCACATAATTTGTCTCGCCCACCGGAGGTGAAGGCGAGACTAAGGGATCCAAATGTCGTCCGTCCGTCGTCCGTCCGTCGTCCGTCCGTCGTCCGTCCGTCGTCCGTCCGTCGTCCGTCCGTCGTCCGTCCGTCGTCCGTCCGTCGTCCGTCCGTCGTCCGTCCGTCCGTCACAAACGTTATGAAAGATAACTTGGCAACCGTGACTCACTTTTCAACCAAACTTGGGTTGTAGATGCACTAAGGGGACCTGCATGTTATGGTCCAGTCAGAGGTCACATGGTAAGGTCAAAGGTCATTTCAGGTCAAACGTTAAAGTTTACGTGCAAGACTCTCTTATGACACAAAACTCTGCAACCGTGACTCACTTTTCAACCAAACTTGGGTTGTAGATGCCCTAAGCGGACCTGCATGTTATGCTCTAGTCAGAGGTCACATGGTAAGGTCAAAGGTCATTTTAGGTCAAACGTTAAAATTTACGTGCAAGACTCTCTTATGACACAAAACTCTGCAACTGTGTGACACTGTTCAATCAAACTTGGGTTGTAGATGCACTAAGGGGACCTGCATCTTATTGTCCAGTCAGAGGTCACATGGTAAGGTCAAAGGTCATTTCAGGTCAAATGTTAAAGTTGACGTGCAAGACTCTCTTATCACACATAACTTTGCAACCGTGACTCACTTTTCAACCAAACTTGGGTTGTAGATGCACTGAGGGGACCTGCATGTTATGGTCCAGTCAGAGGTCACATGGTAAGGTCAAAGGTCATTTCAGGTCAAACGTTGAAGTTTACGTGCAAGACTCTCTTATGACTCAAAACTCTGCAACCGTGTGACACTTATCTATCAAACTTGGGTTGTCGATGCACTGAGGGGACCTGCATGTTATGGTCCAGTCATAGGTCACATGGTAAGGTCAAAGGTCATTTCAGGTCAAACATTGAAGTTTACGTGCAAGACTCTCTTATGACACAAACTCTGCAACCATGTGACACTTATCTATCAAACTTGGGTTGTAGATGCACTAAGGGGACCTGCATGTTATGGTCCAGTCAGAGGTCACATGGTCAGGTCAAAGGTCATTACAGGTCAAACGTTGAACGGTTAAAGTTTACGTGCAAGACTCTCTTATGACACAAAACTTTGCAACCGTGTCACACTTTTCAGTCAAACTTGGGTTGCAGATCACTAAGGGGAAGTGCATGTTATCATTCTGTTGGACTTCACATGATAAGGTGAAAGGTCATTGGAGGTCATATGTTACAGATGTTTTCAAATTCTTGAATTTGCTTTTCCTCTGTCATTTCTTGTATTTCAAACGTTAAAGTTTACCTGCAAGACTCTCTTATGACGCATAACTTGGCACATGTTGCTGCAATAGCAACCAAATTTGGGTGATAGATGCACTAGGGGTACATTCATGCTATTGTGCTGTCAGGTCACATGGTAAGGTGAAAGGTCATTTTAGGTCAAACTTTACGACCTGCAAGACTTTCTTGTGACATCAAACTTGGTTAGGGCAAGGGATGTACTTGGGGAAACTTTCGTGTTATTTAGCCACGGGTGGGCGAGACACAATCTTCCTATTGGCTTGTTTTTATGTAGGCGTCCTTAAAGGAGAATGAAATCCTGGGGGAGTATCCATTTTATGAAAAGAGAGGATAGAGAGAAGCAATTTAAGAAAAATTCCATCAAAATCGGTTAAGAAATGAGAAAGGTATGAAAGTTTTAAAAGTCTCAATTTACCTTCTGTGGTGATCCTCAAATTGGCAGTGTTGCTTTAAAATAGCAGGTTTAGAAGGACAACTCTCCATATGTGTTGTACACCAAATTTCATATTTTTCCCATTATCCCTCAAGGTGCAGCTTGTTTCCTTCTTAGCTCAATATATATCATGGGAAAATGTACTTGACACAACATATGTTGAGTTCACAAAGAGACAAGCAGCATCTTTGGAGATAATGGAGAAAATATTAAATTTTGTGTACAAAACATATTGAGAGTTGTCCTTCTAAACCTGCTATTTTGAAGCAACATTGCCAATTTGGGGACTGCCTAGTAAGTAACTTGAAACTTTTCAAACTTTTTCATTTTCGTAACCGATTTTTGATGGAACTTTTTGAAAATTGCTTCTCTCTGTCCTCTTTTTTCATTAAAATGGATATTTTCCCAGGGTTCCATTCTCCCTTAATTCAACTGAAATTTATTTGTTGATTTTTTCCTCATTTTTCCTCATTAACAAGAAGTTTTGTTATTTTGAGGGAAAATCTTATTCATCTACCTCTACAATATGACAATTCTCATAAAAAGTCAAGAGTTGACCAAAAAATTTGAGTATGAGGTATGACGTAAAAGTGGGTACCCAGCTTCGCGCATTGCAGTTGTGCTGCGCACTAGACTGTACAGTATGTATTATACCTTGCGCGCATTTTGCTAGAAGTGCGCGACAAGGTACCCACTTTGACGTCATTTTGTGGGTACCCAGTTGAAACTGGGTTACAGCTGAGGGGTCCAAAATATCCTGAAATCTTAACACATTTGGGCGTTTCCCTGGCAACACGACTTTTAAAAAAAATTTAGGTGATTTTCTGCTAATAAAATCATGCTCTTTTAAATGAACTAACATTGTTTCAGCCTTCGGTACCCCTTTTAAAGGAGAATTCAACCCAGACATCAGTGTGCTCTTAGTGAATAAAGATGACCAAGAAGAGTAAACAGTGAAAGTTTGAACAAAATCGGACAATCTGTTCAAGAGTTATTAATTTTTAAAGTTTAAGTAAACCCTTATAATGGGGATCCTTGTGTTGGCAACTTTGCCAGCATCTGTGATGTCATCGTGGACAACTCTCAATTCATTTTGTACATAATTTTTCAAAAAAATTAATTCATATGAAATTTCAAGTCAGGAATCAACATAGTTCTTCCCAAAATGCTTGCAGAATTGATATAACCATGTCATACTCAAACAACAAATCAAAAGAATTTTTATTTTCCTTGAAAATAAAGAAAATGCTCAATTCTGTGTACAAAGTGAATGGAGAGTTGTCCACAATGACATCACAGATGCAGGCAAAGTTTCCAATTCAAGGATCCGCATTATAAGGATTTATCTAAACTTTAAAAGCTCATAACTCTTGAACAGATTGTCCGATTTTGTTCAAACTTTCACTGTTTACTCTTCTTGTTCTTCTTCATTCACTGGAAGCACACTGATGTCTGGGTTGCATTCTACTTGAATGTGTTTTATGCCCTCTTGTGTTGATTTGGGGTATAGTGAGGGATAGGTTTGCTCTAGAAATCCCTGGATGTGGGTTTTTTTTTCCATTATTGAAAATCCTTTGAAATGGATAACTTGAAAGCAGAAGATCACTATATCATGCATATGAGACCCTCCATATAAAATGGCCAATAACTCGCCATGTGAGTTTTAGAGTAAACAGCTCAAATAGTGGTTCCTTTATTGACCTATAATCTGACCATTTTGGGGGATCATCTGTAATATATTGTAGAAATGCATTTCTTTCTTTGATTTAAAATTGCCATTTTGGGAGATTTTGAAATGAAAGTACAATGCCAGTATGCTGGGTAAAACTTTCTCATTAAAGTGTGTGCACAACTCAGAAGTAAAGAAGGAGAAAATTATCTCCTTTGAAAACTATTCCAAGGTTTAGTCTAATCTCATAATCCCTTCATATTCAATAATAGGGTGTTTTCATTTGACCTTTTAGTGGACAAAGAACAACAGTAGGGCACCCCTGAATGGTCACTCCCATTCACATCCTGTTTTCTATGTTATTCCAGCGATTGGCCTGCCTGACCCACTCTCATTCTCAATGTAATTTCAAAGGGTGTGCATGGTCTAGAAAAGGCAAACTTTCAAACTATGTTAAAATGTAAAAATGCAAAATTTCTGACCTGTTGATTAATGTTTTTGTAGTGGAGGGTTTTATATGTGGGGAAAAGGGAGTCTTACAAAAAAAGTGGCCTGGATTTCCACGAAGTCATAAATCCTGCAAGGATATTAGAAAAAAGAAATCATACAGCATCATTGTTATGAAAAGAGAATGTGAGTATAGGGTTTGTAAGAAAGAAGGACTGTATTATAAAAGGGGAATTATCAAGGGAGAGAAGACAGTAGAGAAGAGAAGAGAAGGATTAAGGAAGGGAGGGGTAAAAGGGAAAATTCAAGGTAGAGAGGGAGGGGAGAAGGAGAAGGCAGGAGAGGTGAGATGGGAGGGGGAAGGAGGGTGGGAGGGAAAATCAGAGGGAGAGAGAAAGGGGAGGAGGGAGGATAGGTGAGATGGGGGAAGGGGAAGGAGCGGGAAGGAGGGTGGGAGGGAAAATTAGAGAGAGAGAGAGAAAAGGGAGGAGCGAGGAGAGGTGAGATGGGGGAAGAAAGGGGAAGGGGAAGGAGAACTGAAAGGGAGAGAGAGAGAGAGGAAGGAAGGGAGGGAGATGATAGATATGAGTAAATAAATGATATGTGTGTGTGAAGAGGAGATAGATCAATAAAATAATTGGTTAATGATATGATCCCATCATGTTATTTTGGATTTCATTTCATTTCATTTCATTTTTTTTTCCATTTTCAACTCAGATATAACATACATAATTTTCAACTCAAAATAACATACATTGTTGTATAACATACAAAATAATTACATAATCATAACATAACAATTATTGTCAAAGTGAAATTTTACAAATTAAGTATATAAATAATCTTCATTCTCTTTAATCCTTTCTCTTTAATCCTTGATTAAAGAGAAAGGGAGGGGGAGAGAGAGTGGGCATAGAGAGATATGGGAGTGTGGAATAAAAAGGAAGTAGGGTTAGCAGTGAGGGAAGGAATGGAGGATTGGAGGGATGGAAAGGATAGAAGGATGGGAGCGGAGAGAGAGAGAGAGATAGAGTTGGGGGATGCAGAAAGGCAGGAGTGCAGAGAGGAGAGGGAGGACAGAGGTGGCAAGGGAGGTAGGAAGAAAAGACAGAAAGAGGCGAAGGAGGAATTGAAAATATTAATACCTAGATGAGGTGAATAAAAGGTTAAAGGGTGTACCCAATGCTGAAACAATGTTAGTTCATTTAAAAGAGCATGATTGTATTAGCAGAAAATCATCTGCCTAAAATTTTTTAAGAAGTTGTGTTGCCAAGGAAACCCCCAAATGTGGTAAGATTTCAGGATATTTTTGACCCCTCAGCTGTGACCCAGTTTCAACTGGGTACCCACTTTGACGTCAAAATGACGTCAAAGTGGGTACCTTGTCGCGCAATTCTAGCAAAATGCGCGCAAGGTATAATACATATTGTACAGTCTAGCGTGCAGCAAAACTGCAGTGCGCGAAGCTGGGTACCCACTTTTATGTCATACCTCATGCTCAAATTTTTTAGTGAATTCTTGACTTTTTATGAGAAAATAGCCAAAATGCATTGATTTCGATTGAAAATCATCAAATTTTAAATGTTATTCTTCTTAGAATTCTATTCTCGATCATATATCAAAAAAAGATTTACCATTGTGTAATCACTTTAAGAGAATGAGATACGGTAGTCATTGGTTTGACCTGAAGTTACTATTGAGCAAATGCTTCATGAAGTGCAAATATAGGAAAGAAGAGGGGTAAGAGGAATGATAAAGGATGTATGTCAAAACAAAGAAGGTAATTTGGCATATATGAGGGAAGATTTCCCAGGCCAGAAGGGGGGTGGATTAAATAGATTCGATTATGACAGGGACATTGCATGTAGATCTATGCATCCTATCTTCACTTGATGTGCATGTGATAGGAATGTGATCGGTTGCGTGCTCTGAAGTGAGGTCATTTCACATCCAGTCAGTGCCTAATCTATTTGGGTTTTGTTTTTCTGCTTTCGGTAGCTCGATAATTACTCATCAGATCATATGGGGAAAGTCATTTGCAGATTTCTGTCAGGGTTGCGGAAGGAATAAAGAGAAGCTGTATTTTTGCAATAAAATAGAACAACAAGATAGTTCCCAGGCAAGGATGAGCAGTCACGCATATTTTTCCAACTGGAAATATTCCTGCTCCAGTCATGTTGAAATAAGCAAACAAATTTTTTCTGTAATTCTTCAGTGATCTTTGTCTGTCTGTCTGTCTGCCTGCCCCCCCCCCCTCTCTCTCTCCCTCTCTGCTCTCTCTCTAACTTTTTGTCCAGCTGTCTCTTTTGTGGTGATTTCTAATATAAAACAGATTCTTTGTTTTAAAAAATCTTTGGTTTTGTTTTATGTATTACTTCCTCAAGGCTTTAGGCATTTTAAAGTGTACTATTCACCAAAAGACATTTTACTCCCTATATTAGGGATTCATTGGGCGATTTCACTTTCATTGTTGGTGTTCAGTGTTAGTGTTTATTTTGCCACGAAATCATGATCTAACACTGACCCTGAAATGAGACAGAAAATTGGTCAGTGTTAGATGTTGACCTCTGATTTTGTGACATAGTTCCGGTCTTTGGTGTTTAGTATTGGTCAAATGTCATCTGCTGAACTGAGCAAGACAGTTCAGTGTTTCAATTCATATACAAATTCTCATTGCCTAACGCTAAACCCCTAGGAATTCGGAAATATCTATTTAAAGGTCGGTGTTGGTGTTAGTGTTGCTATGTGATGTTTTGAGAACTTGTTAGAGAGTCTTGAAAAGTTCTCTGAAATTTTCTGTACACAAGTAAATTCTTTTCATGTTTTACTATAGATATGGACCTAGTCCTACATTTGGTCTAAGTTAGTGTTTACCAGATGGACCCTTGGATGGACTGAATCCAAATTAGTAATCAGGATTAAATCAACATGCACAAGGCAAAAGTCATGAAATTTCACAGCTACTTTGAACGGATGCGCAAAATTAGGCTGTTTGCCATTTGCACTACACCTTGTGATCTGGCGGCTAGCTGCAGGAGCTACTGAAACATTTTCTGCTGCAAGCGAGAGAAGTCACATCAAAACTCATCATTCCAATCAAGACTATCCATTTCTGTGATGTGCCTTACCACACTCTACATCAAATGAGAATCACTTTTTGAATTACTAATCTGCTCATGTAATTTCATAATATTCTAGATTTATGATTTAATAATGAAAAACAAAATATTTTTCCTTTCTCCATTGTGGTTTTGAATTGATGAACTGTGTTAGGATATTAGTATCAGCTCCTTCATTTTTAACAGTGGTGAAAGAGCTCCATTTTAGCAGAAATTTGTCTCTAAACACCAACTGCAAACAGTGGGTGTGAAATTATCAATATCATTACAGACTATATCCAAAATAGCTTTAAATATGACTTAGAACTATAAAGAGATATTGTGAAGTCATACTCTCAATTAACTTTATAAAAGCGACTACCGTCATGTGGTAAACCCATCTCTGCACGGGTACGCAATGGTATGAATTAATGTGTTGACAGAATCGAACAGCCGTTTATGGTTTCTGTAAACACCCTAATTGCGTGGTCTTTAATGTTATCCTTTATTTTGTGCAGACTCTTGTAACCATTAACCCCTAGAATTCAGGATAAAGGTTTTTATGCCTCCGCCTAACAAAGATGGTGCCAGAGGCATTATGTTTTCAGGGTGTCTGTCCGTCTGTCCCGCTTTTCTGTTAACGTGATACATGTACCTCAAGAACAGTTTCAGGCAGTATGGTTGGACCTACTACTCATCGACCGCCTTTAATTGGTTACGTCGTATCTCAGAAAATATTTGTTGGTTTTCCCTTAATTTCATCTCACTTGTGCAGAAAATGCAGCAGATTAACATCTCATGTTCAGATTGCTGACTCGTACGATACGCACGGAAATCTCGGCGACAAACACATGTGATGTTTTTCACGCGGCGCCAGTGTGAGCTCATTATTTAAACCGACCGCCCATCCTCTGTATTGATTAAGCACGTATTTATCATTTTCATTATCAAAGTTTTTTTTTTAAATAATTAAATTCTTTTATTTCATCCTAATTTCTCTTGGACTTTGGTTACGATAGCCTGTTTGATTACTGTAGGGTATTGCGCCAAGTTCCACGCGTACTTTTTGATTTCATGCACAGGAAAGCATTGCGCGAAGGTGGTCGGTTTAAAAAAAGGTGGTCGATGAGTAGTAAAGCTACCAACTGGTTTGAGGTATGAACATTAAACTTGATCTTAGTATGTATCACAATTGGAAGACAGTCTGATTAGATTTGGGGGTATGTGGGTCAAAGGTCATAAATGTCAGTTTATGAAATTCGGGTGTTAACATGTTATGGTGTGAACTTCAAACTTGGTGCGAGTGTGTGTCACAGTAGGAGTATGTTCTGGTTAGATTTTGGGGTACCCAGGTTGAAAGTCAAAGTCAATTCTAAAATTTCAGTGTTTAACCTTATAAACTTAGTATCTCAAGAATTGTTTGAGGTGTGAACTTTAAAACTTAGTAGTAGTATGCATCACCATAGGAAGATGATCTGATCAGATTTTAGGATATGAAGGTCAAAGTTCAAAGGTCACAGAAAGCAATTCAGAACTTTCATGTCTTGGCTCTTTTAACACAATATCTCGAGAACAAATTGGAGAATGAACTTCACACTTGCTATTTTGCATCACCATAGGGAGATGATTTGATTGTATATTGGGGTATGTAGGTTGAAGGTTAAAGGGCAAAAAGTTCATTTCTGTCGTTTCAGGTTTCAGGTATTATTACGATATTACAAGAACCATTTGAGATATAAACTTAAAACCTGGTACTAGTATGTATCACCAAGTAGTATTAAGTCAAACTGATTAGATTTTTGGGTAAATAGGTCAAAGGTCAAATGTCAGAGCGGTCAATATGCTTGAAAATCAGAATGTCTTAGTTTTTATGCTCTATATTATAACTATTTGTTTGTGGGACTATGAGGAGACAAAGTGATCAGAGTAATGGATCGTTAGGTCAAAGGTCATAGAGGAATTTATAATATTGTTAGGTTTTTATTCTGGTTATCACAATAAATCAAGAGTAGTTTGAGCCATGAAGTTAACTGAATATAGGCAGAGGCATGTAGGAGATGCATTCACATTCATCTTGCTCTCTTTGCTACCAAAATTGTTCTTGACCTTTAACCGTTTCTAGTGAAAACCAATATTTTCAAGTTTGCATTAATGTATCCTTTGAAAAAAAAAGGCCCAAATCCATATTAGAGAGTTTCAGGCAAATAATCATGAGTTTGTGTGTGTAAGAGAAAATTTCCTTCTCTTTGTTTTATATCGTGTGGATGATGTGGTTGATAAGGATGTAGTCTTATTGTCACTCCAAGGTTATTTCTTTTGATTATCATGGTATTGATAAGAAAATTTTATGAGTTGAATGGTACATAGCGGAAATGCCCAGAGATTTAAATGAAGACCAAAATAAAAAATTATGTTTAATGTAAAAGATCTTTCTCATTGAGAAAAATGAAGACTTGGCCTGGTACTCTGCTGAAACAGAGGGAGGAATATCCATTCTTAATGCCATTGTGACAGACATAATGCAGATCAATTTGTTTGGAATGCACTCCAAATTTGATTGGAATCCACTTCGAAGTAGCTTTTGATATCTCTTTTTGGAGTGGATTCTGCTATGTTTGCAAGTGGATATCCACTCCAAAACAAATACAATCCCTACCACATAACTCCTAGAGTGCATTTGGGCCATTCTCGGTCAAGTGTGTGACCAAAATCATGAAAAATAGCGATTCAAAACTAATTTGTCAGAATTTATCTTATAGCAGAAGTCTCTCATTTGGGAATTTTGAATAACTGTCTTACCCCCCCCCCCCCCTCAACAGAATGAAAGCAATTACTTTAAAAGTGCGTACATCATTTTACTTTCAGAAGTCAAATTAGGTCGGTCACGTGTGTGACTTCGCACAAAAATTGTTCTTACTTGTTGGTATTCAGACATATTTTTCTCAGATTTCCCTGGGAATGTAAGTTTCCACTTTTCATCACTCTATGATGGGGATTGCTCTAAACAGTTTTAAAGCATTTTTCCATAAATGAATGAACATTCTGTTCTTTCAGAGGTGAAAATTGGGTCGGTCATGTGTGTGACAGTCAAAAAGGGGGCGTTTTTAAATGACTCTGCAAGCACATCATAGTTGAGATATTGTTTATTCTTATCAAAGAAAGGGGAGCCTTTTTCATGTTAAAAAATTGTTACAATCAAAAAATTAAAACATGTTATCTTGTTTTCGAGCAATGAGGGAAAATATGATGGTCAAGTGTGTGACCAAAAGTTTCACTTTCCAGAGAATGGCCCATTTTCATTCCTGTACTTTACCCCATTGACTACCAAATTCTGTCATTGCCATAGACTTTATACAGGAGCTAACCAGTACACATAAGCAGTGCCATCATAGAGTGCATTACAGACTCCCCAGAGGTCCCTATCAAACGAAATGACTGACAAGACCGATTTTGATCAGTGGCTGTTCACGTGGTCTATCAGTGATTTTGAGCCATCTTGTCACCACGGCTATCTCACAGATGCTGTCAATCCTATTATGTGTCTGTCTCACCATGTGGTGCATCCAGCTGGCACACAAAACATTCACATGAACATAGAATGGTACCTCGTAAAATTGGACAATAGATATAAAACCTAGAAAAATATCATATTTTCCTTGAGGGATGAAGCAGACAGACCCCTTTGTTATCATAAAATTGAAAATGTAAGAACAAAATTGGGGGGATATTTTTCCTGAGGCTTATGTAGACCCTTTATCGCAATATTGGATGACTAGGGAAAAAACCTTGGAATTTTCCATGAGTGCAGACTTGGTGCAGACCACTTTACATTAAACATACATAATTCATGATCATCAAAGGCAATGTAAGTAATAGTAATTGCCCTGTACTTTATTATTCAGAATATAAAAAAGCAGTTTATCATTTTTTTTTCCTGCATCTCTATTTACCCTAATTTTCATACAGGCCTACACCCGAATTCTCAGTATTGATGTATAATGTATGGTACATTGAAGCAGCCTGGTTCAGCGTACTTTATCAGGTGTTCCCTAGTTTAACATACTTGACCTCCTCTCGCCAACATATATGTGCTTCAATGACAGGGTGATCTAATATCTTTGCTTAGCTGTGTAATGGTGTTATTTCATGTGCTATCTTCTTTTTGTTTGTTCATAGTGCTTCCGATCAGCCAGTTGCCACTTTACGGAAATACGATAGAAAAAAAAAGAAGGTTTTCAATAAATATGTAGAGCAATTTGGTCAGTGATCACCCCAGTTTAACGGAGTATGTAATGTATAGACTAGTCTGGTGGTACAGATAAAGTTATTTGGCCCAGTTATCGTAATAGATTGATAGAGTGTGTAGAGTACAGACTAGTCTTAAGGTACATTGAAAGCCCATAGGCCAGTGATTCTCTTAATAGTTTTACAAAGGCTGCAGAGTACAGACTAATCAACTTAGACCTATTGTTTGGCCAGCATAGAGTATAGACTAGTCAGCTGGTACATGAAGAGCCCATGATCATCTTAGTTTGATGGAGTCTGTGGATAGCAGACTAGTCTACTTAGTACGTGTTGAGCCATTAGGCCAGTGATCATCCAAGTTTGATAGAGTCTGGAGAACAGATTAGTCTGGCAGTACATGTTGAGCCATATCGTCTTGAGACTTGTTCAGATATGACGCCGCAAATCCCGGCTGTAAACCTACTCGTTTTTTTGTGTAGTAATTGGATGAGATATGAGGGGGCAAAAAAATAAAAACAAAAACGCCAAGGCAAGAGGCATGTGTTTTGCCTTTCAGGGGCAAAAAGCTGCGAACCAGTCAAATTCTTAAGTTAGCACAAAATACGATGTCATGAGTTTGTCTGCCCAACTTTTGGCAGAAATAGCTCTTTTATTTGAGCGATGGTGGGTTAATGCGCATTCATTACCATAAGTGGCATGGTTTAGGTCCAGGACTGAAACCTTGAGTCACTAAGGCCAAGACCTTGTGGTCAGAGGCTGAGCTTGAGACTTCTAGGTCCAAGACCCAGACCCTACAAAAACTGATGTTAGGACAATCTTGAGGCCTGCAACACGTACTGTATGATTTAGAGCAATTAGACCAGATGGAGCCTGTAGAGTATAGACTAGTCTAGTGGTACACTAAGAGCTGTTAGGCCAGTGATCATCTTATCATCTCAGGAAAGAGCATGTATATCCAAGGAAGGAGTCGGACAGATCTCAAGCGATACTCCTCGAAATAGGGTAATAGGAAGAAATCAAAGGCCTGTAATTTCCTTAACGTCTCTAGATTAAATGCGAGTTCCAACACTCTGTACATGCTCTAGGTCACCTTCAAAAGGTTCTTTTTAAAAACACAGTGGTATAGAACATGCTCATAATTAAAGCTCAAACGAAATTGTATAACAAAATCATTAAACCATATTTGTTTGTTTTATTACTTGCCTGACTTGGTAGGACAAATAAAAATTCCCCACCAGTGAATAAATTCAGACCTTACAAATTTCTTAACAAGCATTTTAGATCAGCATTAATCAGTGCATAGATTAGGGTTAAACCCAAGTTTTGTTTTGTTTTGTTTTGTAATGGTGATAGAGCTATGTTCTTAAGTTCAGTTTAGTGCCAGTGAAGTGGATTGTTGGGTCGTTTTGAACCATAAGCTCTGCTTGATTGGTTTGTAGGTAGTTTACATGTAAATGATGTCAGTCTAGGCGTTTTCATCAAGCAAGAGGATTCAGACTTTAAGTATTTTAAACTGTCAAGTGAACTGTACTTCAACTTCTTTTTAGATGTCTGTACAGGGCCTAGATGATACATGATCCTTCACCGAATGAGGTTCATTCAGGAGTTAATTGTGTTGAGAAAGTTGTCATGGGGATAAACAGTTTATGCGTTGCCATAAAAGCCACTGACGGAATAATCTCAGGAAGGATTCCAGTTCTGATAAGTAATGTTTCTTCAGAAATCGAATCTTTTATGGGGAAATTGCATCCCAATATCTTTAGTTGAGAGCTAGAAAGGGCTTTAGCCTTTAACCCTGTATTAAATATAAGTTGATTTCCTTTTGACACCAAACAGGTGAGATGATGGTGTTACCAAATAGAATTCTAACTCTTTTAAAAGAATTTGCTCTGAAGAAAACTGTGCTCAGGCCATAGCAAATTTAGAGCGGTATGAAACATTTAAAGTGTTTATTTATTATTAGGTAGTTTAAGAATACAGTTCTGAGATGGATATTTTGAGAGGATGTATTACATAACTTTTAATTAGAAAAGGAAATCTTGATTTTGTGGACATGACAACAGGATTAGCCTGATATCATGTGATCTGTCTGTAATATTTCAAATTTAACCTGTTGATTATTGGAATCTTTAATTCCCATAGCTTTAATACATGACCCATCTGGTCATCATATATAGGCAGTGGGTTAAATGCTGTGTACCTCGCATATAACCTGAAGATGACCTTTATGCTGTCTTGGCCTTGAACAGTCAAAATGTTGGTAACATACGAATCAAGCAGCCATGTGATCACAGGTAACATTGCAGGTAATGCACATGTTCCTCTGTCTTTGTCACAGTAACATTGTTAAGCACCTCACAGGGTCTTTCCAGGGGTATTTTAATCAATAATTCTATTATGTCAAACCACCTTCCATGGGCCCGCCAATTATTGTTGGATCAATGAGAGTACTCTAGTTTCAAAGCACGACTTTGTGTGGGGGATTGGTCTGTTGTTGCATACCCCACTTTGTGGGTCAAATATTGAGGGTAAATTCTGTCCGAGTTCTCAGCTTTGACTGCATGTGGTTTCATGTCATGTTGTCGATTGAATGCTAGAAGGAGGATACTTCTGTTAAATAATGTAAGGTAACATGCTTCTGGATAGGCAGGCAGTATAATCACAGAATTTTTGACAGCTTTGTTTTATAGAAATCTTAATTTGTTAAAATAAGTCTTACTGTTTTTTTTAATCAATGGGACAAACAAGAGAGGATTGCCAAAGTTTTCTTTTGGAACACTTGCAATGTGCATGACTGTTACATGTAATACACTCCAAACATTGTGGCAGTCCAAGGCTTCAGTCCCTCTCGAATGAAAAAAAAAAGTTAAAGTATAGTGTAAGAATAGGAATTTAATTCCTTCCTGCACCGTAAAAGGCCAACAATTTAAAGAAGAATGCAACCCAGACATCAGTGCACTTCCAGTGAATGAAGAAAAACAAAAAGAGTTAACATTGAAAGTTTGAGCAAAATCGGGCAATATCTGTTCAAGAGTTATGAACTTTGAAAGTTTAAGTAAATCCTTATTATGGGGATCCTTGGGTTGGCAACTTCCAGCATCTGTGATGTCATCGTGGACAACTCTCCATTCATTTTGTACACAGAATTTCACATTTTCTTCATTTTCAAGAAAAACAGAAATTTGTTTGATTTTTTTTGTTTGAGAATGACATGGCTACATCAATTCTGCAAGCATTTTTGGAAGAATTATGTTGATTCCTGACTTGGAATTTCATATAAATCAATTTTTTTGAAAATTTATGCACAAAATGAATGGAGAGTTGTCCACGATGACATCACAGATGCTGGCAAAGTTGCCAACTCAAGGATCCCACTAATAGAGATTTACTGAAACTTAGAAATTCATAACTCTTGAACAGATTGTCTGATTTTGCTGAAATTTTCACTGTTTACTCTTCTTGGTCATCTCCACTCACTAAGAGCACATTGATGTCTGGGTTGCATTCTCCTTTAACCCATTCGTGACAGAGGGTCCACATTTTGTGGTTTGGTCTAATAACTTTTGATGCAGAGCCTTAAAAATCATACCAAATACATGAGCAAAAAGAGCAAAAAATTCTACATTTACTGTGCCCATTTTGGTTGCATCAGTATTTGTTGTTTGATGCTGAAGATTTTTCAAAGGAAAATAAGCGTTAAAATCCTTAAATTGGCAATGCGATGGACAGTTTAAAATCATGGTTTTTCCTGCAAATTGGCAACTTTTTGACTTCTCATCATAATTTCTGTCAATTTATATTCATTTCAGATACACGACGTTTTATAAGAAAAATGTAGCAATAAAATAAAAAATGTTGGTGTTGCCAATTTGAAGAATAAAAGCTAATCAAATTCGGCTTTAAATAATTCCTGTCACGAATGGGGTAAACTTGTGTACTTACAGTGTGCATGTATTCATGTTTTCTCATTAGAGGAAAAATGCTAAATTGGGAAGGTGCCTTTCCTTGGAGGAAAATAGATTAGAAGAGTACTTTTATTTTTCAACTTTTAGTAAAATTCTTTTAGAGATAAACTACAAACATTGAAACTGATAACTGTTCCTTTTATCAAATATGATGATGTTTTCTTATTTTTCCTGAACATTCGAAATTGATACCCCTGCTAGTAATTACACTTATTTTGAAAATGTCTCTCCCCCCCCCCCCCTCCTTTTTTTCAACAACATATATAATGATGATTAGAATGCTTGGATGTTCTTGTGATGCATATATGATGGGAATGAATACTGAGTGTAAGGATATTTCCATTTTGTTATTGAACCTAGAAAGTAAGAATTAATTTTCTGATTTTATCATGGCGGGTTTATTTTCTTGATCTTCTTAATATCTTTATTTTGAAGGAATCGATGATTTACCACTATAATTTATATAGAGATATCTCCTTAAGATATTTACATTCATTGATTAAAAAATGTTTACATTGCAGTGCCTTACATTTGTTATTGTGTGCTTATCTAGCATCATAATGCAAGAGTGGATAAATATCGAGTAGCAAGTACCAAACTTTACATCTGAGTGTAGATATAGAAGTAATAACCTTGGCAGGGCTCCAAGGGCAAATTAAGATTTTTAAAAAAATAAACGCACCCCCAAAATTAACAGCTTGCATTGGAGAAACATAGGTCCAATGTTTGGCAGTTTTTTTTTTAACTAGCCCCTTCAACACACGCACACACACACACACTCAAGAAACATAAATAATTTGTCAACCTGTGTTTATGTTTTTGTTTTTCCAGTTTCAGTTATTACGAGAAATCATTTCTGATGAAAAGGGAAAAAATCCTACTGATTAATAGCATATATTTCACCGTGCTGATATCTGTTCTCTTGGCCAGTGAGATCAGAGTTCAACACGTTCACAAAAACACCTTGACTTGTTGCATTTCTAAACCCTTACCTAGTAATTATTGGGGACTTGTGGGATGCTTGCCACACTAGCCGTCTGTCAACATTAATGGCCTTGATTGGTACATTGGGATCATCTGCCAATTAACAGGTTATCACGCAACGTGTCAAGGTTTTCTCATGTTAAATGTGATATTTTAAATGTTTCGTGTTTGCTACCACATGAGAAATCATTCAGATTAGAATGTCAACATAAATGCAATAACAGTGATGTGATTAAAGATAAAATCAAGGTTTGATTTATGAAAATTTTAGCATTACAGCTCATGTACAGCTTAGGTAGCAAAAAGAATATAAGTGTAAATCTGTTGAATTTAATCTCCTATTGTCTACCTGGCGTAAAAGGATCATATCGTCGCCTGGCTGACAGAAGGGCATTAGTATGTGTGCGTGTGCGATTTTATATCCCCCCCCCCCAACTGGCAAAATGCAGAAGGGCGTTAGTTCAAGAGCGCGCTTCGTGAAAGGCACAGCGTGCGTGCGCTTTCACACCCTTCTGCCAGCCAGGGGATGTATAAAATTGCACCGTGCATGCCCGTTAACGCCCTTCTGCCAGCCAGGTGACGATATGTGAGATCATATGAAGTTCCATTCATTGTTGCCAGTGAATTTTTGTGTAAATATCTGAAAAATAAATTTGGCCACACTCTGCCCTATGCTAGGGCCTCATGCCAACCCCTCTCCGCATAATGATCATCATGCTCTTTTATTTGTTATTTATGAGCACAAATCCAGCATTATGAAATATATGTTGTTTTCAATGTTATCTCAGAAGAAAAATTAGAAAAAGGATATATCTGTGGCATTTTTTGCTTCATGAATTGACCTAGCTACTCTCAAAAACGAAATTTAAATATTCTTAGGCATTTATGAAAATTGCCATTTTTTGTAATTTTTGTTTTTGTTTTTTCGAAAGTTCATTAAAAAGGATTTCTATTTATTTACTTTTTTATCTCCACCAATCCAGGTGGTTGTTGCCAATATCCTGGAGGAGAGACGGAGGAAGGTAACTGTTGTCACCCCGGACTCAGAGACACAGCTAGAACTCACAGAAGAGCAGATGCATGCTGGCAAAGAGCTGGAGGAAGCTTTGGTCCAAGATTTGGTGGCCAAACATGAAGCTTTCATTCAAAGTGCCCAAGGAAGATGATGTTGGTAGTATAGTCTTGAAGAAGTATTATTTCAAGATTTGGTAGCCAAGGAGGAAGCTTCATCCTAATTACCCAAATGAAAAATTATGTTAATGGACCTTGAAAGGTCCCTGTCCTAGGTTTGGTAGTTAAAGATGGAACATTCATCCTTAGCATCCAAAGAAGAAGATTTTGATGGATCTGGAAGAATTCTTCATTGGTAGCCAAACATGGAGATTTCATCCAAAGTACTCAAAGGAGAAGATGACAGGGATAGTGTTCATAAGAAAAAAGGAAAAGGTGATAGGCAGGAGGGAAATGACCAGGATAATAGTTAAAGGGGGTACCCAAAGCTGAAACAATGTTAGTTCATTTAAAAGAGCATGATTTTATTAACAGAAAATCATCTGCCTAAATTTTTTTAAGATGTTGTGTTGCCAAGGAAATCCCAAAATGTGGTAAGATTTCAGGATATTTTTGACCCCTCAGCTGTGACCCAGTTTCAACTGGGTACCCACTTTGACGTCAAAATGACATCAAAGTGGGTACCTTGTCGTGCAATTCTAACAAAATGCGCGCAAGGTATAATACATTTTGTACAGTCTAGCGCGCAGCACAAGTGTAATGCGCGAAGCTGGGTACCCACTTTTACGTCATACCTCATACTCAATTTTTTTGGTAAACTCTTGACTTTTTATGAGAAAATTAGCCAAAATGCATTGATTTTGATTGAAAAATCATCAAAGTTTTAATGTTATTCTTCTTAGAATTCTATTCTCGATCATATATCAAAAATTTTTGTACCATTGTGTAATCACTTTAAGATAATTATCAAAATGGTAAAACATGACTGAAATGGTTAGAACTATTAAAGTGCTTACCCCGTTGAGCCCTGTGCCCGAGATAACTCGGGCTAGGGTCTATGGGGAAATGTGTATTATACTGAAATCAAATCATGTTCAACGGGTTAAAGTGGTTAAATTGGTTAAAATGGTTAAATTGGTTGAAATGGTTGAAATGGTTGAGATGATTGGAATAGTTGAATTGGTTAAAATAGTACAACTGGTTAAAATGGCTAACATCGTTCCAGTGGCTCAAATGGTTCGAATGGTTCAAGTGATTAAAGTGGGTAAAATGGTTAAAATTATGAGGAGGGGGATGTGGAGATGATGTAGGTGGAAAAGAGTGCTGATTCAAGCTCTCTTGAAACCACTCTCTAATCCCTCAGATCGCTATTTTCTAGGCCAGCCATTATTCATCCTTGAGCTTTCTGTGTATTGTTATAGCCATGCGAAAATGATTCATGCCAAAAGTAAAATCAAAATGTTTTCTCATATGTTCTTATAAACATCAGTCATGTCCATGCTCCAAAATTGTAGTATGATTGGACTTTGCTGCAAATTGGTTTAGAGAATATTTCTTTGAATTTCAGCCCTTCGTCTTAGTGAAGATGTCTAAAATTGATACCCAACACGTGTTTGGGAAGGTGTACATTCAAACTTTACCTGCACAGTAATTGAATAGCCAATTTCAAATCAAATATTCAGATCATATCTACCCACATTGTGTAAAACATTAAATAGTTCAATAGATTTTAAATACTTCAAAAGCC
Organism: Echinometra lucunter; assembly: GCA_029962745.1. Classification (NCBI taxonomy): domain Eukaryota; kingdom Metazoa; phylum Echinodermata; class Echinoidea; order Camarodonta; family Echinometridae; genus Echinometra; species Echinometra lucunter. Next base: position 17,935,233 of record CM057151.1, read on the forward strand.
TTAGGACATTCTGAGGCCTCCACAAAAAAAAATTCACATCCCAACTTCCACTTTTATGCCAAGTCACTTTCTGACTCTTTTTCTCTTGGGCATCTTTGCATACCAAGTTTATGAAAGTCAGGCTGAACCATTAAAGAGTCACATGACCTTTTTTGACCTCACGTCAGACCAAAAATGGAGAATTTCCAAGTATTGTGTATCATCTGTCATCTATTCTTACTGAATATTACTTCTGATATCACCTGAAACAAAGAAATAATAAAGAGCAAAAAAAAAAAAGTTTTTAAAAAGTTCAAACACAAAGAAATACTAAGTAATAGAATTCATGAGAATTGAAATCACTTTCAATTTTTTTCTTTTGTAATAATAGTTTTTAAAAAAATTTCTTGGATAAAAATTTTATCCCCAAGTACTTGCTGTATCAGATTATCAATCAAAATGTATATATAAACAAATAATTTATGTTAATTATTGTGCTGAATGAAAAAAAATTAAGGGTTTACACAAAAGATGGATTTGTGCTGTATGCACATTTGTCAAAATTTTTACAAAATTTTGCTGCAGAAATGATAGATGGAGACCATGGTGTATTTGTCTGTACTTGGTGCCCATAGTTTGGGACTTTTTCTCATGAACTACAACACATATTGCCGATTTTTTCAATACCCACTATTTTTAGTGTTGATAAACTGCATTCATTGTTCATCATTGAATGGCAACTACCGGTTATTAGAATATAGTTGGATGTCTGTAATTATTGCAGAAAAGATGTCTAAGCTGATTTGCAAATATAAATGAATATACATGCTCAAAAGCTGGAAAACATCCAGTTTTAACAAGGTTTCCTTGTTAGGTTACACCCAGAATAAAAATCAGGGCTTCTAATCGTCTGGCAGTAAATGATGTGCAGCGTTTGACAATCACATGGATGACATGTGATTATGTTACTTTATATCGTAAGAAAAAAAGAGCTGTCTACATCGTGAACAAAATTCATCATGCTGTGCTCTTCTATTACCATACTATAGGATTTAAAAAAAAATCAAATGACAGTGTACATTTCATTTCATGTGACTAGACACACAGATGTTTAAGTTCTGCAATCTTCTGATAGTTCTTCAAAACTCAAATGGTGGAACCAGGATTTTTTTACTAGAGAGCATGGGTATGGTATCTCAGATATCTGACATATCAAGAAAGGGGGTCTAAAAATCAGCAGCGAATCCAGGATTTATCAAAGGGGGGGGGGCGAAGTCTGAAATCGGTGCGTGCACCCAAAAATTTGATGACAAATTAGAAGAAAAAAAAAGAAAAAAAAAGGTCCTTGGCTTTTTCGGGTGTCTATTTTACCCTTAAAAAATCACTGACAAGTAAAAAAAAAAAAAAATCTCCAAAAGGGAGGCTGTGGCAGTAATATGTAATAAGAGTATGCCATATTTCATTCAGATGTTTAGATCTTCTGGTTTCATTGTTGGATCTTATAAATGGTGATGATGGTGATGATGATGATGTAGTAATCTAGTAGCACAATGCTTCAATTCAAAGCAAAAAGTTTTGAGAAAAAGCTTAGTAAATTTCAGGGAACATTATATGAGAATATTCTTTTCCCTGTTAATACTGGAATATTGTAAAGTACTGCACATTTACTGTGAAAGCCAAATTGAAATATCTTTCATTTCGATACATATATTAGACTTGGTATTGTGTACATAGATATATTTACACAATAAAATTCCAGTTATTATTAGATATTTGTGTGAACAGATGTCAATATATATTCATGTAATTAAATTGCATGAGGTATCGAGTATCAAGTAGAATTGTTATTTGCTTTTGTACCCACTACCCATTATTGTCTTCTTCCTTTTTTAAGATAGTTGTAAACATTTCCCATTTTGGTCAGTCCAGTGGTCGCTAGGACGATTTGCAAATAAAACTAGGGAAATCATATCAAATCTAATATTCATATACTTTTTTTTTTTTTTTTTTTTTTTTGAAGGGACATTCCAAGAGAGAGAGAGAGAAAGAGAGAAATGGGGGGCCTGGGAGGGAGAAGGAAGAGAAATGAAATCTAGAGGATAAGTAGATAAAGGTGAAAAAGCAAACATGAGAGACAGAGGGAGGGAAAGAGAAAGATTAAGATGATGAATATCAAAGAGATTTACCAGTAGATTAATACTTGATGATGGAGAGTAAGATAGAAATTTAGTGTATACGATGTTTGAAGACGATGCTTAAAGGGTTAATTTCTCGCAAGAGGAATGCCTTTTAATGGATATTATACATGTCATCTGCAGATCATGGGGAAGGGTGGCATGGAAGCACCCCCAGCAAAATTCAATTTGGCAGGCCTCAAGTGCACAACATCTTTGCCCTGCTCCCAGCAGCATCCTTATTCCCAGATCTCCACCGCATGTACACACTTCCTCTCTCTCTCTCCTCTTCATCTTGATCCAAGTTAACCTATAAAGGCTTGATCAGATGTGAGGTGGCAAATCCCTGCAACATTTTTAGTGTGCACGTCTATGGGATATATGAGGCGAAGAAAAAAAATGTCGCCGAGGCAGGAGACTTTTTTTTTTGTCGCCTGGCTGCAAAAAGCTGTGGACCTTAGAAAGTTAGCACAAAATATGTTTTCATGAGTATGTCTGCACAACTTTTGATGAATCTCTCTTTCATTTGAGAATTGACGCATTAATGTATGTTCATGAACATGAGTGGGGTGGTTTGTCGTGCCATATCTGAACACAAAAAAATGTTGCAGGGATTTGTCGCGTCATATCTGAACAAGCCTTAACTCACACCTGGTGTTTACAATTTCTAGTTGTTTTCAATTGATCCTATTGATTCCATTTTTCATAGTCGCATCATGAGAATTGGCATTTGGTGCCGAGTGTTAGGGATGGGCAAGAATAAAAATGCCATTTGCATATTGTATTGAGGTATGGTCCAAGGTGCTGGTAGTAATGAGAGGTGGAGGGGTGGGCGAGTATTTGTATGTGATTTATGACATGCTTTAAAGCTTGTTTTAGACAAGGCTTATTACCATGCAAGACAAGATTTTTTCAATGTCCTGCTTTCTTAGAAGCTGTTGAAAACGCTTTGTGATTAATGGGGCACTTTAAAATTAATATTTATCCACGTTTCGGCAATGATGAAACACAATGATGAAATTGAAAAGCTTTGAATATTTCTACTTTGTGTGTAATTGTAAAGTCCCAGCCATATTATTAAAGATTGCATCTATTTCTCAATTTAATAAATTTATGAATTTATGAATTTTATTCACAAAATTTGATAATTTTCTCTTTTCTCAACAAAAAACATTAAAATAGTGACTTTTCGGGACTAGTATTAATCCTCCTTGGCATTTATACACCATCTCATTCAATTCTGTTTTCAAATGTCATCTTCATGTACCAAGTTACCAACTCCTAAATTTTTTTCTAGAATGCCTTTGAAAATGAGCATTAATCCCTTGTAAAATTTTATCTCATGTACACTCTTTCTGAAAAAAAAGAACAAACTACAGAAATCTCTCCATTAACCCTCTCCATTTTTTTTACTTGCAAACGTATATTACCGGTATTCAGGCCCTCTTGACCAACTAGGAAATGGTTAGCTCTTTTTCACCATGTGCCAACTCTAACAGTTCTCACTGATTTTGTAAATAGTTCATACTTGGGGGGTCTCTCACCAACTTCCAAAATTCTCTCTAAAATATCTCATAAAGAATTCATACTTTTCTTTTCGTCCTCACCAACTCTCAAAATTCTCTCTGCAAATATATGGACAGAGTTCATACTTTACTCCTGAATCTTGCCAACTCTCTAAATGCTTGACAAAGTATCAAAGCGATTTTAAATTCTTTTTTGGCATATTTATTCAGCATTAATACAAAACAAAAGACGAGTAGAAAATCAAATCAAACAAAAAAACTTATTACACATATTCCTTCTCTATAATCCTGAATATCAGAAACCTGTGAATTAATTACTACAAGTAAAGCCAGGCACATACGATGAAGACATCTTTTTTTCAATGAATAAAAAATATTAGTTTTATGTATTTATACAATATACATAATGCAGCATGTGGCATGTTGCACATGGTACAAATGCCATAACATGCCAGAATCAGAGAGGCACTTTGGGTGTTTGGATCTTAAATTATGCAAACCATAATGCCTTTCTGGCTCTGAAACTAGTATGTGCATATCTTGTCTGTAGTATTACCCTCTATTTCATTGCACTCTACATAAATTAAATAGGTTAAGCTTGGATCAAGGCTATATATCTAGCACATGCAATATTACTGGTAATGGTATGCCCAGTATGATTGACATTCACAGTATTCATCAAGACTTAATGATGGGCGTTATTTCTCCAACAAAAAATACTTCAGTCAGCACATAAATGATGATGCCCAATATGATTGACATTCATAGTATTCATCAAAACTTAATGATTGGTGTTATTTGTCCAACAGAAAATACTTCAGTCTGTATATAAATGATGATGATGTCAATGCTGTGATGACTGGCATGGTCAAAAATATTATACATCAATTAATGGCAGTGCATATACATTGCTTAATCCTAATGCAATATGTCATGGCAAAACCTGATAAAATCATAATTGCATGTGCTTAACATACCATGTTAAATATATGCTTGAAAAATGAGAATGGAGTGTATAACCCTGTAGTTAGACTACCCTTGAGAGGAACATGATATGTAATTACAGAGGTATTGTCAGTCACATTCAGAACAATAACATTTGCCCCCAATATTCCAAACATTTTGTATTGCCATTTGAAACAAAAATCATTTCAGTATCGCCTCTATTACAGTTACCCTTAAACATGTACATTTACAAAAATAAATACGTGTCAAACAATGAGATTTCAGTAATCCAGTTACTCAGCAAAATAAATAATCTATGAAACAAAAATACAACTGTCTTTTCAGTGGTAAAGATGGAATGTTCAAATCTACGCTCCCTTGAATCAATCATAGATTGTGTAGGAAGATTGTGATTTTTCCACGTTATTTTTTTTGTTACAAACTGACTGGGATGCTCATTGAAACTGAATAGAATAATAATGTCGACACTTCATATAACAATCTCTATCAGTAAATTGCTCAATATTTACATATTTCACCTGCTCATGAAACATTCATAGCCTTGTTGATTAAGAACAGGCATAAAATCAAACAGTGACACAGTGAATCATTAAATTTAAGTATGTCAGCACCTTAATGTACAGTGTAGAATTCTTGAAAGGTAAACCATAATTCTACAAACAAACCTTCCATTATCTTTATAATAAATAAGTTAAGACTTAAATATTTCAAATTGAGGTGTACAGACAGCCAGATTGAAAATTATTTGCAGCTGAAAGGATTAAAGGAGTACACAATACTAATACTCCAATTTACACTTGATGATGGACCTTTTTAGTTTGTAATGTAATTTGGAATTTGTAATCTCCTCACTAGTGCAGAGAACAGAGTATCATTTGTCCATCTCCCATTCCTCTATTTGCATTTTCAAATCTGGAATATTATGAGATGAGCTGTGTACAATGGGACATGTATAAAAAAATATATCCTGAGCCATGCATGTTCTGAATTACAGTCAATGGATGGAAAACATGAATTATACTTGACTTGCACTGCCCTAGAAAAAATTAGCATGGTCAGCACGATACGAATGGTTTGGGGCAATCGATGTGCTTCGTCATAGCGTGCTCAGTCGCTGGCCACCATCTGTATTGCTAAGTTCTGAAGCAGGCAAAGTGTCTGTGCGGTCATTCATTACATCGTAGTGCACTTTGACCGGAGAAGTGCTATTGCTGTGTACCACCAGTGGTTGCCCACTCACGTTGAGGCTTCCTTTAGAGTTTGAGCGGCATGGGCAGCACCTCTTTCCCATGGACAAAAGCTTGGATATAAGGCGATCAAGTGGTGCAAGCGAGTGCATCCACATGGGTAGGAAATCCCAGGTGCGCAGCTTTACGGGTAGAGCTTGTGGACGTTTAGCTTGAAGAGTGTTGACCACGATCACAAAAACTGCTATGAGAATGATAGGGACGCCTACACCCACTAGACACCACACACTGATGAGTGAAAGACCGAAGATGGAGAGGGGCAGGAAGAAGAACATGAGAATGAGGTACAGGACGGCAAACCAGCGGTATTTTGCAGTTGTGTTGCCCAGCTTCTTGGCCAGCATGATGGGAACTTTTCGCATGAATGGGATGGGATACCAAATGATGATACCAGAGATGTTGAAGAAAAGATGGCAAAGTGCAATCTGGATACTGTTTTCCAGCTTGTCCCCAGAGCTGGCCATGGCAGCGAGAAGACCCGTCGCAGTGGTGCCGATGTTTGAGCCCAGTGTCAACGGGTACATACGGTCAAGGGTGATGACCCCTACACCAACAAGCGGTGTCAAGGCAGAGGTGAAGACAGAGCTGCTCTGGACCAAGAAGGTGATTCCAGCACCAACCAGAATGGCAACGTATCCGGTCAGGAAGGAGAATGGTCCTGGGAAGTCTGCATTCAGGGTCTTACGGATGATTCCAGCAACACGACCCTTGAGTAGGGAGTTCAGGGTCTTGACCATCATGATGAGACAGCTGCAAAGCATGACCAGGGCAATGACCAGGAGGATACCACCGATGGCTCTATCTGACAGGCCAATATCATTGAAGATAAAGTGACCTGGATATCAAAGAGAAAAAGAAAGGGGGTATTTCATAAAGGCTTATTCCATATATATATATATATATACATAAGCATGTCTTTAAGCAAATTTTAAAGAAGGAAAAAATAATGATAATGTAATTTATTTATAACATTTCATGGGAATATCTCAAGTTTAATTTCTGAAGCAGAGCGATTCCTTTTTTTTTTAATGAGAAAGACATGCTTGCTGTTCCTTGCAAAGATTATTTTCCAGTTTACTTTAATATGCATCACAATTTAAAAAAAGGGAAAGGCAAGTATTCAAATACTTACATTTCTCGACATTGACCTTCACCATCTTGGTAACCTGTCCAGAAGCCTCGGTGGTAGCTGCCATTGCTGTGGGGTTGCTACTTGGAGCTGTTGATGATCCAGTGGTGTCCCACCAGAGAGGATATCCAGTGGTAGTTGTGTTTGATCCAGTGCTAGTACCGGAGGTGTTGAAGACATTTCCCCAACCTCCCCAGCCTCCCCAGCCAGTTGCGTAAGATGGGGTGCCAGTGGTGTTGGCCATGAGGGCATTAGCAGTTTCATTAACAATCAGAGGAACCTCTTCTGTCTTGCACCAGACTTTCAGAAGGGACTGGTTCTGTGCTTCCAGCTCTCCGGTCGCAATCTTGGCGATTTTCTTGCTATCGATCTAAAGAAACATAAAAGAACTGACCTTATAGAACAGAATATATAACAATTCCAAATTTAAAAGTGCATTTGAAATATAATATTTCTATAATATTCTCTGTATTTTACTTGCAGATAAATATCAAGTTTTTAATATGTCGCATGCGATGTGCACTTAAAATGTAATGTATCAAGACTTTGTAAATGAAGAAATCAAGGAAACTAGATTAGTGTTCTTACCTGTATGATCTTTTTGGAGAATGGTTTGGTGAGCACCTTCAGCAGTTCCACCTTGGCACCTTTCTTGGTCTCGATATTGAAAGAGGCGACAATGAGGCTGGTCAGACGGAAGAGGTAACCGGTGGCAGCCTCCAGGGGCAGGAGGCAGATCACAGAGAGCCAGTTGAACATGTCATGGACAGTGGCACCTCCAAAGGCGCGGCGGAACTCGGAGCGGTTGCCAGACTGAGCCATGGAGACAATGGTATTGGTGACGGAGGTACCGATGTTGGCACCCATGATGATGAAGATAGCAGGTCTCACGGGGAGAACTGGAAAGGTAAAAAAATCATTAGATTAATAAAAAGTTAACCAGAATGACAACAGCATAAAACCAGCAAGTATAAATAAGTGTTATCAGTTCATCATTTAATTTCGACTTGATTACACTCCCTAACATAAAAAGACTGATCATGTGGTTTTTCTTCTCTTAGTTTTTGAATCACTCTGCAAAATTTATCGAAATGGTCAATAAACTTACTTCCAGCAGCTACAATGGTGACAACGATGGATGTCGAGGTGGAGGAGCTTTGAACCAGAACAGTAGCCAGGATGCCAATCATGAGTCCACAGACAGGATTGTTGAGGAGCTCGTTCTGGGAGAAGACCTCGCCAGCTTCTTTACCTCCGAGGAGACGGAAGGCAGAGCTCATCAGGTCCAGGGAACAGATGAAGAAATACAGCAGGCCAATGATGAGGATTGGCTTGAAGAACCAGCTGACAAAGACACGGCTGAGTTTTCCACAGCATGTTAGTTCTGTCAAGAAAAGAAACAGAAAACAATTGGGCCATTAGCATACAAGAGAGTATTCTCTATGACCAAGGTTTTTTTTCAAATGTATAAAGAAATGAAATATACAAGCAAAATCAATCACAATTTTCGTTCGAAACAGGATTTGATTATTTAAAATTGAATTCAAAACAAAGTATCCCATGCAAATGATGCAATTGTTCAAGATTACAAACATCCTGCTGTTCATATCAATAGTGTAGGATAAACTTGTAAATATATTTCACTAGGTAAATAAATAACTAGTTATCATGATGTCACAAAAAGATTATCATCAAAGCAAGGCCTACAAGTAAACATGATTTATCTGTTCATTCAAGGTATAGTATTCAGAACAAATATTTGTAAAGTGGAACAAAGTCCAGTACTGAATAAATAGTTGCATGTTTTCTAGATTCTTTGGTGCAACAACTTTATTTCATTTCATCAGATGCTACAAATTATTGACAAATTCAAAACAAGAAATTTTTCAAATATAAAACTAATATAGAGCACATTAAATACATCATTCATTATTTTGATTACAAGTATACTTTTGGGGTTTTCTTTATTTGTCTGCAAAGAAAAAATATAAGCCAGAGAAACCCACTTCGAGGCTGACTCACAACCAGAAGTATTACAAAGGCTGAATAAATTATCAATACTGAACATAAAAATGTTTTTCTGTTCCGGCAAGGACAAATAGGCAGACAACTGCAGTGCTAATCAATTCCCTGTAAGGATGAGGTCACTGCTAGCGCGATGCATCACATGCACATCACAAGCCACTCAGTATAAGGCATGGCTACACACTTACACTACGAATTGTGCAGGCCAGATTTCCAATGCATCTCTGTGTGCACACTTTCACACACCAAGTATTACCCATGCCTACATGGTATAGCTCACACACTCCACACAAAGCATTCAAAGAATTCACTCGTTGTGCAGAGTTAGCATTGCATAGGGGACTCTACGCCTACAGGGAAGTTACATGTATACCGGTATGTACCGGCTTTTTTCGTACCGGCATTTTAGAGCGCCACGTGGGAGAAAAGGTTGTAAAAGAGAATTCTCCTTTCATAAAGGTGTGCCATATGCAATGCATGTGCTTCCCAAGGAACGTATATACCAATGTTAAAGCATATGGCACTTGATATCATAGTAGCAGATACATGAATGGGGCAATTTAATACAAAGTTAATCCTTGTAAGACAGAGATTCTATCAAAATTCTACAATTTATTACTTGGCATGACTGTGAGCGAATACTATACTATTATTAGTACATGTATTACTAATTCTATCACATGTATGCTGTATTTTGCATTGATCCAAACACTATTTTATGGTAAACTCTGAAAAACTGAATTGCCAATGTATTAAAAGTTTCACTGATATACATCTTTTTTGTTTTGAATATCTTAATATTTCCATGGTGATTCAATTTCCATCAAAATTCAAACTTTAACACCAATCTATTCTACAGACTTGAATAGACCAGTACTGTTAAAGAATCAGAAAATCAGTCTATGATCCTAAAACTGAAATGCTGAGATTGAGAATCAAAATCTCTTCCCTTGCTGCAATACTTTAAATTCTGGACAATGAGAACTTCAGTTTGTTTTATTTTCTCTTTAATTTTTCACAATTAGTCTATATGAGACTCGCTATCTACAATCTAAGCTAAGACGTGCCAGCTGTTTTCAATGCAATCACCAGTATTAATCACATTGGAGGAAGTACAAAATTAATTTCAAAATACTTCATTCGCCTCATTATCTTATACCTCAATGTAATATCACTCAATAACTCAATATAAGCATAGACTGTGGATAATCATACAATCTAAAACCATAAGCCCAAAACTAAAACAATTTTCACTTTTATCCAAAATCCACCCTAATTTGCAAACCTCAAACGAAGGAATCTGACTTCAGACTAACCTGACACAACAACCGTGGAAATGGTTACAGTATCCCCCCCCCCCAGGGGGTTGAGTTCAAACATCTCTAGACCTATTAACCCATTCATGACAGAAGTCCACATTTTGTGGTTTAGCCTAATATCTTTTAATGCAAAGCCCTAAAAATCATACCAAATACATGAGCAGAAAGAGCAAAAAATTCTACACAAACTGTGCCCATTTTGGTTGCATCAATATTCATTGTCTGATGCTGAATTTTTTTTTAAAGGAAAATAAGCATTAAAATCCTTAAATTGGCAATGTGATAGAAAGTTTAAAATCACAGTTTTCCCCTGCAAATTGGCAACTTTTTGACTTATCATAATTTCTGTCAATTTATATTCATTTCTGATACATGACGTTTTATAAATAAAATGTAGCAATGAAATAAAAATGTTGGTGTTGCCAATTTGAAGAATAAAAGCTGATCAAATTAAGCTTTAAATAATTCCTGTCACGAATGGGTTAATAAAGGAAAACTGTTTTCTCCAATTCTTTGCATTTAACCTCTTGAGAAACTTTTAATATAGATCTATAGTTTTTTTTTTTTTTTACAATTCAACAATTTATAAACATAGGGCCTAATATGAATCTCTCCAATAAGTTTCATAACTCAGTAACCTAAGTAATACTTCAAAAGGTTTCTTTTAAACTAACCCTATTTCAGACAGACATTTGTGGCAAGCTCCACAAGCCATCACAGCTCACAGTGCAACATCAGGGCATATATTCAGTACCTGATGCAGCACTTTACAAGATCTTTAAAATATTTTTACCTGATTCATCTTAGCACATACATGTTTGTAGATCTATGCAAGAATCGAAAGAACTTCTATTTTGCCTGGAGTTGGATTAATAAACCCATCTTACCCTTGATATGAAGAAATAATTTAAATTTCAAGTTAAAAATATGAAGAAAAAAATATTAACATCCAAGTCAATATCATACATGCTGAAAATTTGTTTTTTTATCATTCATACCCACATCACATCAAGAATTCATGTCTAAGTAGAAATCTAGTCTAAAAGACAAACTTGACAAAGGATGACAAGTTAAATTACATGTGATTAAAAATAATCCTGCCAAAATAGTATTGAACTTCTAGATCTAGAGGTCTAGATCTAGAAATCTATAGTTAAATGTTCATGCACAAAATTGGCACAAGAAGCCCGAAGTGTAGATCTAGATCTATCTACCTCTTATCTTAATTCAATTTCTTTTCAAGTTCTAACAGTGTAGTTAGCACCACCTTTCACCAACAATCTCAACAGTTAAACTTGTCAATAAATAACAGATGACAATTTAAATAAATGAGTGAATGTATAATCTCCTAAAACTTAAAGCAAAGACATGGACAGTTATTTAGACCCTCTACAAGAAAAAAAAAAAGTTAGGGGGTCTAGAGTCTAGAGTCTACATGATTGCTTGCATGTTATCTAGATCTAGACCTAAGTAGGCCTAGGCTAGATCTAGATCTAGATCTAGATCTAGACTCTAGACCTAGAGTACACTATTTTAAATTGGTGAACGTACCATTCCAGGGCGTGCTCTCGTCCTTCAGTTCAGCCAGAGCCCATGGATCTTCCTCCTCTTCCTCCTCAGCTCCAGCTGGAGGCTGTTCGCCTGCGAGAAGAGTGCCATCTCGTTTCTTCTCTTTCAGGTTTTCGTCCACATCCAAGTCCAGATGAACATCTCCATTCGCTGCATCAGTGGTTCCTAAATCGACCTGAAAGTTAGGAACAAAGAATTAAACAAAATTAGACCTAGATCTATATCTAATTCACAATCAAATCAAAATAAATTTTTAGAGTTTAGGAAAAGAAATTGCAGTGGATGAATTCAGAAACATGAAAAAGAATGGTCGATATCATGTGCTAATTTACCTTCCGAACTTCAAAAATAATATGAGATTGAGTATGATCGACGACAGAATACGGTGGAGGTGGTGTCTGGCTTGGGGTAGGTATCCTCGAGGGGACCAAAAGAGGTATAACAACTTGGGAATCCTCCATATCTGGAGTACTACTTCTTGGTGGTTGTGTTGCTGTAGATTCGGAGGCAACCATCTTGCTCGATTGAGTGTCAGACATGAACTGAGAAAATACGAGAGCGCCAATTGCACTACATTCGAACCCAGCCAATCAGGACGTCACTTGGCGGAACCTCCCATGACGTATCCCTTCATTCATGGAACTAACCGCTGCAGACGTCCGATGAACATGTGAAGGCTCATGGTGTTCACATGATCGGTGATACTAGGACGAATTCATTTATTAATAGGGGTTGTTGTAAGATATTAGTAGACTTGAATAATATTCGTTTTCATTTCATCAAATAAAGTATAAATAATGGTATTTCTATCAATGTAATTAATCATTTTGATGAGTTAATAAGTGATTTTTTTATTCTAACGCTGTAATACTATTATTATTATTCACTAGATTACCTCACTATATAATCGATAAATCCAATCTCCCGTAGTAAACACTGAGAGGAATTTGAGCACGTGTAGAGCAAAAGATAATAAAGGGTACAGTAGTAACCTTTTTTGTGTACAATACGTGAGGCTAGGCTAGGCTCTATATTGGCGCGCGCCCGTTATCTGTGGAAAGTAGGAAGTATGTCTCATATATTCTGACTGCAGTATGTGCGGAATAGTCAGATAGGGGGAATAATAGAAGTGGATTTCATCCGATTGTTTACTTTGTAGTAGATCTAGAAAGGTTTCCATGAATGAACCGTTACATATTCAGCAAAATATATTCACAGTTGGTTATACAATATGGGGGGGGGGGGGGGGGGGGGTAATTATTAGCACCAAATCACAGCAGTTGAATATGATCATATTCTTATTGACTGGATGGCCATGTATAGTCAGTTTTCATTACGTAAGTAATACATGGTGTTATATTCATGAATTAATGTAAAATGCAGTTTTTGTCAAAGAATAATGTAAACTGACAGACGCGTGCTCCTTTATTTCATTTCAGGAGAATAGGGCCATATTAAATCCATATGCTACAAATCAAGCTATTAATTATCTAGAAGTTTGGACCTTTCTAATTCATTTTTTACAATACAATTTTATATAATTGTTGATAAATGCATTACAATTGTGACAACCTGTAGCAATATATAATTTTTAAAAATAACTACGTAATTTTCAAATGTCGAAAAAAAATTGAATACTCTATATAAGCCTACATCGACATAGGTAGGTTACACACAGTTCCCTTTTGAATTTTGAACTGTGTGAGAGATTCGCGCTAACTGGTGAATGGGGGTTTCGTTTCTTTTGTCAAGTGTGTGCACATGTGATTTGTGAATGAACTGTCTTCGCCATTCACATGCGCATAAATGAATGACTCTGGTGTGTAAGCAAATTTATTGAGCATACAGGGATGATGTCGGGGTCTAGGGGACCAGTAAAGGAACCGGAACAAGGAACTGTGTTCGATCAATCGCTTCCTTTATTATATGAAAACAAGAAATGAGCATGCTGAGATGTGTCAAGTAAAAAAACATAACAGCACCAACAAGGAGGGAAAAGTAACTTCTTTTCGGGGATTCTATGCTGATAAAACTTTATTCTGCATGATTTTCCAAATCAAATTTATTGATTTCCTTATTTTCCCTTCTTTTCTAGCGTATTTTTTTTCTTATATCATTTTTTTGTATTTGTATTTACATATTCATTCATTTAATTATACATTCACGTACTCAGTTTTATGAATTCATTTATTGTTTTTCTCTCTCTGTCCCACCCCATTTCCTCCTTTTTTTAGAAAGAATATATATACTAATATAACATGTATTTTCAATATAATTTTCCATTTGACGGCGAATGCCCCATTCATAATTTTGTCAGACAAGATCACTCTAAAATGATTAACAGTTTGCATCTTTGATGGTAGAACAATGATCAACAACTTACTACGGGTCTATATTTTAAAGGAATTTTGGCGTGTTTAAAGTAACTTGGCAGGAAATTTTAGGGGAAAAAACACAAAGCTGTTTTTTCTATTTAAGTCTAAGAGATACCCCGTGTCCGGGTAATTCATCCGAGTACAAAAATTATATTCCAACAAAAAGGCAGTATTTTAGACAAACGAAATACACATTTTGATTAAAATTTGATTTCGATTCGTATACGCCTACACAAACACACTATATAGGCCTAATATATGGCGGCAACAAAAGTACAGCACACTGCATGCTGATCACATGTCATAAACCACTTCTAGTACTATTTATAATATTCTAGAAAACGTTATGAGCTTTAGTTTTGCGCTAGAATATATTCATGCAGATGATCAGATCGCATAACTATTCAATCTTACTAATGTAGAATCCACTCTTACATTTTTCAGAAATATCGCAAAAAAAAAAAGAGTCCTTCAATTTAATTGTTCAGTACAGCCAACATACTCTATACTGAAAGGCTGCACTATACACCGAGGTTCTGTGCTCTGTATATGCCACAAGTGCAGCATTCTCTACTTGCTAAGTAGCTCAGATCACAAACAGACTGCATGACGTCACGGTGCCGGTGGGAGCTGAGGGAAGGTCATCCACGGTCGACCTACATAGCGAGCTCGCACTGACCATGATTCCCCCTACCCACAGAAATAGAAGAAGTCTTTTATTTCTGTGCCCCTACCCCGTCGATTTGACCCCTCTCTCTTTCCCTATCTGTTTCCCACTCTCTTTTTCACACATGCGCACATTTGATTTGATTTGATTTAATTTATTTTTCCGTTTCACAATAAACATTATAAAAAACAAAATATACAAATTCAGTAATTTCGTAATTACATAACCAATTTAATGAAACAACATTGTAAAAAAAAAAGAATTACTAGGCGCTTTCACACCTACCCGATCAGGAAAAATACCTGGTATTTTCAGATCGGGTATTCTACCCCGATCAGAAAATACCAGGTATTTTGCCAATGTGAAACCAAATTACGCGTATTATCCCCGTTAGAAAATACCCGTAAATTAGTAGGTACTTTCTCAAAATTACGAGTACTTTCTCCAAGGTCGCGGGGATTTTTGTAATGTGAAAGCAAATTACGAGAACTTCTATTCCATCAAGCACTGGTGCACGAACCGTGTACTGTACTGTGTGTACCGTGTACGTATTGGACGTCGTTATCGTTTGTGTACCGTACAGTCTGGATTTGAGAGTTGTATTGTCTATTTCTAGCTACGCCGTTGTTTTTGTAAAGTTCTGTTCCCCTTTCGTGTTTTTTATTTATGATTTATTCTGATATATCGATACGGTTGTATGTCATCCTCTGATCATCGCTGATAGCGATGTGGAGGGAGGAGGAGTGGCCTCCTCCTCCTGCAAAATAAATAGTTATGCGCATGCTCGTAACTTCGAGAACTTACCCCGAAGAGGTCTGGCTTCGGGTAGGTGTGAAAGCGCAGAACAATTAACGGGTATTTTGGGGCCTTAACAAGTTCTCGTAATTTACGGGTATTTTTCCTGATCGGGTAGGTGTGAAAGCGCCTACTAAGGAACTGAACGAAATAAAGATGACCTTACTGAAAAACAGTAAAACGGAGGGGCAGGCTAAAAGAGCAAAGCTGGTGCAAGCCCCATGCATCAAACCCTCACGCTCTCTCCCTCACACATTTTTCTCTTACCCCGCCCCCTTTTTTTTTTCCTTCTTTTTCTTCTCATAATTTCCTTCCACTTTTCAAGCCGGAGATGTAACTCTATGGTCAAGCCATGGATCCTACTATGGTCAAGCCATGGTCTATGTACATTGTTACCATGGATCCTATAGCTTACTACAACTACTTGTTTCAAATTTTGAGGTCCCCATCTACACCATACAGCTCCGGGTTTCTATGATATACCCCCTCCCGCGCCTCTACCTTTTATTATCCTTCCCTTCCAAGAAGTGAAAAGGGATGGAGTTATACTTGAGGACTTATCCTCACTGTGTGTCAAGATAATGAGCATATCGATTCTGTGCGCTAAAAAAAAGCAAAAACAAGTGAAAATGAGGTCCGTGTATTGTGCTATGTTGTCGTCATCACTGTCTTTGTACAATACGCCGAATCACCCTTTTAATGTATACTGGATGGATTACCTCATCGTTTTGCCTCAAAGAAGACAAGCCCCCGACAGTTTGTTTTGTTTTGTTGTGTGTTTTTTTTTTTTTTTTTGGTTTTTTTTTTTGAGGAACTGACAAACAGAGGTGTGGGATTATAATAACGCATCCTTTATGCAAGCATTACTTTCGCAGAACACATAGTATCTTTCCAGGTATAAGCCTAAATTACATATGTCTTTATTATAAGAAGTTACCAGGAACTCGCCCTCGATTTCTTGTGACACTTATTTCTTGGAGATCATAAAAAAGGTTCAGATGAACAAAATAAACAACAATCGTCAAAATTTGCAAGAAGGAACAATAAAATGATAATGATAATGATGATGATGATGATAATTATAATAATGATGATGATGATGATGATGATGATGATAATAATAATAATAATAATAATAATAATAATAATAATAATAATAATAATGATGATAACAATAATAACAATAATGATAATAACACTATCTGCGACTTAAGGGGACGGTGGTCTAAAACTGGGACTTATAAGGGCAATTCCATGATGGTCACGTGGTGGTCACCTCAGAAGACCTTATTACCTCATTTTTCGGTATCATTTTGCAATAAAGTGATGGTCTAAGACTTGAAATCTAAATTAGAAGATAAACTATAAAAAATATATATATATCATCATATTACATCTTAATAATGATTGCCGGATTCCCCTTATTAGACTACACATGATAATAACGACGTAAAATAACTTTAGGCGAATGATGTTATTTTCGATAGGCCTACTTTGAATTGATTAATGATATCAACTTGGAAAATATCAACATAAAAAAACCCCACCCTCTTGAAAGTTAAGTTTTGTTTGTTTGTTTGTTTTGCGTTTTGTTTGTTTGTTTGTTTGTTTTTGTTTTAATCAAAGTACAAGAAGATGAGATAAAGCAGATCGGGCGAAAATTTCAACGAAATCGGACACGGAATATGATAATTTCTCTACTATATGATTTTTTTTTACACTACCATAGCTATAAAATTATAAATGACATCATTTTGTGGACAACTCTCGATATGTTTTGCACACACATAAGAAACTATTTTAATTTAGCTTCAGATTTGCACATTTTCTTAAGCAACAAACTCAAGATATAGGAGTGTTTTACCCACTATAAGGACAATGAAAGGATTCAAGATGATAAAGAATATGTGCAATTCTGCATGTGTACATATAATTATTGAGTTATCCACATAAATATATATATATCACAATAGTTATGGTGTAAAAACAGAAAATTCATATACTATGTACATTTCTTATTCCCAGTCCCATTTCGTTAAAAATTTCGCATCCATTGTTCGTAGTCTCGCCACATCAGACGTTTATCGTAACAGCAAAGACAATAGCTGCATCTTCCGCCTAGAGTATAGGCTATATAAGCGTTTGCAGGAAGTATTTTTATTTGATTCTGCACCGCTGAGTAGATTGTGTTTGTGGTTGCACCCTCCGACTGATCAAAATAAGCACGCCAGACGGGCCTTTACATAATTGGGCATTCATGCCTAATACCTAACAAGGTAGGTACAGTAGGATCATTTTCTGATGACATTGCACGGAGGAATAGGTTCCGTAAAAAAAAAGGATAAACTTGCTTTTGTTAGGATAAGAATGCTTGTACATGCAAAGTCTTCCCATCTCCCTGGTCTTCCAAAGGCACGGGCTTATCACGAGGACAAAAAGCCCGGCATATAATCAATAACCACGCTCCCTATTCACAACTAAGCCTTTTGTTCGCTTGGGGCGGGAAATTTGAATTGGTAAACATACAGTGAAGCAGTGCTCACAGGCTTGCATAATCCGCCTCGGTACATTATGCCTACAATCCTATAGGCCCGACTGTGTAGAAGGCGCCAAGATAGTTACATGGAATGTCCGTGCCACTGTAAAAAAAGGAGTGATCAAAACAGTCGTGTTTTGGGGTGTTTTGGGGATGCGTCCGACCCCAAAATGGTCAAAATCAACCATGATTTGGTATTTTGGTCAATCTTCACCGATATTTTGGGTGGGACACATTGGTCATTTTCACCAATCTGTTTTAAGACAGTCTGAAATAGACCAATATTTTAACAAAGTAATATTGATAAAGTTTGTTACAATCTCCGTAACATTAAGATATAATTTTCTTCCATGATTAAATGTAAATGGTAAAAAAAAAAGGGGGGTCAATTAATGACAAGTTTTATAGAGAATGAAGTGCCCTGATGAATATTTTTTTCTATATAACTGCATAATGTCTAAGATTATATTGACTTCAAGATAAGAAATCTTACTTTGATCATGTTGATTTCAGCTTTAGGTGAATCCAAAATATAGGCTAAGGAAAAGCATCATTATCTGGAAAGCTATTCTAGTTGGATAAATGCCAAGTGCATGCATGGAAACTAAAAGTGCATGATATTATAGTTCTTTCACCTTGCAGTAATGGTGTGTATATAGTTTCTGTTCACTGATCAGTTCATGTCTATCTAAAGTGTGGCACGTGAATGACAGACGATGATAACATGACTGTTATCTCTTATATTGGCATGATGTTTATTTGTAGGCACAACACAGTTTCACTTCCCCTTCCAGTGCCAGGTCACTCTTATGTAGGCCTACCAAACGGTCAGAAATGAAATGAGGACCGTATGCAGGCTATAAGTTTTGTTTTTATCTTAATGTTGAAACAATATGAAATGGAAAAATAAATAGGTTTATAAGGCACTTGTCGATTTTTTACACTATATGTAACCAAACTCTAATTTTAGCCCTGGAACAATAATTTACTTATAGACTTTATAATAACCCAACCCAGTTGGACCCTACAACTTTATCCCTTTACCGTATAAAACACAATGAACAAAATAATAAAGCTCTGCAGCAATCGGGAGTCTGATGCTGTTAATAAACATTTCATGTCCATAACAATATTCATGAACCTTAGCCTAATTATGACAATGACGACTGGTTTTTGTAGATCGTCCCGAGAGATCGTCTTTGCTCATAAGAAAAAAATATTCGTCATATCCTGCGTTTGACAAGCTAGCCATGTTTAATAGGATGCAGCATGTATAATGACTAAGCATTGTGCCTCACGATGTCAGTCAGCCTAATTATTCATTTGAAATTTCATTTTTAAAATGACGTTCAAAATTGACATGATTTAAAAATTGACGTGTCGAAAATGACATGTTTTAATTTTTAGGCCTTGCTGAATTTTTTCTCTTTTTTTTTTCTTCATTCGGGAATTTCCCTAGCTACCTTTAGCGAAAGTAGATTATATAGCTGCATGTCAAACATGCCTGCAGTCGGGCTAGCTCCATATACTGTAACTGCTTGCTATTCGGGATTTGATCCTAATAATGAATAATTTCATTCATTTTTTTGTTCATCACTCCGATAATTATGTCTCGTATAGTCGGTCAAGTCAAGTTACCTTTGATTTTTTATTAATGTTATGTCCTGTTTTATATATGTGTGTGTGGGTGTGTGTGTGTGTATGTGTGTATGTGCGATAAATGTTGAAATCATAATGCTATTTCTTTTTCAATAAAACGGACTAGGAATTTTCGACACATCAACTCACCCCACCCCCCCCCCCCACCTCCCAAACAAAAAAGTGTGTTCGTAGAGTGGGTGTAATCTGAATTTCTAGAAGTATCTATCTATAAACTTAAATGTTGACTCTAATCAGCGAGGTATTTACTGAGCAATTTAAAAACAAATATTCGACCCTGTTGTAGGCCCTTTGTAATACCTCGTGCAATACCTGTTCTAGAATTCCGATTGGATTTCATTCGACGATTTGCGCATGCGTACATGGCTATCACAATGGGCTCGATACAGTCATGGCGTCAATGTTATTATTATTCAAGCCTCCATGTGACATTCATGATTAGATCAAGAGAACGACATCTCATTTTGGCAATAAAGGAGAGTACTATACTGTAAGCAAAACAGTATTGGAAGCTTAATAATTGCATCAGTATAACGCAGGTATTGTTGATAATAATTAAAAAAAAGGATTAATGTTTGGACTTCTCGAGATACAGGTCTGTTGTGGCAATCAAAATAATCTCTGCCAATGAGTCTTGTATTATAGGATCACTTCATTTTCGGGTGGAATCTCACGCTAAAAATAGTGGATTGCACTCTCAAATAGGAAATTAAAACACTATAATGTACATGCATGCATGCATTGTGGTAATCCCGGGACAGTGGGGGATATTATCCCGAATTTTAGAGGTTGGAGTGGCGTTTACACCCTCGCTTTTGAATTAAAAAGGAAAAATAAATTATTGTCTTCCTTGAAAAGTGGGAGTATAATTATTATACACTCTTAGAAAAATGTACCAGTTAGAACCGTTTTTTGGTCCCGTATTTAGAACCCCACAGAAAAGGGGTTCTATATTCTTTACAAAAAGTCAAGAACCCCAAAGGTTCCTTGTATGGTTCTAAAGACCCCTTCTGAACCTTTTAGAGAACCTTTAGAGGCTAGTAGTAATGGTTCTTTGTAGAACCTTTAAGGGTTCCAAAATAATGTGGGACGACAAAAGGTTCTGATCATCACGCCACCCTCTCAGCCTCTCTCCCTCTCTCTCTCTCTCTCTCTCAAAACTAAAAACAGGAGGGGGGGGGTATGAGTAGTATATGGTCCATCCCCATCCCGCGGGATTTATTAGGTCAATGTATATAGTAGGCCAAGTGATTTGAATATTTCGATCAAAGTTGTTAAACATTAAATAAATCATAGACGACGGTTCTTGTCGTATAAGATTTCTATTTTGAATTAAAAACCAGAGTTAGGGTTAGAAAGTCCTGATGATATTCGACTTTCTTTAGAGCAAACTCTCCAATCCATATTTATGTCCATAAACAAAGTTGTTTTTCATTGGTAAAAATGGAGAGGGAAGGTGGATGGATGATCGTGGATCACCCCCTCCCGCGGCTCCTCCTCCTCGCTCGAACAGATTTACGCCTGTGACGAAATTTCGGGGTGGATTGCATGATATCAATTTTACTTAAAGTGAATTTCACTATTTCAAGCATGTATTTGCGCTCCGGTATAAATCAGTGCTGTGTCCGAATCCGAGATGTAAAACCCGAGTCCGAGTCCGAGTCATCACTTCTGAGTTCGAGTCCGAGTCACAAGTCAAAAAAAAAAAAAAAAAAAATCGAGTCCGAGTCACAAGTTAAGTTCACATTCAGTGGCGTACCGAGGGTCAACTCATGGGGGGGGGGGGGGGGGGGGGGAGAGGGCACCGAGCATACCCATACGCAGTATTTTTTCCAGGGTGGGGCGAGGCGCGTAAAATTTTCGAAGAAATACAAAAGTGAGGGAGTGAAGCGACCGAGCTGGTGCATGAGGGCGCTTTTGTATTTTTCAAATTGAAATTGAAGGATCTGGTACATTCTTTTGGTGGATTTTTTTTGACAATTTTCAGTAAAGAAAAATGTTAAGTATTAAAAATTTCGGGGGGCAACCTCCCCTGTCCCCTGTGCGGGTGTGTGTTCGTCAGCAAAATACAGTAAATTTGTGTGTGTGTGTGTGCGTGTGTGTGTGTGTGTGTGTGTGTGTGTGCGTCATTTTGGGTGAACCTCCTCGCTGCCCCAAAACTTTGCTAATTCGCTTCTGAAATATGATTGCGGTGCCCGAAATCCTTCTGTTTCTAGCTTTTCCTAGCGGGAGTAGCGGAAAGGATAATTTTTCATTGAATATGACCGAACTGTCCCAACCCAATCTCATCATACAAACCATGAATTAGACCTTTTGTTTCACCTTTAAAGGTATACACAATGAACTAGGCCTGTTGTTTTATCTTTAAAGGAACACGGTGAATTAGGCATGTTCGATGAATTGGGCCTGAAAGAAACACGATGAATTAGGCCTGTTGTTTTAACTTTAAAGAAACACGATTATTCCTGTTGCTTTAACTTTAAAGTAACGGAAAGGAAGACAATGAATTAGGCCTGTTGTTTTACCTTTAAAAGAGCACAGTGAATTAGGCTTGTTGTTTCTAAGTATACGAGTTTAGGTCTGTTTTTGTTGTTGTTGTTGTTGTTGTTTTACCTTGAAAGGAACACACTGAATAATTAGGGTTGCTATTTTTACCTTTAACTAATTTCACTGCAGGTTGGAATTATTTCCTTCCTTGAGAATATTCAATTAACGATAAAAGACCCATGTTTACAAATTCCAATATTTACTTTATTATCAGA
>CM057151.1:17962960-17972042 GCA_029962745.1 Echinometra lucunter
CATGCTCGTCGCAGGATGATCACATGAGCAGCTTAGACGACCTCAATCTCGAGCCGTGATCGAAAACAAAAGATGACGGTTGACGTAAGTAGCTGCATTCATGGTCCTGCCTCCCCATACCATGGTCGGCTTTTATTAGTCCAATAATACTCACGGTAAGCACGGCAAACATACCGTACACCCAAATGAGTGACATGGGACTTATAATGAAGAGAGTCATGGCGTAGCGACACACTAGACACAACAAGGGAAGGGGGGGGGGAGCACTGGTATTTATGAGCGGGTGGACATCAAGTGCGCATCGATGAGGCAGTCGATTTTAGGGTATAATTTACGTAAGATTCTATCATTATCTTTTCATGTTCCTTTGCCCCATTCCTTCTTTAACTTTTCTTTTCTTTCATATCCTTTCTTCTTTTTTCTTTCTTTTCTTTTTCCCCTAATGTTCCAAAGAGCCAAGGAGCGGGGGGGGGGGGGGGGGGAGGGCGAGTGTCTCCATTAGCTTACTCCTGATGAAAAAGCATGGAGGAAAACACAGTGTGGCCTATTATGGCGGGAGTGAGAAGTGAAATTAAAATTGTCACCATCTTTTGAGTGGGACAGGTGGAAAGAACCGATAAAGGTGAAAAGCAAACAATTCGGTTATTACATTTTAATTTTGAATGTTTTTGAAAAACTGCGGGAGGATAATATAAAAATGGTATATGACGTACATGATGGGGGAGGTGATGAAACCGATTTCATCCAAAGATTCTTAAGTGATTTTAAAGAGAAATTATGATCAACATGACCATACAGCTATATAGGTAGCCAAGAAAATAGGTTATTAATACAGGCCATATTATCTTTACGAACATCCTCATGCACCCGCTCGCAAGAACGAAATATAAATTCGGATTGAATAATATGAATACATGTGAATAGACTCGAAATAACTGATTTCAATTTAATTTGATTTTTTTTTGGGGGGGGGCTGATATTTCTGTTTAACAGAGCAATAGTCTTCATGCTTCGATACAAGCTATGAAATCTAAGAAAGCATACATGTATAACCATATTTGGTAACTACTTTTTAAATTCCTTACAGCCATTCGACAGCATGTCAACGAAATCTCGTCAAAGCATTTTATATTGCCATTATCACACGTTTGATGTAACAATGTTGAGCCAACTCTATTTATAATTGGCGTGCAAACACTGAGATTTTCCACGTACGCGCCCTCGAACATAATCCTATATCTTTATGGTTGTCATGGCAACGGCTATGACGAAGGATGGTACTTGTTAAAGTGGACGAGATGAAGAGGTTTGACGACATAAGAATCGATCTTTTGCCAGTCAAATCTTTTGAATCTTCACCCGAAGGCGATGTCTTTCTCAACACAGGCATTAATGCAATATAAAAGGTGAAAGTCAGGTTGGATTTAACCCTTATACTTTCGGCCCCCCCCCCCCCCTGTCGAATTTTTGTCGGTACTTCCTAACGCCTCAATATTTCGACACGAAATTTCATGACTTTTTTCTCTGATCCTTCCCGCACATTTTGATACCAAATTTATGGCGATCGAACCTACCGTGCGGGTGTCAGATTACGTTTACCGAACACATGTCACTGAAATTTCGCTATTTCTCTATATGACTGTGTATAACCCTATGGACAAAATCAGGAGCTTTTCTAATTTATGTAAATACTTTTCTAGTAAGTATCATCATTGTTTCAAATAGTGTAAATAATTACCACACCCACACACACACACACACACACACACACACACACACCCCCTCACACTCTCACACACATACACCCACATTCACACACATACACCCACATTCACACACAACCCACACCCACACATACGCATCTGAATCTTTACATGTATCATTCTTTCTTCTAATGTCTACAATGTTTCTTAGTTGTAAACAAATGATCACACACACAGACACACAGACAGAATAAAAAAACAATTTTGCAATGCAATTTATCATATACTAGTAACAGTGAATAAGCACAAGCATTGTTTACACACAAGTGTTATGATAACTATGATTTCTCGCATAAATTAGCATAAATTAATTAATTAAAAAAATAAAAGGACTTTCGTAAATTTAGCTATACAACTTTGTAGATTACATAATTCTTGACCCTTGTGCAAAATTTTGAGGCAATCGGGCGACCCATGGCCGAGATCTCAGGGGGGCCATAATGCCCCCCCCCCCCGGTAATAACAAGCTTTGAAATACCACGGGAGTATTAGGGTTAAGGGATAACATAATTACAGGGCAAGATTCTGATGTAATTTCCATCTTGCTGTCAACATGAAATTAAACTGAGTGTTGTTGCAGCTTAATGAAAGGTTAATCGTAGATCAATCGGTGTAAAAAAGGCCTATGTGAAAGAAATATTTTTTGTATAAACAAGAGTAATTTAATCGTTCAATAATTCACTGAGAACATTCAGAAGTTTTTTTTCTTTCTTTCTTTCTTTCTTTCTTTCTTTCTTTCTTTCTTTCTTTCTTTCTTTTTCCAAAAAATCCGTGGAGATATTTTTTTATTTATTTCTTGATTATTTCTTGATTTATTTCTTGATTTATTAACAAGAGTGAGGAAAACTTTGTTAAGATTTAAGTCAGATATCAGAACGTTATTCAAGAATGAATATTTATACGAACGTAATAAAACAAAGGTGTCTGAAATCCAAAGGCAGATTTAGTTCTCCATGCATAAGACAGTTGTCGGAAACTTACTCACAAAACAAAGCAAACAAATCAAACCAAGCAATTTACTTGTTTGCTTTTCTGTGCAGCTATATAAGTGGCACGGTGTAAAAAAAAAATACTGCAAATTTACAGTAAACTACTGGCAGCAGAGTTTGCCAGTTATTTACTATTTTTTTTTTTAAGTATTGTACATGTACTGTTTATTCTACAGTATATAAGCAGCAGTAAAATAAAGTATATTTAACTGTAAATGATAACAGTATTTTACTTTTTTCTTTTACGGAATTTACAGTAAATTACTGTCAACTCTGCTGCATGCCAGTAATTTACTGTAAATTTCTACAGCATTTTTTTTTTTTTTTTACAGTGAAGTTTAATTCTTTTTCAAGCATGCATGCTCGATATATTATTTGCATATACATGTACATAAATTTTCTTCATTATTTTAACTGTAAGAATTACAGATAATTTAACATGAAGTGAATATGAAAATATCCAGTATTGTATAACAGATTAGTTTGGGATTATTAAACCTTAAGATTTGTTTGTGTAGTCATCATTGCATCTACGGAGTACGTAACATCAGAGGGATGGAAACCATTGCGCTCAATGAACATGACTTTACGCATTGAAGGTGTCGCATGCCAACCTAGTACCTTATCCCAGATACTACAATGAGAAGTGTTGATAGCTTGAGGCATACATGGAATCCTTGGCATTGTATCAAGTCCATATCTTCATACTGCCCTACTTACACAAAAGGAAGCAAGTGACAAAGTAACATTTCCTGTAAAAGAGCAAAATTTATCTGTCATTTCCAATAACATCAATGCAAAACCACGATGTCTTGCCTAACATATCTCCTAGCAGGATGATTGTTCGTGCACAAAATTTGGCCTGGAAGAAGATCATTATGAAAATATCAATAACTCAAATTTTGCTGAAACGTCACTTGCTTCCTTTTGTCAAAGTAGGGCAGCATAGACGTCATTATCGCTCCCATTGACTAGATACTTATCTGAACTTTGACCCGCCGAGTTGTAACATTGACTTCGTCATTGTCTGCTATTATAGTGCAACCCGATTCTCCTTTATGGGAGTGTGTTTAAGTTTTCAACTAGTTGGGGGCCTTTCTTGAATTATTATGCAGATTAATTACTAGTATGATTACATCAGATGTATTGGGGATCCTTGCTGATTTTGAAACGACTTGAATTGAATAATGAATTATTGAGTTTGACGAGGAGTAATAACACTACCCATAGACGGACGATTTCATTCAAAAATTTCATGGGCGGACATTTGCCTTAAAACGGGAGGGGAACGCTTATGAAATTTTCATAAAAATAAACAAATGAATGAATAAATGAATGAATGAATGAATGAATGAATGAATAAATAAGTAAATAAATAAATAAATAAATAAATAAACAAACAAACAAATGAATGAATGAATGAATGAATAAGTAAATAAATAAATAAATAAATAAATAAATATAATAAAATAAAATAATGTGGAATTTGGGTACGTTTCCTTAAACCCATAACAGTGAAAAGTAAATAGGGTTTTGTTTTTTTTTTATTAAAGAGACAGAGTAATCAGTTTCCCCTCCTCAAAGTGACAACAGTTATTTTCATTTCGAATTAAATATGGTTTGAATAAAAATTAAAATGTATATAGAGGAGACGAATTAATATTGGTATGGGTTAAAAGCATACATGACGCGCAAAGGATTACAAACTTAGGGGGGCGGGCGTATCCCCCGTCTCTCGGGAATTTCGATCCATGATAATCTGAATTGCTTCATTAGAATCAACAATTTTACAGAATTTCTAAGTTTGTAATCTGATCTAATGGACCCTTCTACTCCATGCTACTACAAATAGGGTCCATAATACCATTTTTGTTGTTTTTTAAATACCATACCTTCCATGCTCTGCATTATAGCGCCATCTAGTGTTCACTGTTGAATGAAGCGAGATATTGATGATGGAAATTTACCCTGGGGGAGGGGGCAGTCCGAATATGACTGTACACATGTGACCACAGATTTTCCAAAACCACCCTAAACAAGTTTTATACATTGGTCAATGTCATACATGATACCCTTTTCGAGGTTTCTTTTTTTTTTCAGCCTCGTTTCCTCGACAAAATATACTCCATCGAAAATACATTTTCCTGACGTTGGGCAATGTTGGGAGTGACATCCTAAACGCACCGGAACTGGCAAAAACCACGTTCCCTCGCGTTCCTGGCCGCGCTTGTGTACAGCAATATATTTAGGTGAGAATTTTGTAGCTTCGGAGAAGACCCAGAAATGATAGCATCTACTTAAACGATATACAAAACAAGGAATTTATTTTTTTTAAATGATGGTAAAATATTATGAGGGTAAGTAATTACATCTAATAATTTTTGAAACTCATTCCATATAGGCATTAAGCAAAGGAGATTTTATATTAAATTTTTAGATAAATATCTTAAAATTACGATCAAAATAATAACCAATTTTTAGATTCTCAGAACCCCCCATGAACTTTACATCTTTCTATATTTGTTTTAGGTTAGCATGCGGAACAGAGTAATTGTGATGAAACATGATTATACCGAATGTTAATAACAGACCTTTGTCCTTGTCATTAATGTATAATACCTACATGTAACCGGATACAATCAAAATGAATGATAGTTCATTTCCTCCAACTTATACATTTCACTGTTCTTCCTGCACGATTTTTTTCTCTCGTTTTGTTATCCCTATGGGTTTAATAATTCCACTCTTTTATAGAACTGAACGATGGCACACATTCTTCTAACAATGCGTGCATGTATTATGCTGATTCAGGGTTTTTACACAGACCAAATCAACCGTCCTTTACATACTTGCTGGCATGAAGAGGAGGCCGGTATAGGAGCAAAAAAAAAAAAAAAAAAAAAAAAGACTACCAAAAAAAGGGGGGGGGGTGAGAAAATTATTAAAAAAAAAAAACAGTGAGAGAGAGAAATCGGGAAGATACTTTCAGTGCAGACTGAAAAAAATAAAGACGTTGTGCAAATTTTTCTTACATTTCACCCTCCCCTTAGGTCTTTATTTCCCCTTCGTCTCTTTCTAGAATGGAGGGGGAGGCCCCCTTGGATCCGCCTCAAAGTGGAGAGCTCCTATAATTCCCAGACATAAAAAAAAATCCGATTAATCACATTTTGAACTACAATCCTTGATTGCCTGAAAGAGAATATGCTCCGTTTATTTTTGGAAAGTAAGTGAACCCCAGTAAAAAAAAAAAAAAAAGAGAGATTACAAATAGAAGGATGGATTGAAGCGACTGAGGAAAAAAATCCCATTAAGTAATTTGGAAAAAAAAAATGCACAGACAAAGAAAATCATGAGAAACGCGTGCAAATCACATGTACGGAAAATCCTCACAGCGTGCTTTCCAGAATGGACTGGGAAAAAATGTGTGGTAGACATAAAATGAGTAAAGGAGGAAGAAACAGAAAGAAAGGAAGAGAGGCAGAGAGAAAGAGAGAGAGAGAGAGAGAGAGAGAGAGAGAGACAGAGAGACAGAGAGATAAAAAACAACAGTGATTAGTTTTGATTGAGGTGAAATGAGATACCAAAACCCTTCTCGTATCCTGAACAAAATAGTGATAAGCTCATCTTTGATAAGGATCGATAACTGTGCAGTATCCGGGCAGAAGTGCTAAAAATACCATTAGTAGTAAAAATAAACAATTAATTTTTAAAGATATATATAAAATCCATGCACATTACCACCAGACATTACTATCTAATGCTCTCTCTTTCTCTCTCTCCCCCCCCCCCCCCCTCTCTCTCTCTCTCTCTCTTCCTCTCTCCAACCAGGGTTCAATGAAAGTTCATCGTATGTATAGCCTGTTTAGAATGTGATAATTAATGTCTCCGCCAGTATGTGCGGAGTGTCGGCTCAAGTCCATGCCATGTTTGCAGATCTGTGGATGGTTAATAATCTCATGTAATAATGATGGGAAAGATGCTGCATAGCGGATTTGCCTTGCAGGGTATTTGGCAGAAAGAGAGATAAAAATGATTATGACCTCTAATGTTCGAGCTGGAAGAAAATGCCAAAATAAAAAAATTGCGGAGGCAGATGAAGGGAAATGCACATTATTATATGGCACGGTCTGGGAATAGACCCCCCCCCCCCCTCCCCGTTTGCAAATGAAACAATTTTAAAGATCTATTTTTTAAAAAAAGGAAGAAGAAAGGAATAAGGAAGGAAGGAAGGAAGGAAGGGAAAAAAGTGAATATCTTCCTTACGCTTTCACTATATCATGGAATCGTAGATTTCCGCTGTTCCACCCCTCCCCTCCCCCCCCCCCCCCCCCCCGCCCCGTCACCTTTATACCGTGACAATGTTCTGTCTCCGTATGATTAAAGAGCAAATATTATGTAGAATTTTTAAAGAAGATGAAATAATTCCACGAAGATAAAGGAGAGAGTTGATGATAATTTCACAGTTCCATTGATGATTTATCAGCATGCAAGGTGATTTTATTTTTTGTTATTTTTTTTTAATATGGAGTCGACACACAACAACAACAATAATAAAATCATGATCAGGCAGATGCATTATTATTCAAATATTCGAAGGAAACCAAAACCCTCAGGTCAAGTAGTTTTTAAATCAAAGCCAAGGCAGAATAAAACAGATCAGCGTAATTTGAATGAAATCGGACACGGAATAAGAAAGTTAGGGCCTATGCCTTTAGATATGAAATTTTCTGTTTTTGACACCATCATAGTTATTGGTGATATGCATTGTGGACAACTCTCAGTATGTTTTGTATACAGAATTTCATCTATACTTCTTTTCTTCAAGACCACATGTTTTTATTGTCCTTATTCCAATGTGGAGAAAACACTCCTATATGATATATCCTGGGTTTGGCTTAAGAAAATGTGCAGATCTTAAGCAAAAAGAAATGGTTAAATTGTGTGTGTACAAAACATACTTTTCCACAAAATGATGTCATCACTGATCTGCATGAAAGAAATGAAAAATTTCATACAGATCAGTGGATGTCATAGTGTAAAAAGTCAAATAGAAACTTTCATGTAGCCGTAACTTTCTTTTTCGGTGTCCGATTTTTAATTTTCTTATTTTTTTCAAATTTTCGCTGATGTGTCTTATTCTATCTCAGCTTTAATTCTAAAAGCTACTTGATTTCAAGATGTTGGTTTCCTTTATAAAAGAAAAAACTGTATAATGGGGTCAGTATGGTATCAACATACGACCTGATTATATTAGATAAACGAAAATTACAACTTCAGAAGCATTTGTTATATAAAATTTATGCCCCACATAAAAGTACGTAGCTAATTTGGAACCCTCCCAACTTACCCAAAGTCCAAAGGAAGTCCCCGATAAAAAATACTAGTATCAGGTACAATAATGTCATTGACACGTAGTGACACCCTGCACAGATGGTAGTACTTTGTTTTGATGAACATGTAGACTTGATTAAACTCATGGATCACAATTATATACTTCCCATAACTGTTTTAAAATATGAATTTCAAGCATGAGTTTGTTGTTGTTGCTGTTATTGTGGCTTTTTTGTGCTGGAAAAGTATAGAACTATATGGCATAAATAAATTTCAATGGGACAAAAGATAGTTGCGTTGTGTGGAATAACAGTGGTCCCATCTCTTGGAGAAATATGTGTCGAATGTGAAGGGGTAAAATACGCAATCTATAGTGAAAAAATGCTAAGGAAGAAGAATGAATAAGAAATAGAATAAAGATAAAAGAAAGATAAGGAGAAAAACAATAGAGAAGAAATAGAAGAAAATATATGGGCTAATAAGAAATAGAAATAGGAAGGAAAAAGAGCGAGATCAGGAGCGATCGATGGCAGAAGAGATAAGAAAAGGAAAGCAACCAGGACGAGGAAATTAGAGGAAGGAGAAGAACTTAGAGAAGAATATTTTTAAAAGGAAGAAGAAGAAGAATAAAAAAAGGAAAGAAAAAAGAATGGCTAATAAGAAAAGAAGACAAAGAAATGAAAATGAAAATGAATTATATAGAACATTATTCTGGAATTGCATAATCATGGTAAGGACTAACGATAAGCGAAATATGTTCAATTTATAATCGCCTGGTGCTAAAGAATAAGTCAGTGAAGACTGGAAATGCAGGGTTCTTTCATCATAACACTTAAATCACTACGAACTTGATACATTAAGTGACTGTTCCTTTTTCCTCAACTTAGAAATCGGACGCATCTTGACATGAATGAGGGCGCTCGACCACAATAGAAATTCATGGTTGGTTGTGAACACTGATCTCTACACTAGAGATCAGTGGTTGTGAACTCCAAATGA
>CM057151.1:17977542-18017862 GCA_029962745.1 Echinometra lucunter
TCTATATCCTAATTTACCTTCCTGCATTATTCCACTCATCCTTTGCTAGATTTTCTTTTTTCTTTAGCTTATTTTAATGAAAAATATTCTCTTTTGATAGTTTTATGCCCAAATAATCTTGCATTCAAAGTCTAGAAAAAGACCGCTATTGCACATATTCGATTATCTCAATACGTGACGGAGCCGCAGGACAACCACGCATGCTTTTGCATTGTGCCTCTCTGCGTCTTTCATTCCAGATTAAAATTTATTGGTAAAGGTCAATTAAATGAGTATCTGATGAAACCTTTAAAACACAGCCCTTCCCGTCTAATCAGACAACCATTTGGGACAGGGCTGAAGTATCAGGTTATGCACCTATACGTCCAAAACGTCGGAAATCTCAATTTGAAAGAAGCAGAAAGATCGGAAGTACGTCAGAGTTATAAATGGCCGAAGGAGAGCAGAGGTGGAAAATACACCGCGGTGCAGAAAGCTATACGAGATGGAATTATCAGCAGGGCAATCTTTTCAAGATGAGACGATCATGCAGAGAAACAGTGAAAACACGTATTATTGTCACTAAGGTGGGAGTGGCGTATCCAGGATTGTACAAGGGCCCTAAGCCCTTAACGGATCCAGATTCGTTCAATGGGGGGAAGGGGGCGCACATGTTGAAAAGAAAGAAGAATACTTTTGCCGAGGTTTAAGCCTCTTCTAAAGATTTTGATACTTTCAGTCATAAAGTTTTCCTAATGATATGGCCGAGGACTCCTTAAATATGCATGGGTTGAGGGCTCCCCCCCCCCTCCCCCGCGTATTGAGGGCTTTGGTAGTGAAATGGGGCATACTTCCCTCGGACATTTTCAAAATGTAGGTCATATATTTTGCAGCCTGATTTTCTCTAGTGATAATCATGGTAATACTTTAATTTGGGTTGACTGCTTCTGGTTGTATGCCGTCTTCAGAAGAAAATCATGAAAATAGAAATAACTAAGCAAGTGGCTGCAACCTCTATCTTAAGACTGTACCAATTAAAATTTATGACGAATATCTATCTTTCACGACGAAGATAGTCTGTGATCGAACGTGTTTTAAGCTTAAATTACCGTGTTATTTTTAGTTGGAAACGAATTTTTAAAAATGAGAAGCCATACCTAGTGACACCACCATGTGCTCAATGTAATCAGTCTGACATAACTACATGTACATGTATCGATGGCAATTGAAGAATTACTTCAGCGATTTCAACACTTAGCGAAAAGCATTATTCACTTATGTAACACTAATGTTACCGTTAGCTGCGTCAAATAATATTTATCATTGGCAGAGTAGGCCTATTAGTCGTGTACCTCACTTTGATGAACCTGGTTGTCGAGATTTCCGAAAAGGTATTACAGTTCTTTTTCTCTTTTATCTATTATGATTACAAATACGGTTGCTCTCCCCGAGAGAGGGAGAAGGACGGGATATTAAGTGTTTTGTGCAGGCAATTCTAGTTTAAACAAAAGATTATCTTACTTACCAGATCTATGGTATCTTCCTGCCTCGGCATGATGTTGATATCCGAATGTTATCCTTCTTAATATCAACATCACCTTTAATCCTCTCCCCAGATCAAGCGACTGTCGTCTTTAATTTGAATTGTATCCTTAATCTGCTAAGCGTTCCATCCAAGATTTTTCTTTACGGCAAATTCAATACAAATTAAGGGTTTTAGGTCAACTCTTGTAAAATAAAAGTGGAATCTTCAAACAAAGTTCCCGCGCATTTATTGTCGTCTGCCGCCCCGTCTCAGTCAAGGCTTGTCGACAGCGGGGACGAGTTCTGAAAGAGGGACTTGTAAGGCAGTTGTGAACTCATTTATAGGTCCAGGGTAAGGGGAGGAAGTTTGGTAAGGGGGTAGAGAGAGCGGGGGAACGTTAACATTGAAACTTAGATTCAAAACACTGTTTTTCCTAATTCACTCGTAGCGATTAAAAAAAAAAAGACTTTAAAAACACACTTACACACAACACAATGGTATCCGGCGCATGTATTATTTCTGACATTATGGAATCTCATTGATGTAGTCAAGGGATATTGACTATAATTTACAATTATCTGCAATTAACGTGTAAGCAATGTGAACAGACCGTTAAATGAAACATTTTGGCACAATGAATACCTCCGATACAGAAACAAACATGCTCACTTTCCTATTCTATTCTATTCTATTCTATTCTATTTTATTCTATTCTATTCTATTCTATTCTATTCTATTCTATTCTATTCTATTCTATTCTATTCCATTCTATTCTATTCCATTCTATTCTATTCTATTCTATTCTATTCATTTATTTATTTGTGTATTTATTTATTTATTTGTTTATCCATTCATTTATTCATTCATTTATCTTTTTTTATTTGTAGGCCTATTAGGCTTATTTGTTTGTTTTTGTTGACGATCTTGATTGTGCTGTGACCAAACATCCGTCACGCTGCCTGGTCTTCCGCTTGGTGCGCACACCACTTAGTGGCTAATCTTTAGAAGATCAAGACGGGGGTAGTGGAAACGTAACCCCAGAAAGGGAACGTGGCTATATCTGACAGGAAGCTTACAGTAAGTAAGAAGGGGGGAAGAAGTTGATGAAGGCAACATTTTACAAGGTAATGACGCACGAGAGCTCCAAAATGACTTCTGACTTTTCCTCTTCAAACATTTACCAGGAGTATCCCGAACGCACGTGACCTCAAAAAGCAGAGAATAAAAAATCAAAGTTGATCTCTCATTTTTTTTGGTAGTTATTTATGTGGTTAGATATAAGGTTTTTATGGGCGTGAAACTGACTTATTTTTAATCTCATTGTGCGCCTTCTATAGGTGTGATAGTTATATAATTTGGAGTGAAAGAAACTATAACACGTGGGGAAGACACGGCTGGTATATACGTGGGGAATAAAATGACCATTCGCACACAATGAAGTAAAACATACATTTGACTAGACTGCGGGATCCCGTGCACGGGAACCAGCACCATTCTTGTCGAAATGGACACAATTAGAATGACCACAAGTAAAAATGAACACATTTTCCCTAGAATTCAGGCAATTTTCACCATCGAATCGTGTCAATAACAGTGATGGAGCCAGTGTTCTATAGTCAAATATTGTACTACAGTTCTGGTCGTTTTCACTAGAATTCTGTCAAGAACAGTACTACTCAGTCTCAGTCAAATCTGACTAGACCTGTTTTACAGTGAATGCAGGGATATCATGTTTGGCATGATTTCGTTCACTCACTATTTCTTATTGTATATTGTTTCTATGGATTATATCTAAATAATTTTAAGGTTGTATCTACAAACATGAATACATTCTTTGGCACTTGTGGAGGGTACTATTATTGTTCATCTAATTTGTTCTCGAAATTGATTAGATTTCTTATTTGGCTTGGTTCCTATGAAGCTCACAAAGATTCATTAATTGGAGCGATACTGTCGTGAACCAAACGACACGGGCAAGAAATATTGTCCATTTACTTTGCTCTCGAAATTAATTAGTTTTCTTATATGGCTTGGTTCCTATAAAGCTCACAAAGATTAATTAATTGGAGCGATACTATTGTGAATAAAAATGATTTATGAACACGGGCGAGAAAGGAATAATGAGGCAGCTATAGTTATAGTCGAATTCCTTTTTAATCATAAAAATGTTACATTTTTTCTAGTAACGAACACTGCATCAGTATTGCCTCGAAAACGGTTACTCAGTTACAAGAAACAAATTAGGAGGATTAACAAGTATATTCATCATAACTACAGCAAAAGTTTGTATGTGTGAACGTATATAAATCACGTGCTCCTTTTATTATTTCAAATAAGTTATCATTTCATAATCTAAATTTGAAATACTCAACAAAGAGAATTCACATGCTGAAACGCATGACCATGCCGGAAAAAAGTCATGTGATTGAATGTGACACACCGTCATCATGACGTAAAATATATTCTGTATTCTCATTGGTCAGCTTTAATTTTAAGAAAAAAAAAATCCTGAATAAATAAAAGTCATGATTCTTCAAAAATACACATATTTTAACGTTATACGCATTCTTTTTAAGGCTCGATCTGTAAAATGTTGGCACTATGTGTGTGTGTGAGCATGCATGATAGACGCCCCCATTTCAAGCCATCATCACGCTTCCAACATCTATATGTACATGTAACCTATATCATATTAATAAACCACCTCTTGACACAAAATCGTTCTCCCTGTCCACAATTCCGTGATTTTGGAAGAGACCAGAGAGCTTTTTTGGACTGTAAAGACAAAGACATTCACACCGAGTGTAATTATGCCTCTGGGGAATTGATTTCCAGACCAGAATCTACAATACTCATGCGAAATGTATTGTGGCAAACTACTGACAAATTTCTTTTGACGTCTTCTATTGGCAGTCATTTAATGCGGCTAGAAGCCCCGATGAATCAGCAGAGTGAAAGATGGTTCTGGTTTTTGCCAAAATACAGTGTAATTTCCTGAAGTTTAAATCTGTACCATTCTAAAATAAGTCAGTAAGCCATTTGAGATATATCATTTCAAAAATACATTTGCATGATGCGCTTTGCCCTTTCTCTTTGGCTCGAGTTTGCAAAGAGGAATCAAAATATTAAGACCTGATGAAGCCGTGCCTACTTAGGTGGGGAGGCATCTATCTTTTCCAGAGAGACAGAGAAAAAGGAAGAGATAGAAAGAGAGAGAGAGAGAGAGAGAGAGAGAGGAGAGAGAGAGAGAGAGAGAGAGAGAGAGAGAGCGTGGGGGGGGGGGGGCAGGCAGACCGGCAGACAGAGACGGAGATGTGAGATGTTGTGATACATGGAGATAGATGAAAAGAGAAAGATGAAGCAGGGGAAGGGGAGTGGGTGGAAAGATACTGCATGAGAGGTAAATGGAGACGATAGTGAGAGAAGACAACAGATAAAGCGCAAGAGGAAGAGCGATATGTTGTCATCTGAGACGATAGTGAGAGAAGACAACAGATAAAGCGCAAGAGGAAGAGCGATATGGAAATAGAGAGATGAATAGAGAAGGGGATAGATTTATAATTCATAAACAGAGAAAGAGAAAGATAAAGAGGAAGAGAGAGGAAAAGAGGAAGAGAGCGTATAAGCACATAGAAAGACAGATAGAACCTTTATAATTGCGAGGATACACACTAAGAAAAAATTGCACCCTAACCGCAACACTGGCTGCACCTTTTTGGGTGCAATCTTGCACCCCGGACGAAAAAAAAGGTGCAAAAATGCACCTTTTGGTTCTTGTTTGCACCCTAAAAGATGCAACTTTGTACCTTTTAGGGTGCAGAGATTTTTGCGTACAAAAAGGTGCAACTCTGCACCCTTTAGGGTGCAAAATGCCGCTAATTGCACCTTTAAAGGTGCAAAAGCTTGTAAAAGGTGCAAATTTGCACCCTAAAAAAGTGCTCCCAGTGTTGCATTTGAAGGGTGCAAGATTGCACCTTTTTTCTTAGTGTGTACCGTTAATTGTATGAAATGACATAATCGCT
Organism: Echinometra lucunter; assembly: GCA_029962745.1. Lineage (NCBI taxonomy): Eukaryota > Metazoa > Echinodermata > Echinoidea > Camarodonta > Echinometridae > Echinometra > Echinometra lucunter. The sequence continues at coordinate 17,983,069 of CM057151.1, forward strand.
TTAAATTTGTTAGTCGCTGACGCCTCTTTTCCGTGTTCAACCGCTATAATGATCCAGATGACATTTCTGTCACAAATTCTACGAATGTCGGATTTCCGATGACTATAAAACTGACTTGCTTGTCAACCGAGAGAGCATTCCCCTTATGGAAAAACTTATTAAATGATTAATTAGTTTAAAAGTGACAGCTATGAACTCCGAAACCTCAAAGATGAGAATTGAGACACATCACCGGTTATATAAAGAGTTTAACGTTGTTGTTGTTTTTTTCCTTCCACTTGTGTGACGTAATTGGTCACCTTGTCCTGACTGCATTATCTGCAAAGCATGCGCAACGACTGAAATTAAATTTGATTAATATTATCCTCAGAAAAATGCTTAGAAAATGTTGGAAAACAATTCTTTGCCAATTGCGGGGAAAAAAACACTTCTCAGATGGTAATGATCAAGGGGCTTCGATGATATCTTTGCTTTAGTCCGACTGTTAGAAACGACACTCCAAGTATTCAAGAAATGACAACTATGCGGGTGCCCATGCGCCCCCCCCCAAAAAAAAAAAAAAAAGAGAGAGAGAGAGAGAGAGAGAGAGAGAACTTTTCTCATCTGCAGTGATTACATATTTATCAACAAAATATTGTATACACATAAACTTATCTTAAAGATATAATTATTAATGAAGGAAATCTGTTTTATACAAATAATTCGAATAAGTGCATATAGATATAGAAAATAAAAGCAAAAGGGAGTCATGGAAATCAGTTCCAAAATAACAATATATGATTTTTTTAAGATCGTATTATGGTGAAGAAAACAACAAAAACAAATATCATCTGTGATCAAAGCAATTATAGTTACCAACCTTTCCGAGAGAATTTCGGTCCGACTTTTCTCCCTCACGTCTGTCATTCATAGCTGAATTCAAAACCAGAGATGTCATCACTATTAAAATTAGTATTGGGAGTAAGTTCAAGAATCTAGCACATTCAAGTTAGTATATTGAATGACACCTTTTCGCCACCAACAGTGTACACGCCACTTTAAAAAGAAAATAATGCAAGAAAACTATCCTGCTTTGAAAGCGCCAAAACCCGATCCGCCAATGCGGTAATGCGTAGATCGTGTGGTTATTACATTTCACGGTAACATGGATATACGATACATGGTATATATCCCCTTTTGGGGTGAATATTTCTTTATTTTATCCCGAATCTATGTTGTACCTGTACCGATTTCCGTTCGGGTAATATTTCGATCTGTTTGCAAAGTGCAGATAATGTTTTATAAAAAGGTTTGCCTATATCAACGTACTATAGGACTGTAGACTGGGATTCCATCGATCTGTTATAAAAGTATCAATTAACACGATTTCCTTTTTAAAGATGTCCATATTCTGTTACCCTGAGCGGCTGAAACCAGTTATAAACGAAATAACTAGAGTTCGATAGTTGACTTAAAGGACAAAGCACTGTACAGATCATGAGTGTAAATAACTAAATCAATAACTAAATAATAATTTATCCCGATGTTTGCGAAATATCTTCATTCTTACTTGTTTTCTTTTCTTGCAAACCACATATTGGTATATGCTTTATAATCCTGCTATAAATATTAATTTGGATTGAAAAAAGATCTTTAAGAAGATAAGAATTACAATGAAACTTTACTTTATGATCTCCCCCCCCCCCCAAAAAAAAAAAAAAAAAAAAAATCGGGTAAATGAATGATTTGCTGGAGATCGGTTTGGACCAATCTTCTATTCATTGATAGAATAAGTGTACATAATATGCACAAAAACTTATTGTAATGAAAAGGTTAGGGCTCACAGTGATCATCTGATAAGTAATGTTATGAGAAGTAAAAACAGGATTTAGATCTTAAAAAAAAAAAAAAAGTGGACGAGGAGGGGTGGATAGCTTGTGCCTCTTGAAAGATTTCAATTTAAACACCCCATGAAACAAAAATTCTGCTGAAAGATTCCTTTCCTTTGTATAATCTTTGACGCACTGTGTACGTCAAGAGGTATCATGAGTAACATAAGATAACCGCAGGTCATTACAGTGGACGACAGATGCTGCACACAGGTGGTGCACCAGAAATTTAAAGGAAGGGGGGGGGGGTCTAAAAAAAATCCTTGACCACTGAGAGAGAGAAAAGAAGGGTTTTCATATTTTCCAAATGCTTATCTCTGACAAGTTAAAGAGGAAAGTGTACTTTTCTGGGCAAGACTGACACTATAGAAAGGAATCAGCCCTGCCCCCAAAACGGGTAACGCAATCCCTAACAAAGTTGACGAAGGGTTCGATAAGGGCAACGAAACTTAAACAAGGTTTCTTCTTTCTTTAAATATCCAATGATGACTTATTCAACTCACAACCTGAATCTCAATTCTATTACAATGACCTGATTGATAATAATCTTATCTAGTTTTTGGAAAGCAACGTAGATGTCTGAATTTAAAATAAATGACAACTTTGAGGTGTAATGATAAAAGCGGCAATGTCAGTGATGTCGGGGGAAGGGGGCGGGCGCCCCAACACCTTGCATGGAAGGAGGGGTGTCAGAAATCAGATATGCCGGCTAGTTTTTAGAACTTTTATTAGGATAAAAAGGAGAAGTGTTTTACTAATGTCATTTCCCGGAAATTCCCGACATGGGTAATGGCCTTCAAAACGATCACGCCCCCATATATTGAGAAAAGGGAGTGCAAAACTTGATGCTACTCTCCCCCTACAAGCCAGAAGGGAGCCAACGACATTCCTGAAACCTGAAATCACACTCCAAGGTGTCCTCTGCCACAACCGGGGCAGTCCCCAGATTAAAACGTGTTCATATAGCACGCACGAAACAGAAAGTGACAGTGCATTTTGGACTCATTTCGCAACGACATGACGAGGCAGTCATACTAGCAATATACCCCATTATGGTTAACTTATTCGGATTTTATGTGGATTTATCTTGAGGAAGGGCAGAAAGCGAACAGGGATTTAATTTTAGCACGATATCACCATCTTTTGAAATTGCTGACGACCACAAAATGCAAAGAAATAAATAATGTCGTCTGGAAATGACAGGAACAAGATATTTTCAGCTAAGCATCGACACTTCTGCACGTCTTTGGCGAAGCTTCAACAACTGACCAATATCTTTAGAAACATGATTCAAATCAACCTGGCACTGTGTCACAAGATCGTGACATCCACATGAAGGCAACGAGTGATCAAGTGATGTAATCGTGGAATCAGTGGGGTATTGGAGAAAAACAGGGACAAGAAGAACGAAGTGCGACGATTGACCGGACAGAAAAAAAACCCTCTCAAAAACAGAAAGAAAGAAAAAAAGAAAAAGAAAAAAGAAAACGCCCTACTGAAAAAGAGAGAAAGATTGTAATATATACCGAGTAATATGCCACACTTACACAGCAGCAGCAGTCTTCCAGAAAGAAAACAAAGAGGAAAACAAAGACAAAACAACAAAAACAAACAAAGAAAGAAAGAAAATCCCAACGACAACAGAGAAATGGTCTAATCATTATGAGATGTTATTCCATCCAAACTGTACAGTCTGTTGTAGCAATTTGAACATGGTTCTTAATGGTATATCCTGTGTTGCATGCACTGGATATTTATATTTCTTGTAGATTCAAAATAAATTGAATTTGCTGAAATCAACTGATATATTTTGAAATACAATGAAATGTTCAAGAATATTTTATTGAAAGGTATTAAACTACATTTATAATGAAATTATTTATATAGAAATAACATGAATATAGATGGAGAGAGAGAGAGAGAGAGAGAGAGAGAGAGAGAGAGAGAGAGAGAGAGAGAGAGAGAGAGAGGCAAAATGGCAAATGGGCTTGGGGAGATTTGGCAGACTATGCATGCTTGATGATTCATAGGAATTAAAACATATCCACCTGGTTACATTCATGTCTATTTCTAATGTTATCTGTATACGAATGATAACTACAATATAAAGAGACAGGTCTTGGCTTAGTACCAGGTTAGTTATCCTTCATATAGAAGTTTATAACAATGATAGACATACCAACTAATATAATTTTCCCGTTTCCATGCAGCACAACACATCAAAATCTGCTCTTTCCTGCAAATTCATGCAAGAAATCCTTTCATTTTTTCAAGACGACTTCTATAATTGTTTCTCGTTTCATATACTATAACGCAGAAGTACCACCTATGTCATTTTCAAATCACCAATTCAAATTCGAATCATTTTCTAATAACATTCTCCGAATTATTCGAATCATTCCCTAATTCCATGAAGTATTAACGAAGAATACAGGCATTTAAATGGAGAATGGAATGCGGGGAGGGAGCGAGTTATATAAACATGAAATCAAAAGAATATTCGAGACAGCAGTGAATCCTATACTATATTTAGATCAGAAACTGAACATGAATGGCTTTTTGGAATGGGAAGAAATTGAAAGAAAGTGATATCATATGAAATTTCAATGTAAATCTAATCCTTGATAAGGCCTTTCCGCCTTTGAAGATAAGTCGGTATAATTCGGTTGGCAAATATAACATGACAATATCTTATCTTCCATGTGATTTGTCATTTTAATCGGCAATTTGATATAATTATATAAAAAAAAAAGTCTGTCTGAGAGCGTCTGCTTTTAGCTAAAGACTTCCAAATTTATTTCACTGCCTGTCTTACTTCGCTACATAAAGGCGGTCCTTATTTCCATGTACTGGTAACTCATTTAAGTACATTTTGCATAGAATTGTGAAGAATTGAATTTGGACAGAGGTTATGACGTATGTTTTTTCTTCTTCATTTTTTAAAAGAATAAATACTATTCCAAACTAAATCAAATCATATATTTTGCACTCATCTACCTATTAACATTCATGGTAAGTATATTATTCGTAAACAGAAAAAAAAAGAATTTTCATTTATTTGCATCCTTATGACATGGTTAATGACATTTTTCGTCATCGTCAACATATTTTGAGTAATTATGAAAGCAAAACATTCCCCTTTAAAAACAACATTATGGTAATAAACAACATATAAAATGTCCGGTAGGAAGTCTCTTCCTGTCTGTAGCCCTGTGTCATCTTCATAATCATATCAGTCATAATGTCCGAACCGTTTACCTCATTTCTTGTGTGTTCTCATCAAAATGATTTGATCAAATCAAAGTACGTTGCTTGGGGCTGGACTTGCCCTTAACTACATGTCATGTAGAGTCAGACCTTCATAGTGCATGTCCTTGTGGATAACCTTAACATTTTAATGAAGAAGTTATGAGGGGAATGCCCTCAAAAGGACACCGGTTGTTACTGAGTATATTTAGTTTTATGTTCTAGGGAAGCTGCACCCGCTTCCTTAAATCATCAGCTAAGGTGGTTGTGTACCGAAAACCATGCATGAAATATGGCTCCAAAGATGATTGATTTTTTTTCATCAAAGATGCTGAACGTGTTCAATACCCGTATATTAGGGGTCCCACTTTATTTCTTACAACATTTGGGGGTATTAGTAGCCTGTCCTTTAATAATATTCATTCCGTTCGTTTGTTTATTATTGTGACTGAAGTAAAAGGAGGTCATCAGACCCCATTCTAAAGATATTATTTGGAGGTTTTCATTTGTAATGTTTAATCGACAATATTCGCAGAATGATTTTTTCTTCTCTACTAAGTGCTTGACCCTGCATTACCTCCTTTCCGCTCTCCTCAGACAAGCTTTAAATTTGGCTTTTATTGTCTTGCTTGGAGGAATTAACACACAATCACAAACTTCAACTTGTACATTAGAGTAATTTATTCGTTTGTTGTTTGTTTTTTTTAAAATCAATATTTTCATTGAATTTAAAAAAAAAAAATCAATATTCAGTTGATGATGGGTCGGATATTCTCCCGTTTCCGTAGGTATCGAGGAAGAGAATTGATAATGATAATACATTGTAAAGGATAATATACCATGTTTTCTTTTCCCTATTTCAGCATTAGGTTGCTCATGAAAACTGAAAACGAGTCATTTTGCTTGAATTTCATCTGATTCACAATATGAACGAATGACGAATGTGGATCATAACGGGTTAGCAGAGATTGGGCCTAAAACCCGATTAATATCCCAAACTACCCCGGAGGGCTGGGACAATTCGGTTAAGATTGAGGTAGGGTGAGGACCGTGAAATAGGTGAAGGGTGAGGGGACAGGGAGAAACGGAAAAGGACCGGGAACAGATGAATAAGACAACAAAGGGGAAGCCCTGTTGAAAAAAAAAAACCTGCCTAGGGAAATACTTTGGGCTAAGGAAGTCAGACTGGTACAGAATGATATCCATGTACATGCTAGAGAAAGACGAGAAAGGATTTGAGAAAGAGAGGAAGAGAGAAAGGAGGTGAGATTGGAAGAGAGAGAGAGAGAGCGTGAGAGAGAGATGGTGTCACTGACAGAGTGAAAAAAGAGGAAAAAAGAGATAAAAAAAGAGGAAGGTTAGAAAGCATATATGTATAAAAGAAATTGAAGGAGAAAGAACAGAGAGGGAAATTTGAAGACTGAGAAAATTAAAAGGTATTAAAGGATGGAGTAAGAGGAAGCAAGAGAGAGGTGGACAGAGGAAACAAGAAGAGAGAGAGAGAGGAGGGAATAGGAATACTGGAGAAAGAAACAGACCAGAAAAGAGACAGTAACATAGGAAATAAGAGGGGTGAATAGAGATAAAGATACTCTAAAAACGATTGGTCAAAATAACCAACGTGCTGTTGAATGTGTCCGACCAAAAGATTTATCAAAATCAATCAAAATTTTGGTACATTTTAACCAATAATTTGGTCATACATGTATTGACCACCATATTGGTCAATATTTACCAATATTTTTGGTCAAACACTTATTAACCAAAGTAATGGTCATTTTGACCAATCCCTTTCTAGAGTGTAGAGTGTAGTAAAAAAAGATAGTAAAAGAGAAAGACAGAAAACGAGAGAGAAGAAGAGAGAATGAGATTGAGAGGGGAGGATGCAGACGGTATAAGGAAACTGATTCAGGGTATGAGGTGAGGTGTATGTGGTGTATGTATACCCTAATCATTCACATCCTCTGCATGATGTCCTGTACTCTCTATCTTCAGGCAAGCAGGGAGGTTCCCAGCTGGATCGCTAGCTTCCGGAGCCGTCTGATACGTGCTCGGGTCCGTGCCAAAAAAACTAGATCGTCTGTTTGGAGCCAGAAGGGCATTAAGACTGTATAAAATAATATGAGTTAACGTCCTTCTGGCTCTGAACATTCAACAGGCGAAATCTTAAAGAGCAATGGACACTTTGGCGTGATGGAGAGACCAAGTCTTCAAATATCCCTGTACAGTTTACACTCTTGAAATAAAGATGTCCTGCAAGTATATCCATATTCATCAACAAGATAATCCTCAACAGTTCCTTAATTAGGCAATGCTTCATTTTCTCTCAGATTTGATGTTTGTATACTTCCTTCTGTGAAATATCTCTTTGTTTTTCTTTGTCTTCTCCTCAGTATTCTCCTATTGGGGATGTTTATGGGTGTTCAGGGGTGGGGGTGGGAAGGCACTGTATTTTAGGGCAATTCCTATAGCAAGCACAAAATTCAACAAGCCAGGTACCCTTCTGTTTCAAAATGCTGGATCTATCACTTATTTCTGCTCAATACATGTTCAGCCATTCCTTTATGTCCAATTGTATCTTAAACTCTCTCATTTTACATGTTCATCTCCTACCTCATTTCTGCCAATGTCTCTCAGTTGCCTACTCTACCTTCCTTTTTTACCTCATGTTCTCTCTCTCTCTCTCTCTCTCTCTCTCTCTCTCTTTTCCACCACAATCACTTCTTTAAAGTTTATGAAAAGACATGTGTAATTATACTTGAAGGACATTTAAGGTATTACAGCTTTTTAATGTAATTACACAGATGAAAATATTTCCAACATGATGTTTTATTAACCTTTTGAAATAAAATTTGACAAAATCTTATCTAATTCTGGCTATCTAATGTGGTAATGAGTTTTAGCTTTGATATAGTAAAACAGAAGTAGTGTTTTTTACCGGTAAATGAGATAGTAGCATTGTGTTTAATACAGTCTGTTGCATCTGTCACAGTTTCTTGCAGCTCCACACATTCATAAACACAGAGGAAATATATGTGGCAGTTAATAAAAATTTTCTCTTGAAAGCCAAAAACAAGCTGTGGGAAAAGACAATACAGACATAATTCAAATACCCTAAGAAAATTAGAGCTTTCATACTTCTGATTAATTTGAGAGATTCTTAACAAAGATCAGATGACTGAGCTATCATCTCACAAAGATTTTCTTGTAAAGTCATCTCTGAACAATAACCTAATGACTTCATATCTTACTCAAAGCAATTTGATACGACGTGGCATTGTTCTTCTGATTTGGCCTGAAAGTGTATTGAGATGTATCATTCAAAGGACAGATAAATGACTCAAAGATGAGATTAGAGGTGCATTTGAGGTTAGCTGTTCTGAATTTGTCAGCAATTTTAAAACTCACTATAGAATTACTGGGTAATTCATTTAAGCAGAATATTGTACAAGTACATGGTTGTTTAAATCACCTGTCTATATTTCATGCTTAATTCTTTGACACATATTCTCTCCAACATTTGTCTATGGTAACAAAATTTAGTAACAGTCAACTACCCTCCTATGCTTGGGTAAATTCCAATTCATTGATTGATGGAATTTAGGTACAGACAAGTTCTATTTTGCTCCTGTTCAACAAGATGTGCTTCTACATGTCCCATCTTCTGTCTGTTAAAGATGAAAGTACTACAACAAGGGTGTTAATAAACATTCTTGTTCAGAGAAGGAAAGTAGTGATGCAGCAGCCCTATTATCATGTTAGGCTGCCGATTGTGAACATTGGTTCTATGTGTGGATGCATCCCTAAACATAATGCAGTCAACATTGTGGTTCAGACTGCTTCTTATCCCCATTCCACATCAGGGAAAAAATTAATTATTTTTTTCTAGGGCTACTTTTTGAGCTCACTCACCCGAATTTTCTACATTGTATTACAATTTGCATTGGAGCATATGAGAATTTCAGGGGCTCTTTTTTAGTTTTCCAGGGCTCTTTTTGGCATTTCGGGGGCGAATTCGCCCCGAGCCCCGTATATTTTTTTCCCTGTTCCACATACTAACACGAGGCAGGGAAAATACAGAGATTTGAGATATGACTTGCTTGGTGTAGCAAGCACAATGAGAGATATGAACCGTTTGTTTGCCTACATTATTGACAAAACCTTTGGTTATTAACGCCATGAAGTCCGATTATAATCATTAAACATACAAGCAGGTTTATCCAATTACATTAGCCTGATAAGAGACTAACGAATGCTGCAGTTTTGTAGATAATGTATAAGATGAACCTCCAAAAAAGGCTGAAAATTGTAATTACTGAGAAATGACAGTGCCTGAAATCAAGTAAAAGCTTGGACACAAGCATTCCTGAGTAGTATACTGTATGTTCTTGCCTGAACTTTGTTGCTCTCTGTCGTTTCAATCTTTAATCTGCTACTGAATACCTTCACTGACATATGTTTAATACCTTGGAGCCACTCAGATCCTGGAAGTGATCACCCAAGCATTCTCATTGAGAATAAATGTATATCCAAATATCAAGTGAAAATATTGCAGGATTCAGTCTTGGATGTCTATTTCAGAGAAGGAAAACTCTGTCAAATGTCATCTATTTTGCTCCCGCATAAAATTAGTCAAACATCTCTTCTCCCCATCATCCTTCTCTCCTACCTGACTGGTAGCGGTATCTATTGTAGAACTCTTTGGCTATCATCCTCAGCCAGTGGGAGAGATGGAACAGACCCCATCCAACCATCTTAATAGTTATGTACAGTTTTGGTAGGCCCTTAAAAATTTTGTATCATATTTCTTTGCTTGTAGCTGCTAAGCAGCAAGATAATGCAAAACAAAGATGCTGCGAAGTTCTTTCCTCCTAAAGTTGAGTAGTTAATACTTTTGATGCCGAGTCACAGGATGTAAAGTCACACAGGCCTGCGTACGTGTAGAGGCAATGAGAGTTCCGTTTACATTTTAAGTATAAAAGCGCAGTGATCATCGTGCGGGAAGCGATTGAGATGCAGGGGTCCTAGCGTAGGGCATAATGTTACCTTTACATTGCGTTCATTTAGAACTCCTTGGCTGTCATCCTCATCCCATGGGTGAGATGGAACAGATCCCACCCACCCATCTCAAACATCTTACAGCTTCTCTCTGAAAAGGAGAACTTCCTAAGCCAGGGTCATCTGTTTGTTGCATCATGATTTGTGAAATGCCTCCTCTCCTCCTCATCATTCCTCCTACCTGAAAGGTATCCATTGTAGAACTCCTTGGCTGTCATCCTCTTCCTACCGATGGGAGACACAGAACGGAATCCTACCCAACCATCCTACGTGAAAAGAGGAAATACAGATATTTTAGATGAGTTATTATTTGTCACTGCGCAAGGTGATGCTTCATTTAGGGAATATTTGAGAAGTTGGCCTATATGATAAAGGTATAAGGCCCTTGAATTGACATATTACTGACATGCATGTGTAATTTCCAGCATAGAAAGGTATTTAAAAAAATTTCATAGAATACTGGTGAGATGTCCAGTAACGAAAGGTATATTATTTCTAGAAACCAAGCAAATCTTGATTACTCTTACATTTTAATCAAACTTCCACTAAACAATTTTGATAATTTTTCCCTCATGCACAGTATCACTTCATTCCAATATGTAAGAATGGAATTTGAAAAATAAATACGGTAATTAAAAAATCAAATCATAAACTTACCTTACACCTCACACAGATGATGTTTTTACTTTTGACAAAAGAAATGACACCAAGATCATCCTTATCCTTGACTGGAAGATCTGAACAGAATGTAGTAGAAATAAAATTGATTAACTTTTTTGTTAACATAGTTTAAAGCACCACAACTGATATGCAGAATAAGACATTATCTTCATCAGAAAAACAAGTTATTTACACAACTCTGCATGAAAATCAATATATGATTCATCCAACCTGAGGAGAGGCTCACTTTAAACAGACTGATGGTATTTCGGTATTTTGTTTCAAAATCTTGATGTCTATCATTCCTCAGGCATATATTATGTTGTACAGTAATTATGTGTGTATTTGTGCAAGGCTCTAAAGGATAACAGCATTCTAATTTTCCTGGGTAGAATAGAATAGAATAGAATAAAATAAATCAAATTTATGATAATTTCTGTGTATACTAGATATACTGATCTGACTGACTGGTAACATTTTTCTCCCCTAGTGAATTCCAAGAATAAACTGCTCTTACCTGAGCAATCAGCTGGAGACACCATCTGTTCCAGTCTCATTTCCTCTCCTCTAAAAAGGGTTTTCAGAGGCATCTGATATAAAAGAACATTCAAGACATTGACTAAAGAGTGGCAAAAGCTCCAAAAATATCATAGCAACATAGCAGTGGAAGATATAATTGTGCCAACATTAAATCTTCCTCGGCTATTACTAATATTTTTAGTGGATCTCAGACATGATCATAGAACTATAAATATTGTTTCTGAAATAAGAATGAATTAGGTACATGTACTGATGGTAATAACCATAAAGCTGCCTTTACATTTTTTTTTTTTTTTTGGGGGGGGGGGGCAAAAGATGGCTCAGCATATGAGATGGGAAACTGTCTTTCACATATTGAACTAATCAACAGGTTTTTTTTCATATCTCTATTTTATCACTATTTGGAATGTCTTCCTTCAAATATCATCACTTACCTGTTGTCCAATGGCCCTATATAACCTGTCTATTTCCAGCATTGAAGCTCCCCAGTCTATCCAGGCTAGCTTTGAGGATATCTTTAGCCCTGCAAATCAATCATGGATAAATGTATTAAAATTGGATTTCAGCTTACAATGAAAACATGAAAAGAAACAACATAAAAAAAAAGTATTTCATGTAATCTATTTGCTCTTATTGATTATAAATTTCTTAGTGATGAATGAAAAGTTGGCAGCTGGCAGAACTAGAGACTCCACTACAAGAAATGATGTTGTACATAAAAGCATCTGCACCATTCCCAGTAAACAGGAGTACTGAATATGACTGATATACACTTCTTAAATTTATTTTCAAATTCAAATTCTAACAGAATATAGGAAGTTTCTGTTAACAAAAATTCTTACTCTACAGGTTCATAAGTTATTTATTGAACAACAGATGGATATTAATTCACAGCGAACATAAGACTCACCTAATGAAGTACCCTCTACTCTTTGAGGTTTTTCATTATCAATAAACTCAGTCAGGTTGTGCAGGACTTCTAATAACTAAAATAGAAATGAAATGAAGTACAATTTTGACATGAAACTCTACCTTAGAAAGGGTTATGGTTCGAGACTGGCTATGTTCAATATCTAAAATATTCAAATTAGAGAGCAAGGAACCATATTTTGTTAATTCATTCACATGAATACAAGAACAATTCACTTACACTATAACAGATCACTGACAGACAATATATAAACTCCGTCCCTTGGAAAGGACATTAAATGGAGGCCCCGGGTAGAGGAACATCACCCCCTTTGCATACTAAGAACCCACTGCACTATTTGAAGAAGAGTAGGGGGAAACCCTGGTGTAGTGGTACACCTGTGCATCCCAATTTGTCATACTGGCAGGAGAGATCCGAGGGTCACAGTGATTAAGTTTGCTTTTCCCTCCCAGGTCTTGGTGACGCCAAATACTTAATAATACCATTATTCAAACTATATCTTGACTTAACCAGGATACATAATCAGTGCTTAAAATTCATGCACTGCTTGCTCTTTTTCAATTTTTTTTTTACATCGAGCTCAACTTTACTCACCATTTCTGAGCCCTTTTTGGCAAGAACATTTGTAAGACTCTCTGTAGTGTTGTTGCTAGGCACCTGGTATTCCCTCTGAAGTAAGATGGGTCCTACATCAAATCTACAATACAAGGAGGAAATGAAAACAAACTATAAGAAGCTATAAGGCTATTCTATTTGTCCATAAAATACACAAGCTATCCCATTGTTTGTCCATAAAATACATTCAGCAAGTTACTGGCAAGCCTTTACCCTGTAGAATAAGTTTGTGATTCTTGGCCAATTTTGCCCCTTAATATGATTATTACTTTTATGTTGATTGTTTCTTGCATCAAGCATAAGAGTAGGCCCCATTCCCCCCCCCCCTCTGCTGCCCCCCCCCCCCAAATCTCAGTCAACATCAATGAGTACACCCCATAGCTGTAAAGGAAGAACCCACTTGACATCACAAATCAATGATCACATTCTTGCTATATGTATAGTGCCATCTGTGGTGAGTACCTAACCATTCTAACATAAATATAATAACACTCGTATCAGGACAACTCCCCCGGGAGGACAATTCCCCTGGGGACTGGGGGAGTTGTCATCCGGGAAAGGTGTCCTCCGGGGAGAGTTGCCCTCAGGGGAGCTGTACTCCGGGGGAGTTGTCAGGTGGGAATCGTATCGGGGGGAGTTGTCCTAGAACCAATAACACTGGTTATCTCTCACTTCAGTCTTTATCATAATATTGCATAACACCTCAATGAGGTGGCTAACACAAGACTCTGGAAAATGTCCAGTGAAAAGTTATGGTCTAATACTTTCAACAATCCAACTAACATGATATTGGTCAAATTTTGTTTCCAAAATAGTGATGTATCCAATTCCTTATGATAGCAGAAATAAAAATACTTGTAACCATTACATGAACTTTTACATTTTACATTCACATTACATAATAATTTTCATGAATAGTTTTACCTGTGTGGAAGGATTCTCATGATGGACACCCCACTGACTTCATCACCATTGAGTATAGTATGCTGGATAGGTGCACCACCCCTCCATCTAGGCAGGAGACTGGGATGCACATTGAGTATACCTCTGTATGATAAATACCAAAGAGAAATCGACAACAAATCTTCTAGTTATTTATCTGTCTACATCTATCCAGTTATCTAATGTTCAAATGCGAAAGTTCTGCTCGGAGATTCGATCCAACATCAAAACAAACAATAAACAGATGACTTTGTCTCAACAAAAGTCATCTCAATGAAGTCATTTGTTTATTGTTTGTTTCTTATCCATCTACATGTATCTCTCTATCTATAGATACAGATCCATTCATTCATCTATTCTATATCCTTCTTTTAATATCTATTAATTAGTCATTTACTGTAAATGCTGTTGTTTTCGCGTGATTAAATTTTCGCGCTGAGCGACCCAAGAACATATTCGTGGGTTCTTAAAATTCGTGCTGCACAATGACTCACTCGCAAAAGTGCAAGATATGATTTGATATTTCATTGCATATGAAATCGTGCTAATATTTTCGCGAGTCTAGAATTCGTGCTTGCTGAAAATAGCGCAAAATCTGCCAAAATTAATGTACCGTGAAATATTTGCATTTACAGTAGTTAGCGTGTCTGTTGTCTTTTAATATCTGTCTTTATGAGGTAAATTCATAATCTTTGTCATCAATAATACAGTAAATACAAACACTGTCATAATATTTGAGCACAAAAATAAAAAAAAACAGTTGCTTAGATATGAATTACAACTATTGTATGATTGATGATGGCTTGAAGATTCACAAGGTCTATTTGGATCTGACTTTTCTCACTCCCATTCTTTTATTTTTGTGGTATTGTATCTAACTTGATGGCAGGCTGGACTTCCTTTCAAAAGCATATGCTTTCTTTTAGCCATGTATAATAAATGATATTATTCTGCATGGGGTTGCTGCCTCAGGTTGAAGGGGTCATCAAGCATTATTTATTAACACTCTCCCATTATGAGAGGTAAAACAGGTATTCTGACAGGTAAAAGGACTTACAATGGGAATCTTCTGATGAGCCACTCTGGTAGGAGATGACCAAAAGAAACGATGACTCCAAGATCAAACCCAGATAACCCATCATCCAGAGGCCACTGGTAGCATGTTAGACGCTGTTCATGACAAAAGTCCCAGACTGGTGATGTTTCCCTTGTTTTACCTCGTCGTTTGATAAACTACAAAACAAAATCAAAATGGTCTTTGATCTTCCTTTTGAAAACATATAGGAAGGAAGAAGAGAAAACCAAAATATTGTATAGTTTATCAATACATATACATATAAAATGTAGGATGATTCTGTAGAAGAATGTTTAATGTATTTAACCGTGATCACTTAGATCTAAGAGAAAAAAATAAAGGCTATTTCATTTTCAAAATCTAACTTCTGTGAAGATAAAACATATATATCCCATGGAAAATATGTGAAAGTGTATCTTACCGTACTTTGTGGGACTACGACTTCAAGCTTGTCAATCAGGAGGCCATTCTGTCTGGATTTAAAACAAATAAGTGAAATAGGCTAGTAATTTTTTTTTTTAAGTTTCTGTTTTCTTACACGGTAAGCCTAATTGATCACCATTGAAGTACAATGACATTTTGTTCTAGAAATATAAGAAATTTCAAACGCATTATGTCTCTAAGCATACTGAACAAAACTTCCTTCCCTATCTCCACTAAGAGGATGTTTTAAAACATTAAAACTCCCATGGTAAACCCCAACATTTTTTGTGTGTACAAATGAATGGGATATAAGGTGGCAAAAAGCCAAAAAAAACCACTGAGGCAAGGACCATATTTTTTGCCTTCTGGTAGCAAAAAGCTGTGAACCAATTAAATAACAAAACATGATGTTGCACAACTTCTGGCAAAAATCCCTTTTTATCTGATTCTGAACATTGACATGAGGAAACCACGCCATATGTGAACACGAAAAAATGCAATGGGGGGGGGGGTGTTTTCCATTTCATATCTGAACAAGTCTTAAGAGAACTAATCAACAATTATATTAGTGTTATGTATTCTTATTACAGAAAACACTCCTCCTTATTCTTACCTTGACTCTTCCATAACCTGCAGATGAGGAAGTGAAAAATGATCGGTGCCAAAAAACATCACATTCCATCTCTGCTTCTGGGCTAACTGACTCTGTTCTTGATGATGACACTGCCTCTGAGTGATAAGGACCTTTCCTCTGTTCTTGTTCCAATGTAGTCTGAGAAGTTTGCTAGGGTGGCTTGTTAAAGACAGGCCAAAGGAGAAAAACCCTCTTTTCAGCACAAGGTGTGACATAATGATAAATGTCTGCACTTATGCCTCCATCAGCCGCCAATGTTGACCTGTCTTTGTTTTGTCACACATACGGTACATCCATCCTGCTTTGGCTTTGAAACTTCTGATCAGAGTTCTATTTAAGGATTAAAATGAAGGAGGAAATAATGTAAGTTCTTCATTAAATATTGCAATTTAAGTGAAAGACTTTTAATTTCTTTAACAAGTTAAGTGATCAATATCAAAATCTGCTTTAGAAAAATCATGGTTTTCATCACACACAAGTAGGGCTTAACCGATATTCGCATCGGAGATTGGTGACTGCCGATTCTTGGCCGTATCGGCTAAACATCGGAATTGGTAAATATTTTGATGGTGAGCCAATGCAGAACCGATGCAAGCAACGGATGTTTGGCGGTTGCAATCACACTTAGACCCTATGTTGTTTTGCATTGCAGGCATAGCAGACGGGATTAAATTTTTGTTATTGTATTACTCATCTCTACTTTAGCCGCGCTCTGCCCTGCATCAGTATCGGGATTGGAATCAGGCCAATGCGGATGTAAAAACATCGGGGATCGGATCGGCAGCAAAATTCCATATCGGTTAAGCCCTACACACAAGCACGCTGCATTTCTATACTTTGTGTCATAAAAGATTTTACAGCACCCTCTAATAAATGCCAAACACCACTGTACAAAAATCCCTGGAATTCACTAGAAATTGGCACTTTAGTTAGAGGAACTGATAAATAAAACTAAATGCAAATCAGAAATCTACTGTCATTTCTGTTGACATTGTAAATCAAAACCATTGTGTACATTTCTTGGTCATTACAGGCATGAGTCCCTGTATCTCCAAAATGGGTCTCCATGAGAAAACTTTGAACTATGCTGGAAATTTCAAAAATTCTGAATTTTGAATAATTTTATTTCAGGTGAATTTGAGAAGAAAGACATTTTTTCCCCCTCCTACATGTTTTTTTATATGCATGCCATGAATCAGGCTGTACCTGCCTAATTGCATTACTCTAAGCAAGTATTACTTACTAGTTACTTACTTAGTTACTTTACTTTAATCCTACGATAATATGCCTGTTCATCGATCGTAGATTATCTTCTGTAGTTAGATCTAGACATTCAATACATATTTTGACCATAGTTTTGCGGTTGTGATCAAGACTATTTGTAGTTCTAAGCAGAGCTTACTTAATATTGGAACTATCTATTCATCAAGACAGAAAACTGCATTTACACTCATGACACTAGACCCTACTAGATCAATAATTTATCATCATCATCTGGTATACAGGAGTGAGGTAGATCTGTAAATCTCCCAGTCGTCTTCAGAAAAATTAGGTCATTATCGATTTGCTACAAGTCACTAGGCCTACCAGTTAACCGTCAAGAGTCTCTGAATCACAAAATAAAGATTGGGAAATAGTCTACTCTTTCCTAAAATATCCTATGGTCTGTATCATAATCAATGAAAATGTAATGTTAAAAATTTACGAGAAAATCAACGAATGGGACTGAAGCAAGAATCTGTCGAGTGTCGTTAATCTTCCTTCTAAAATTCATTAATATAACATATTATATCATAAGCCAAAAATCATCAGTAATTTATCATCACCTGAACCATATCACTCTTTCAAAAACATATGCTTATTTACCACTATATAACGAGCGGATAGCGGCTTCTATCTCTTATCTCATGGATCCGCCTCCTCAGCCAACGTTCACCACCAAACCAGAAAGACACGCTCCGCCGGGATCTCTGGCTTGATGGTGTCTCAATTCCCGTCATATAAAATGCAAACTTGTCTACACTACTATGATGTAAGCGGGTGCTGGAACATGATAGTTTATTTCTCGTAGGAAAGGAAAGGCCTTTGACCCATATGCAGCACGGACTACGAAATATATATATATATATATATACCCATATATATATATATATATATATATATATATATATATATATATTCATTTATTTGTCAAGTTCAGATACACATGAATGCCCTACATCTGGCTAATATAAACAAATCTTATCTGCCACTTTGTTGTCTCCTTTTAAAAACTGTTTCAGTGGAATTCAACTGCACTGTTTCCATTAAACAGGAAGAAACTAGAATTGATAAAAGCAAAAGTAGACCACAAATTATCAGAAAGAGATTTTGTCAGACAAGGATAACCCATTCCAACCAATAAAATCTTCTATAAACTAATCTATAACATTAATGAACAAGAATCAAGTTTTAAAATACCATATCATCCCCAGTTAGGTAATGAAAGAACAAGAATGATCAGAGTAATAATAAACCTCATAGCGTGACATTTCATTTATGACCACTGGCGTAATGGTGATGGTGGGGGAGGGGGCTTGGGGGCTGCAGCCTCCCCCCCAAGTTCTTTGCCAATATTAAAATGAAAAAAGAAAAAAGAAAAGGAAAGACAAAGATTTTTATATGCTAATGTATCCATTCAAAAGCATGAATAAACCAAGGTCACATAACAAACTGAAATGTTCAGAGAGGGTCCACAGGTAGAAAAAAATCGCTGACAAGAAAAATGCCCCTGCTCAACTTGCCCTACACTGAAGATGAGAGAGCGGGAAAGAGATATGAAAAGTGGTGGAAGGAGAGGGGCAGAAGATCCCATTAGTATACTCCCAATAGAACAATGGGCTAATGTAAGTGTGAATACCCAAAGAGAAAAGAATTCCAACGTTATGAGTAAATGAGTAAATATATATGTGGTTGGTGTTATTATTGAGAACTACATTTTAGAAAAGAATTACCATGTTAGGCCTTCTTAAGCCAAAAGGCCCTGAGTCTTCCATGTTATAGGCAATGTCATCTTCAACCAGGGGAGTCTGCGCTTCAACGCTTCATCGCACACGGGAAAGTCCCTCGTTTCCACCTGTATACCGTGCAAGGATGTTGTGCCTGTCATGCCTGTAGTACGGCTGAGGTGTCAGAAGTGGATCATAAGCTAGGTATCGTGCGCAATTGAACGTTCAAGATGGCAAACACAAAGCCCTTAGGAATAATTGGGATTATCATTTTAGCGCTTAGTTCTTGGACAGGTAAGTTTCATAATGCTTTGATTTGTAGACTTTATAGTTAGATTACGTTTTCCGGGAAAATATGTTTGATGTAATCTCAAAACAGAATGTCCAACGGGTTCTAGTACTAGGATCCATGATACGTCAACGCTGTGCAGCTGCTTGCTGCGTGCAGGCAAGATATGTGCAAGAGTGTGAGGTGCAGGTCAGATGTCTGTTTGTGGCTCACTCTGTCTTTTTCAGGAGTAAGGGTGCAGGCATTTCTTTTTGAAATGTTGCTGTTAAACCTTGTGTGAACTAAACTGATCTATTGTAACACGAGTAACATACATAACTGTGCATTTTTTCTTTGTTGTTAGATATTAATGTAAAAACAAATGTAACCATGATTAATGTGTCTTGCACCTTTATCTTCTTATTTATATTGTATTCATTTCATTAATGGACGGCGTGTGGGCAAACTTTTTCCATACCAAATAGTGTTATTTAAATTCTCTTTGACAGAATTGTGTGCCTGATATTCAAACATTTTTGTGCAGTTATTCAAGGCAATATTATCAACTGAAATGGGCAAGTCCAAAGTACTTGGCCATTATTTCTGAAATGTAATATGGAGTTATGAACATATATTTACATTATATTCAAAATTATTTCACTTCGAATTTCACAGAGTTCTTAGCTCTATTAGGCCTATTTATTCGTCAGGAATACTCATTATCTTATATTAGGTCCACATAGTGACTACATCATAGCCTCAAACTGCCCCATTTAGATCTTGACAATTAAATTCATTCTTTAAAGCGGTGACCCTTTTATTCTTTATTATTGGTAATTGATGAGAACATTAGAAAAGATTCAGCTTGCTTCCTGCCAGTAGGCCATGATGATGACCAAAAACACCGAGGTCTGTTTGATCTCTCTCAGAAGATTATGACAGTCATTGAGTTCTATGAATCAGAGAGGTTAAATCGAGGTGATGCTGTGATAATACCTTAGGAAAATTATTTACTGTATCTTGCATTTTAGGACTTAATTTATTTCCTTTCTTTCTTTAACCTGTGAAGCATGAGTTGCTTTCAGTATGACACATGTTTTCCATAGACCCTAGCCTGGGTCACCCTGTGCTTAGTTTCAATGGGTTAATATCTGTGATAAACTTCCCATAATCAGAGACTCCAACCCCAAGCACCTCTTAAGCGGGAGATTCTCCCGCCGAGACCCTCTAGCAAACAGGAGACTCTGACTCAATATGCGCGTAGCCAACATCACCAGCGCAAAGCATGAAATTCCTTGCGGCCGTGCAGGCCACTTTTAGGGTTATAGAAGCTCTCTGACGCTATCTTAGGCTTATTTTTGAACATATGACAACACTATATGAGGTAAAATCCAATGATTCAGATTCATTTTTTTCAAAAAGGTGGTTGGGCGGGAGAAAAAGGGAAGAAACACAGCTAGGGCGGGAGAAATTCAAACTCAAGCGGAGGAGCTGGAGATTTTGTGAAAATGGACTCAAAGCGGGTCGGAGATCTTCCGCCGAAAACGGAAGAGTTGGAGTCTCTGCATATTCATGTATACACCTGTATCTTCTCTTCATTTCTTTCTCTTTTTCTTGCTTTCTTATAGTATGATATAAGTGACAGGAATTGATGCTCCTCTATTTAAGGCTAATCCTGAGTTTACTCTCTGTTTAATGCTAGTATACTACTCCTGTATCAATGTCTTAGTATGGTAATTATGCATTTGTTTCATGGAACCATGTATGACATATTTTTTAAATAATTGCTGGTACTATAATGATGCTTGTACTATTGCTGTTGCTTCTACTGCTGCAATCCTACTGCTTCTGCTGCTGATACTGCTACTGCTACTTCTGATATTTCTACTGCTACTACTTGAAGGTCTCATATAGATTTGGATATCTATGTGTTTTTAATTGTTACATGGCAAGTAGCTTGACTGCATAATTTGATAATTTTATAAGAGAGATATAGTAGTTGGGTATATAATGCCAATATTTTTGGATTTTGAGTAATGAACAGAATTACAAAAAAGCAAAAATTATGGAGTAATGAAAAATCAGAATTAAAAAAATAAAGGTTAAATTGAAAAAAAAAATGGAAAAAGATACTGATTTTTTGACAGATATTACAAACAAACTCCTCTCTGATTATTAGCTGCCCAGACTGCGTTTAAACCAGAATGCGCAGCATGGGACCAGATGATTCGATCTATCACCAGGAATGTCCGAAAGATCCCTACAGCAAGTGCTCAATGTACAAGGTCCAAAGACTGTACAAGGTTTGCCTGCAAATTTTTAATGCTGGTAAGTTGTTGGCCTCTTTTTTTTTTAATGTTACTACTGAAATGATAATAATGATAATAAGGAAAAAATTATAGATGGAAAGATTCTTGTCACAAACAGATATGAATGATAACAGATATTACCTAACTGGTTGAATTCTAGCAATCACTGCCACTCTTTCATACAAAGTAAACCCTTTATATAAGTCATGTTAGGAAGTCCATAATTAATTCAAGCTTGAAAATCAAGTGAAACAAGAAAAACATGACTTTGGCAACCAGGATTTCAAATAAATGAAGACAGACACTGATCAACCACAATGCAACCTTTCTCAAATTCAGTAGATAATTATCAAGGATGTTAGTGTCAACTGAAGTTTAGGTAGAGGGTTTGCTGTTGTCACTGATTTAGCCAACTATGTTTGTAGGAGAAATAAATATATACAATGTTCAGTATGCTTGGTGCATTTCAGTGTAATTTAACCCTTTGCCAACGGGAACCAAGTGGTCCCTGTATGAAGTCAATGGGAGTTTGAGAATTCAGTCATCAACAGGTTAAACCAGATATATATTTATATTACTATT
The DNA here is from genome assembly GCA_029962745.1 of Echinometra lucunter. NCBI lineage: Eukaryota > Metazoa > Echinodermata > Echinoidea > Camarodonta > Echinometridae > Echinometra > Echinometra lucunter. The sequence goes on from CM057151.1 coordinate 18,005,207, forward strand.
GAAAAAATACTTGAAGCAATGAAGGTTTTTTTTTTCCATACACAATTAATATTCTCAAACTCTTTACTAATTGCTTTTACAGCTCAAGGAAGTCTAATTCCCTTTCAGTCTCCTGTAATAACCTCATTTCTATCCAAGTTACTTGATAGTATTCATCCGTGCTGTCATGTTATTACTCCCTGCCAATTTTAGTACCCATCTCTTATCCACACCCCTGTACCTATAGAGAAACTTTTACAATCCAATTTTATGCTTTTTATACCCTGTTTTCTTCTGTATGTGCCAGTTTCACAGCTTTTTGATGCATACCCCTGTATTAATGGAGTAACTTTTACAGTCTAGCTATGTGGTTGTTACAGTTTCTTCCTTACAGAAGAATGAATGAAGAATTGGAGTAACTTTCACAACCCAGTATGTAGTTATATCTTAATTACTTACAAGCACATGGCTTATCTTGGGGAAGGGGCAAGAGGGGCACAAGCCCCGGGTGCATTTTTTAGGGGGTGCAAAAAAGCAGTAGCAAACAAAAAACAACAACCATCATGACCAACCAAAGAAAGACTTCAAATGTCAAGTTTTTAAATTTGTTTTGTTGGGGTCAAAAATCAGAAGGGGGTGCAATTTCAGCACTTGCCCAGTTGCCCCAGTGCTGTTTTCCCTAGATACACCACTGCTCACAGGCGTGATACTTTTATATCCTGCTTTTCAGCGCCCATGCCTGCACAAATAAAGTCACTTTTACAGACCCAACTGTTTGTTTATTTGTTACTTCTAGGGTGCTATTTTGGTAGCAATCTATCTCTATGCACATCCCTGTACTAATGGAGTAACTTTTAAACACCACAGTTGTAGTTGTTTACATCTTGTTTCTTACCGAGTACCATTTTTAATGTAATTCTATTCTATGCTCATCCCTCTATTTAATGGATTAATTTTTTGCAGGCTATCTTTGTTATTGTCCATTTTTTATCTTCACAGAGTTATAGTTTATAACATCTATCTATTACAAGCTCATCCCTGCAGGAATAGAGTAACTTTAACATAAAATACTATAGTTTGTACTTCATTTCTTCCAGAATGCCATTTGAGTATTTTTTTATTGCCTTATAAGGCAATAAAATATACATGTTTTTTTTTATTATTAGATGTCTTTGTGTGCATATTCCTCTACTAAAGGAGTAACTTTTACAGTCAACTTTGTAACTTATATTCCTTTCCTTAGCCATTTTAGTATCCAACTGCTCCTGTGCTAATGGAATAGCTTTAAAAGACCAATTCTTTACTTCTTCTTTCAGCGCAAGGACATCATCTTTGACATCAAGCTCTACCCTTGCACAACGCCTCCACAGATGAGGTTATTAGTGCTGAGCAATACAGACAATGTTTACTTTGAACAGACAGTCATGAATGGAAACACATATCCAATACCAGGTGATTTTTAGGAGTGCTGTATGATGAAATAAACCCTCCCAGATAGTTGGGCATGTCAATAACTTATAATGCACTGCTTACTGAAATGTGCAAACATGGCAATGACATTATGACCTGAGCATTTCTTATAAGGCAATAAAATATACATGTTTATTCTGTAAATTCTGTAAATATTCATGATTTGAAGCTTTATAACAGTTTCAATAAAATTGTCTGTGGCTATGTTGTGATCTCAGTTGTCCATGTTTGCAGACACCAGACATGTTTAAACTTTTTTGTGTGTATTTACATAAATGACATAAGATTTAATAAGGATATATCCCCTTTCAAGGTTATGATTTGTGCTACTGTTCTTCACAAGTAAACAAGATCTGAAAGGAAAAAATGAATTAATTTCTGAACTAAACTGAGTGTCATTAGTTTTGCAGTATCAAATAGAGAGAAGTGGGGTTGATAATCGAAAGGCTGTCAAGGCACTGTATAATTTGTATACCCTCTTGTTTTCCCTTCTCTCACAACAATATCAGGGCTTACTTACAACATTTTCCCAGGTATGAGGCTCCAAATATCAGTTCAGGTTCATTTTAGAAAATTAGCAGCTGGACTTAAAATTGGGGTAAGTCTGAAAATAGAAATCCGCATGGATATTGGAGGCCAAGTGCAGATGTAATGAAAAATACTCATGTGATGATTCTCATATTCACTCCTTGCTAGCTGGATGGAAAGTTTCTTGACTGCATGTTCATGTCATTAGAATAAACTTAGATAAATTTGTATAAGACATGAAACTTTTGTTTATAAAAGATCTGACAATTTTTAGGTCCTCATATTCATCGGTAATCATTTGATTCTACAGTATAACAACGATGTTTGCATTGTTACATGTACGAAATGGTAAGTTATATGAATGTATTATTTGAGCTGTTATCATGAGCTATCTATAAAAAGAAGAACAGCTGCATGCTATTTGAGTATATTCCACTTGAAGTGAAGGAAGTCTGATGGCCCTGAATATAGGAATATTAATTTTGTTTTATGAAAATTGAGTCTTGCATTAATTAGTGATAGAGTGATTGTGTAGAGAGGGGATGAGAAAGATAGCCAGGGAGAGCCAGTGAAAAATTGGGAGGAGCAAACAAGCAAATATTATGCATAGATACTTCATAGAGATTGGACATAGATTTCATAACGTCTGATGTTACTGTCATTTTCGAGACAAACTTTTTTTCTGTAAGCGACATAGTGAGTGCCAAGATGGATTGTGCCAAAATGTTTCAAGCAAAGGATTATTCCTTTATTTGGATATACTTGTACTTGTTTATACTTCCTGTGTTTAGTACATGGCAAGGTTGAATATTTTTTTTGTTTATTTATTACAAAACTTGTGTCCTTCCATTTTCCAAAGCAAAGTCCTCTGTAATGGCAACGGTTAATACATTTTGCCATCTTGCACAATTGCCTACATCTGCAATCACCAATATCTACTGTAAATAGCCATGATTCCAAGTACTCAGTGCAATTTTATTCTAAAACCCTTTTCTACTTTTAGCTGCGGTTGAAAGTTACTGGACCTACTCCTCTCATCACTTTCCAATATCCCATTTTCCCTGATTTCATAATTCCCGTCAGAGAATGTACTACTACAGCAGGTAAATTTTTTAAATTGAAAAATGACTCACTCATTTAGCTACATTAGAAAGTTGAAATAAAACGTCTTCATTAACATTTTCTTCTCTTTTAAATGTATAGGGAATTTCATCTATTATTGGTTTAAAAAAAAGAAACCATTCTGAAAACTCTAAGTTCATGCATAAAAGAATAACTGTATTTCCTGTCTGTAAGAAAAATTACCAATAATACAAGTATATGTGTATATTGCTCAAGAACATTCTCTATCTAAAAGTAAAAAACTCAATGAAGACAGTACTCTTACTTCGATTTCAGGCATCTGGAAATTTAATTTCGGTTCAAATGATCTAATATTGATTGAAATTGCAACAATTTTATAAGTTTGTTACTTAGATTTTGGTGACAAAATTAATGATGCCGTTACTGGTTGCAAGAAAACGTATGCTATTTTTTAGCCAAAAATAATTTGATTAGCCTAAATTTGAATTGGTTTCAACTAATTCTGAATAGATATTTCATAAACTTGTTGAGAAACATGATCATTTCGTAAGTGCTCTCTTATCATTCAACCAAATATTTGTTTCTAACAGAAACCCCAGCCATACTTCACTGCAAGAAAATGAACGTACAGTGACCTCTTTGACCCTTCCGAGGGCACATACCTGTGCCATAGCAACGGGATGCGGTGGGATGGCTTGTTCTGGAACCATCTTCTCTGCTCCTCAGTCCGAGGAGAGTAAGTTCATCATTCTTTGTCCGTTTTAAGTTTCTTGTTTGTATTCAACATTTAGAAAAAATCAGTGTGCACTGGTGTCTAATGTTGTGCTGAATGATTCTTCAGACATGTTTGTAACATTTGCCTTTTAATGTACTTCTGATTTTCAATTGTCAAACTCTTAGGAGCCAGAAGGTAGTATCTCATATAGAGTAAGTTAACACAGACTTACATCTTTTTGACTCTCAACACGCGATGCCATATTCTCATGTTTGTAGATTTTTTATGACATGTTAATTTTTACTTTGATAAATGTATGTCTTAAATCATGCATTGTTATAAAACACAATCTCCATGTTCATTTACGTCTGTGTCGAGAAAGAAGCTTAATTACGATTTGAATATTAAAAGGCAAAGTGTTGTGTTGCTTAGTTTGTATTACTTGGGTGACTATCTTACTGTTGTCATCTAAGCTAATGAAATTGAGTTAGTCAATTAGGATATTAACATGATCACACAAATAAACAAGTAATTAAAGCACTCATTTTAGGCAGGAAATCTGGGTAATAAGGACAGCATCTAATCAGCCATAACGAAGGGCATATCACCAACAGGAAGTATGATGGAGATGACCTTCGAAGTGGCACATTATCAGATTTAATTAAGCTTCTTGACCTGAAGGACCATGAAAAGAGGATGACGTGTATGAGAGGTTACAGTGTAGCCTTTATGTCTTCGATTCAAACCTTTCACTGCCATAGATTGGTTTAAATCTATTGCTGTAAAAACTACCCATGTTTAAATGCATCATTTTAACAGAACACCAAAGCATTGTTAATCTTTTTGATATTCAGAGTGGGTCACAAAGTTTATCCTCTGTGGAAAGCCAAAATGGAATTATGTCTCAAAAATGACATGAACCAATACCCTTCTGGCACTAGACAGGAGATATTATGTAAGAATATTTGTTTCAAGACAATAATTGGAAAAAAAACAATATGATGAAAAGTGGCCTGATATGAAATTGTATATTTGGTCATTTTTGTTAACTTGTTTTTCACATTTAGGTTTAAAAAGTATTTGAAAAAAGGAGATTATTGGAAAATGATATCTGGCCATAGGTGGACTGGACTGGCATTCAATAGGGAATTTGAATATGGTTTCTCCCTGTCCTAAAAGACATTCAACCCCAATCGACTGATGAATGTTGGCCAGAAGTTTAATGAAGGGACATATGAATGATGTTCCCTTGCACCCTTGGCATTGAAGTAGGCTTTAGGAGATCAGTGTGAGTCAGGCAAAGTACTGTTCAACCCACTCACCCACAGCACACACTCTTTGCTACAGAGATTGGTATCAAGAACCCACAATGTCAAACAGACCAAATCTCATACAGGAAGGCGTTTGTTCCTCGCCAGCAGGTGATTCATCCTAAGTACGTGATGGGTACCTCTCTGTTGCCATGACGACAATGAGTGTAAGCTGCCACATTGCATTTTGCCAACTTGTCTGACAACAAGAGAGTTCTGACAAATCAAAGAGAAATAAAAGCGCATTTATAATGTCTGCTCCATGTTTAGAAAATGTGATGACTCTCCCAAGAATTCATGAAACATGTGATTCTGTGGATTAATGGAATAAAAATGAATGCAACTGTGAATGCATCCATAGAACCTTGAAACTAAGAAAGAGCTGCGAAAATAGTTCAGATGAATTACTTCAGAGGTCATTCTTTTCTTTTCTTCTCACAGTTAGTGCAATCTGATATTTATAGCCTATGTATCACCCCCCTTCTAATTGATAAGGAAGAGGGATGTTACTCAAAACACAGAAATTAGTTTATCATGTGTACTCGCTACCATGTGCTTTGTTCAATATGATTGTACCTTATGTCTAAGGGATACAAGTAAAATCTGATGTGGGTTTTTTTTTAAGTGATTACACAATGGTAAACATTTTTTGATATATGAATCAAGAATAGAATTCTAAGAAAAATTACATCAAAATATGATGATTTTCATCAAAATCAATGCATTTTAACTAATTTTCTCATAAAAGTCAAGAGCTGGACCAAAAAAATTGAGTATAAGGTATGACGTAAAAGTGGGTACCCAGCTTCGCGCATTGCAGTTGTGCTGCGTGCTAGACTGTACAATATGTATTACCTTGCGCGCATTTCGCTAGAAGTGCGCGACAAGGTACCCACTTTGACGTCATTTTGACGTAAAAGTGGGTACCCAGTTGAAACTGGGTCACAGCTAAGGGTAAAAAATGTCCTGAAATCTTACCACATTTTGGGGTTTCCTTGGCAACACGGCTTTTAAAAAACTTTAGGCAGATGATTTTCTGCTAATAAAATCATGCTCTTTTAAATGAGCTAATATTGTTTCAGCATTGGGTACCCCCTTTAATGAAGGGTTTGTTTAAGATCACAATGACAGCTATTGTCAAGTTGGGAGTTTTCTTATGTGAATCATCCATTGCAGTTTAATAGCAGAAGCTTTTTGTTTTCAAATCTTTGATTTATAAATAATCAAAAAATGAGATAAGATAATTTTGGGGGTTCAGCGATACAGATATGCTTGTTTAAGTGAATGATGGTTGATATTTCTAAATACGACTTAAACCTCAAAGGTTGAAGTAACATTGAACCATGTTTGAAACAACCTACTTATGAAGCATAATTCATCCAAAAGATCTGATATTTATTCAGTTGTAAAGCTTACAAACAGTGAAGATGTGTTGTGAAATATCTAAGAGTAACTTTTTTTAGTGCTTTTTACATGTAAGTTGACTGATTATTTATACCAGTGTAGCCAGGATTTCATTTTAGGGAGGTGATGCACTACAAGTTGAACATGTGAAGTGTGCTCCCTAGGGGGAAGGGTGCTGGGAGGGGGAAGCTTTGACGTTCTTTATCATTGTTTCCTTGTCTGCACCTTATCTTCCTATGTTCTTTCACCTTTTTCTCTTCTAAGTTTCCTTTTTTGCATATGGGAAGAGGGGGACCACCCCTATCACCTCCCTGGTTATGTGGGTGATTATTTAACTATTAAATCTCATATTTCTGAAACTCTTATGACAGTGATATAAAATAAATCATATCTTATGTGGGGCTGTGTCATTTAAATGAACACATATTGAGTGATATCATGAAAATACAGTATAACTATTCAAGGTGTTCCTTTGGCTCTCAGCAATATTTGATGATTTTATCATGGTATTAACCTGACTAAATTTGTAATAACAGGTTAATGGACTTGTCTGCCAATCATATTCTGCAGCCGGAATTTAGATCGGGGCACATTAGGGAAATGGGTGCATCATTTCCAAATTGCATTGACAGCATTTTTTGTAAAACATACCACACCTTTATAATGTTGCTGAATGATAACTATGACTATAGGTCACTGCAGGGAGAGGTCATCACAGTGTCCTTTACAGTGAAGTTCCCAAGAGTAATGCCTCAGAGGCCTCATATGACTTTGTGGTGCTGCTGTTCTGACAAGTGTCAAATTGAATGTGTTGTCTAAAAATTTGCTAAAAGGTACATGAAGGATAAGTACTACAATTGCATATCAAAAGATACACAAGTTTGATTCATTCACCTTTATAAATCAAAGCCCTAAAACATACCTCGACCTTTATCGAACCTCTATCTAGCTTTAACTTTAAATAGGAAGTAAGTGAAGGCCTTATTCTAAAGATTTAAAGCTTTCAACAAAACCTTTCACCAAGTTATGAAAACTTGTAACCAACAACTTTATGTTAAATAAACTCAAATGATAATATTTTGTGATAAAATGTCTCCGCAAATTTCTTTATATTGTTTCTGTTCCTGACATATTAGCTAAGCAATCAGTTTGGTCACAATATGTTTACTTTTCTATACTAAGACTGTTTAGATATGTTGAAAGTGGGGAAAGGTTTCAAATGGTAACAAATCAACCCTGCTGCGAAGGTACTCTAAGGAGCGCTTAAACAGTGTCGTATGTAGGAAGTCATTCCTGTTAAACAGGGGGCACTTTCAAACAGGAATTGCCTGATTTAGCAACCAAGGCTCCCTACTTTCCGTCATGTTTCCATGGCTACATTAATTCCTGCATTCATCAAAAGATATCTTAGCGTGATTCCTCATAAGTCACAGCTTACCAAGATGAACTAACCTCCTATTTCCAATGTACTTGCCTGGGAGATAATCAGATTGACATGTAGTATAAAGATGGAGTGTAGTTTTATGGATGATTTCCTTAAGCATTTTGCAGGATGTTGTGAGGATCACTTACCAAAGGGTTGTAATGTCACACATTCTGTAAGCCTGTTCTTAAGGATGTTACAGCATTGTGGAAGTTGATTTTTTTGTTAAAATGTATCATCTTTAATTTATTACCTCCTCAGTTATATTAGCAGTGGCTACATGCTTGAGCATAGTTTTTTTACGGGGTGAAAATTTCTTTCTTCATAAGTTCAATTGGCAATGAAGAAATGGAAGCTCTACCAGTATTTCTTTGTTAAGAACATGAACTTACTTTTTGTGCAAAATATAATATTTTCTATTGATAATTTGTATTGCCCTGACAACTTGACAGAGACTCTTTTAGTCTTCACTAGTTATGTTGTACTGTCCATTTGATTTCTAGGCAAAAGAAATATGAATGATATTTCAACAGGTAGATTATTATGATTATTAATGAAATATTCCTTCATCGTCAAGAGTAAATTTGAGCTTCATTATGTGGAAGATTATGGTCTGAATCCATATATTTGAAGTACTGTTTTTCACTGATTTATGTATACAATACTAAATGTGTAGTATATTTCTGATCAGGTTGAAACCCAACTTCAAATTAGTTACAAACAGCAAAAGGCTGTTTAGCAGTTTTGAAGACATCACTTTGCAACAATCAATCATTTGACATTACTTATATCAGTGAATGGAGATATCTTTTAGCATTTAATCCAAAATGGAAAGACGCCTATAGAAATTCTATGTATTATCATTATTATTGTTATTATCTCTTTGTATCCACAGGGACCTTCCTTACAATGTAAGTCTTGTGGATTGGATGGATGTGATAGCCCCCTCGTCATACAACAGTCGCTATATCCACTGCAGCGGGAAGCTGGCAGTACAAGTTCTTTCCGCTCCAAGGATATCATTGTAGGTGGGTATGCTAGGAATAATCAGAAGAACATGGAGAGTCAACAACCCTCTGCTTGTTAGATAAAGGGGGGGGTGTGCATTTTGAAAAGTTTACCCAAGGGATATCAATAATCATACATGTAGTTAAGAGACACTATAAGAATAAAGAACAACTTGGAGTGCCAATATATATCTCCTTGTTAGTTTGTATGTGGGTGTAGGTGTGTGTGTGTGCTTGTGGGTGGGGATGTTGAAGGAGGGAGTGGGGGTCAACATATTGAAAAATTATCCAAAGGTGCCACCTTAATCATCTCCCACATCTGCCACCATAATAATAAAGACAATATTTCAACCATAATATATATAACTGCTAATTAAACGCATGCAGCCTCAACTCCATAAAGGACAATGATATATGCAACTCAAGTTTTGCTTAACATTATTACAGTGCTTCACAGAGGATATCATAGCATAATGATCATCGTACATAATGCTGTGAATTAGAATTAAATGTCTTTCCTTTTATTAAGTGTTGAGGAAATTGGCCTGGCTCTTGCTGAATGTAAGATTTTTCAATCCAAATGTGTTGAAAAAGATTGAGCCCAACTGCTGACCTTTATTGCTTTTGAAATCAAAATAATTTCATTCCATGTTAATTATGAGTCTTTTTAAAGGCTAGCTTTATGTTGATATATAGATATTACTCTTTGATTCTCTTTCATAAGATTGGTAAGTTTTCATTTGGATGTTACTGTTTTTTAAACTGTTTTTTTTTTTCAGATCTCAACTTGCCTCACCAGACTCTCTTCATCAAATTGGCAATGAAGCCTGATCTCAACCTGGAGACTATGACCACTACGGTAAGACATTCATATCTAGATCTGAAGTCCCCAGTTTTCCGTGATATGGAAATCGGAAAAATTTCACAGAATTCGGGAAGAACACAGAATTCATGTGATTTCACAGAAAATGCCATTTTTTAAGCCAAAAATTTTGAATTATGAAAAATACAGCAAAAAACATAATAAAGACAAAGCAAAATCCAATTAAACAAAGCGGAAAATCTGAATCAAACCTTGTGTTAATAGCGTGTGTTCGAGAAGCTTCATTGCGTCTGCATGTATACTGCAGTGCGTATATATTAGGTTACTTACATATACATGTTTTTTTCAGATTTATCTACAATTTAAAATTGCTTTGTCATATGTTTTGTATATGTCACCGAAGAACACAGAATTTTAAGTTTAGAACACCAAGAACACAGAATTTGCATTTTAGAAAACAGAAAACTGATGACTTTATCTAGATCTTCATTTACTGATATAGTATAAGTGGGCAGTTTTATTGTGATGTAAATTTAAACTGCTTAATAAAATCAACATGGTTCTGTTACAACAATTAAAATCAGCACTTTCCTATAATATTGGAACAAGGTGAATTCAGAACTAGCATTATAAAAGCAAATTCAAAGCGATGCACTGATCACATAAATCATTAGAAAGAAAATGTGTAGATATATTGTGTTTTTGGTTGTGGATTATTGAGTAGAAAGTTGACCACTGTATGAGTGGCAAAGGTGCAGGTTTTGAAAAATTCAAATGTATCAGAATCATCAAATTGGATAGCAAGATGAATCATTTTTCATCGAACTTGACATGAAATTGGCATCATGTCTGTGATGTCTGCAAGCTGAAGAAAGAAAATTTGGTTTCTGTAAATATCAAAAGTTGACAGCCTGGACTTATTTCTCACTGACACAGTGACACTGCTTCACTTTTTCTTTCTTCATCTGTGATTTGGAAACAGCTGTTTAGATGACCTAGCAATTAAGGATTAGGAAAGTGTGTCATAGATTCTAAGTAGAAGGAAACAGAGAATGTCGAAAATGGGACTGTGGCATTGCTACTGTGCACTTGAAATGTATATTTTTGGGCTTTATCACATGAGGAAAGTTCATCCTATAAGCCATTGTTTCTGGAGAATATTATACAGGAAAAAAATGATAAAAAATAATGAAAATGAAGGATTTTAATGGAAGTATAAGGAATAGATATCTATTGGGTGTAACTAGTAACCTATTTTTGGCACTCATTTATTTTAGTACTTAGCCTTTCTTCTTCTGAAGTGCTTTTACCATTTCCATTTGAATGGATGAGATGACCATTTTGTTTATCCTCTGGATATCTCGCATCTTTGGTTGAAACATACAGTTTCCGTAGACCCGTGCTCAAATTATCTTAGGGCACATAGTTTCTTAATGCTTAAGGTGCTGTGCAATACAGCTTGAAATTTGCATTATAAAGGCTTGATTGTTTCCTACGTACATTTCATAATAATTTGTTGCTTTCTGCTTTTTTCTTTCCCCCATTAGTTGATAATAAGAAGCTGCCTTAATAGGATGACATGTTTTGACACTGGCTTACTAAATCAGGTTGCTTTTCCTATTCCTCCTGCAGTAAGTATACTTGTGTTAATCATTTATTCAATCATATGATTTATTTATTTCATTTGTTAATCTGTGTTTCTTTTTTCTTCTTCTCTTTATTTACTTATTGCTTGCTTGCTTGCTTGCTTAATTGCTTGTTATTATTCTTTAAATCAGCAAAGAAAAATATGATAGATATTGTAGAAAAACCAGATATTTCATGAAGGATTAATTTAGAAGAAGTAGAATCGATGATACATATAATATGGGGATTATGAGTGCTGTAGTTTTGTTTATGAAAAAAATATGCTTGATTTCAAGCTTTGTGGATATGAAGTAGAGCTGAATATATCTCAGTCTCCGTTATCGTCCCCTGTTGAATATCACTCATTTCCTACCACAGGGCTAATCTTAGAGGGACTCCTATGCATGGGGGATAGATAGTGGATTGAAGAGAATGCGACAATGTTCTTGTGCAGACTTGCTGAATTTGTTACACAGATAATCAGTGTGATGGACCGATGCAAATATCCGGGATAAACATGAAAATTGTGTGAACTTGGATGTAGAAAATTGAGGGTACTCAATAAAATTTTAGAATGGAATGGTAGTCCCGACACATAAAGACAAAATAATTTAACAATAAAAAAATAGAGTGAAAAAACTAAAAAGAAAAGTGTGAAGTAATGAGTAATCACACGGAGGAAGAGAGAGCGAGATGGATAAGTTAAGCAAACAGGAAGCAGAGTAGGAGAGAAGACCAAAAAGTGACATTGTCCCAGAAAGAGTGATTGAGGAAGATGAGAAAATTCATATTTGATTTACAGTACCTACAGTGTAACTGTAGAAGCATAAGTGCTTCATAGAAACAGAGAGAAGAAGCAGAAATCAGTACAGGGTTCTCACTAGAAAATAATCCACACACGGTTCCACCTCCGAGCAAAGCGCAGAAGTTTCAGAAATGTTACGAAATAACACCTAAAGTTAGGTGTTGCGGCAGTATATGCTATAGCATAAGGATGAAAAATACTTCTTGATGAGGAGGTGTTGTCTACTAATGGCATAATAGTACAAATACATTGCCAAAAAAACAAAACAATCTGTGGCATTTATCATTAATGTTGGGAATATATACTTCAATATTCTTATACCCTTGATGTCACGCATGGTGCAGCAATTTCACACATGGTTCTTCCTTGTCTGAAATCCTGTATGCATGGTATTGGAACCATGGGTGTTATGTACTGCAGAGAACCATGAATCAGTATGTGATATTTATGAACTATTTTGAATAATCTACTTCAACTATGTTT
>CM057151.1:18018362-18038591 GCA_029962745.1 Echinometra lucunter
AGTATGTGATATTTTATTAGCTATTTTGAAAAATCTACTTCAACTATGTTTTATTCGTGTATTTAATTCACCAACTACCCCCCTTTCCAGACTCGGTTGCCCCCACTGGTTCCTCCCCCACAGTGGGGTCGACGCCAGCACAGGATGAGTGCCTCATCTGGAGGAATGTAGAGACAGAACTGATCCAGTCGGCTGGGCCAGGCTATGGGATAACATCGTGTACCACCATAGAGAACTGCAGTGGATACAATTGTACTGGGGAATTTGAGGTATATGTAGTCGTTATGTTTAGAAAATGTCTGTATTCATTGTCTTACATTGTGAACTTGTCAGAAAGTATATGGTTTCTATTGGGAAGGCATAATCAGCTAATGTACTTGTACATAGCAATTTGTCTTAATGTAATAGGAATAATTCAGGTATAACAAATATAGATTACAAACTAGGCTGTCACTAATATGGTAATGTGAGAGGACAGGATTGTCCTGTTGTTCGGTTGTCATGGCTGCCAGTGGCTATTTGCCAGTGGCTCAATGCAAGCGCGTCATAGGAGCGCTTAGTTTTATGCTGTTTTGATGTTATATTACAGCGCATAAAGGCAATTCTTTGAATTATTGCAGATGACATATTCGTTATTTCTACATCTCTGCATCTCTTCTTTACCTCTTGTCCAATCGTTGGTTTTCGGTATTTTCAGTACTTTCATTATTTTTCAGCATTTTCCGTAACTTTATTTTTCAGTAGATTTGTTTTCTGTGATTTGATTTTCGGTCATTTTATTTCTGTTGTTTTCCTTACGGGTCGTTTCCCGACAGTCAGTGACCGTGTCATTTGAATTGCAGTGATAGTCAATTATTGCAATAAAGACCATTAGTCATTGGTAGGCTTGAATTGCATGATACTGTTTGGATTGTCTTCCTTTTCACCTTTTCTTCATGCGTTTGAGCCAGGTACTTGAAATTGATAGTTGAATTTGGTATAAGTAGAGACAAAAACATTACCGTACACTTTTAACCTGTCACAGTAAGATAGTGATCTCTTCTTATAATGCCTTTATATCTTTTGAGTTCTTAAAATGTTACACACAATTCTCTAAGTAATGCTTTTATTCTCTCGTTTTCTTTCTTTCTTTCTTTCTTTGAGGTATTTTTGTAATCATGTGTATTATCTTTTATAAGTTAAAAGCTGAATTTCACAATTGACCAATATATATCTACCCAGTGAGTGCTAAAGCCTTTGGGGAAAGATGAAAAATTTCAACAATTTTTAGCCTATTGTTCATCCTAGTAAGTCTCATATTTGTATTATTAAGAAGGTTCTCCTCAAGTAATTTATAACCCTCTTCTTCCCTTCTCCATCAGGGCCACAACTACACGATTGTGACAGTGTTGAAGCATTGCCGTGATCCAGTCGTGTTACACATGGTTGTCTCTAGCCCTACTGATAGATTCTTCTGGCAAAAGAGTATCACTCACAATGATAATATTACCGTCGCTGGTAAGAACCAAGGTGTGCAATAATCAGAAATACTATTTTTCATTCATAGTAAAATGGTGCATGAATTCATCAAGCTGTATAAATATGAGAAGGAATAATTCATTTGTTTTTAGCATTTTTGTCAAGATAAGTCAGAAGGAATGATATAAATACTTAGGTGCAGGCACACTGAAAAGAATAACAATTTTTCTGTAACTTTAATAGTAATGCATGTTAATATGGAGTCCATTAGAGAATGACTATCCATTATCATTCCCAGATATTCATTGATTCATGTATGTGAATGTGGAATAATAAAGAGAACAAGAGGAGAAAAATGATATTAATGTTTGGACAGAAATTGCTATTGATATTGAATGATGCTGTTATATCACTGTATGATACATTTCTTTTGCACTAGTAGCCTTTGAATGACACACCAAAAGCATAGTGGAAAGCAATATATAAATGTTAAGAAAATATTGGATTAAACTGCACAATAAGAGAGACTTTAAAAGCAGAAGAAAATGCAAGATCTAGAAAGAGATAAACGATGAAAACAATTGGATGAAAGATGTAGGTGGACTGACCACAGAAAAATAGGACAAAATACAAAGAAGGATGAAGATGAAAAGAAATATGCATTGAAGACAGAAGATGAACTATAGGATGTCATTTATCAAGCAGTTAAACCCATTGAAGACAAAGTAAAAGAAGATTAATTTTGATCTTCAATCATTTCTTTCAATTATCTTTTAGGTACATCAGGTATGCTTGGTTTCCACATCCACCTGTTGAAGCTATCCCCCAAACAGGTGCTGATAGGGGTGTTTGCTCAAGTAGGTCTACCGGGTCTCTCGCCCCTCAATGTACCCCTCATTCAGGATCAAATCATGCCCGTTAGACAGTGCCCAGGTAGGTACTTCTGAAACTTGTTCATCATATCCTAAAAGAGGAAAGTTACCCTGCCATGAAAATATTTGCTGATAAGCAGTTTGAAGGATCTGTTGATTCTAATTAATCTGTTGATTGCATGGACAAATACAATTTCTACACGACCCATTAAATCTTTAAATGTATTTTTGATAAGAAAAAAAAAGTACATTAGGAAAAACTCACTTTTCCACTGTTTCTACATATTTACAATTTTTGACTTCTCACATTTAAAGACTGAAGCAAGTTTAATAACATTTTCATTTGCTTGTCTTTCTGGGTCATGGTTGCATACTTCTTTACCCAAATGTTACCTGTGGATGCCAGACTTCAGAAAATTAGGAAAATATGAGAAAAGTTGTTAAAATGATCTACATTTTAATCATTATGGTGTTTACATTAGCTAATTGTAACAGAAAACATAAAATATTCAGATTTCAGAACAGTAGGGCAATATCCAGTGAGGCATTGAGCTTGGATCAACACAGATTCATATTAGATTCATTGACTCTATTGTTATTTTTTATTTTCCTGTGTCAAAACTTAGCTTCCTTTGCATTACCACCCTTCATTTTTGTTTACTTTAGGCATCACACATGGAATTCCTGGACAAGGTGGAAGAGGAATAGGAAACAATGCAGGGGGTGGTGGGCAAGGAGGGGGTAGACCCAGGAAACCCCCGGGAGGTCGCCCGACCAAGAGCCCTGTACAGAACATGAGTGTGAGAGCTGGAGGTAGGGCTACTATAGGAAACCAGTCATTGGGCATGGTCAATTCATAAACATGATTAGAATGATCATGTGTATCTCTTCAGTTTGGAAAAGGATATACATTCTCTACCCTATGATAATGGTAGAGGCTTAGAGCAGGGCCCCCGTTTCATAAAACTTGTTATCAATAACAAGTTGCAATGACGGATATAAGCTACTGAAATCCTTGCACCTGATTGGCTGAGAGCATATTTGTCATAGATATTGGCAGTTGTTACTGATAACATATGTTTTATGAAACAGGGCCCAGAAATGTAGTAACACGTTGGCACCTGACCTAGTGAAAACAGAATATTAAAAATATAAGAATTGATTCTTAGTATTATAATTAGCACTGTATGTGGAAAGAAAGTTTATGCAATAAAATGTAGAGTTGAAAAAAAACTCCAGAAATATATCTACCTCATGTAAATTACATTTTTTTATACTTTAAGGATTTCCTCTTAAAAATGCTTTATTATAAAGCTTTGATTTTTTTTGTCCATTAAGATTATGAAGTAATAACCCTTGAAGAAAACAAGAAAGCTGAATAGATAATTGTCATATGTGGCACGGACAGTATCAGTAATTTAATATTTCTAAATACATTTATAGACTGAGCTGTACTCTTAGAACAATATTACATTTGATACCTCCCCTCAAAAGACTCACATCACTACCTTATTCATTTAATACCACAATAATCCCATGCTCAGTGTAAGTTGGCAGAATATAATAAATAGCATATACATTTGAAAAATATGAAATTTATGAATTTATTTTAAGAATTAACATGATTCATTATCAGTTCACCTGAAAGAATCCTTAGCAAAATGCTGGCTGAATTATGTGAATGGCACATAAATTTAAAAAATATGAAGGAAACAATCCAAACAAATCATGAGATTCAGTTGATCAAGAACGAACACAATTAATTATACATTCTCCTGAATGAATCCTTAGTAAAAGTTCAGAAAATTATGGTCAAGATGTTTGAAATAAACCATTATTGCATTTCCAGCACTTGATGCTATTACCTGAATTTTGTTTCTTTTGTATGTTTTAGCGAGTGTAGGTATTGGGCTGTCGATAGGCGTTGGCATTGCTGCATTGATGGCTACAGTGATGATATACGTCTACTACAAACAGTTCCCAAGCCAGGACAGGATAATCTTGGTTCATAGGACGGCGCCCCCTACCACAGCAAGGACTTTATGATGATCGTTACAAAGGCTGTTACAAAGGAATTATGAATCCAAAAGTCTTGGTTCTTTGTCTGCTAGACAACGGACTGACTTTCTAAAAAATCGCTTCTGCTTTTGGGGCAGAGGCGTTTTTCATAAAGAAATACGTGTAAATGAAAATTTGCCTTCGTTTGAGAATATTTTCTTCATGGCGAAAAATGTGAGTATGCAGAGATTAAAAAAAATTACTGAAATTTGAATTGGAATTGCTTTCTTTGGCTTTTCACTGACTTTGTTTATCCAAAGCCTTTGTCATTTGACAATGAAAATTTATTGGCCAAAACTTGAAAAAAAATGAAGTGTACTCAAGTGTTTGAAACATACTTGCCTTCGTCAGTTTAGGCATTAATAGACTTTGTATATGTATATTAGTCTTTGCCTCTTGCAATGTACATTCGTTTTTATTGTAAGATATGAAATAATACTCTAAAATTTAAATAGTAATGAATGTGAATTATTAGCACATATTTGTAATATAAAAAAATCATACCTAATTATCACTTTTCTTTGTAAATTTAACTATTTGCCTTGTGATCTAATAAAGAGAAGAAATGTTGTCAAGATGAATACATTATAAAACAAGATTTTGTTTAGAACATAAAGGATAATGATAAGGCATTATTCTGATAGGTTCTTATCTGTCAATTAAGTCATTTTCATGATTTATGTTTGTATATTATTTATATATTATTGAAATGTATCAATCACCTGAAAAATTGTGTAAGGTTGATATGTATGAAATAGCTCCAAATAAACTACCTGTATATATAATTTTTTTTCTGAAATAACATATCTTACTTGATTGACCTCTGTCTTTACCAGAATGTTTTACCCATAGTTATATTTTTTGAAATTTTATTAGAACAAAAATGTCTGTGGATTTTGAAATTTGGGCATTGGATTACATGTGGATATGCCCAGGTTTGGAGTAGAGGCATTCAATTTCTACAGCCAATTCTACTGATGCACTCTGTTTGTAATACTTTTATTCAGAGGTCCCCAACAGTGAATTTCAAGAGAGGCATAAATATGTAAACACTGCCATCTTTTTATATGTTACATTAATATTCTGTATAGATCTGTACATAGAGGGTATGGTGGTATGCATGTTAGCCAAACCAACTTTTTTATGCTGCTAGATCATTATTCAATACATGCTTTATGTCCAAAATTTTGTGCAATATCTTTGAAAAACTGAAGTGCAATTTTATCAGATCAAAATAGATTCATCTTGACTTTTGTACTTGTGTATAGAGTATATGAGTTGAAATTTATGTAATAAACATATTTTGCCCACCTAAATTACTTGCAGTGTATATCTGTTATGTAAACTCTGACATTTATGACATTTCACAAGATACCAAAACATCAAGTATGCAACTAAAAACAAACAAAAAGAAGAAACAGAACTAAATCAAACAGGACAAAACAAAATAAAAACAAAACCCCCCCCCCCCCCCCCATCAATTACATATGTATAAGAAAATTGCTCAAATATATACTTTTTCAAAAACTTTCCCCATAATTACATTCATAGACTACTTAATCATACACTTGCTGAATTGAAATGTTAACTCAGTTTCTGAATTCTCTCAATTCTACGGGTTTAATACAGGGACTACTTTGTTCCCAGAGGTTTAGCTTGTAAATGTATCCCATCCTGTTATTACTATAAAGAAAATAAACCACAAACACAAATACTTTTCAGAGTACTATTTTCTTTTTTCGTATTTATTTAACATGATGTGACAGACATAATTCATTCATATATATAACCTGCATTTTAATATTTTTTGTGTTATTTTTTTCTTCAAATTTTCATAACTTATTGTACTTTGCACATAACTTGCATGCTACCATACATCTACTCAACAGGCTTTTAAGCATGTTTGCAAAATGAAATTACACCACTTTAAAATAAAATTCTTAAGGCTATGTTTCTTATTATGCAATACCTTTGAATAACTGTCTGCAAATTAAAAAAAATATTGCTAATATTCAAAGTTGTTACATAATCCTCACAATTACCAATTATCTGCCTTCAATTATGACAGACACATGTATAAACATTCTTCTTAAAAACCAGGAAATTACAAAAATTATGACAAATCAGCACACTGTACTTACATCATATTCTTAAATTGATCTGTGTTTTCCACACATCTTTGTCATACAACAGAGGGATGAAGAAATTAGAATTTAGTTGTACTAACCATGTCATACATTGATTCATATTACATAATTAGAAGTTTGAAGGAAACGGGCTAAGGATAGAGGAAGGTATGTGAAAAAGTGTAAAACACAAAGATAAGAATGTTTTGTGTTTATGCATCATGTAATTCCTATGGATCAGTAAAATGTACTGAATATAAAAAAAAATATTTTAAAAAACTTGATAATTTTATACACATTCTCATCTCATCAAATCAGAAAACAAAATTTTCATTGTGTTCATGAAACAAAAGATTTTTTACAAAATCAAAATCATTGATGCAAAATTAAATCTTTCAAAATGAACAAAAATACTACTGTAATCTTGAGATTAATTTTTGGACACAACCATATGAAATGACACAATATAAATCTTTGAACAATCATTTGGTGCAAATATAATTTTCTTCTTTCTACAAATCTATTGTTTTCCTTGCAAACATTGGTCACTCCTGCCATTTGAGAGAAATGATAGTTCAAGTAGCTATGGTCATAATGATATTCAATCAGAAAGCTCACAGCTAAAGAATTGTATTAAACCTAACAATATCAAAACAAACAAACATTGGTCCATAAACTGAAAAAAAGCATAAGTTATTCTTTTTCTTCTATGAGTTAGACTTCAAGATGTACTGAATTGACTCACCAACTGGGTAATAAATACATAAATGTTTCAACAGCTTGCTCTATCCCTAGATGTAAGCTTTATTATCATAATTACTTGACAAAAAGTCCTGAAGAACATACAACTGCCACAATTGGCAATGCAAAAAAATAATAAATAAAATAATATTAATAATAATAATTGAATAAAAATGAGTTCTTTCAAAAGTTTAGAATGTGGTTCTCAATTTACATTCAATATCTATCCAGAATGTAGTTATATTTGATATATCTTAGATGAGATAAAGAGACTGAGAGACAGGATGGGGAGGACGAAAGAGAGGATGAGAGGTTGAGAGGTTGAAAAGGGGAAGAGAGAGAGAGAGAGAGAGAGGGGAAGGAAAAAGGGGAAGAGAGAGAATGAGGGAGAAGAAAATGAGATAGAGATAAATAAAGAGAGGTAGAAAAGGGGGAGAGAGAGAGAGAATAAGGGAGAAAGAGTGTAAGAGACAGAGAGAGATAGAGAGAGAGTGAAGCAAGTAAAGAATGTTTACTATTAATTCATTAACTTCCCTTACAGTGGATTCCAATACATTTTTTTCCTCCCATAATATCACTCCTAAACAACCTTACTAGACACTGAAAGTAAGCTTCGTTACAGTAAGCTTCATTCAAGAATCTGAATAAAATGAACTACAACAACAAAAAAAGATTTCATCAAGAAAACTCTTGAAGCCTCGCAATAGAAATCTGACATGGGTACTACAAAATTCATACAGTGCTTGATTGGAAGTGATAAATACTACAGGAAGAAAGTATAACATATATATGAATACTATTTGACGGATTCAAACTCTGGACAAATGCAAGAAAAAAGAAAAAAAAAATGAGAGAGAAAGAAAGAAATTCCTTTTCCAGTTCCTTCGTTCATAGCAAAAAAGGCAAGACTCATGCATACATGTACATTGCAATCTCTTATAGACTAACAAAACAAAACAATAACAAAAAAGAAGCAACATCTTACTACATTCTTATATCATTTGGTACAAGCTCAAACACTGCAGATTCTTCTTCCCTTTACAGATATATCTCACACTGAGGATCTTCCACTAAATTGTACTTTATTGTGGAAGTTGTAACTGTTACACAGTATACATCAACATGTACAGTAAGAATACCGGTACCTCGCACACTGCATACATTAATGCAGTAAGATAAGGATTTTTAGCCCAAGATTGAATGAAACGTGTTGCAAAATCATTGAAAATGCATGCCTCTATGATCTTGATTATTTGGTTTTAACCTGTGCTATGATACTATTATGACTTTTATGCTGGGTTCCCACTGCCGATCCGATCAACTCGATTGTCCCGATCTCTCAAAACCTAGTCTGCAAAAACATACATTATTTTCACACTTGAATACAATAATTCCATGAAGCCCCGATCAGCCTTGTCATGGCAAGTCACTTGCGCTTTCAAATTATTTGACTGTACAAGAGACTTGCCATGCGTAGTCTCATTCAAGGCTTTATGGAATTAATGTGTTCAGGTGTCAAAACTGTCTGTTTTTGCAGACTAGGTTTTGAGAGATTGGGACAATCGAGTTGATCGGATTGGCAGTGGGAACCTAGCATTATGTTCCAAACAGCCAAAGTTAAGTGCATCTCTGGCTTAACTTAACATTCAAGAACGTTAATGAACCATATATAGTATTTTCATGCACTGTGATAGAGTGTTAAAGTATATTAACTCACAGATACATATCTGTAATATATCATAGATCCACTACTTGTGGATGCAGGAATGGCATATAACTGTAACTTTTGATGGAACCTTTCAGAAATGTATCTCACTTTACTGCCATACAAAAAAGGTCAAAGCACTGAAAGTTTGAAATCAGGAGTTATATGAAATCAGGATTATATACGCATAAACCATGTAAGGTATACTGCAGTTTTCTTGCTTTGAATTGATGCCAATCTAGCGACAAGAGAATAACAGTAATAATTACTTCATCCCAAAATGACACCTTGCTGGGATTCATAAAACAGGTTCACAACCTGACTGTATTGTTTTTTCATAAGTACCTGAACAGTCCAAACCAATTCTAAAGTCTGTGCAACACATAGAGTTACATACACACTAAACATTTCAAGGGTGCTACTCAGAAT
Source organism: Echinometra lucunter (assembly GCA_029962745.1). NCBI lineage: Eukaryota > Metazoa > Echinodermata > Echinoidea > Camarodonta > Echinometridae > Echinometra > Echinometra lucunter. Next base: position 18,027,752 of record CM057151.1, read on the forward strand.
TACCAGGTGATTCCTCGCTGCCATTCTGATTATGAAGATTAATAAACCATACCCTTAAATGTAGAAATGCTGAAATATCTGATAAAAATCAAGACTTGGTGACCAAAGAAGGATCCCACAATGCATTGCGAGACAAGCAAGAACAGACTTTAGGAACATTGCTGCCAAACAAACAAAAACAAAATTTTGGTTTTCATCGGCAAATTTCTGGCTTTTGAAAACATGGCAAATGCGTACACACCTCTAGACAAGGTACTGTAACCCTCAATAAGTAACACACCCCGTTCACACGTGCTCACAATTCTCAATAGCACCCTCTAAATGTTGTGTCGCACAATTTTATAGAGAAACTTGAGTTCTGGGAGGAGGTGAAAAATAATGTGTAAACTTTTTCACTTTTTTGATGTCAGTGTGGCAGTTATCATCACAGAAGTGTTCCCTGAAAAAGGACCACTCTTTCAATGTCCTCTTATTCGAAATATGACAAGAAATAGCCGGACTGTTTGGCCTGAACATTGGTGTGTAGTCCCCTATACCCATTTCTGTGTACAGTCCATGTGCTTTTAAAGATTCAAATGATTTTTTATCAGTGTGATGATTTCAAAACTTCAGGGTATAAAACAATTTCTAACATTGTATGACTAGGCGGTGTAACATAAAAAATACAATCGATCTTACGATTGATATCAATCGTAAGTCTATGGCAAACCATGTACTACAGAGATATAATTGATTGTAAGATTGATTGTATCTCTTTATGTTACACCCCCAGAACTCAGGTTTATCTTTATGAAAGGGAAACACAAACTTGTGGTGTTTGTAAGGCATCTAAGACGTGTTTGCACAGTACAATTGTGCTTGTAAATGATCATGCATATTGAGTGTTTTGACAAGAGGAATAACGATTTCTACTGGGTGTTCCCAAATTGTCAAGATATGTAAAGGCGTTAATAATACACATTAGACCGCTAAGAGTGAGTATCTTACATCACGTGTTTACATCAATACAATACTATTGTATTTGTATTTTCTTTTTCTAGCCTATACTTGATGACGCCCATCTAAACACAATATCAACATCTCCCGAATCAAACATATCAAGGATTTCCCATTATCTTTAGGATTCCTTGTCATTTCTAAGATATACATATCCACAACCTCGTCGTAAAAAGCCTTCTACACTTCTCATTCATTTACTTAATTACAGCTTTGTGATGCAAAAAAAAAAACATGATAGCAGATGTAGTACTAGTACATACATGTATTTCATTTTATAGAAAAATGTTATCATTATCACATCTGTTTGTTAAATACCTATCTAAATTCTTCTTTCTCCATCCACCGTTTGTCATAATATAAATTAGCTTTGGAATAATATGTACAGATAGTTTGATTGCAGAAATAGACAAAAAGGACATCATATTTAAGTGATAGTTTCAGAGGCCAATCTTAGAAAATTTCTTTTCTTAGTTTTCATAAGCTGACCACTACCACCTTACAATATAAATCGCAGTTCACAATTCTTATGATTTTCCTGACACTATAATCCCAAGCACTTGGTGTTCTCTGTATACCATAATTTAGACGATTTCTTTACTTCACTATTCCTTAATGGCACACTGATTTCTTGTAGGTGTCTTTCACAGAATCTCTCATCTTTGCTGAAGTGTACGTGTGTGTGTGTGACCATCACCCAGAAACAAAGTATTCCACCTTGAAGGCTCCAAGAGAAAGATTTCATTGCCTCCACATCCTTGCTTCACCAAGATCAATCCTTGAAGACAGTCATGGATGATTGAACCAGCTGACTATTCAAAACAAGGTGTCAAGCTCAGACTAACCACATATTGCTACTGCAAGAAAACGTTTCTTAATACTGGTAGCTAGAGCAAGCTAGATGCTTTGCATATATCAAACAGATGTTTCTAAATCACAGACTCTAATGATAAACAGTGAAAATAGAATTGCCAGCTATATCAACATTCTTTGGCATGAATATACCACATTGCAGTTGAGGATTGCTGTTAAACATGTGCAGCAGCTGATAAACATACAAGCTTACATGTATTTTGCCTATCTCTTGAAAAGCTATGAATCTATTTGGTTGTTTTTTTTTAATATGTCTGTGTTGATGGTGAGCCATAGAACTTCTATTGACCAAATGAAAGATATGACGAATTTACAACTGCTATCTGTTCAATATGAAACAACTTCTGATAACCTGGAGTTCCTTTTCGTCCAAGACTTAGGATATTTTTATGTGTCTATAAAAAGGCAATCTACAACGGCCTTTATACGATAACATCCTATCAAACCACATACCAGCACAACAAAAAAATTAGCTGACCTATATCTTTCTTTCATTTTAGTCTGGGAAGAAGTTTTTTTTTTTCCTTTATGGTCAGATCATTTGTTCCCCCCCCCCCCCCCCCGATGTTGAAATTTGTGAGATATTCTGGAGCAAGCGCCATGAGCGCCCAGCTGAGGCGGATACTGGCGCTTTACAAGAAGCCATCATCATCATCATCATCATGAAAATGATGTTACCATGATTTCTTACTTAACAGTACTTATAATAAAGATGGATAAACCATGTAGAAATGAATTTTACACCAAATGATCTTTTCAAAGAAAATTTTCAAACAAATTAATGTCTACACCCAAACTAGATCTGTGATTATCTATAGTTCTTAGCTACAATCTCTTCTACAGCACAGCTTGAGGATCAGCACACCAGTCTACATTCCATGCTACAATGAGTGATATATATCTTCATGGCATATTCTGATAGCACAGAGACAGCATGGGCAATTTCACTCTGCTCCTTTTTTGTGGCTGAATCATACATGACCTCTCTGAGATTTAGTAATTTGGCTTTCCAATCAAACAACTTTCCATCATTACTGATCAATACACACACATATACAACAGCCAGTACCCCTGTAGTACCCCTGGAGTATCCCTCAAGCCTGGCACAGCTGTTAATACTTACAATGAATTCATGAGTAAGTTTTTCTAAGTATATGCTGCACATCCACTTCCTACTACATCTACCTATGACTCTGATAGGGCTGCAACCACTTTGAAAACATAACTGCATATACATACCACATTCAGACAATATGTACTAAATGAGAATTATTGCAGTGTTCAAACTTACAGTGTTATCAAAATCAATGTATCAAATGCTAATTGAATAACAATTCAATCAGATTAAATTTTGAAATCAATCACACGATGCAGCTATGATTAGTGACTCATCTAAGCATGATTATGAGAAGTGTTTTCCTTGTATTATTACTCTCATCCTTTATCAAAATAAATATATGTTGAAGGTAAGGAACGGAAGCATATGGTACAGCCAACTCCACACTAGACTATCCCGCTGTGATTCAATTTTCAAAGAAATCGTAATGACACAAAATATGGAAGTTCAAGCAAATATAAGCAACATGATTGGGGGTCTAGATAATGGCCCAGTACGCAAACACTAAAGTGCATTGTAGGCTTTCTAGTTGGAGAAAAGACAATCTTACAAATGGTCTAACATCACTTCAATGTGGAACTGACAGGATGTGAGGAGACACCAGGGCCTTGTTGCATAAAATTATCATTACTGATAACTGTGCCATTGATAGTAACTATCTTGGTAACATTCCTCAACAGCCAATCAAATTCAAAGTTTCCACTGGAAGTTACCATTGATGAAGAAGTTACCATCAATGCTAAGTTTTATGCAATGGGGCCCTGATCTCATTATTTGCATGACTACTCAGAACCAAACTCACTAGAAATTTGCATATGAATGCAAAGTCTTCCAAAATCTGCTCACAGTCAGATCAAACACCGAGTGGGTCTAAGGATATTGTATATGTTTTGGACAGAAGGCAATCAATGAAGTGTTATGAAGATACATGATTTGAGCATTTTGGAATTATGGTGGCCCTGAAGTACGCTCAACAACAGGTCATGTGTGACGTGAATTTCGGGGCCAACTTTGCGTCCCAGTCGTGAAATTCACGACCCATGACGCGAAATTCATGACCCGGGATGCGAAATTCATGACCTGGGATGCGAAATTCACGACCCAGGACATGAAATTCATGACCCGGATGTGAAATTCGCGACTAGGACGCAAAGTTTGCATCACGGGTCGTGAATTTCGCGACTGGGATGCAAAGTTGGCCGCGAAATTCATGTCGCACATGACCTTACATTACCATATGGAATTATGTGATCGTCTTTACAGTGGTAATAATAGAACAGCTTGGATGAGTCCAAATGTGCTTAAAGGTTCCTCAATACACAATATGACATAGTTTCCCTTTGATTTTGGGAGTAAAAATGATGCCTTTACTTGTGTTCATACAAGTGAGAATTGATTGTGCTGCAATATACCTGTGCAAAATAAACATCTTTTTTGTTTCTAACAAGGTATTTGGTCTGTTGAGTTGCTTCACAGAACAGTACTGAAAATCAATGAATACACACAAAGGGGTTGGGGTAATAACTGGATAGGTGTATAAGGTACAAGTGCTTAAATGCAGGCGGATTTGGGTACACAGGTTACCAAAACTGCTATTCAGTCATATGTCAAAACTGGCCTTTAAGAAAATTCATGAACACTTTTCAATAGCCAACAACATTAAGTGTATGTTGCCATAATAAGAATCAACAATGTTACCCTTAGAAACGTGCTTGTTATAGCAAATAAATCATCTGAGGAACGTGCCCAAGGAGAGTCAATGCTAGCACAGAGACACTCATTAGAATAGCAACAGAACGAGAACTGCGATATATATTAGCTATTGATTGATGTCATGCACTGAATATCACAGGCTTGTGGTGAATGAACGCAGGTGAGCAGTTCCAATACTTTGACAATCTCCACCGCGGTATCACAGCATCTCTTTCATGACAGAGAGCTGAGCTGGCAGCTCCATGCCTCCACAAGGAGAAAGAAAATCATCTGCTCTTGCTTCCAGCATCAGCAAGGAGTCTTAAGCTTGATTTCAGTACTACTCACATGTTAAAAGCACTGCAGGAGAGCTGATGCTACTCCTCGACATAGTTTATGCTCGGCTGATGTGAGAAAGGAGTGGTGATGCCTTTGGAGGCTACACTTCTCTGGTCAAGCATGCAGCAGACTAGACTGTGCCGGTCAAGAAGTCTCTACAGTATAATGCAACATCTGCAGTACCTGGGTCTCACTCCACCCACTGATGGAGGGGGCGTGACAGGTGCGAAGTAGGCATGGACCTTCACGTTGGGGAGCTGAGTCTGTATTCAAGGCAAAAAGGAGCAAAAAATATGTTCTCGATTCTAAAAAAGATACTGGCTGGAAATGTTTAATAGCACCAGAGAAACACTAAGGCAAAATTTCCAACAGCAAAAGCTGCTGAAAGATAATGATAATTCTTTCTGAAAAAATAGCAGGTAAATCAATGGTGAAGTTCGTTCCCATTTCAAGATATTTCATGCTTGAACCAACATGGATAATGTAAGTAAAATTGCTTAGAAGTAAGAAACAGATGTTTCTAGTTAATCAAAAAAAGGGAAATGACAAAGAGTTACAAAGCATAAGAAAAAATGGTAAAAGTTAGATATTCAATTGCTTGGGAAATACAAGATGAATGAATGATGATGAGACAATATTTAGTTTACAGCAAAGCTGATCAGTATACAATGGTCATTTCATCTTTAAAAATGCAAAGATAGAATAAGAGTTGATTGACCACATATCATCACTTACCCTTAGTCTGCGGATGCCAGCCCTGGTGATAAGCTGACAGTCATAGAGCTCTATCCTCTGCAACCCCTGGCAACCCATCAAGTGTTCGAGGGAGGAGTCTGTGATGAGAGGGCAGTTGTCCAGCTCGATGACCTGGAGGTGTTCCGTCGAGCAGCCGCTAGTACCGATGTGACGGATGCCCTCGTCCGTGATCAGCTCACAATGGGATAATGTCTAGGAAACAAGCAATAAACACAATATATCAATCATTCATGTATTAAATATTTCCTGTATTGTTTTTACATTTGATGCTATTGCATGCTAACAGATGTAGGAAAAGCAGACAAAAAATAAATAAAATAAAATAATGAAGTATGATTACGGGGATATCTAAACATATAATGTGGAAGACTGGGAGACATACATATATGCTTTAATCAGGAATGTTTAGGTAACACACGGAATTTCCTTTCCACAGCTTCTAAGCATTCTCATTCTTTTGGAGGCCAACACATTCTCACTTACATTGTATATGAAAAGTATATGCACCTTGAAAGGGGCATGACATCAATCACTAAAAAAATCAAGTTAACCAATTAAAGTGATTACACAATGGTAAATTATTTTTGGATATATGATCGAGAATAGAATTATAAGAAGAATAACATTACAATTATGATGATTTTCAATCGAAATCAATGCATTTTGGCTAATTTTCTCATAAAAAGTCAAGAGCTGACCCAAAAATTTGAGTATGAAATATGACGTCAAAGTGGGTACCCAGCTTCGCGCATTGCAGTTGTGCTGCGCGCTAGACCGTACAATATGTATTATACCTTGCGCGCATTTTGCTAGAAGTGCGCGACAAGGTACCCACTTTGACGTCATTTTGACGTCAAAGTGGGTACCCAGTTGAAACTGGGTCACAGCTGAGGGGTCAAAAATATCCTGAAATCTTACCACATTTGGGGGTTTCCTTGGCAACACGACTTTTAAAAGAAACTTTAGGCAGATGATTTTCTGCTAATAAAATCATGCTCTTTTAAATGAACTAACATTGTTTCAGCAGTGGGTACCCCCTTTAAGCACAATTGGGTTTCAGTATAACATACATTTTCCACAGACCCTAGCCCAAGTTATCTTAGGCTTTCAGTGTTCAACAGGTTAAGAGTTGAAACTCACCAGCTTCTGCAGCATGGGACATCCTAGTGCTAGATAACTTAATGCAGTGTCTGTGATCTGGAATGAAGACCACATGGAGATAATCAATTTTTCTTTTCATTCTCTGTCTTAATCGTCTTAAACGTTTTTCTCAAAAATTCTAAAATAATATCATAGAATTATTTTGTGTTCCATTACTTTGTGTTTAGTCTAATATGGTATTCTTGTATTCAGAGAAATGAATGAAGACAAATTCAAGAGCATGCATTTTCATTAACTACATTCAAATATATCAGGTAAAAGGTATCCTCCATCAGCATCATCATAATCATCACCTAGGCCAACAGGTGGCGCTATAAAACACTGAATATTCAACAAAATATCACTATCAATATTGGCATAGCTTCTTCCATCATCTTCCTTTTCTTTATATATAACAAGCAAACTCTAGAAACAAGCAGCCCAGAAATCATTGAATAACTAAATTTCAAATACTTGAAAATCAAATGCTCTCTATCTATATCAATAATCACAATCATAACTGGCATCAACACCATCAGAAACACTGCATAATTTCAACACATACAATACATTATACAGTAACCAATTTCATTTTTATTTATTTGTTTTACTTACAAGAACACATTCTTCTAGATCCATCCTTTCTAGTTCTGAACATGTCTGTTGGAGAAAAAATGTGAAATATGAATCTATTTGTAACCCTTGCAAGATTTACAACACTGATAAAATGGGTCATGGCAAATTGCACTAATAAAAAATATGCGTTGTTGCAATTTCATTCTGCCATCTACATAAACAAAATGAAATGTTGCAATCATTAAGATATTAATAACAACCCTTTGCATTAGGTCAAACCTTCTCCATTGATCTTTTGGAAATTGCTATGGGATTATAGATTTCTCATACTGCTTACTATACTAGATTACATGCTCTATACAAACTTCCTTTATTTATCATATGATCTTCTGTATGCAATACACCTATTTTGCGCATGTACAAGAAATTAGAAAGCTTAAAAATTATAAGAGAAACCATTTAAATCCCTATAATTTTTCTCTCAAACCATTATGCAATTCTGATAACTTCATACTCTGTAAAGAGATGCCAGGATATATGTTTAATTTCCAGACAATTAGAATGCAGAATACCTACAATTCTACATTTCTAAGAAGAGCATAAACAAATACAATATGACTTCCTTTACTCCTCTCTTTGGACAACCTTTCCAAAGCACTTCACTTCCAGCACTTAAAATGTTTCTAGGATTTAACAATTTCTTCCATTGCTTAATTAACGTTGAGACTTACTCTTGCTAGGGCTTGGAAGCCATTGTCGGTGAATTGTGAACAACCGGATACTTCTAGTGTTCTGAAAGCAGGACATGAAACAAATGTCAAAATACAAGCATCATTACATCCAATTTAAGGCTGGGGATGTACATAAATACATTTTAAAGATTAACATTTAGAGTTTAATTGTTTCAAAATATTTCTAATTGTTTGCACAATTGTTCATATCTTATGACAACAAACTTCTCAATGTATGTATCTGTTTCTATTTCATAAGGAAAAGCTAGGGGGATTTATCTTTGTCTAAAAAGAAAGTAAAGAAATCAAGAAACTTGATCAGGCTCTGCTGCAGCAATATGGTTTCACAGCTTGAAAATATGCCAATCAAATCAAGGCACTTCAAATGGCTTATCATGCATATAACACATAAAGTGTTTCTAAAGGCCTATTGGACTAGGGATAATAACTAAAAAAATCATAAAAGCAGTGACATGATGTACAATCTGTTACTGATGAAATTATTTAAATGGCTAAAGGATATTCGTGGTGAATAAATACGAGTACTTACTTGATTTTGGGACAGTATTGACTAAATGCACTGAGTGTGGTGTCTGTGAGATGTGTGCAGCCTGACACACACAACGATTGTAACGTTCTACAGCCCTTGGCTAGTGCTATCATACCATCATCACTGATCAGCTACAGGGAGAGAAAGATGGAGAGAAAGAAAGGGTGGGAGAGAGAAATAAAGAGAAAGAGAGAGAGAGAGAGAAAGAGATAAACAGACAGAAAGAGTAGAGTAGAGGGAAGAATGGGCACAGAAAAAAAAAACATAAATAAGGTTATCAAGACTGTTCTAAATCAAGATTTCAAGATTGTACTACATTGTATAAAGGCATGGCTAGATATATTTGTGTTGGAAAGAAAAGCAGGAAGAATATGACTATAATAAAGTAGGTCACAATATTTGAAGTTCTTAATATAAAAAAGCATATCAGAGTTATAAATAACTCATCCTGAGACCATAATAAACTGAAAATTGAAATGCAAAAATTCCAAATTCTATTTCACGTTTCAACAGCGTGATTCCAAATTTAGAGCTATGCTCCATTTTCTATTTTACCAAAAAATTTTGAAAACACAGTCCTTCAAAACAATTTTTTTTCAAATTCCGAAGTACACAAAGGTACACCACAATGTACACATTGTCAAATGAGTGCCAGAATGGCATTAACTCTCTAAGGAGACATAGGTCCTCCTGGCTCTCAGCAGGTGCATTATGCTCTTCAAAAAGAGTGAATGCTCAAGGGGGATTCAGAAGTCTTGTTTGTATATTGAACTCTATCCAGAGTTTGCTCAATGTCAAGAGGACTTGAATTCCTTTCACACCAGGGGGTTCCCCTGATAGCCCTAGTCTTTTCACTGTGAATAAAAACTGAATTAATCTTGTCCTCCCCAATAACAACACAGATATGTGATTTTAAAATATTTTAGAAAAGGGAAAAAATACACACTAAAAGACACAGCCCTTGTTCCTGTGCTATGTTAGAAATTGAATATGTAAAAAACAATAACAACAATATCTACTTGACTCTAGGCTGCTAGGAAGAACTAAGGGACACATGTCCTTGTTTTGTATTATGTTAAAAAATTGAATTAGTTTAGTCCTCCCCAACAATAACAACAATCATAACAGCAACAACAGCAGCAGAGTAAACAACAATGACAGCTTGGTTGTAAGTTATTTCACCAAGGGGGAGTATGTGCATCAGGAGAGATATATTAAAGTTTTCAAGATATTCCATTCAATTCCATTCAATGATTCATCTTGAATTTTGGAGCATACAGTGTACATAGATAAAGAAAAGGTAGTTATGATGTTGTAGAACACTTAATCAGGTATCAATACTTACTACACAACCTTGGACATTGAGTGTGGTAAGATTATTACAGTGACTGCCTATGTGTGTAATACCCTCATCTGTTATCTGCAAAAGAAAAAGAGGGAAGAAAAGAAATATTTGAAATGTCATGACCTAGGGTATGTAATGAAATTACTTACAGCAAAAAAGAATTTTCGTACTATTCACCACCTTTTGCAGGGAAAACTGATGAATTCATGAAATACATGAAATTCATGGCTCATTAAATCATTTTAATGATATCATATCATGAATTATAGCATGAAATTCCCTTCCTCCCTCCCTTCTTTCCTCATTCGTTGCTCACCCCTCCTCCTCATGAAATACATGAAATTCATGGCTCATTAAATCATTTGAATGATATCATATCATGAATTATAGCATGAAATTCCCTTCCTCCCTCCCTTCTTTCCTCATTTGTTGCTCACCCCTCCTCCCTCCCTCCTTCCCTTCTTTCCTCATTCATTCCTCACCCCTCCTCTCTCTCCTTCCCTTCCTTCTTTCATTTGTTCCTCACCCCTCCTCTCTCTCCCTCCTTCCCTTCCTCCCTCCCTTCTTTCCTCATTCGTTGCTCACCCCTCCTCCTCATGAAATACATGAAATTCATGGCTCATTAAATCATTCGAATGATATCATGAATTATATCACGAAATGATATAATTCAAATGATTTAATGAGCCATGAAGTATGCATCTACAAGTAATTCAATGAAACAG
>CM057151.1:18039091-18176479 GCA_029962745.1 Echinometra lucunter
TTTCTTTCCTCATCCCTTCCTCACCTCACCCTCACTCACTCCCTCCCTCCTTCCCAATCTCTCTGTGGCTCAAATGTCTCCAAATTAATTCATGATATGTCTGCAGTGATTTTTACGATCCAGACGGTCGCTGTAATCAGAATGCATAAAAAGTTCTATAAAAAGCTTTGCTATCCTCAAGAGCAAGGGCAAGGAAGGGAAGGAGTAAGATAAGAAGAGACAACCAGGCAGACAGAGAGGGACATGAAGAGGGTATGAGGAGGGAGAAAGGGGTTCTCAAAAAAAAACCCCTAAACATTAAAAAGAGATTATCAATTACTAAAATAGGAAATAAATGAAGATGTCTTCCAAGTCTTCCTCCCAAGTGATGTTTACACATTAAATGCTTGAACGAAAAGTCTCAGATTACCCCCTGTTGCCCTCATTTTTTATATGGGTCAATGACGTGTCAATATTTTGGCAGACCCTGGCCATATTCTAGCCTGGGGGCTATGCAAAGAACCTGTGGGATCCCTGATCGAAGTATTCTTACATTAATGCATGAGATGGGCTGTTGGTTTCCAATGCTTAGGCATGGTTTTCTTAAACATAACATTAATTCGTCGGTTGCGCAACAGAAGGGAACGAGTGCCCTTGACCGGCAAAAGAGAACAAAGAGACATGCAGTCAAATATTGTGATATTTAAGAAATCTATGAATAGTTACTTCAAGAAATTTATACCAGATCTAATCTGAAATGTTCTTTATGTAATTATTCATAGATTTTTAAAAATATCTCAATATTTGACTGCATGTCTCTTTGTTCCCTTCTGCTGGGCAATTGATGAATTAAAGGTTAGATTTGAACTAATTTATAATGACAACTGACTTGTGTATAACTAACCATCCCATTCAGTGTACAGTAACCATAAATGACTAATGGCTGTCAAAGAAAAGATCAAATATGTACATCTACACATGTAAACAGCCATCTTATGGATGATGGAAGAATCTCATTTTAAGCATACGGTATAAAGGCAGAAAGTGTAAATTCTAATGATGTGATCTTTCTATACAGGTGGCCTCTTTAATGGGTTTGCCTGTATCCTACGTGGGAAACATCTCAATGAATGTGATGATTATTTTTAGAAATACATTCATCCAGATTTACAAAGCCTATGACATCATATACATTTCCAGAATTTGAAAATTTAATATTCAAATGAATGAAATATGTGACAAACTACAAGGATTCTTCTTCCCTTTTACCTAAAATCTACAGACCTTGCTACTTTCAGTAAATGTGCCTAATTACTGCATTTCTCTTTTTATTTCTATTTCAAAGTACAGTTTGTCCCATTTAATAGGGATTTAAAAATGTATTGTGTTGTCCTGACACCTTTTCCTGTAGTAATTAAACCTTTTACAATGGGAACCATGCAATCCCTGCTTCAAACTTCTGGGAATTATAGAATCCAGTAGGCTATGGGTTAAGTCAAGGAAAATGTGCAAAATGCCCCAAATTTCCTTTTCAATCATTCATCAAATTATCAAATGCACATTCATCAGCTTCTTGAACACATTCATATATATTTACCTGAAACAGACAACCTATTAATTCCAATAACATAATCTGCTATTATAAGTTCAATAACACAATGTACAGTTATATCATGCACGAGTACTGCTCTATTTATTTGAAAGGTCATGTAGTGCATGTCTACCCACGCAGACACCAAAACTGTGTATTTAGATCAGCACGCTCAAGGGATTCATATAATAGATACAAGACTTCAGAAATTGAAACAGAAAAGGTCTCATAATACAGTCTCGTTCACATAGGACCTCAAAACACACTGTGGCAAAATAAACTGTAATAAGCAAGAGGCGCCTCTCATTTCTGTTTCTCATTTACAACAAAGCTATAATTACATTGAGTATGCTTCAGGGCCTTTGTTGCCCATCTTTTTTTTTTTCTTTTTTTTTTTCAAACTAAACCAAACATGCCACTGACTTACATCTTATATAGATATGCTAACCTGCCTAGTGGGAGACAAGAAAAGCAGTCTTATGTGAAAAGTTGGATTTTATGAATGGGTTTTTTTTAATTACAGGTTTCGATTATAACACTATTCAAGCAAAAAAAGAAAAAGGAGCCCATATTCACGAAACCTTCATAGGCCTAGTAGCAACTGACTGTGTACTGTTCCCTATGTAATTAGTTGGCAACTAGCTTAGTGAGGTTTAAATAATATGGGCCAGGGTCTATACAAGCATGAGATCTTTATAGAGAGGTGGCCAATAACACTTGTTTGACTGTACACTGTTATCATTTTACTGCTGTTTCTCTAGAGGCAGTTTTACAGGGTCATGTGTGAACGGGTCTTTACGAGTAGAGTATCTTACCATGTTACAACCCTTGAGGATAAGGACTTTGATGTGGGAACAGCCCCTGACCAGGGCCTCGATGCCATTGTCACTAATGTGGTCACACCAAGAGATATTGAGATGACTTAAAAGATGGCAGCTATCACTGTGGGGCAGACAGACAAAAATAAAAAAATAATTAATTATTAACATTCAATGACCGAAAAAATTCTAGACAGATTTGCACTGAGGCATCTTTCCCCGAGGGTACAAAGTGCAAATACCGAGTAGTAGATGACACAACAGTTAACAAAGAGAAAAGTTAAAAGTACATTTATAATCCTCATCTGGTGATGTTAACTGCTTTACATGTACAGTCAGTATGAAGACTGTGGAAGAGGAGTATGTAAGCGGCATCTTTGGAAAACAGGCAATCCACTTTTCTTTAGTTGGCTCGAATAACCAACAAAACCCTAATCCCAACTCCATCTCTAAAGACTATGCTATGGAAACAAAACTTGATAAACAAATAAAGTAAATATAATTATACAAATTGCTGTGTGCCTAAGAGAAGGGCAAGAAAACTTTAATATAAACCCACTTTAAAAATTCAATAGACTATGTTTTAAAAAAAAAGACTTTTGACAGACCTCACCAAGAGATTTCTCTATAGCATATTATCTGTCTATCATTAAAGGGGGTACCCAATGCTGAAACAATGTTAGTTCATTTAAAAGAGAATGATTTCATCAGCAGAAAATCATCTGCCTAATTTTTTTTAAAAGTCGTGTTGCCAAGGAAACCCCCAAATGTGGTAAGATTTCAGGATATTTTTGACCCCTCAGCTGTGTCCCAGTTTCAACTGGGTACCCACTTTGACGTCAAAATGACATCAAAGTGGGTACCTTGTCGCGCAATTCTAGCAAAATTAGCAAAATGCGCGCAAGGTGTAATACATATTGTACAGTCTAGCGCGCAGCACAACTGCAATGCGCGAAGCTGGGTACCCACTTTTACGTCATACCTCTACTCAAATTTTTTTGGTCAACTCTTGACATTTTATGAGAAAATTAGCCAAAATGCATTGATTTCTATTGAAAATCATCAATTTTTTAATGTTATTCTTCTTAGAATTCTATTCTCGATCATACATCACAATTTTTTTTACCATTGTGTAATCACTTTAAAGAAAGGAAAAAACTACACAACTGAGTTTTGACCCCCCCCCCAAAAAAAAATGTATCCACTCCCTTCTACCTGCAATACGAAGAATGATAAAGGCAAGCATATACATGAAGGCTTGAAATGAATGATGACTTGAATGCACAGAAGATTTCATTTAATTTTGCTGTCAAATTATTGTTTTAGCTGCAAAGAGAAGCAGTTGCAATTAAAATTCCCCTTCCACCCCTCAAAATAGGGAGCTTTAGATACGCGACGCAGCTCAGACGACGCGGAATCTTGCCAAAAATGTTGTTGTGCACATGCGCGAGGCAGCGCTTCTCCAATCCATCCTGCATCGTCTGTTTTACACGACGGTTCTGGGGCCAGTTTACCGTCCTCCCCAATACGCGACGCGAGACCTTTGTTGACCTTTTTTTATGACGTAACGATGGTTCATATTTGAGCGTGCACGCTTTGTTTGATTAACTGCATCCTCCCCAAATCTAAAGCCTCTTTGCAACGCGACGCGAGGAAAGAGGAGAACGTAAGTCAACTCAGCAAGATTCCGCGTCATCTGAGCTGCGTCGTGTATCTAGAGCTCCCTATTATTTCTTAGGGAAACGGAAGTCTCTTGTTATTGAATGTCTGCATACCAGCATATATGCATGATTCCTGTTTAGCCTTTTAGGTTTAGAACAAATAGAAATTATCCTCTCATTATATTGGACCCTACATCCTGAAACATATAATAAAACATGCAATTTATACCAGTACCAAGGTGAAAAGGGGGGTAATGCACACTAACAGAAAACTAATAACAGAAAACTAATGAAGGTTGAATTTTCAAGCTCTGTGTTGGCCTCTAAATCAACATAATTCCAATCAAATTCTTACATTTACACATGTGTTTTTACTTCCTACAGAGATTTACAAAACATCTAATATTCTTTCCAAATTTTAAATACATACCTGTCTACTCCAGTAATAGCTTCTACAACCATTTCTTAAACATGATATAAAATGCAAAAAACACTAAAAACAGTATTACATGTACATACTGTAGTTGTTTTCTTATGTGTTGAAAAAAAGAGCATTTCGTTTAAGTCCTCCTACATTGTAGCTCTTACTAGCTAATATCATACATATAGTGCATGCTCTAGAGTTGAATATACCGTAATATGTGCATCCATATAATGCACGAGAGAAATTCTGTATCTATGGGTGCACATTTTATGGTATATTTGACGAAAATGAGCATGTGCTATGTGTTATAAAAGATGGGAAACTGCTTGTGGGAGCTCACCAAAACTACAAACATTGAAAAATATATCACAGGTCAGGATGAAAGTTCACTAAGCATGGTTAGGTTAGGTGCGTACAAAAGTGTATGGGACTGCGCATCAAACACCTTGCACGTACCCATCGTTGCCATGGTTTTAAGCTGACCCTATGGGATTTTGTACACGAACAAGCGTACAATATAACACTGTTATATACCACGGTCGTGGCATATAATGAATTACGCAATAGCACCTGACCAATCATAAACCTTCTTTTAAGTAACCCATCTTATATAAAGAAATATGCACTCTGTGATGACTCTACATGTTTAAACCTGCTTTTATAATAATGGTATATATGTATTGATCACCCAAATACAAAAAAAAACAAAAAAAGAGCATGTGCCCTCTCACAAACCACAAGTACAC
The DNA here is from genome assembly GCA_029962745.1 of Echinometra lucunter. Lineage (NCBI taxonomy): Eukaryota > Metazoa > Echinodermata > Echinoidea > Camarodonta > Echinometridae > Echinometra > Echinometra lucunter. Next base: position 18,044,311 of record CM057151.1, read on the forward strand.
TCACATTACTCTAACCTTACTCTAACCTTCTACCTCAATCGATGATAATGACCCTGAGTTAGCAAGAACTACTCGCAAAATGAGTCTCGACCGGAAGGGGGACATGGTTAATGTGCTCCACACATTTATTCATGTACATTAAGGATACGTTCATCTGAGACATCTCTGTGAAACACATGTAGGAATAGCCCCTTTTCCCTCATCTCTGACACCCATGGGTACCCGTGCCTGTAATCAGTCACACGCTTTCTGGCTCTCATCCAATAACACGATAATGGCATCTTGATGCCCTTGCCTTCCACCCGTCTGCGTCTGCGTCCCCGGGCGTCATGGTCCATACACTTCACATGTACAATATTGAAATGTGATTCTAAAATCCATTTGGGAAATTGTGCTCTAATTTAAAGGGAGAGTCTATCCTGATATCCGGTCCACTGGTAGTAATAACATAAATGCATGTTTATAAATGAAAAAAAATATTATAACACAAAATAACCAAAAATAACCAAAAAAGATATATGAAAATAATAATAATTACATGTATAACAATAATCAATGATAATATTAATACTACTAATAAAAATAATAATGATAATAATAATAATAACAATAATAATAGTAATAATAATACTAGTAATAATAATCATAATAGCAATCACCATCATCATCATTATAATCATAATAATAATAAGAAGAATAATAATAAGAATGATACAGAAACAAGACAGATAACCATTATGATTAGCTCATTCCCCTCACCAATAATGTGAATGCCACTTTTCTCCTCACTTGTCAGCGATTTTGAATACTTCAGCCCCCCCCCCCCCCCCCCCATGAATCTCAAATCCACTTCTGTTTATATTCTACAACAGTTATGATCGAAACTACCTTTGAAACATCATAAAGTTAAATGTCAAATTGTCAATGCTCTCAAAATTTTCTATACACCAATAACCATATACTGCATACATGTACCTGTAGGGAATTTAATTTGTCTGTATCAAACCCATCTCTGTAAATTGGAGGGTATGACCTTCTCCTTCTATGGTTTCATTACACATAATAATCAGCACCCTGACCTTAAATTTGCTATAATTAACAAAGCTTCATCCATACTTTATTTTTCAGAGAGTTATTAATCAGGCAATATAAAGAAAAACCTTTTCTGACTTCCCTCTGTGTACTTATGGGATATAGTTAGTCAATTTTATATGAATGAGCCAAGGCTATGATTAAGAAGTAATATCTCAATAAGATAGTTCAGACAATTAAAGCTAATTCATTTTTAGAAAATAATATAAAAATTGGGCAGGAATGAATCTATCCCAGCAAGAAATCAAGAATAATACATTCACATGTTCATTGTCTTTCTATGCATGTTCTCTGACACTCTACAGCACTGTATGAATGACCTATCAGTGACATTTCAACTGTCTCAATGGCCATAAATGCTGTGCAATATAAGATATGCAACAAATCATGTGAAATAAGATATACAAGTGGTTAACCCCCCCCCCCCACACACACACACACCCTGTATGGAAATACGGTATCCGCTTGACATCTAAAGCCCTCCCGGAGAGGCAAAAAAGCACACCTCATTTTGGGCAGGAGGGGGACTTTACAGAAAAATGTACATTTTTTTGTTGTTTTAGCATAAATTGCACTCTTCTTATCAAAAGGAGGCCACATCACCCCAAATGATCTAGGAGCATTTTAATAGTCTGCATAGTCTGCATTTAATCACCCCCCCCCCAAAAAAAAAACACCAAAAAAACACCAAACATTCAATGGGGGACAATTGCGAAATGTGATGAAAATGGCCAACAGAATCCAAATGAAACTCAGTTTCGTGCACAAGTATGTAAATCAAGACACATGAGAACTTAAGTTTTTGAACTTCTCTTACAGCAGTAATACAGAGAAACCTGTACATACAGAAGAAAATCGGTCTTTTATGAGCAGACGGCCTTTCTGTACACTCCTCTAATGGTATTTGCAAGTAAAACACAAACTGGAGTCTGCAAAGACAGGTGGTCTATGTACACATTTATAGAGCAAAATTCATTTTGGTGACAAAGTCCCCTTTAAAGTGCAATTTGTTTGATACATGATACTTAAAGATGAGCATACCTGAGATACTTGAGCGCACTATCCGTGATTGCTGTGCAGGATACCATGTTCAACTGGTTTAGTTTCTTGCTATATCTGCTTAGACTCTGCGCTGTATTATCTGTAATTCGTTTACAGTCTTCTAGGTTCAGTACCTCTATATTTCTGCAGTTGTCTGCAAAGGTGCTGGAAGTTCAAGGAGAAAATTGAGAAAGAATCTACAGTATAATCATAAACAACAAAGTGTATTGTACTTTTTTGTGCAGCCCCTAGATTGTGGAACAGATTAACACTAAATATCAGGAAATCTCAGACACTAGAAAGCTTTAAATCAAAAGTAAAAACTTGTTTTAAAAATGGACATATTTTTTTTCACTTATGCCCATGCTTTGAATCATGTAGCATTATGCGGCAGAGGCATTTAGGAGCTTTTGCAGTGCAGTAGAATATATAGACATTATGGTTTCTGCACTCAATAAATGATCTATTACAGTGGAAACTCAGTATAACGAGGTCCTTGGGACCATCAAAATTATCTTGTTATAGCAGGAATCTTGTTATATCAGGGTTAAAAAACAATAGAATATAAAGAGCTGGGACCACAATATTACCTTGTTATATCAGGAATATTGTTATGTCAGATCTCTTTATACCGAGTCTCCACTGTATTAATAATATTATTATGATCACAGTCTTCTTATTACATATTGATAAAAGTATGCTCTTTAAATACTAAAATAAGTGAGAGAGGGAAAAGAACCAATTAAATCTAATTATTTTTTAAACTGATTTGATTTGAACAAGTCCATCACAAGTGTTCAGCACAATGATGTATACTATGAGGACAATAGCTTTATTGCTGTAGTCAAAACAAAAGTGGAAGTATTATCCATTTCCAAACTCCACTTGCTGATACACAGAATTAATTCCAATAAAGAGATAGTTCATTGCATGACCAGTAATTGGCAATTCACCATGACCATTTTTTAAAAATGAAAGTCAACAAATTGAGTATTTATTCATTTAATGAGAATAAAAGAACAAAATATTTGTTTAGTGAGAATAAAAGTATAACAAATTAAAGATAGTGTACAGTTTTTGAAAATCTAAAAAAAAGTAACATTTACTATTTGAATTCATTGCCAGCTGATATGAAAGACTGCATCCTTAAACTACTATGATGTGAAGGATATTACATAAAAACCCATTTAAGTGGGTGTATTTTATATTTAAAATGTCAAAGCTCAGTTTTTGGGTCCCCGAAAAACAATATTTAAGTGCATCACACAGTGCCTGCACACGTGTAAAACCAACAGCAATTCTACTGTGCAAAAAAGCACAACGAAATGTTGTGAATGTTGTGCGGGGAGCCGTTGCCGTGCAGGGGTCATAGCGTAGGGCAGAGTACAACCGTTCTATTGCGTTCCTTTCAGACATTTACATCGAAATTCACCAGAAATCATGAACGGAATATCACACGATCTCACACACAAGCAAGGCGGACAATATGAGACTATGCTTTAATCAGTTTCATACAAATTCTCTTTTTGCTACCAAAACTTTACTGATTGATTGGCTTTCCTTTGCAAATGAAGATTGAAGAAGGTAACCAAGGAAAAAAAATCTGTACATGGGCTTTAACCCATAGAGGTACAGTTTCACCTTTAGGAGACACTTTTGCAGTATCTGTTGGTCCAGAATGTTGGGCAGTACATATCATACATGAGTAGAAAGGGAAAAATGCACTGACAAATTTGAGCCCATTCCCATTGCTGTATGGTGTACCGTTCTCGAATTAGAGCAGTTTAAGTGTAACTAATCATTAAATTGTTTAAATCGGCAATGCAGTGATTAATATATAATCGCTATTTCTGTGTTCAAATTGGCAATTTCTTATTCAATTTTACAATTATATTTCATTCTGGTTTATGTTATATCCATATTTCTTTTTTTCAAGGTATGTAAACGTGGAAAAATATAATTTGTATTGCCAATTTGAGGATTGAAGATGATTAATTTACACCTCAAGAAAGCTCTGTACTGCTATGGGTTAAACAACAGAATCCAAAGTAATAGAGATGCATGTACAGAGAAAAGCTGATGGGAAAGAAAAAGAACAGAATGAAAGAGAAAGGCAAGAGCAGACAATAATAAAGAAAAGTTGATAACAACAACAAGACAGATTGATAAAGGAAACAAGGAAGAACAGAAGTAAATACAAGGTGGGATGGAGAAAAATAAAAGCATGGCAGAGAGCAAATGTGTGAAATAAAGACAGAAAGAGAAAGTTTAAAAACAAATATTCAAAACAAAGTTCTCCAGAGATGAAAAAAAAAAATGTATCGAAAGAAAGGACTAAGAACCAATGTTGAAAACTTACTTCAAGGCATTATCAATGTAAATACAAGATGTAAATACAAGGTGAAATGGGAAAAAATAAAGGTATGGGAGAGAGGGAATGTGTGAAATGAAGACAATAAGGGAAAGTAAGAAAAATACAATATTCAAAACAAAGTTCTCCACAGATTAAAATAAAATGTATCAAAAAGAGAGGACTAAGAACCAATGTTGAACACTTACTTCAAGGCATCATCAGTGACACTCTTGCATCCGTGTAAACTAAGATTCTTGAGAAAGCCTCCACATCGTTTGGATATGTGCTCCACAACAGGCCCCTGAAAAATGACAATCACATAATATATTTTGAGAGGCACTGCAGGTTGAGTGTAACTACTTGTAGGCACTCCAAGTATACTTTTAATGCTATGATGTAAATACTATGCTTTTAATGCTATAATGTAAGGCAAATCCTCTGAGAAAGCCTCCACATTGTTCTAATATAAATCTCCTTCAGAACTAATCAACATTCTTTTTTTTTAACTGTAAACACCACAAGTAGTGCAGCTAATTAATACAACTCAAATGCATTTTGGTGAAAGTGCCTTGAGCACCTGAACTGGAGGATACAAACACTATAGAGACAAGTATATTTCAATTCAGTAATTGTGCTCTATAAGTCCCCCTGGAGAAAAACAAATTACTAACAGCATGCTGAGTGTAATCAGGGCACTTTTCTTGGATTTTTTCCCCCATTTTGTTCAATTATTCAGTTCTTTACCTTGAATCATAATATCTGTGATATCAACTAAAGATTCCAGAGAAAACTCTACATTATTATGAAATGTGCCCTACAACTGTATTACAGGCCCCCTGAGAGTAAAGTCAAACTACAGAATACTGAAATCTGTTAAGTGTGGCAGGTTAAGCATATAGAATCCCAAACCATCAAAATACCCGAGCTAGAATATTGCAACATTCCATTTATTCATATAAAAAAGGGGAATAATATGTGAATTGATCTTAGAGGACAATGTACAAAGTTATATACATATAATATGACATAGAAGGCATACATTACAAAACAAAACACATTTACATATATACATTGTGTTTCTCCAGACTATCCAAGATCTCCAAGAAAAAAGGATTTTCTTGCAATTTCCTAAACAAACCAGAAACTATCACTCTTTACACAAGCATAAAGGTAGAGATATGTATTTAATCACTGCATACAGGCAACTTCTGTTTCTAACCTTTTTTCTCTCCTTTGCATGGTATCTTAGTTTTGAAAACACCAAAAATAATAGCAACAGTTAATGCACTCTTTAAGACATTTTTCTCAATTCTTAAATCAATATATACTATCTAAATCAACCTTATCATTTTATTTTTATTGAACAAAGAAGACACAGCCTTGCTATGCATGCTGATTCTGGATAGGGACAGACAAATTTAATTTGCAATAACCATTTCAGTATACCTCAACTGATAAAAATACCCATTCATTTATCAGAATTTCATCTGTGCATATCTATACATCATATCTTCTGTTTGGGGCTAGAAGAGTGTTAACTCATATGCTTTAACACATAGTTTTACGCCCTTCTGGCTCGGAACAAATGATATCTTCATTAAAAATATGATTGATACTTTTACGCAAGAACTGGGACAGCACAAACCCAAATAAGAAAAATCTGTACTGTAACTATACCAAATATAGAAGTATATTTAGAGTATGTTGTCATTGATGATTGAACAGTGTGCAGGTGGAGACTGGAAGTACTGAAATCCTCTATTAATAGCGTGTATGACTAGAGCTGTTAACCCATTCATGACAGCGGGTCCACAGTATGTGGTTTGGTCTAATAACTTCTGATGCAGAGCCCTAAAATCATACCAAATACATGAGCAGAAAGAGCAAAAAATTCTACACATACTGTGTACATTTCATTGCATCAATATTTGTTGTTTGATGCTGAAAATTTTTTAAAAGAAAATAAGCATTAAAATCCTTAAATTGGCAATGTGATAGAAAGTTTAAAATGACCGTTTTCCCCTACAAATTGGCAACTTTTTGACTTCTCATCATAATTTCTGTCAATTCATTTCAGATACATGACGTTTTATAAGAAAAATGTAGCAATAGAATAAAAATGTTGGTGTTGCCAATTTGAAGAATAAAAGCTGATCAAATTAGGATTTAAATAATTCCTGTCACGAATGGGTTAACGGACATACATGTATACAACACAACAATGCTAATTTAAAACCAAAACAGACATTACCTGTATGCATACATTGTAGATTTATTTTCCCCTTTTCTTTATACATGTATGCTCTTCTTTCATTCATTAAACCACATTGTTTTTTTTGCATCTTGAACTTGAATTGAATATGTTTATATTCTTTTTTGCTCTCCCGATGTAAAGTGCTCTCTTGCAACAATATGTAGAAAAATTTTTACATCCTTTGATAATTGTAGCATGAATCAATTAATGATAAAAAACTACCTTTTTGGAAAGAAGAAAAATTAAGCCTTTACCTTGAATGTCACGCTAATAAGGATCATGATCAGATGATAATGAACATTATCTTATTACAAGTCGAAAGAGAAGAGACAACCAGATAACGATTTACCTCTATATCGGTCTGGAAGTTAAATAAATCAACCTTCTGCCAGTTGCTGCCATCTAGAGCAAGAATGTTCCAGTACTGTAAGATAAGAAAAAAACAACAACAAACAAACATGAACAATGTTATGGTTAGAAAATAAGTAACATTTTAAAACACATACAAAAAAACCTTGAGGAATAATTACAAGCATATAACTTAAAAGTACAATGATTTTATTTCTCTTAAAATTCTGAAGGACACACTTTATCTTTAAATCTGCATTAGCCATAGATGTTGTGACATGAGTAACCTAATGTAATGTAACTCAAGCACATCTTATCATTAAATGATGAGGTGAGAGAGGCCAACTATGATGAAGCAGAGGTGGATTTTCTTTAAGGTGCACAACCACTTCATGACTCCTGCCCCCTTAAAACATTTTATACAATCTAACAAAAACAAAAACAAAAACAAAAACAAAAACAAAAACCCCAAAAGCCATTCTTTGGTGTGTTCCGTGCGCCCCCCTGCAGATTTTACAACCTAATTGTAATAACTTATTTTCCTTTTTCTCTCATTTTTTCAAGTCACATAATTTCTCTTAAAAATAATTTAGCACCTACTAATGCACTGATCTTTTGCTCCTTCTTGCACAGTTTTGAATTGTGCCCACCCAAACTTACAGCATACTGGATCCCTACGGCATTAACAGGTGCAAGCAATAAAGCACTCTCTGGGATAACATTATATACCCACCCCCCCAAAAAAAAAAATCATGTTAAGTGTTCATCCTCAGATGTGACAAACTCCCAAAGATATTCTCTGAACTATAGTTTTAATGATATATCCTGCAAAATCTGAAATTGCATGTTTTTAAGCAAAATTATTACATAATTCCAAAAGAATTTCTTTAGAAACCTGAGAACTGCTACCATAGACATATAATAAATTTACTAGACGAAAAGCAGCATGCACTTATATCATTACGCGAATGGCATTAGGCCCCGCCTGTTTCGGATCATTTGAAGGTCGACCTAAGCGTCCCTTTTTGTTGTATTATTCATATCTAGTGCGCGTATGGCGCGTATCACTATTATTATGACACTTTGATTTAATGCGCATTTGTTGCGCATTGATTGTGCATTATGGCACATGTTTTTAGCTGATGGGCATGATGTTTTAAAACATTCACAAACGCACGGACTCCTTGGGATCATCTTACAAAATGAATTATTCATTTTTGCTCATAAATATCGATGGGTGCTTAGGTCGGCCTTCTAATGGATCTGGACAAAATGGCGGAGCTTTAGGGACCTGACTGCTACAAAAACAACCATTTATGTTCAGTATATCTGAAATCCCAAAATCCTAACAGTTTTCACACAACCAACTATTTTCTTTCACCCAGTCAATCCTCATGTAGTTTCTATCTTTAGTGCTGAAGTAAAAGCAGGTGAAAATGCATTGTATGGGCATAATACTCTACATGTAAGTCTGCATAATGTATACCTGTTTCCTGCCATTATCAATCTTGTACAAGCAGACAAGGTACACATGCAAGGTAAAGAGCTCCACAAATAACACTTTATTATTCAACTATTCCAGAATAAGAAGATGAAGCTCAATATTTTGGAGGAAAAAAAAAGAGAGATAGAAAGTTGAAAGGGAATGAAGAAGGTGATATTAAGCAGATGGCAATATAAAAAAGGAGATACATTGAGAGATGTTATCAGTTTATAAAAACTTCTTTTAATGAGGAGGAATACATGAAAGAGAAGTATCGGATTAACCCATTCGTGACAGAAGGTCCACATTATGTGGTTTGGCCTTATAACCTTTGATGCAGAGCCCTAGAAATCATTCCAAATACATGAGTAGAAAGAGCAAAAATTTCTACACAAACTGTGCCCATTTTGGTTGCGTCAATATTTTCTGTTCGATGTTGACATTTTTTTAATGAAAAAAAGCATTAAAATCCTTAAATTGGCAATGCAATGGAAATTTTAAAATCACCATTTTCCCCTGCAAATTGGCAACTTTTTGAATTCTCTTCATACTTTTTGCCAATTTATATTTATTTCAGATACATGACTTTTTATTTTAAAAATGTAGTAATAAAAGAAAACTTTTGGTGTTGCCAATTTGAAGAATAAAAGCTGATCAAATTAGGCTTTAAATAATTCCTGTCACGAATGGATTAACGGGAGAGGAGGGAAGGAATGAAGAAATTGGAAGAAGAGCGAAAGGCGGGAGAAGAGAAAATGAGTGTGCAAAAGGAGATGGGAGGATGTGAGAAAGAGACAGAAGACAAAGAGAGAAGGTGAAATAGAAAAGGATAGAGGGAAGGAGAGAAAAAGTGGAGATGAAAGATAGAGTGGGTAGGGAAGGGTGGAAAGAGAAAAAGAAAGGAAGAAGAGGAGGGTCAGGAGGGAGAGGGGAGAGTTAAGGAGAAAGTAGAGGAAGAAAGAGAATACAAAAATATGGCAAGTGGGAAGGAAAATAAAGGAGGGAGAGTAAAAGAAATGGGAGAGAAATGGGAAGAGGGAGAGAAGGGAGGATAAAAAAGGGGAAAGGACAGAGAGAGATAGGAAGAGGAGAGGACAGAGTAAGTGAGAGAAACAAAGGAAAAGAGAGAAGGAAAAAGAGAGGAGAAGGAAAAGGAGGGGAATAGGGAATGAAAGGAAGAGAGAGAGAGTCAAATTACTGCATCAACTGTCCACACTTTGAAAAAAAGGAAAACAAATTGTGGTAAGAGTTATATTCAAATATTAAAAAAAGAACAATATCTATGATATTCTATAATTGAAAAATATACAATTACCCTGATCATCGGGCAACAAATGTCTGAACTCAAACCTCCCCCCCCCCCCCCCATGATTAACATCATCTGCACAGACATATACTGTACATGTACTAATAAAATTCTTCCTTCTCTCCCTGCTGCATTTCAGCATTTCAGTACGGAAGAATCCTCTCTATTCTCTTGAAATACAACTTTAATATGTAAGGCATACAAGATTCTCTTTTGTGAGGCTGTCAAATATGGATGATATTCAATCATTTGATCCATACTACCGGTGTGTTCTGCATACATTTAAAAGCTCATACTGATCTCCACTTGGAGAGCATCAATTCAAGTAGGTTCTTGTAGGATACACACAAGTACTGCCAAATATTATTATTTTTTTTTTACTTGCATGATTTAAAGTTTAGAATAATTTCATCTGTTTATGAGAACATCTAGTTATGATCCCTGGTATAAATTTCAATCACAATGAAAGAATATATAGTTCTTTTGGTTTTGTAATTGTAGAGGGAAAAGATGTACGTAGCCATGCATAAGCTTATAACTATGGATGAAAAAAAGGAGAAAACTACATGTAGCAATAATCAGCTCTCTGTGACATACAATGTACATGTACTGTATTGCCCAATGAATGCCATTCACATGAAGCAGCACTCAACAATTGTTCAGACTAGTAATATTATCATCAGCTATATCAACACGTGTGCGCCCAAAACTGTGTACCTCAGAAATGATCTAAATGTCACAGACTGCTTCAGACTGCTGAATAATGCACTCCCAGGCCTAACAGGTGTGCCACAATATACATATCATATGTCAGGCAATGAGAGCTAGAGGATCATTAACTCATTTTATTCAATAGAGAGTCAATGCCCTTCTGGCTTTCAATGGATGGCATGCTGAGTAGCTTGTAAATACTGTCTGTTTGCAGCCAGAAAGGCATTAATTCATATCATTCAATGAATAGTCAATGCCCTTCAGCACTTTCAGTTAACAGACAATATACAGAGCAGCAATTATGGTCTGTTTGGAGCCAGAAGGGCGTTAACTTATCATTTCACCCAGATGTCAATGCCCTCCTGGTTTTAATGGATTACGTACTGAGTAGCTTGTACATATCATCTGTTTGGAGTCAGAAAGGCATTAATTCACATTTAACAAACAGTCAATACCCTCTGGTACTTTCAATTAACAGACAATATACAGAGCAGCATTTATGGTCTGTTTAGAGCCAGAAGGGCATTAACTTATCATTTTGCCCAGATGTCAATGCCCTCCTGGTTTTCAATGGATGACACGGGTAGCTTGTACATATCGTTTCTTGGGAGCCAGAAAGGCATTAATTCACATCAATTCAAAGACAGTTAATGCCCTTCTGCGCTTTAAGTTAACAAACAATATACTGTGCAGCATTTATGGTCTGTCTGAAGCCAGAAGGGCGTTAAGTCACAAACTTGAACAAAAGTTAATACCCTTCTAACTTTGAATAGATGAATCATCTGCTGAGAGCCAGAAGGGCATTAATTCATATTATCTAAAAATAGAGTCAATGTTCTTCTGGCTTTGAGAAGAGAATATCATCTACTGGGAGCTAAGAGGGCACAATTGCCACATGAAGTAATACGAGTCAATGCCCTTCACGCTCCCAGCAGACAACAGGTAGTGTGAAAGTGTGTCAATTTTGCAAACTTTCAATTCAACCTTACAAAAACTAAAAGATTTTCTTCCCCTAAAATGCCTGATCAAGAAGGAGAATTCTATGTCTGATGGTGGCTTAAGAAGAGTGTCGGTAATGACTAATGGGGCATCTATACATAATGGGTTTTGTCCTCTTTCTTAGTGCAGAAAATTCACAGACCCACCTTGGATACTTGTGCACATCTACACAGGCTGACTACATCAAGATATGAAAATATCCTGCAAAAATAAATCAAAAAGACTTACATGTACTATTCTCAAAGGGGAAAGACAAGATACATTTGAAAAAAAACCACAGAATGAGAATTATGTCACAGAATCTTTATATAAGACCGTATGACTCAGTTTGATATTGCTGATCTTGGACAATGAAAAAACATAACAACTTAGACAAAATGTATTCATCAATCTGCATGAATTTTCTATGTAAAAACATACACAGAAATTATGATACATAAATACAATAAAGTTTGCAATATTTTGATTTTTTCTTTTTTATAATTTCAAAAAGCATATCAACATTTTTGTATTGTACAAATGCATTTAAGAGAACAAAGGGCATTTATGCAATATCCAATCTTGTGCAGTAAGATATGTTTACACAGCTGTCTCATGGTTTTCTTACCTAAGTATATCTTCCTTAGGTAGCCTTTGGTTAATCATAGCCTCTTCATCTGTCCGAATCTAGAAAGAAAAAAAAATACAGAGATAAAGAAATGATTCCTATGGCAACACACATATCTTTCCAAATATTTGCACAGTTGATATCTTTGTAAATATCCCATTTCCTAGCTAGTTACTATCTAAACTAGACCTTATCTAAACAAGAGGTGAAATAATTGGTTACCATGTTACAGACAGACATGGACTCATTCCCCCTTTTTTATGAGGAAAAGAGAAAACTCACTCTATGAAATGGCTCTTATTGCAGATAAAAATTTGTATCTTATATGTACAAATAAAGCAAAAAAGGAGAACTTTCTGAGAACATACATGTATGCATCCCTCTAGGCAAAACAACAAACACCTCCCCCCCCCCCCAAAAAAAAAAAAAAAAAATGTGGACAAAAAGTATTCAGAGCCTACCAGTATACAAAAATAATACATCTTGATACAGGCTCCATAGAATAAAAGATTTACCTAAAAAGATATAGACCTCCATTTAAAAGTCATATGTATTAAAATATCACTATTTCAATAGAATTCCAATTAAGCCTTGTGCCCCAGTGGCTACATGTACATGGAGATGCGATTTTTAATTGACATGACTGGTTGCTAAAAGAAAGGTCAAAAGGTAGATGAAGTTTGATAATGATGAACCTACAGAATCTGCATGCACGCAGAACTACAAGTAAGTTTTATTTGTCATTTTGTTTTGTTTTGTTTTGTTTTTGTTTTATTTTTTGCTTGCTTGCTAGAAATTACAATAGATAGGCATACATGTACACATTAAAGGACATTTAAGGCTTACATGTAGGTGAATACTAGTAACACATTGGAAAGCTGGCAAGCCATGCCTTCTTTGTTCAATTTGAACAACAAAGTAACTTCACAATGGGCTGCCATAAATAACTGCTAAGCAACAGCTGAGTTGACATACCAGAGTGGGTGCAGATTACAACTATTTATGCAACCTGGCCCCAGAGGGGGCATAGAGAGTCAGAGGAAGGTGCATGTATGACCTCATATGAACTTTCGGGGCAAGTGACCTGACATGAACTAGAGATCACAGTCTATAATACTAAGTGCTACCTCGACCTCCAACACCTAGAGATCCCGTTCTTGCATTATACGATGTATTCATGAACGCAAACATTAAACAACTCATTTTCATGGAATTGTTCCATTGTACGACCTCATACCGCAGAAAGCAGAACCTCTATGTTGGTACCGTCAGTATCATGCAGTGCAGGCGCTATCTGCTTACAGACGTGTATTATACATGCACATGTCCATAGCACATGTGTGCAAGAAACACACATTAAGAATTTCCTCACATCCTACCTGTACCTTCATAAACATAGACATGTACATGTAGAAAGTAATTAGAGGGCAAGTGCATTACTTCACAGCCAAGTATATGGGCCCATGTACATGTGTATGTTATAATATGTTGACAGCACATAGAGTTTGGTGTACATGTATGTTATTGTGCTGCATGATCAGAGCAATAAAACATATAGGCCTAAAGAAAATACGACTGCTATAAAAATACAGGAATATACATGTATGTGTATATATCCATGAGCTTGAGAAAGAAATATTCATATTACGATGATGAGGATGATGATGAAGATAATAATAATAATAATAATAACAATAATAATGATGATGATATTAATAATAACAAATAATAAAATGATATTATTAATAATAACAAATAATAACAAAAGATGATAATATAAACAGGGGGGTGTAACATAAAAGATGCAATCAATCTTATGACTGATATCAATCGTAAGTCTATGGCAAACCATGTACTAAAGAGATACAACTGATTGTAAGATTGATTGTATCTCTTTATGTTACATCCCCCAGTTCTTGTAGAACGTGTTATACAAAGAACATGTACAGTGTACCTTTGGAAAAAGGACTCAATGCAATTAGGGAGGATAAGAAGAGGAAAAAAGACATAGGAGATGTTATTCCAAAGAAGCGACACTGAACATATGTGCAAAATCCTGTTTACCAAAACACTTTGTTTTGACTACAGGTACATTTTATAGGTCTTTCCGGATTGACCTCAAATTTCTTACAGGTTTGTATTTTACAAGTTGATAGATAAGACGGAACCTTGTCATGAAAACAGTGGAATGCAAATGGCTAGACCTTAAAACTTTAAAACGTGATATGACTGGTAACCAGTGAAGGGATCTGAACATAGATGATAAAGATTTGTGTTCCTTTGTTCTTGTCACAAGCCTTGCGTAGCTCTGAGTTCTTAATGACCTGAAGTTTCTGAAGCTGGGTATCTAGTACTCCATACAGCAGACTATTGCAAGGTCCCAAGGACCTCGTTATACTGAGTTTCCACTGTATCAACCAAATGTTGCATATACTGATACGCCAATATTTTCGCGTACAGGTATTTTTGCAAATCAACAGGCTCATAGACCTTTTCGCGAGCTGTTAATTTCATGGGCGCAAGAGTAGGACTTGCAGTGAACTTATCTGTACATGAAAGAGCCATATATCAGCAGATCCAGAGAATTTGTTTTTTTATTATTTTTTGCCAATACCATCACACTCGTAGCTTGCGACAGACAAAAAAAGCCGTCATAAAACCCCTGATTTCTTAATTTATAGCGCGTTTTCAGTGACTCTCTTTCTTACCACCCCACTAAAGCCCGCACGCTTTGGAAAAATGGCACCAATTCCGCATTTTTGGTAGCAGAATTGGGCTTCTTACAGGGGTTTTGGGGGTGACCATGTACGGAGCTACATGTAAGTTGTGTGAATGACAATTTCTCTGTCTGTTATTATACGCTACACACCGGAGAGGACCGCTGCACTTGCTTGGTAATGGCAACAATGTGCCGATGATGCCGGGAGGTAAAGCAAATTTACGTGCGGATATTTTCGCATGTTGTTAAATTCGCGATAGGCGAGTGATTCGCGAAATTTGCGAAAATAAATCCGCCGTGAAAATTTCAGCTCATACAGTATTCAAAATTAGGAACCCCATACTATTCTACACGGGGTTTCACCAACTCCTCCCCCCCCCCCTTCCCGAAAGAGAATTCCTTCTTTTTCCCCTTAATTTGCTGACATACACATACAGTGTACATGCATATGAACCAATTAAGGACATACACATTAACGTTAATGTGTGTTACATTTGTATACTATAATAATCAATACAACAAAGAAAACTGATTGATGTGGGCCTACTCATTCTCAACAAAACTAACATTTCTAAATCAAATCACTAACAGGAAGTTCTTAAAAAAACATGTTCATGCAGTAATGATATACATGTACACGGGTTACATTCCTTTGTTTGACAAGCATCTTTCTTTTCCCTTTTGTAATATAAACAGCTTGAAATGTGGTGAATACTTCCTGTTTCCAACCTCAAATGTGTATCTCGAGATACCACAAATAAATTGTTGCCACTGGGAGTTAGAACTATTTCTGGTTGTGACTCAGATGTAAGAAAAAATGAACAGACATGAGGGGATAGACACAAAGAAAGAGGGAGAAGGAAAGGGAGAGATGAAGAGAAAGAAGTGTGTACTTAATACACTCTTCTTACAGTAAATAGCATAAGATATAAAGAGACAAAATGACAGGGAGAGAGAGAGAGAGAGAGATCAAAGTAATAAACAACTACATGTATCAAAAAAGAAAAGTGAGAAATAAAAAACAAAAAACAAATAAACAAAAAGCGAGGTGAAAAAGAGAGAGAGAGATGGAGAGAGCGAGAGCAGGAGAGTAGAGAGGCCGTTTAAACAAATAACATGAGAACAAAGAGATGATCAAAACACGAGGAAACCAGGAACATGCTTGGTGTGCTAAAGGTCACTTTGTCATATGGACAAAGGTTTCTTCAAATTTGCTGACTTCCATTTCCTAAAAATCTAAATGTTAAACTTTAGTCTGGAACAATTAAAGACCAAAAGAGGCCTATTGTTATTCATATACAGAAGGTTTTATATCACAATTCATGAATCATCTTGAGTGAGAACAAAAGGGCCCAAACAGGTTTTCTTAAATAAGGGGGGAGGGGGGAGGGGGAGGTCTCTGTATACTAAATTTGTAATTTTCGGTTTGGACTCTCTACATATATTTGGAAGAGGTCTTATACTTCTAATAATATATGCACCAGTTAATTTTTTTCCTATTAATTTCTGATGAAACTAAACTTATGATATTACATCATGACCATGAAAATATTTACCAAATCATTAATAACAAGTTTACTATTTCAAGGCTATGAGAGTATGAGTATGAGCCTTATTGCATCAATTCTCCTGTAAAGGAACTGAACACTAATTATCACTGACTTGCGTATATAGCCTATATACTGTGTACATAACCATATTGATCAACTTACACAACAGGTCATCTTACACTATGATCTGCATATCAAGCAAATGTACTGAATATTCCAATACTGTAAAATATATGCCACTGTCTACACTAACCATATACAGATCATCTGAAAAATCAAATCTGAATGAGGGCACATTTTGGAAATTCTAGTGAGAGTAACCCCCCACCCCCCCCCCAAAAAAAAGTTGAGTACAGCTTAATGTTATTTTGATTTATTAATAATACTTTGGATTGACAATATGCCAATTCCTGTCCTACCCCACCCCAATACCATTTCTTTGGTACTGCATTTGTATTCTATACTCAAGAGCTAAAACAGCTCCATCTACATGTATGTCTGTTTCTCTATTCATCTTGTTATGTATTATTTGTCCATAAAACCTGAATATGTGTATTTCAAAATGAAAAAAGAATAATTAATATTCTAGCGCTGTAACCGATCCGCCGAACCAAACAAAGTTCGCCAAACATGGCACTTCCGAACAGAATCGAACTGAACCGAACTCAAAGGCCTGGTTCAGGTGTTCGGTACATTAAGACACAGAATCATTAATTCAGCCCTCAGTGATGACCTGGTGCTAAAATACATGCCTTCAAACTTGGAAGGTACATGTATATGTATATCCTAGTTTCATATCAAAACTAATGAATATTTTTCTTGGAAGAAATATTGCATGAAATACATGTTTATAAATTTTTCATTAGAGACTATTAGAAATCCATTCAACAGAACTTGTGTCTCATCCTAACATAAATTGTTAATATTTTCATAATATTTACCACCATAAATATTAGTTATTTTATTTAAAAAAAAAAAATCTTTTAAGTTTGGAAATGTGTCCAAAGATGTAAAAGACTGTAATCGATCGTAATGTTACAATTGATCGTAATTTTACAATTGATCGTAATTGTACAATTAATCATAACTGTAATGGATCATAATAGTAATTTTAAAGAGATATGCTTCCTTTTCAGCTAATTTCTTTTCATATCTTCATTCCTCTGTTTCATTTTAATTCTTTTATTTTTCCTTTTTTACTATTATGTAGTGAAATAAATAAATAATCTTTTTTCTGTTCAGAAAAGAAAATAAATAAGAATATTAAGAAAGAAGTATTAAACAAATCTAGTAACAGTTTTTTATCATACAAAATTTATTTTGAAAGTATAGTGACTAACCTGATGTTGTGAAAGTGAAAGGAGTTGGTTCTGGCGATCATCAAATGTCAGTCAATCACTTTTGGACTTCCATTTTTTAGCCTTGCTAAGTTTTGCCGAACCGAACCAAAGTTCGGGGGAAAAAATGTCGATCTCTGCCAAACTGAACTAAACCCGAACACAGCATTTGACTTACAGCACTATAATGTTCTACATGTATATGTAAATCAAATACTCTACCTGGGGGTTTTTCACGAATAGTTCAGTTGGACCTACAGTCATGCGTAAGCGCCAATGTGCATCCTGTATTTAACACGTACTCTCATCGATAGACTTCCCAATAGTGCGCGTCCCTGGAGCATGACATGCCCAATGCAGTGATGCGTAATACATGTATACAGCACACAACTAGGAATTTAAGTGTGACTTAAAGTCCAACTTAACTCTTTGTGAAGACCCTCTGGTCTACAAATATAATCTAGTTTTGATTTAAATTTCATAACTTCATGATTGAGTAATACTGCCAACCCTGATGAGTTCATACTATCTGCTGCTTAGAAAAGAACTGCATTCATTTATCTGCAATTATTCATTTGTCAATTTGAAAATGTTTGTTATACATGTAAATGTAAAGAAATAAAATACAAATTAAAGATACAACAACTATTATTTTGGCAAGCTAATTAATGCATATCACTGTTACCCTGCCAGCCGAGAGTCAAGGAAAAATTTTTCCAGTTGGTGGCAGCAGTATCGGGGGGGGGGGGGGGGGGGGGGGGGGGGGGTGGTGGGCTTGGTTGACTCCAATAGAGCTACAGCCTCATTTACATGCTATTCACAGTAACCTAAAGAATGAGCAGGATTCCACACTAACAACTTCTGCATCTCATCTACAGGGTACAGAATGAGATATTTTGCTCTCTACAGATAAGACACCTTAAAATGGTGGGGGGGGGGGGTCGTACTTTAGGGCATCCATTGCCATTGCATCAACTTCCAGAATCGGTAATACAATATATATCATGAAGGCAAGTGAAAAATTGTCATAACAAGCAGGCACTCTTCGAAATTTTCTCTGCACTTCCACATAAAATGGCAGCATTGCAGGTCATTCTATAAAGTCAGAATAAACTGGAAAGGGATACGATTTATCGTTTTCATACAATTCCCTCCATTCTGTTTCTAGATGGTATTTTCAGCGAGGCTTTGCTGGCAGTCTAAGCATCAAACCTTGGACGACTCAACTGGGGTGTTGTTTTGGGTGGTGAGTTGGGTTTTCCAGGGTCAGGCTGTCCATTGGCCAGCCCGTCCAGGATTTGGGTGTGAGCTCATAGATCTCTGTAACCTCACACATGTGAAAAGAGGCTTATAAGAGTTAAAACAATAGCAGCGCAAGGCATGGTGAACCGAGGTATGGATCCCTGATCCTGTTGGGTTACTGACCAAAGCATGCACCCCCTCTCCTCTCTTAAGTCCTTACATCAGCCTCTACAGTCAGGGTGATTAATCTATTTTAATATGTACAGTGTAGTCTACATGGAACATCACTTTGTTAGGTTCGGATCGAATCTAATATAACCTTGCATTCGTGTACATATAAGTGGGTTCTAGTGTACTCCCTTGTCATCTGGACTATATGTCTGGGATGTGGCAGTAAACCTCAATTATTAAAGCTATACATCACCACAATAATCAGCAAAATTCTACAAAAATATATGCTTTTTGCACCCTAGGACATTTTATTCCATACCAAATTACATGTACCATTCCTTCAATTTTCAAATGGATTTCACGCACCTTGATTAAGAGAAATTTTCAGGGTTTTTTTGATCGGAGAAACTGAAACTCACACATGAGCTCAGGAGCACTACTTGCCAGGTCAGCAAGTACCCCTGTATATTGGTGCGAGGTTAGCATAACTTCACATTAGTGTGAGTGGGTTCATGTCCTTCAATTTTCATTGTTTTCAAGAACATCATTAATGAATGACGAACATTCATTCCTTGGAGAACATAACATTCATGGTGATAAATAGCCCGATCAGACGCCATGCAAATGGTGTCTGACAACTCAGCTATTAGATAGTGTTGAGAACTCATGACAATAAGTGCGATTACATCACATAAGCGATATAGCCCATATATTTCTGAACTAAAATTTACATGAACTTATACCACTTTCACACCAAACAAATATAACGGAATAAAAGCGTTTTTTGACAAAAACGCTTTGGTATGAACATTCGGCAAAGCGTCATATTTGAAAACGGAATCAAATATTCCGCAATCTACGTGTGAGGTCTATCACTAGGTTTTGAGGTGTTTTGAAAACGGAATATTCCAAATATGACGCTTTATTTTTTGGTATGTACAGAAAAAAGGAAATAAAGCGGAATGAAATGTCAAAGGTCAACCAGGTTCCCACCAAAAACCTGGAAAATGCGGGAAACGAGTGAAAGCGCGGGTATCTTCGATCGCAGCGCTAGCGAGCTGCATGGATCGGCATGGCAGTGCAGCGTACGTTCGACGCTACTAGCTGCATGGACGCGAATCATGTATGAAGAAACAAACGCGTTAGCATTCGTACATAGAATAGAGAAATTTTATACCTAAACTCAGCGATCCAGCGAGAATGATCAGCTCTTTAGACTTGTTTACGTATATGTTGGGTGTTTGTATACCGCGCGCTTATACAGCTAGAGATAGCAAAATGCATGGTGGGTAATGACGTATTTCCGCACTCTCTCACACCGTAATATTACGCTTTCGCTCAAAACGGACTTCATTGGTTCAGTGTGAACAGAAACCAGAAGCGTTTTGGAAGCGTTTTGAAAGTAAAGCGTCATGAAATATAACGGCATGGATATTCCGTTTCGGCAGTGTGAAAACAGTATTAAAGTTAGATTATTAATTTATGCCGTACCAGTAATTAAATTTAGTCTAACCACTTACAACTTACCAAAAAACAATGATTTATTGCGTCATCTGCCCACTGTACCTGTATCTCCGCGCTGCAATGGCAAAAGTGACTGTACGCAGCCGGCTACATGAAGGGTCACTTCTGCCATTACTGCGCAGAGATTGCAGTTACAGTGGGCAGACGACACAATAAATCATCGTTTTGGGGGAAGTTGTAAGTTGTTACACTAAATTCAATCACTGGTACGGCATGAAGTAATGATCGAACTTTAAGTTAATGTAAATTTTAGTTAAGAAATATATATGGGTTAAATCGCTTTCGCATGGATCTCACCAGGGCTTTTACACATGGTGGGGCCACCATGTGTAAATTTTAAAAACACTTTTGCCACCATGGGTAAATTTAGAATGGGAAATGCCACCATCCTGACCATGTGTAAATTTAAGCATGAAAGTGTATAATGGCACTTTTTGTATGCATAAAAAGTACCTAAGCAAAACAAAGCCACATGTTCTGTTATCTGTACCATGCGTAAATTTTTCGTCCATGCCATTTACGTTTCCACCATGCGTAAAGAAAATCCTGGTGAAAGTATGTGATGTAATCACACTTTCTGTCAGGAGTTCTCAACGATAACTAATCATTAGATATTGTCGAGACCACCCGTAGGTCAAAACGGCGTTTTGAATAGAGAAACTAATTGCCGACGCGAACGTGAAATAAATTCACTTAGATCTTCTATAACAGAGGAGAAAAGTTTTGATTTTACTTACCAGCAATGTTCCTGAAGCTCTCAATTTCCCCCTTTCTGCTTTATTATCTGATGAATGAACTGAAAATGGTGAATTTTAAGAAGAAAACTAATGCTTATCAGAATCATAGGTCGACAGCTTCCCGTCGAGTAACCAATAGTAAAGCATGTGATGTAGTGTCTACTGGAATTGTCACTTCCGCGGTATTAGGTCAATTCATTGACTTAGTACACAGTATGAGTGGCCGAGACTAAATGGCTCGCTTGTATACAGTGTTGTCGCTTTGTGACAGTGCTGTGTAATTAGGTGATAGTCTAAATCTATATAATTGTCAATTACTAAAATATCTTCACCATTATCATGAAATATGTCATCAGTCCATTCACCATTTATTTCGTCAGTGCTGGTGACAGCATTCCACTCCAGTAGTCGTTAGACTCTGACTGTACACAATGCGAGCGCACATGCAGGAAGGGAGGTGACAGATTTCATCATTCATGATTAGGCCATATCTTCTAATATCTAGAGTAACAGTTAGGTACTTCCATTTTCTTACTCACAGGTAGCACGAAAATGCAGACAAAACAATTTAACACAGCACACACGCAGACTGTGGGCTGACATCATTCCATCTCCAAAGCGCACTAGCGAGAGCAAGCGGGCGCGGGCTGCCTATGCTCATCTTCTTACTCTTAGCTTAGCCTTAGCAAGGCCTGTGTTCGATCATCGATCAGTTGGCCGTCTACTCTTTAACTTTTCCCTTTTCATTGCATTCCAGTCAATTTCATAATGATTACACTCACCTCACTTCTACTCCTCACACTACTCGTCATCTTTGCGCTGTTCAGGGCAAGATCAAGGTGACTGAAGTTAAAATAGTATATCTCGACATCACACTATCTCACGAACCATAACAATGACCATAACAAAGTTATGTACCATCTATGGGAATATGGCACTGATCTGAGGCCTTTAACATTGTTATTGTCTGAGGTTGTTGAGAGCTCGAGTGCTATTGGATAATGGGTTCGTGACTTGACACACCTTTTGGCTTATGAAATCTCAATTTGTCCATAAATTTCTTCACCTAATATCAAATATTAAAGGGTAAGCTAATGTGAATGTATGTAAACATCTCAAACATCATTACTTATGATTTCCTTAAGTTGGGGACATGTTAATTGTGGGTTCATTCGCTACGCCAATCAAATCTCTCGTTCTTCTCACATTGCTAATCAGCTGGTACCTGTAAGGCTGCTACGGGCTCTTCTAATCGCATCCGTGTACTGTATAGCATGTTCAGAGCACATACGCGCATGTGCAGTTTAATTAGTGAAATCGATACCTTTGTCTAAATCTATAATTTGCATTTTGCGTTACAGGTGAATTCCTCACTGCGCGCATAAGCTACACATTCTAGTGGGGATCTTATTGGGGATCATAATGGCATATAGGCATAATCCGTACTGGGATTTGTTGGAGGTTTTTCCCTGTATCCATCTCTCCTTTCTTTCTTTCTTTTATAAATAAATAAAAAAAATCCCCTGAGTTTGTTTCATAAACATTTTCCAAGGAAAATGCTGCGAATTTATGAAATCTCAATTTGTCCATAAATTTCTTCACCTAATATCAAATACAGTGGCGGCACCAGGATTGTTGGGGGGGGGGGGCAAATGGAGGGCAAAAGAAAATGTTGGGGGGCAGGGGCAGTCAATTTTTTTTTTGCGTGTATGGAAAAATCGAGGGTGAAGCAAGAGTTTTAGTCGCCCACGTAAATCCACTTTGAGGAGTGGGGGGGATAATTGAATTTTTTGACTTTTTTTTTCCTCGTACACACATTTTAATATAAATTTTGCGAGCGAGCCAAGCGAGCGAACAAAAAATAACCGCTTTTTTGGTTTTTAATCGCATTTTCGCATAAATATTCTGAAATATGACAAGCGAGCGAAGCGAGCGAGCCAAAAATGGCTACTTTTCTTGTTTTTAATCACATTTCAGAAAGGAAATTTAAAAATATGACGAGCGAGCAAAGCGAGCTAGCCAAAAATAACCACTTTTTTGGTTTTTAATCGAAGTTTTGAAGAGCGGAAAATGGTATTTTAGAGCACTTCACAGCTTGAATATGATGCTTATGACAACATCTACTTATTTACAAATTACTGTATAATTTTTCTTTTCAGTCCTCAAAATTTCTGGGGGGGGCAACTGGGGGGGGGGGGGGGCAAAGCTTCTGAGTGGGGGCTGGGGGCAAATGCCCCCCCCCCCCCCCCCCCCCCTTGGTGCCGCCACTGATCAAATATTAACGGGTAAGCTAATCTGAATGTATGTAAACAACTCAAACATCATTACTTATGATTTCCCTAAGTTGGGGACATGTTAATTGTGGGTTCATTCGCTACGCCAATCAAATCTCTCGTTCTTCTCACGTTGCTAATCAGCTGGACCTGTACGGCTGCTACGGGCTCTTCTAATCGCATCCGTGTACTATACTATAGAGCATGTTCAGAGCACATACGCGCATGTGCAGTTTAATTAGTGAAATCGATACCTTTGTCTAAATCTATAATTTGCATTATGCGTTACAGGTGAATTCCTCACTGCGCGCATAAGCTACACATTCTAGTGGGGATCTTATTGGGGATCATAATGGCATATAGGCATAATCCGTACTGGGATTTGTTGGAGGTTTTTCCTTGTATCCATCTCTCCTTTCTTTCTTTCTTTCTTTCTTTCTTTTATAAATAAAAAAAAAATCCCCTGAGTTTGTTTCATAAACATTTTCCAAGGAAAATGCCGCGAATTTATTCAGAATTTGTCTCTCACTTATTATTATGAACAGAAATGCGAGAATATAATGGAATGGTTTAGCCCCCTGCTAAGAAATGGAATGAATATTGCATTCGATTTAATATGAAAAACCGTTAATATCCAAGCATATTGCTTGGGGCACTGGCTGCTTATTTCTGATCAAAATTACGAAAATATGAGGACCAAAACATTGAGAAAGAAAGAAAGAGAAAGTATGTGAGTGCATGAGAACAAAACGAGAAAAAAAGAAAGAATTAGACTAAAAGAGAAAGAGGGGGGGGGGGGTGTCACTAGGGAAGAAGATCAAGAAAACGAGAGGAAAAAAAAAGAAAGAAAAAAGCAAGGGGAGGTTGATCCCCCGTACTAAATCACTGCACATCCAGTTGCCTTCATAATGAACCCAACCTAATTGTGCAAATGATTATTGTTCGGGGAACCTCCTCTTCCTAACATACAAATCCGATCCCCCAACCACGTATTTATTCAAGTTAACCACTTCCTAAGAAGCTATCATTCGGGATGAGGGATTGTTTTAGGGATAATCACCCCAGGAGGTAAACATTTCCGAGGACTTAAATTTGGGGGGGGGGGGGGGCGGGCGGGCGGGCGGCGGCGACAGGTAATGCTCCATGCTCATAGGCGTGAAACAAGGGGGCTTGGGGGCTTAACCCCCCGGTCCAAAATTGGGGGGGGGGGAGGCGAGAATACCCTTCCACACCACCCCTCCATTTATGGCTGAAACCCCTTATTTTGAAAGAGAAATGAAAAGAAAAAAGAGGAAAGAGAGGAAAGAAGAAAAGTTTAAAAAAGAGAAAGGAAAGGAAAAGAAAAGAAAAAAAGGAAAGAGAAGATAAAGAAGAGGGAGGCGCTCGCTCGCATTTTAAGTACTTTAACCCATGCTGGTCATATCAGTAATTGCTATTCTTATGAAAGAAATTTGGTTTGCATCTTGTGTCTCTTCGCTGATGTTCTTTCAGTGGCGTACCGTGATGGGTCAACACAGGGTCAACGCACTGGCCGGGACACCGAGTGGAAACGTATGTGAAACTTATATAGGAAGAAAATGAGTCGATATATATATTTTAATGTTTGAGAGTTTTCATTTTATAAAACTATAAGAATTTTTCATTATATAGGGCCTAGTGAATGCTGAATATTCACAGATGATATAGAAGGACCAAGGAAACGTTTTCCATTGGGGAGGGGTGGGGACATTGACTCAAATTTACATGGAGGTATGCATGCAGAGAAGGGGGGATCTTATTCCAAATTCGGTGAGGTTTTTACATGCGGTCTCGAGGGCCTTCGATCTCGTGGTCCTTCGGTCAAGTGGGCAGACCCCTTTCAATTTGAACGTGTAGAAAGACGCCACCATGAGTAGCAAGAAAGTGTCCGGCCATTTCTATTCTTAACACGTGATATGTCACCAGTGTGCTCATTTGTCCCATTCGATTCGCGCAAGTTCCCCTTACTAGATTTAATACAGGACCATTTGATTTCTGCCAAGTTTTTCTTTTTAATGCGTGCCATTTAATATTCTTTCCACTGCGATATATCGTTTGATTATGATAGTAACCCTTTCCAGTGCCCCTTTTATTCATTTTGACTATTTTCTCTCGAAGAAAAAAAAATACAATGATATATGATTGGACCCATGATTGGACCCATGAAACATTAAAGCTTGGTCAGTTATTATAAAGAAAACGATATAGATGAAAATGAAAATATTGTGGAAGAGTCCTGTAGTGCAACACGGTACACCTAGGCCATTCATCTCTTTGTTCTTTTTTGTAATAACTCACCGGAAACATTTTTGCATTTGTTTATTTCATGTCCCCAGATACAACCTGTATGGCAAAAAACAACTGACAGTATTAACCTGAAAAACGAGAAAAATGTTTCCGATTTCGAGAGAATGTTTGGTCTCCATAGGGATACTTATATTACATACATTTTTCTGTCTTTGAAATATTATATATAATATATATATCTGTAAATTTCAAAATAAGATCCCCCTATTTGATCTCTTTAAAGCCTACTTAAAGAA
The DNA here is from genome assembly GCA_029962745.1 of Echinometra lucunter. Taxonomy (NCBI): domain Eukaryota; kingdom Metazoa; phylum Echinodermata; class Echinoidea; order Camarodonta; family Echinometridae; genus Echinometra; species Echinometra lucunter. Next base: position 18,070,619 of record CM057151.1, read on the forward strand.
AAACAAAGAAATAGAATACAGAATTTCCAAACCGAAGGGTAAACTAGCTGCTCATTTTGGTAAATGGAGGTTTGAAATATGATTCTTGTTTTTTCTTGCCCTATTTGTTTATACTTTATTTTATAAAAATTTTATTATGCTGCTACTTAACTCTTTGTATATCTGTATTCCCTTTTTGTTGTTGTTGTTGTAATTTGCTTGATTTTCTCTTGATTCTTTTTGTTATGTCATTTGCTTATGCTTAATGAATACTTAATTACAACAACAACAACAACCAAAAAAAAAACAACAACAAAAGAAAAAAAAATCCACCTAGGCCCGTCCGATACGTAACATTTTTTTGCTCGCTCGCTCGCTCTCCGGCAAATAAGTAATCAGAGCACTATGCAACTGCGCTGCAAAGTACGATCATGTACAAATAGAAACAATATGTCGGAAATGATCCTCACAAATGTGTTCAAGAGAACAGTGGCATATTTCCCCCTTCTTCTTTCTCTCTTTGTAAGTGCCCCTTTTTAAAAGTGCTCTTTTTGCAGGTGCCCCTGTCTTTGAAAGATGCTCACCGCCCCTGATTTTGATAATTCAAATCACTGATGGTTAATAAAGAAAGCTACTATAAAATAATTACAGGCATGACAGGTTTTGATAGACTCAAAAGGATGCTTTTATAATTTATAACGCCCCCTCCGATATCTCACTGCTGCTAACTTATCTAGCTAGCTGCTAGCACTAGCTGGCAGCGCAGCGAGCGCACGCACGCACTCAATTAACGTTATCGCACGTAGATATCAGTTTCATGCCATGGATCCAGGATTTCTGGGTGCTTTCGCGGCTTAGAATACGGTATATGTGGTGTGTCTATTGTTCCTATTTTTTCATGGTATTTCAACTTGAATTCGAACGTTTGATTGTACCCTAATATTTTGAAATGTATGAAGTAAGTAAAGGCAAATTGCTGTTGCTGTTTGGATGACGTGCACGATCATGATTGTGAAGGTGAGACTGGTATACGGTACTCTGCTCCGGGGGCCGGGGTCTACCCGGGTGCGCCTTGGCCAAAGCTGTTGGCTGGAGGCAAAGTTGTGTATCGTTGCGTTGCCAATGGTTTAAGGACGCCGCGTCACAGGATCTGTTGTGGAAAAAAACGATACAAGTTACGAGTTATTGAGTATAAGTTAGAAAATAAGAATACACTCGATATTGAAATTCCAGCAATAGATTGACTTCTGTGTTGTGTTGAAGACGTTCAGTCGTGGGCTTTCAAAGTTTCATGGGGGGCAAACCCGGAGAACACTGGAGAATAGGGGACCGGAACGCGCGCGCTAGACCAAAGTGTTCTGTCTCTAACAGTCGTCGTTAGCCTCGTATTCTGGTAAGGTCGGCACTCCTCCTTTATAGAGACAGAAGCGCCCTGAAGCGTTGTGCGTGCAATCTCATTGTGCTGGGCAGCACAACGAGAAAACTACCTCAAATTATCCATTTTTCCCCTTTATTCACGAATATGAAAATATCATTATAGACTATATAGAGTATATGGCTTACAGATTTTATGATTTATTCCTTTTAACTCTCCATTTTCAAGTAAATCCAGGGCCCTAACGTTAGGTCCTCTTGGTTGAAAATCTTGCAGCAGCAAACCTCTATCTATCTCTGTTCGCCTCCGTGCTTTTCGCAGGGAGATCAGCGAATTCGCGACTCCTCGCATTTCAACCGGCCGTACCGTATTCAAACGATCGACCACGTATGTTCGGGCATATATGTACGAACGATGTTTTTATTGTTGTTTCTTGTTGGTCGATCGTTTTAATCGGTTGAAATGCGATAGTTACATATTTTTTTTTTTTTAACCTGCAGGCTACAGGCTATTACTCTTGATAAAGATGACTGATGTTGTTGCTGTGTGGAGTGTTGCCCTAAGTGATGGGATACACAAGGTTCAATTTGAGCATGGGACTACCAGCGGAAAGAGGGTCATCTATGTTGATGGCAAGGTAATATTGATAGTAAAGTGATGCAGCATTGAATTTTTCTATAGAATATTGTTTATTTTTGTTTGTGTGGTTTTTTTTTTATTCATTTTGAACATACCATGAAACCCATTGATGTTTCAGCTAAGACTAAGAGTACATGTACATGTAGATACAACTTAGTCAAATACAAATTATCATTTTCCAACAGATTGTAGAAATAGGTAATAATGAGTTTTAGTTCAGTGTTTTCATGAAAATTTTAAAGGAGGACCCCATCCACACCATTGGTGAATTAGTCAGGAAATAATTACCATGAGGATAATGGGAATGAAGATAATTAACTGAAAAACAAGTTATGGATAATTATTATCTATATAGGGCATTTTAGCGGCGCATTAAAAACACATATTTCATGTCTGCATGATTTGTCTGTGCAATATCAGAGCATATTGTATAAAACTCCAAATTCCCCATATGCTCATGTACAAATTTGCCGTGCAATTTATGCGATATTGCATGGTCTCTTCGCGTGCGCGCAATAAAACAAACATGCGCAATCAGGATTACAATGCGCAGATACGCAATACACGCAATGCACAAACGACACTTTGATGACGTCATAAAGAGGTAAGTCAAACTTGTGTAATCAAAATAAATGTACGATGGGGGCCCTTTTTAGTTGCTGGAATGACATTTATTGAATTTTAAATCCCTTTCCTCTTGGGTATAGATAATAATGATTATATTGGATGGCTTTATTTCATGGAATACCAGGAATATTCCACTCGTTAGGGCCAATATTGCACTCATCTTCAATTCGTGCAATATTGGCCCTAATTCGTGGAATATTCTCTGGTATCCCATTCAGAGCCATCCAATATAATATAATTATGGAATGACAGAAAACCCATTTGTCACCATGCAAGAACAATCTTCATATCATTTCCCAACCTTGATATTGTCACTATTGGTCAAATTTTCCATAACATGTCATAAAACTAGTACTGATGAATAACAAAGTTTTTATAACGGATTTTGAACATGCATTTTATCAGGATATTATATTTACAAATCTTACAGGAGATCAGCAGGAAGAACTGGATGTTCAAGCTTGTTGGCAGGGAAACTTTCACAATAAGCGGAACAAAGGCTGTCATTAACATAGATGCATGTAGTGGTTTTGCATACGAGTACCAATTAGAGGTTGGAGGAAAAAGCTTGGAGAAGTTTGTAGAGCAGAGGAGCAGAACCTGTAAAGTCTGGACACCAACAATAGATGGAGTTGGACATAGGATAGTTCTAGGTTAGATACTTTTGAACATTGATATACTTGGCAGTTATCAGTAGTAATATGCAACATCCTCATTTTATGGTTTTGCCCACTAGCTTTTGATGCAGAGCCCTAAAAATCATACGACATACATGAGCATAAAGCAAAAAATACTACACTTACTGCACCACTTTTGGTGCATATTTGTCCTTTGCTAACAAAATTTTAAAGAAAAAAACACTAAAATTCTTCAATTGTTAATGCGATTCAAAGGTCAAAATCACTGTTTTTTCCATACAAATTGGCATACTCTTCCATATTCTTCCAGATACATGACTGCTTATAAAAAAAAAAGTAGCTATAAAAGGAAAATACTGATGTTGCCAATTTGAAGAAGAAAAGCTGCATCTGCCATTCAAATTGAGCAAATTTTATTCTACAAAAAGTATTGTTAATGTTGTTGTCATGTTTATCCTTACATAATGTTGACAATAACAAAAACATATTTATTTACTTGCAGTGATACAGATAATGCTTGATGGCTTGTAATTACTGATGTTTTATTTCACTATCTTCCTTTTCAGAGAAAGATTCTATGGAAGTTTGGTGTGATGGTCAGGTTCTAGAAACAGCAGTAAGTACAAAACCTGCTTTCATTAAAGGAGAATGCAACAACCCAGACATCAATGTGCTTCAAGTGAATGAAGAGGAACATGAAGAGTAAACAGTGAAAGTTTGAGCAAAATCGGACAATCTGTTCAAGATTTATGAACTTTGAAAGTTTAAATAAATCCTTATTATGGGGATCCTTGAGTTGGCAACTCCCCCAACATCTGTGATGTCATCGTGGACAACTCTCTATTCATTTTGTACACAGAATTTGGCATTTTCTTCATTTTCTAGAAAAAAAGAAATTTGTTTGATTTATTGTTTGAACATGACATAGCTACATCAATTCTGCAAGCATTTGGGGAAGAATTATGTTGATTCCTGACTTGAAATTTCATAAAAATCCATATTTTTGAAGATTTATGCACAAAATGAATGGAGAGTTGTCCATGATGACATCACAGATGCTGGCAAAGTTACCAGCTCAAGGATCCGCGCAACACGGATTTACTGAAACTTTCAAAATTCATAACTTTTGAACAGATTGTCCAATTTTGCTCAAACTTTCACTGTTTACTCATCCTGGTCATCTCCATTCACTAAGAGCACAATGATCCTGGGTTGCATTATCTTTAAACATCTAAAACCATACAGTTTTTCTCTTTTTTTTCTCTAAAAAAATTCACAATGTGTATGTTGCATATACTATATTCACACCTTTGCGTATTTGGCTTGCGTATTGCTGCGCTATCAATTCGCAGCAGTACCCAGCAATATGCAGCAAATCTAACGCGAGCATTCACACTATTGCGTATCTAGCTCGTATGATGCAGCTCATTAAAAGCAAATGGCGTACGAGCTATTAAAACTCGCAGTATATCGAGCACTAACGCAGCGGTTCTTGCTGCTGCGAGTGGTGTGCGAGCAACAGATTTATGCACAAAATGAATGGAGAGTTGTCCATGATGACATCACAGATGCTGGCAAAGTTACCAGCTCAAGGATCCGCGCAACACGGATTTACTGAAACTTTCAAAATTCATAACTTTTGAACAGATTGTCCAATTTTGCTCAAACTTTCACTGTTTACTCATCCTGGTCATCTCCATTCACTAAGAGCACAATGATCCTGGGTTGCATTATCTTTAAACATCTAAAACCATACAGTTTTTCTCTTTTTTTTCTCTAAAAAAATTCACAATGTGTATGTTGCATATACTATATTCACACCTTTGCGTATTTGGCTTGCGTATTGCTGCGCTATCAATTCGCAGCAGTACCCAGCAATATGCAGCAAATCTAACGCGAGCATTCACACTATTGCGTATCTAGCTCGTATGATGCAGCTCATTAAAAGCAAATGGCGTACGAGCTATTAAAACTCGCAGTATATCGAGCACTAACGCAGCGGTTCTTGCTGCTGCGAGTGGTGTGTGAGCAACAGCGCAACATTACGCGCAATAATGCAAACGACAATGAGCTAAAGCGAGGTAAATCGTGCAAGAAACGCAGCTATAGGCAATGACAAGCGCTCCAAAAAAGAGACGATTTGACCTTGCGCTTGCTTGCGATAATTTAACAAATTTTAAAACTAGTGAGCAACTAGCGCAGGTCTATGCGCTAGTCTGCGCATTGAGTATGATGAGAGCATGTTTCATTGCGCTTTATTGGGTATGACTGCTTACGTCTGCGTTTGGTCAATACGCAGCAATACGCAAGCCAAATATGCAAAGGTGTGAACGTAGCATAAGTGCCTTGATGTAGGAAAGATGGTCAAATACACAGCAGTGGTTCATGTCGGGGCTCAACAGTGCCATTTATATACTGCATTATTTGAAAAAATGGAGTAGAAACCAGGGTTTTCCACAAATGAAAATTTAAACATGTAAAGTGATTATGACCAAGGGTGCACATAGCGCGAAGTCCCTTGCACCGGGTTATCCAGGGCCTGCTGAAAGGCCCGTGGAGCTCTATTATTTCTTGATCCTCTCTGATGCAATCTAGCCATATTTTTAAGCACTTCTATTAGATTAAGAATCAAGATTTGTGAGAATAATTTTTTCCAATTCATTAAATTTAGTTATGAATGTGATGCAATAAATTTATTTGTTACATACAAGGGTGTAGGCTGTGGGTGCACTGGGTGCATGTGCACCCCCATTTTTTCTTCTTTTTAACAGCTTCAAAAACAAGGGGGCAGGAGACCCGAGATGCATTTAGTTACACCTCCCCAAGATATGAGCACCACCCCATGCCCAAAGCAGTCTACGCCCTTGCAATACAAGAAAGAGACTGTTAGTGTTGGGATATATCGGAACATACAAAAAATGCACATGTGGGACTACATGTATACTACTGAGTGTATATAGAGGTCTGCTGCCGCAGTTTATCATTTCACAGAGCTACAAAGGCATTAATAATAATTTCATTATCAGAATTATATAGTATAATATCAGATTATATCGGGAAATGCATAATAAGTACGAATTTTGGACGCTAAAGTTATCCGTGACAGACTACTGTAGAGCTCATGAATATTGATGAGCATTCGTATCGGCACGTCATCAGCGCCTGGGACGAACAGCATTTTCACTACTCAAATATTCGACAGATTAGTACTCGAATAATTCAAATATTTGAAATTCCTGTTCTGTCTAAAATGACAATAGTTGACCTACTTACGGAGGTAGCGATAACAGGAATAAACACACGCAATTGGTGTACACACACAATAGCAGCCTACCTGTGGCCTGTTATCACTGCTTGCCCGCCTCCACATAAATCCCCTTCTCAAATCATTACAGAGCAAATGCAGTAACAAAGCACAATTTCTTCTGCTTTTCCAATAGTTTTTCCACCTGACTACTTCTTTCTCATCTTGTTCTCTCCCTCTCTTATCATTTCAATTTCTGAATTCGTTTACAAACAAGATAAATATTGCATTGCAGCATGGAGGTTGCCTGAATGGGGGCTAGGGTGGGGGCCGGCATGCTAGTCTTTATTTCTTGTCATTTATAACTTCTTTATAATTTTGTTCATGATTAGCTTTATCATATACATGTATTTTGTTCACATGAATGTGGAATCCAATTTAGGCAGCTGTGTCCCTTCCTCATATTTCTTAGTGAAATACCTACCTAAAACATGCTTTTAAATATGTTTATCTAAATTTGAAAGGTTTAGAAGACAGTACCACATGTTTCTGCTTCTCTAAACTTTTCCACTGTTTCCATGCTAAGCTCTTTTTACGGGCAGGAAGATAAACCACAAGTTTGCAGATATGCAGTGTGGGCCGTTCTATTTTTCACACGGGGAAGCAGTTTTGGATTTCAGTGATAGTGCATTATATATACAAATCAAAATAAGATTGAATTGAGAAACTGCATTAACTCTTCAAGTAAATACAAAAAATAAATAGTACATACTAAATTCTAGTTTATAATTTTGCATAAATGTTTATGATTGCATCCTAATTGTCTGATCCTCCCATTTTGGAAAGTGAACTCTACCATCTGGAAATTGGAGATTCCGTGACTGGAAGGGGGTAAAACTTGTAAGAATTTTAGAAAATGAATCGTATGATGATGATGAAAAGCAAAACAACAAGACAAGATGTTCATATCATTTTATTTCATTCAAAAGACACACAAAATGAAAAGAAGAACAATGGCAACTTATTTTTCCATGAAGAAAGTCATTTCCTCTAAAATGCAGATGCTGGGACTGAAATAGTAGTGCTCATGTAATTCACTGCAACGAATGCATACGATGTGAGCTGAGCTAGCTGGAAGGCTGTTACGTTCCCCCGGAGGAACCGGCTAGCTCAATCGGGGTAGCAAGCCAGTGGCATTCCGCTGTGCACTTGGCGGACGTATTTTGAATCAAAATGATCGTGGAGCAAATAAAACTTCTGTTTCATCAGTTCTACCTTTCATAAAGTGACTGAAACCTCATTGTATGTATTATTGTATGTTCAAAAGGTTTTAGTAGTTGTTCATTGTTGGAATTTCCATGCAAGTCTCTGAAAAAATTATAACCTGTTGCTCATGATTTTAAACCTGTCGCCAACTTTTAAACATGTCGCGCCAAACGCCAAACCTGTCGCTGTTACATGTTAAAAGCCCTCGTGGAAAACCCTGGTAGAAACATCTTATACAAGGATAGTTGCTCTTTCCTAATGAATTCCTCCTTCCTAATGAATTCCTCCAATAGGATTGAGTGTGCATGCACATGTATTTTTTTTCCACTGATGCATGCATTGTATTTGTCATTTATGTAGGGAGTATGCATCATTGCGTCTCTTGGGTCCTATAAAACCTTTTACTATTCTAATCATGACCATCCTATACTAATGAACCTTGACTGAAAATGACTGATGTATCTTCATAATGTGTAACAAAAACATAATGTTTTTGTTAGCAGAGAATATAATGGTGATGGATCAAAATGAGTTTTTAATAGGTAATTTGTCACAGTTATTTGTCATACAAGTGACAAACTAAGGACTCTTTGATGTATGATAGTTCTGTATATGTAATAACCATCAAAGAATAGAGTGAGCTGATATCAAAATCAATACAAAGAAATCAATAATGAGCTGATATTGTGAAGAAACCATGGTTATAGCAGCTATTGCATAGAACATGATAGAACTTAAGAATACCAGTTTCCATGACAACCTTACATGTATACAGAGGAATTTTTGTCTATCAATTATTCAAGAGAAGGGGCTATTTTAAGACGAGAGGAGGAAGACATTTGAAAAGATGCAATGCTGCAGTTTAATTCAGTCATTACTCTCTAATAATGTCATAGACTTGATTTAAACATACACATGTAATTAACCCATTGAGTACAATTTGATTTCAGTGTAACATGCATTTTCCATATACCCTAACCCGAGTTATCTCGGGGCTTACTTTTCAGTGGGTTATAATGTAATTGACATTGTATTATAATGTGCATGCAATTATGCTATGCAGTAAGCTTCCATCTAAATGTGATGCTCATTAAGGGGCATTAGGCAATTATAGCAATTCAAAATAGCATTGTGAAAGGAGACAATATTATCATGCATATGGTGTACATGTATGTCTCCCACGGAAGAACCGTACACTGAATATTTCAGAAACATTAATGAACCATATCTCAGAATATTTGCTTTCCATATTTTGTAGACTGTACATGTCATAAAAAACTAATTTGCAAATTGGGTCTTATTGTTTGTACCATTCTTTGTACTTACCATCTTTTTTTTTTTTTTTTTTCTCTCTCTCTCTCTCTCTCTTTCTTTCTTGTTCACATGGTATTATACACTCACTCTTTGTAGATGCATGTTGTATCTGACTAGAATCCCTTCGAAAAGCCCATTCAAATATGAATAGGGAAACTGCTGGGGTTTTTCTGCGGGGTTTTTAAAGCGCATTTTATTACACGCAAGTGAATGAGTCCCCAACATGTTTAAGCGCAGTTCTTTGTTGCATCATTGCCATTTCTTTTGTACACAAAATATGCACTTAAAGAACCCCTGTGGTTTCCTTCCTCATATCTGAACGAGCCCTTATGTATTTTCCTTGCACCGTCTTTGTTCTGTTCCTTACACGTTTTCTCACCAATTATATTGTATCGTGTTATGATACATACACTGTTATGATATATGTTTTACAGAGCATGTACACTTAAAGGCATTGGTTAACATTGTTATGATTTTAAAAAATCTTGTTTTGTTACTTGAAAATGGGATAAACATAAGGGTTATAGTGTAAAAATACCAGTCTGAAAGTTTCAAAGTATAATATTCACAGGAAGTATTTTTAAATATAAAAAATGTGAACAAATGTTTGAAAAATATACGAGGGTCGGTTGCACAGAATAGACATAAGGAGTGCGCATGCGCGTATGACTCACCTTCCTGTACTGTGTGTATTGGCGTATCACGCGGCGGGAGGACCATAACAGCATTTTCAAATTCAAGCAAAGTAGTCCTCTTTCTGATTGTCTTGTGAGACGAAGGATAATAAAATTGCCGTTTGCATCTAACTTACACTTTTTCATTCCAAATTATGGTTGGTTTCAGGGTTTTTGAGTACAAATACAAGTACTCATAGACATGTTTCATCTTAGTTTGAGAATTTTTTAAATCAGCTACTCACAAAGTTAGCCAGTGCCTTTAACTGTCATTCTTACATCATTATGTAGACTTTGATTTAGTTTGAATTTTTAGGTGTAATGGTTACTGGAAGAAATTGGTCCTTTCTTTTTTTTTTTCGCCTTTAAGAGAATGCTAATATCTTCAGACCTGTAATATCCTAAAGATGTAAGTCAAGTTTCAGTCAGCCATGCTTATTTTTAATTTTTCCTCTTTTTCCCAAACCAGGGTGAATTTGTGGACGATGGTACAGAGACGCATTTTGAGCTTGCTGGCCATGCTTGTTACATCAAGGCAGTCAGCAGTGGCAAGAGGAGAGAGGGCATTGTCCATTCACTCATCATTGATGACAGGGAAATCCCCGAAACAATGGAATGATGTTATCATGTATATTGCATACCACACCAGTTTATTGCAAGGTAGTAACTGTGAATGCTTAGAACAATACCTAGAGATCCCATGGAAACAGAGCATTTCATCTACAGCACTGGCAATAATGATGAAAAGAAAAGGCGGACATTACAGTGGATATAAAAGGATCGTCATGAGAGAATTCCAGGGAATTTATCATGCAGTGACAAAGTGGTATGGAATATACAAACTCTGGAAGCAACCAAGGGACCAAAGTAGAGAATATCAAATGTCTCCCATGGTATAGTGGAACAATGTTCCCGTCAGACATTATTCTTGTATGTTTTGCTGGAAATATCTAACTCTAAAATAAATGAACAAGCAGAAAAAAGTAACATACATTTTTCATTGAAACTACTTGTCTAGAAATGCTTTACAGGTGCATTTACAAATTCTGAATATTTTTGTGGTCTATGTGTATGCACATTTGCATCAGTCTCAGAATCCAAATGGAATTTTGTATGTATTGTTTAAAAGATGATATCCTGGTGGCACTGTTCTTGTGAAGTTCATCTAACCACATGGCATCAGCTGGCAAAAGCACATAGTGTGCAAAAACTGTATGCATATTGAACAATACATTTGAGAATGATGTGGTCACTTTAGTTTTATGTGACTCGTGACTGTATTGTAACTATGTGACATTTCATGGATAGTAAACAGCATTTGTGAATCATCCTTGGGATATATAGTGCAGACTGTGCAGTCACAGAAAATTATTCTTAAATAAGAAAAATATATTATAATACCAAGGAATATCCGTAATCCACCAGAAATTGTTTGCAGTAACAATTCAGAAGTTTATTCCCAGAGCTGGTACCTGGGCATCCCTGCATACAGGTAATAAAGGATCCAGGACAATGCTCAGGTGTAGAAAATTTGAAATATTCAAAGTTATTTTTCCTGCATTTTGAGGCACCCGTGACTTTTGTTTGTTAATTTTTCTTCATTTGACATTTGTCCTGGTCCACATAGAGGAGAGGTAGCACATGTTGTAACAGCCCTTTGGTGAATATGTAACTAATTCTATTAATAATAGAATTAGTTACATATTCACCAAAGGGCTGATAATAATTATCATCACACTGCCACCAATAATATGTTTTTGTGTGTTTGTAGTTGTTATTGTTCAAACCGTGTATTCTAAAAACTAAATATTTTGCCAGTAAGATTTTATCCCCATAACTAGCAAAGAGAGTACTCAAGGAGCAAGTATTTGGGTTTTTCTTTCCTGTCAGAAGATGCTTTCTCCATCTCCTTTTTGCATCTGCAACAAATCATCCAGGAGATATGTGACCTCTTTGAATTTTTACTACAGTGTCAGATGCCCTTTTATTTTGCAATGTAGGCATACGTGTATATTTGTGGGAAGACCAAAATACATGTATGTGGTTGGTGGTGATGAGGTTTAGGAAAGTAGGTATTTTATTTATTTTGTAGACTGCCAAAGGATACCTTGATGGATCATATCATGTGCAGAGAGCCAAAAAGGAGTCTGCTTCAAATTTTGTTTGGAGTGAATGCCCTTCTGCTCCAAAATAGGGACAGCATTGGGTATTTGATATGGATCTTCAATTTTCATGGGTTTATGCCAAATTAAATCAATAAAATGTTGAAATGTTGATATAAGCCTCTGAAATGATCTATCAGTGAGTGCTTATATGGCAAATCCCAGGTGGCCCAATTTTTGTTTGCATATTGAATGTCCATGAAAGTACTCTCCGGTTTGGTGTTGAAATCGGAATGTTTTGAAATGTGTCAAGACTTATATCAAAGAGTCATTTACTTGTTAAATTTTTTTTTTCCTGAAGATATCTGTAGCATTAACAGGTGAGTCAACTTGAGTAATTATTTTAGATTTTTACCTGATTTAAGTATTATAATGAAGCACTTGAAAATTGCACAGCAGGTTGCTTTTTTTTGTAGGTATGTAAAATATTTTTCCCAGTTTTATTGATAATTTATAGGGGTTTGTATCCTTATATGTTGTCTGTGATTGCTTGCTATTTTGCATGACTTTTGATACTACATGTATACCATCTTAAGACTGAAACCTTTACAAGTTCTTGTTATTGACTTCAGACTTGGACAGGTCCAGACTCTTCCATTTAAAGGGGGTACCCAATGCTGAAACAATGTTCCTACATTTCAAAGAGCATGATTTTATTAGCAGAAAATCATCTGCCTAAAGTTTTTCAAAAAGTCGTGTTGGCAAGAAAAACCCCAAATATGGTAAGATTTCAGCCTATTTTTGGCCCCTCGGCTGTGTCCCAGTTTCAATTGGGTGCCCACAATGACGTCATTGTGGTTACCTTGTCGCGCAATCCAAAATGCGCGCTAGGTATAATACATATTGTACAGTCTAGCGCGCGCCACAACGGCATTGCGCGAAGCTGAGTATTCCACATCTACATCATACCTCATACTCAAATTTTTAGGTCAACCCTTGACTAATCTCAAATGATTTGCCAAAATGCATTGATTTCGATTGAAAATCATCAAATTTTGAATGTTATTGTTTCTTAGAATTCTATTCTCGATCATACATCAAAAAAAAATTTAACCATTGTGTAATCACTTTAATGAAACAGAACATGGAGAGAGGTTTAAAGTCTACAACAGTATTGACATGAAGTTGATAATATTGTGTTCAAGGAATATTTTCATCACACTGCAAGATGTAGTACTTGTATAGTAGGGAAAAAAAACTTGTGCATGCCCTACATGTAACTCAGAAAGACTTGAGAATGCTGCATATCGGAAGGTTTTCAGAGTAATACAGGTATTTTGTGCTGGTAGAATAAAGGAAGATTGTTGTTTTTGGTTCCTTTGGGTGATATGCGTTTGTAAGCCTGTTAACACATTAACAGTTTTAGCTGACTAATGGCACATGTGCTGCACTGCCATCGTCGACTCATGGATTTGGTGATACCTATGACAAGTTTTCACACTTTCAAATGGATTGTAGTGAATCAAATACAAAAAAAGAAAAATGAATTCTAAGCTAAGCTTTAATCTACATTAGTTTCCCCTTTTAAATTCACCCCTAAATTTTACAAAATAAGTTTGATAGATAAGCTTCATAAGAATTTTTCTCTGCTTTTCTTTCTTGTTTCAAGAGTTGAGCTTGATCCCCAATTTCAATGAAATTTAAAATCTTGCCATCACCAGTGTGTATTTGGCCTTTAATTATTCTTGGATCAATTTTCTTTTTGTGTAAATACATTTAAGTGTGTAATCTCAGTCTTTTAAATTAGAATACAGTCATTAGAAAGATGTCCTTATCCAACCCGCACTGAATGGATGTGGTAATGTTATTATTCTGTCTATTTGTTATTGTGAAAACATAATATCATCTGTGCCACCTGTCACCTTTGCAAGGCCTTGTTCTTATGGATATGATGTCTTGATACGTTTATTCCCAGGAATTATTTTAGATCATGAGAATGTAAGAATATTATCATGGTTGAGAAGTTCACATTTTGATTGCTTAAATCTCTTGGAAGAATAATCATAATGTTATGAATGTATTCCTTTTAATTATTAGTGTGTTATGCTTTGTATAGATGCCTGCAGTTTTGTGAGTGCTATGTCATGCTTGCAGTTTATAGAAAATGTAGAGTGTAGCAGAATAAAATCAATGTAAGTATGGGTTGTGCCAAATTTAAAATACCTTTGAATGAGGTATAAAAATCAGGAGACAGGTAAACTTAAGTCAAAGCATTGGTATAGTTTTTGATTTATTTATTGTGAAACTGGTATGGAAATTCTTTTAGAGAAGTGATATTTCAGGCTCACATTCACTTTGCATTATTAGGCTGTAGTGAATTGAAAGATTGAAAATGGTAAAGAGAAAGAAAAGAAAGAAAGACTGGGGGGGGGGGGGATGATTCTGTAAGATAACCACCTCCTTTTCAGTTTTCGACTTAAATCTAGTATTATTGACAATGCTACTCCAGTACATGTTAGTACATGTTATGCTTTTCAGCATTCTCCAGAGAAGCAACATGTAGCAGTTCTGACTGTACCTGACAAGTGTATGGGTGATTTAGCAGATAGCAGGAACATCATAGTGGACTAACAGTCCAGGTGAAAGATGGATGGCAAAATAGAGAGCCCACACAAGTCCTGGACCAAATGTTGGTCTTGTAAACCCTCAGCAGGCCGTCAAGACTCTACACTGACATGTCAGTCTCATGGGATGTCGATGCTGTGAGTCTTCTGAAAATATATAACGGGGCCTGTGAGACCAACTTGATATGATTCCTTGACTGTAGCCAAAGTTAGCTAAAATTAATGTTTGAAGACCAGAGGTCTTGCAATTGTGAATCTGAAGCTCATGGGAATGAAAGCACACAAGATCTTTTTTTTTTTTTTTTAAAGCCATTAGGCAGCGAACTTTGTGGAAGGGTTCTGAGATATGAGCCAAGTCCTGTAGACATTTGATCAGCTGGGCTGTAACCAATGTTACGCTAGGTGTGTAATTATTAGATGTAGTTGATTTGTTGATTGTATTCCAAATTTACCCTTAATAATCACCTTGAGTTTAATGAGTTTTTTATGTATTCATTTTAGAATAATATATGTGCAGTATCAATCTGTACCATTCATAAAATTCTATTGACTACTGTATATTAAAGATATATAAGATATATATTGAATTTATGGAATGAAGTGTATTTCTTTTGAATTCAGGCATTTTAGTCTAGTAATTTTATAACTTCCAGTGGTATATTTAAATAAACTGTTTATATGTCAACATAAAAATATATTTAAAACAACAACAAACAAAAACACAACTCAGTGAATGAGCAATTTTTGGCTTTCTAAGTATCCTGTTTTGTATTACATTTTCTCTGGATTGGGGGCCAAAATTTAACAAGGATACCTGGCTGAATATGTTGGAAAATATCCAAGTGTCGTGAAGAAATATCTTTGTTTAATATAAAAAGGAATTAGTATACAGTGAATTAAATGAGTTGTCCAATTATCATGAGCAGACAGAATATTGGAGGGTTTCCTCTGCACTAGGGCTTCACAACTTTTTTCGTGCAGTGAATTAAATGCTATTTTCAAATGAATACAAATAAGCTCTATTTTAATGATTTTCTATTTATATGAGCTGTCTTTAATATAACAAAGTAATAAAAAGGGTCTTTTGAAATACACTGTAGCTGAAAATGAAACTAACTTTTTGATACAAGGGATGCAAATAATAAGTCATGGGGCTCATATACCAGTATAAACCAATGTCTTGCCTTAGCAAATTTTTGAAGAAAACCTAGCAAGGAAGATAATTAAGATACCAAGGATTTGATGTTTTCCCCATAAAGTTCAATTCCATTTAATAATTTTGAAAGTGAATTACACAAACAGCCTGAATGAAATGTAGACAAGAAAAAGAAAAAAAAAATGTCTGGCCGATTGTCCATTTTATCTTTTTACTCCCAGTTTTCTTCTACCTCTCATTAGATACGACACTGTAATCTTTGGAGATGCTGATTTAAAAAAAAGAAAAAAAAGAGGTAAATCAGAAGTGAAAATAAAAGTCGCAAGTTATGGTTTTGTGCCCCCTTAAATCTTATATCCCAAGAAAATATGATGATCTTTTTTTTTTTCTCATTTCCAGTATTTTTCTTCTTTCTTTCTTCCTTTCTTTATTTTGTTTTTCTTCCTTTTCTTTTGGTACCTTCTTTTCTTGTGGTATTTTCTTTTTTCTTTAGAATTTCATTGCCTATGCCTATTCCTTCACACAATGCTGACTATGGCCTAGCCTCTGAGTGAGATGTTTAGGATCTTAGGCCCTTCAGTGATTGTTAGATCCATTCACATGCCCCCCCCCCAGCTTTTTAAATTTCCTTAATTCATGTTTTTTCTTCCATGCCATAAAACATAAAACTACCCCCACAAATGGAGTTAACGACCTCACCTCCCATTGGCGTAAATCCCAGGGGGATGGAGGAATATTTCCCCCGCTCCAGATTTTAAGGAAGAAAATATATTTTAATTAATCAGTAAAATTTTTGATAATCTGTCATAAACAACCAACATATTTTAGAATTTCTATTTGAAAATGCGATTGAAAACCAGAAAAATGGTTATTTTTGGCTCGCTTGCTTCGGTTGCTCATCACATTTTAGAATTTCTATTTGAAAATGTGATTAAACACCAGAAAAGTGGTTATTTTTGGCTCACTCGCTTAGTTCACTCGCAAAATAGATATTAAAATGTATGTAAGGGAGTCTGCGCGGGTGGGTGAGGGGTGTGTTTATACTTAAATGTGAGATCGACAGAAAAAAAAAAATTGTCAAAAAAGTCGATCATCCCCCCCCCCCCCTCACTCCTCAAAGTGGATTTACGCCGGTGTCACCTCCCCCCCCCCCCCCCCCCCCCCCCCCCCCCCCCACCCCCTCCCTATCTAGAATGCGAGATCGAGAGCTTCTAGAGCGATTTGGCTCAGCTCGCTCATCAGGCGCCAGCTAGCTAGCTAGCTGCTAGCTCTCCCGGGTGTGGTACGCATGCGTAATGATCGTAGCAACCGAGTAAAGTTTCATCAACAACCATGGCTTCGTCTGGTGAAAGAATCGGAGAAGAAGGCGCATATTTCCTAGAACGTATCCTTTCATGAAGATTTGTGTCTATATTCAAATCTCGAAAATCTGACCGTTCTTGTCTATGGTGGAAAGAACTGATAAAAGGCATTGATTAATGAGATTTAAACTGTATAATTTTTCGTCATCAACAAATATGTGAGATATTCTAGTCCCGTGTGCTTGTGATGATGTGGGGATGATGATCAGCTTGAAATTGTATCGATGAATGATTCAGCAACCCACGCTTGTCCGGACTCCGGATAGATCATATTTAAAACGTAAATAAAACATGTTTGCATGAAATAGTCAGTGAATATGGCATTATTGCACTTGATGCCCCCAGGGGGCATCAACGTTTTTACCTTCCAAAATGACTTGAATTGCAGTCGAGTGAGTCCACGGGTTCTGCTTGCGACATGAATTGAAACATAGATTCCGATGATAACCTGGCCTTCGTGCAAGTGGTCTAGATCTAGACAGTTTTTCTTGTTTATAAAAACGTGAAAGTAGTTCTGGTTGGTATCGATAGACAAGATCATTTTGTTTTTCTTCTTACCTTCTTACCTTAAAGGCATTGGTTAGCCTTGTTATAATTTTTTCATTATTTTAAAAATCTCATTTTGTTACTTGAAAATGGGATAAACGTCATAAGGGTTATAGAGTACAGGCGCTGGTGTGCGGCCGCTTAAAGGGAATTTGCTGATTATATTTATCAATCAAAGACTCAAACATACATGTAGTTCAGTACCATCAATGCAGATTCCAAATACTTGCTAATTAAATAGAAGGCAAACTTAAAATTATTGACCAATTATGTGGTCAGTAGTGTCCATTTTTCAAAACAGTGTTAGGGGTCCTGTGTGCAGCTGCCCCTACCCCATATTTGTGACTAAGTAAACAAAATCAATATTAAATTTCATACTTTACACACCAATACCCTGAAGACAATCCGTCTTGAGCTCACTTGTAAGGTTTTTCCCTTGAACACTATGAATAAAGGGAGACTTGAGCCATTAGCACTACCGCATGCTGATAGGGTCGTGGTAGCTGAATGGAAAGACACTATTGCTGGAGCCCTCCCATGCACCCCCACTGACTTGGAGAGGGGTGTGTTCTTGATTAAATCTGGTTTCGTCCAGGTTGCAAATGAACTCTCGTTTGCCCTGTAGATCATACTTTATAAGAATCTCACAGAGATTTATGTAGTAATTTTGTATCATTTCTGGCTGTGTAGAAATGGCCCTGTTGATGGCAAGAGCCCTTGGTCTGATCACTTTCATTGCTGGCCATCTGCACATGAAATCATACAACCACTTGGTAGTTAAGGGTTAATTTATTCTTCCAAAGGTCTCTGTTAGCAGATCAGTTGCCAGTTTCAAAACCTGATGTGTAAATTAGAAGGATAGTTTTATGTAATATGTTAGGTTATGTAAAGTCTAGTATCCATTAGCTTCCATTAATGTTACGCATGATACTTTTTAAAAATTCTCATTTGTTTATTAGCACTGAAATGAACAGTGTTTCCTTTCCATAATACTACAGGCTTCATGTTATATTTACACTTTGTTTCTTTTATTATTGCTCACAAGTCGTATCAAATCACATGCTTAGACTCAAGCTTGTCAAGCTTAACCATAATCTGTAGCAATGCAACAACAAAACAAATATACTAAAGCAAAAAAAAAAAAAAAAAACCAACAAATTAAAAAGAAGTACACAAGATTCAGACCGTAGCCACATTCTGCCATAAATTTGAGATGTTTTGTTAAAGCCTTGTCATCCTCCTTTGACAAGACGATTGGTTTCCTCAAACTGTCGAGATGAAGTTTCCGTATCTTGTCCCTCAAAGTGGTTTCTGCTGGGTTTCCATACCAAAAAAGAAAGCTAAAAAATGCAATCAAAACAGAAACAAAAAGAAAAAGCAAAAACATAATCTTGAACATGCAGGAAGACATATCGTGAGACTATTGTAGATATATTCTATTGAAGTACATATACATATTCCTTAATGACAATGTCTACCAGGTGCCACAATCACTGAAGATTCTGATGATGAATTTCAGTATGAGGAGATCCCTATTGATGATGACTTAGTCTCTGGTAAGTTGATATTGCCTATGACTTTCAAACAGATTACCTAAAATGTCAGTCATAATAGGTGCTTGTAAAGTAAAGCTGCTAGTGTCAAAATAAAAAAGTAATGAAAATTGTATTGGAATCTAATTGTTAGATTTGATTGGGTTTTTTTTTGCTTGTTTTATAATAAGTTAAGTACTATACTTCATGAGCCTGCAATGAGGGATGAAACTTCATGTAGTGACATTTAAAAATTATAACTGATTAGCAGGACTTGTGAATGGGACCTTTATATTCAGTAATATTGTCATAGAGATATTTCATATCTGTTTTTTTTTCTACAGTGCATGTCACTTAGACATTGTGGTCTGAAGTAATGATGTTATGTTGCACCACATTTACTTGAGCTTATCAATGAGGAATTCAATTGATGCTGAATATATTGGACAAATAGATTTTGGCTTCTGTTCTGTATTGCAGAAATTGATGAGGATCTTAACAATGCTGTGCGCACAATCCAAGAAGCACAGGAAGACCAAGAAGCCGCTGTAAGTTATTGTTCAATCTGTAAATAGATATATGTAAAGAGGTAGTGAAGGATACTATTAAGATGTTAATGAAAAATCAAGTAAGATTACTTATGGGGGGAACATATTTCCTTTTTATAGGAACAGTACCACATCCAAGAAATACAATTCACACTAATTTCCTGAAGCCTTGTTTTAGAAAATCTAAAATTAGTAGTCTAGTCTGAAGAATTTTTCTTTGTTCTTTTATTTGTTCAACTCTCTTATTTGTCAGAAGATCACGACATGTTATGTCCTTTGTTTTGTTTTTATTTTAAATGCTGATTTGTTATGTTACATTAATGATTAGATATGGAAAGAAAGGTCAGAAGACAATATGAATGAATAATAGATGTCATATCTCCAATCTGCTAAACATTGTGTAGTGTTCTCATGTTGCCTTTGCTTTCACTTTCTCATTTTCAAATCTGTCTCCTTTGTTCTGTCTGGTGATCAGAAGAGAAAGGAAGGTCTCATCCCTCCACCTGTCACTCAGCGACCAGAGGTTGTAGATGACTTTGTCCGTAACTTCCTGGTCAAGATGGGAATGAGCCGCACCTTGGATTGCTTCCAGACGGAATGGTCAGTAAAATATGCATCCTAGCTGAATAACACACATATTCTTCTTCAGATCCCCCACATCAGTTCAAAGAAAGCTCAACAAAATATAATTTTTTCTGGTCCAACTATTTGGAATAGTCTCCCCTTTTGCATTCATTTCTGTCTATCAGTGGAAATTTTTAAAGAGAAATCTCAAAACTCATCTATTTTCTATGTGACTCGTTTTTTAATTTTTATGCACTTGGAGAGCAGAATTTACTTTGTTTTATTTATTTTTTCTTACTGTTAAGCGCTTTGAGCATGGTTTATGGAAAGGTGCTATGTAAATACCAATATGATATTAATAATAATAATAATATTCTCACTTTTAGAACCTTCCTACACTATTCTTTTTGGAGTTTTAAAACTCTGTTCTTGGAAGAAAAATGGGGAGGGGGGGGGGGGAACTGGACATCAAATTTCCAAGTATTGTTGTCCTCGCATCCTAAAATTGATGTTATCCTACCACTGTAAAGAGAAAGGATTCCCTTGATTGGCTAGTAAATCTGTTTTCATTCGGAAAACTGTGGTGTCCTTTTATGTACCGGGGTAATAAAAAGTATGTTAATTTTGATAACAAATCAAAATTTGGACAACTCATTTGTTTAATTTTCAAAGATGTCTGCTTGTAATTCATTGCACAAGCACCAGTAATCATTTCTTGTACTGTGCAATGTCAATTTGTTGTGCCAATTAACATAATACCTACAGGGCCCCCAAGAATAACAGTATTCGAATACTGATGGGGCTACCCTGTCTAAAAAATACAAAATAAATAAACCATAAAGGGTTTAGCTTTTGAAGTAAAACCCAAGTTGTTTAAGTAGTTTTTAAATGTATCTTAATAGTCTTCAGCACTTAATAGCTATCCTTACATCATGGTTTGTATCATACCTAGGTATGAGCTCCAGCAGCGTGGTGTAATGAATGAAGAGGATGTTGGTACCGTACCTGACATCTACTGCCGCAATCAACAGCTTGATGATAAGGTTAAGAACCTCCGCACTGATGTAGACAAATTCCGGGATGCTGCCATGTAAGTTTACCTACTCTTCATTTGAGGGTTTAAGAAAGGTCTTTAAATATTTACCTATAGATCCAATTTATATCTGATTTGTTCACTGCACAGTATTATTACAGTGTTGGTGAGTACTAGATCCAGGGGAAAAAATACACGGGGGCTCGGGGCGAATTCGCCCCCGAAACGCCAAAAAGAGCCCTGGAAAACTAAAAAATAGCCCCTGAAATTCTCATAGGGTCCAATGTAAACTGTCATACAATGTAGAAAATTTGGGTGGGTGGGCTCAAAGAGTAGCCCTGGAAAAAAAAAAAATTAATTTTTTCCCTGACTAGATCAAAATACATTTAAACCGTTATCTTAAGATCACTCATGGGAGGCAATGCAGGTGTTCTTTATGTAGAGGTTAAGCAAAATACTATTAAAAGAAAAACATGTCTTAATAAACAATTGATGCTTCCCAAAGAAAGATGTTTGCTGAAACAGGCTCCTCTCTTTGTTGGAATTGTTATGTTCTTTCATTAAATGCAACCCATTGAATTCTGAGCCAGTGATAACTCTTGCTGGGGTTTATGGAAAATGTGTGTTATACCCAAATCAAATCATGTTCAACGGGTTAATAGCCTTTTAAGAAATAAGTTTAAACGTAGTTGATGGTGGGAGATGCTCTAAAAGCTAAGATTCAAAGTGAGTCTTAGGGACTGATCTTTTCTTTGATATTGTCATTATTTGTATGTTTTTGAGCAGGAAAGCCAAAGAAACTTATGTGAAATTACGCAAGGAGAGGGACTTTCATCGAATGCATCACAAGAGGGTTGTCCAGGAAAAGAACAAGTTGATTGATGATATCAAGAGGTCAGTAATAGAGGTCATATGTGAAGTGAGATTAAAGTCAATATAGAATCAATTACTATGATGAGCCTTTGCTCTATGTATAGGATTTATTGATACTGCAGCAGTCCGAAAACCTATGCTTCTACTTCAAGTAGTCGTCAGAAGTTATCCCTTGTTTCAATTTTTCTAGGTTTTTCATTTGTGTTGGAAGGCCAAGGATTTTGATGAGGCATACAGATGCTTTGATTTGAGGGAGAAGTTATATCATTTTTGGAAGGGCTTTCATTTAAAAATATATAAAGGAATTGTGGGTATATCTTTTTCAGGATGAATGTGCACAAATTTGTGTGTGTGATGTGCTGTTGATTTCTTTACCTTTTTATTTTTTAATCTCCCATCTTGCACAGACTGAAGCGTCACTACAGTTCCTATGAGCCAACCCTACAGCAACTGAAGCAGAAGTATGAGGCAGTGATGAAAGAACGTATGTTGGCCAAGCTGGAGAGAGATCGAGCTGTTAATCAGGTAAAAATGATTATAAACAAGGCATGGACATACTGCAAAATTCAAAATTTCTTCCCATTATCTAAATATCAATATTTCTTAAACTTCATCAGAAAATGAAATGAGACATGGTTTAACAAAGTGGATACTGCATAACAACAAATTTTCTTGACATAAAATTTTCATGAATTGTGAAAGACATCCATTTTTAAGGCTAGACAAAACTAATTATTTTGTGGCATGCAGCAATTGTGAATCTCAACCACTTTAGAAATTTACAACAGTTTCTTCTCAGATTTTCTGATTTTACAAAACTCTATATCCAGTTGCAGGTGGGAATAAAGTAATGCAATGAATATTGTAAAGTAGTTTGTTTCTCCTGATATGCAGGTTTCTAAAGTAGAATATGGACTGAATTCATGACCCCAGCCCTAATCCTAACCCCTAACCCTATCCCTAACCCTAGTCTAACCCATAACCATAGCCCTAGTCCTAGCCCTAACCCTACTTCTAATTCTAAATTAAAAGTGCAAAGCCAATGAAGTTTTTTTTTTTTTTTTAACTTCATCTAGGTGTCAGCACTGCAAGCAACCCTTCGTAGCCTGGAGAGCGGTCTGAGAGAGGGCGCTACACAGGAGATGACGAAGGAGGAACGCCGTCTTATGTTTGCCTCTGGTGTTGGTCCGACCCAGCAGGCTGTTCATAGGGCTCGTGAGATGACCACTGAACCCTTCCAGCCTGACCCAAGCAGCATGGATGTAACTCAACAGACCTTACCAAGACACCCTAAGGTGAAGGATCTAATACATGTTCAGGGAAACCTGTAGTTATGACCACCTTCTGAACGACCACATTATATATGTGAAAGAAACATGCCCTTGAAAGTTCAATGAATCTCAAATAAAGTGCACTGGATGTTGGTGCCCAAGGGTTCTATACAGAGCTGCCAAGTAGTAGGATTTTATCCTATTTACCGGTAGTAGGATTTTTTGGAGAGAATATGACAATAGGATTTTTGAAAGTTCTGACATTGATTCTTTATTACCTTTATTTTATCTTATTTTCATGTTATTTTATCAACATTTAAGTTTATCCCAGTGCTCTACCTGTGTATTTTGTACTGTAGCTCATTTTCAATAAAAGAAGTACAATGCAGAAGAGTTAGGATCAAAATAAATAAGTAAGTCATACATATTATTAATATTGTATTTTCTTTAGGATATCATAGAGAGTGAAAGGGGAATCACATTGTTGTATTTTTTAAATTTTAATGCAAAAATAGGATTTTGGGCATGAAAATAGGATAAAAGGATGTACAGAATAGGATTTTTTTTCCCGTTGGGGTTGGCAGCTCTGTCTATACTACTCCCATACTTGTGCATATCATACATCAGTAATGCATGTCTTGTATATGATTTACTAATGTATTCTTTTTGAAGATAATACCAGTAATTATTGAATTCATTTCATGAAAACTTGCAAGAAATATTTTTAATAGAGAATTGACAGAGTGTTTCAGTTCAATACAACAAGCTTCATCTTAATTGTAGATATAAGAAATTTATTTGTTTTTTAATGAATTTAATTTTGATAATGTGACTCTAAATTTGAACATTACTGCTAGACATTTGGGCATCCCAGCGATATACTCTCTTTGCATAACAAAATTGGTGACATCTTTTAAAATATGGATGTTTCGAACAACTTGAAAATATTCCCAACCTTTATCCTGGAAATGAATTATTAATTTAGGTATCCATATCTTACCTATTACAAAATTGTTTTGGCCAATTCTACTTCCTACTATATGCCATAAACTGTGTACCAAATGAGCTTTACGAGTTGTAGGTAAGATGTCATTTCATGCACTTACTCCACCTTGATTTAGAAATTCTGAATTTTTGATATTTCAGCACCTTTATTATTGTAATTTCATGAAATTTCATTTTATGCACAATAAACAACATTCTGTTTTGCAATTGCATGAAATTCACTTCAATACCACAATACTTAGTTTCTCTACCCCACAACTCGGTTTACTTCCAGATCCCAGGATTAGAATACTAGTGTCAAAAATCCTTTTTTTTCCCTTTTTTTTTTAGGGCTGTGTGGTTTGGAAATATATCAAAAGCAGATCACTATAGTGCTTTTAAAAATTACTTTAAAGTTGAATTTACCTGAAAACCCCAAACGATATTTAGGAATTAAATCATGATCCCTTTATATGTATTTGCTTTTCTCTCTCCCATCATTCCTCCTTTTGCTCGTCTCTGTATCTGTAGATAAATCTTATTTCCACAAGTCTTGTTCTTCCCAGTTGGTGCTTTGTGTTTGTTAGTATTGTTATCTAATTCATTTGTGAATATTTTTCTTTTTTGTGCGTACCCGGTATTTGTTGTATCTTTTTCAATATTTATTCTTTTGATTGTTCATTGTAATGTGACCTCTATTACATCATGTCATGAAATATCATGCTTCGTCTGATGTATAGATCTGACAATTGAAATACTTTTCATATCTTAACCCATTCGTGACAGAAGGTCCACATTATGTGGTTTGGCCTAATAACTTTTGATGCAGAGCTCTAAAAATCATACCAAATACATGAGCAGAAAGAGCAAAAAATTCTACACATACAGTGCTTATTTTGGTTGCATTAATATTTGTTGTTTGATGGTGAAAATTTTTTAAAGGACAATAAGCATTAAAATCCTTAAATTGGCAATGTGATAGAAAGTTTAAAATCGCTGTTTTTCCTTGCAAATTGGCAACTTTTTGACTTCTCATCGTACTTTCTGTCAATTTATATTTATTTCAGAGTATGACGTTTCATAAGAAAAATGTAGCAATAAACGAAAAAATGTTGGTGTTGCCAATTTGAAGAATAGAAGCTGATCAAATTAGGTTCTAAATAATTCCTGTCACGAATGGGTTAATAATAAAGTCAAACTTCTGAAAAATGTGATCATACACAGACTGTTCTTTGGTTTTTCAGGACTCAGAATTCCCTGTGGATAATGGTGTCAATCCACAGCTTGCTAATGTGAAAGGTCCATCTGCCCATCTGACTCGGACTGGTGGATTTAGATTGACGCACACCTTCCAAGCCCACAGTCTGGCTATCAGCGGGTAAGTCTGGGAAATCCTCTCTTGGTCTAAAATTTATTTCTCACGTGACAAAATTTGGACCACATCTCCAGTTAAAACATTGCAAGACCTCATATTACAGTCCACATTGGGGATAGGCAACTCTGTATCAGATCTTGCAAGTCATGATCAAGCAGCGTGTGGTGTGCGGTGCATAATTCAAAGAAATGGAAAAGGTCTATATCATAACTTTAAAAGAATAGTATTGTCTTCTGCTCCTAGCTTCTGTTGCTTCCAACTTTCATTTAATTTCATGATTGTATTACAAACAAAGACTGATCGCCATCACATTCCTTCTCATTCTCTATTTGATTTTCTTCTCCTTGGTGATCAGGATTGCACTGCATCCTCGGAAGCAGATCTTAGCGACAGTGAGCGATGATCAAACCTGGAAGATGTGGTCTATACCCAGCGGCGATATCATCATGACTGGTGAAGGTCATACTGACTGGATAGCCAACTGTGATTTCCATCCAAGGTAATAGCTTCTCATACTCCAGTCATGATCAGATTGTTTTTATCAAGGCAATTCAGATAACCAGGAGATAACCTCTGTGGCAAACTGCCACATTTTTTTTTAGTGCTCACATATGGCGCTGTAGACCATGTCACTAATTAAAATGAGATGAGCATTAACGCATCAACTCCGAATAAAAGAGAGTTTTACCAAAAGTTGTGCCCTAACTTTATAAGAATTTGATTGGTACACACCTTTTTGCCACCAGGAGGCCAAAAATATGCCTCTCACTTTGGCAGATTTCTTTTCTTTTTTTTTTTTTTTTGGTCATCTCATATCCCATTCATGTGGGAAAAAAACCCTTAAAGTTTCACTGCTTCATATGTGAACAAGCCTTTAGGAGATGTGAGGATAAAGGATTCTCAGAAGTAGGAACTGTGGAGAAGATAATTTACACCACTTTCACTATTTGACATGCAGTGTTTCCAATTGATTTCTATGTAATCACTTAAGATTCAGAATAATTTAATCAGTGATTACAATGAGATTAGTGACCAAAGATGTCTGGTATGAAAATGTTTTTTTTTTTTTTCTGATAGTAGGATAGATGACAAAAGCAAATGCGTTGATGCATTATATCTTATAGTAACTCTTTTGTCTAAATAGTGCTTTGTGAAATATATACAATTTAGAAGACACGTTTCTAAGAAGTTCCATTTAAAGGTACCTTATAAGTAGACACTAATTCAGTGATTTCCTTTTTTTCTCTCTTTTCTAGTGGTTCTCAGTTAGTGACGGCTAGTGGCGATGGGACAGTGAAGGTCTGGGACTTCTCCAAAGCAGAATGTGTGCATACTTTCTCTGAACATCAACATGCAGGTAGGGAAAAAAAAAATCATATTAGAATTTTGAAAAGCAAGATTTAGATTCCATCACCCATATCCTCAAGAAATTTTTGAAATAATTATATTATTTTAAGTCACCAGAAGGCAGAAACAAATAGGAAATTGATAAGACATTTATAGCATTGATATGAATCAAACTTTTTTTTAGGTTAAAGAAAAAAAAAAAAACCTCAGGATGTCTTTCTGATTACAAGTATAATACAATTTTTGATTTACATGTTGGCATTTCATCTGTTTGCTGTTAATAAAGAACTTTGTGAACTGAAGGATTACCTACATACGTGCTATGTCATGATCTATTTTTCTTGTCAGTGTGGGGTTGTACATGGCATACATCTGGTAATTTTGTGGCTAGTGCATCCATGGATAACACCTCCAAGATATGGGATCTTAACAGGTAAAGAGATACAATTCTTACTTTCTTTCATTGTAAATGAAAAAAAAAATGTCAATCATAAATGCATTACTATATAACTGCATGCATATCTTAAAGAAGCATTTTCATGAAATTACATTTTTTGTCAATTTGTTTGCAATTCTTAGTTTCTGGGTTTTTTTTTCAAGAAGCTCTTTCTTTAATGGTGAATGGAATAGGTAGAACATGATTGATTCTTCTCTAGCTCCATCAATAAATGAGAAGATAATTTTAGAAAAAGTTTTGTAGGATTCTTTGTGAGGAAAAACACAATTGACAATATTTTCTAGCCTACCAACTTAACAAATAATTGATAACAGACTTTTGTATGGTCATTGTAATTTTACCAATATGGCATATGGGTTCAGTGATCATATTGAATAATTTTCATTTTTGTGTGGAGTAAACAGAAATTAAGCTCAAGTCTTATGGAACAAAGAGATCTGCCATTTGTCATAAGTGTTACATGTGAGGCCACTCTGCAGGGAAAAAAATTAATAAATTTTTTTCCGGGGCTACTCTTTGAGCCTACCCGCCCGAATTTTCTACATTTGTATTACAGTTTACATTGGACCCTATGAGAATTACAGGGGCTCTTTTTTAGTATTCCAGGGCTCTTTTTGGCGTTTCGGGGGCAAATTCGCCCCGAGCCCCTGTGTATTTTTTTCCCTGCCACTCTGATCTCTTCTGATTTAGTCCCACCATATCTTCCATTCACTTCATCAAAATTGTTTCCACTCACAGTCTTCGCTGTAGATACACACTGAGGGGCCATGCTGACTCAGTCAATTCTGTCATGTTCCTGCCCTTCTCCAATAATATCCTCACAGCATCAGCTGATAAGACGATATCTCTTTGGGATGCACGCACTGTAAGGATGAGAATTCAACTTTCTTTAATTTAAATCTATACCTGCTTGTATTTCCTTTGGTCTGAGTTATAATTGTTAGTTTGTGTATTTTTCTGTCCTTTTTCTATTGTGTTATTAGATTGTTAGTTTATCAGAAGGGGCTGCTACTCCCTCCCCCATGTCATTTCTTATAAATAGAAAAAATGAAACAATATAAAAGAATGTGTTCTTACCTCTCTTATCCTGAATTCAACCTTGCATCAGATTTAATTTGAAACCAGTTACAGATTCTTCAGATTCTTAAAAATAGTTATACAGGATTTATAGACTGTAAAGTGATGTCCTTAGATGATATAAAGTACCTGAGATAGTATTAAGCAAGTGTAGGCAGAATTGTATCTTCTCATATGTATATTTTCATCATCATTCAAGGTTTTGCTATTATGGTGCGTTTGCACATCACACAATGTTTTGCAAGAAAATAACAAATCTTGGAAGTTCTCTGTGATAATCGTTTCATGCAATCCTCTGACTCATTATCCCAAAACAGGGTCTTTGTGGTCAGACCTTCTATGGCCATATCCACTCAGTCAACCACGCCACATTCAGTTTGCGAGGTGACAGCATCGCTTCATGCGATTCCTATGGTGTAGTCCGGGTGTGGGACACGCGGACCTGTGCCTCGATGGCAACCTTTGACGTAGGGCCACACCCAGTCAATCGGGCAGCCTTCGACTCTTCTGGTACTGTACTGGCCGTTGGTAGCAATGACGGTACAGTTAAGATGGTTGATCTCACATCAGGCCAGGTAAGGATCTTGAACTTCTCGGGGCTGGAGGTGGTATGAACCACCCATAAATTAATATTCCTTTTCATATCAGGATGAATGAAAGTTTGTTCTTTTTCTTTGCATTCAAACTGTTTTATGAATTGTGATTTGAATGTCAACAATTTTTGATCAAGATGAATTTATAGAAAAAGGCTCCCTGATGAAAAAGTTTTCTCATAAAAGTTTAATTGAGATGTATAATGTTACCATAACATATGCATTATATTTCAGAGATGCGTTTTATTGCCAATGGACTTTATCGTGTGTTTTGAGCAAGAAGGGTGTTAACTCATATGCTTTAACACATGGTAAATTCCCTTCTGGCTCTGGACAGATGATATGTGAATCAATTATTGCACCCTTTAAATTATTAAAAGCAAAATAACTTCAAGAAATTTTAAATATATTTTATCGATTTGAAAGATGCTATTTTTCATGCTACCGGGTATCTTCTTTTGTTTTATGATAAGACATAAGATATAGAATTTTAAAATTTCTATTTTCTTAATCATATTTTAAAGAAACAAACAGGCAGCCTCCAAGATGAAGCTGACACCTTATGTCTAATTATCTACTGTATTTCTTCTAGATATCAAGTCTTGCAGGCCATGAGGATGCTGTCCATGCTGTCATGTTTGACAGGGCTGGTGACTTCCTTGTCTCTGGAGGTGCTGACAATGCCGTTAGGATTTGGTCCTGATCTGTCCCTGATCTGGTCCTCTATATTATCTAATAACAAGTCTACATGACTTTGCTTGTTCCTATCCTCCAATCTTCTCCGTCCATATATATATATATATATATATATATATATATATATATATGTATTTATATATATGTATATTGTTGATGTTGTCATCACAAAATCTAATGCTTTGTCATAGTTATTTGCTACATGACAGCAAGTGAACACCTCACAAGTTTTTATTTTTAGGATTTATACAAATATGTTGTGTAAATATCTGTACTAATTTTTCCAAAAATAACAACAAATAGGAAGGTAAATGTCGGTTATGCAGTAGATACTTGGTTATACATTGTAATGTCATTATCAGCCTGTTAAAGTTAAATTTTAGTCAACATGGCTGATGCCAAGGAAACAAGCACATACACTATTTTTATCAGTCCTACGATATCATTCTTTTGCTTTACTCTTTGTAAGATTTCTGCTGTATTCTCACAGATTTGATATTTGTTCTGATCAATACGTGAAGTCAATGTTGAACAGGGCTACTGCCACTGTTCTAGATTTGTGCAAAATTTCTTTTAAAGACATGAGGCTAAATTACAATATTTTGCTAAATTTCAATATTACATCCCATTCCCAAGATTTATGACCACAAATATAGTAGAAGCATGTTTATGGAGGCAATTATTTTGGTGGATTTTTCATCAGTAGTAATTCCTTGTACACTATTATTCTATTCAAGTAATTCTTTTATAAAATTCCTGTTAATGATCTTCATAAAATCTCTCTGTGTGAATACATTTTGGCAGAGGTTCTGACACAAGCCTATGTTGCAAAAAAGTTGTGAAGTTGTTGCTTTGCTCATAATCTAAAATAAAGTTTTCACATCTTAACTTTGCTTTTAGGGTCTAAAGTTTGTGACATGAGAGTATGGTGCAGGAGGTGGGGAAGCACAGGTTTTTTTTTCTAACTAGTGCTCATTGATATTTGAATGGGCAGGGACAGGGACTTAGATTCTTCATATGTATTTTTTAATCTATCACCCAAACTGTAAAGGACATATCTGATTATTTAGTATGTATAATGAATGAGAAATATTTCTATTTTATGACCATTTGTGTCTCATTCCATGTTTTGAATATTTCCATTCCTGTATATATTCTAAGAAAATTAAAAAGACATATTGAAAAAACATCATTTTGTTTCTTATATCTATTTTGTAGTAAAATGTTAATATGTAATTATTCCAGCATTTATGATGCATATTGTTGGTATGATAAAGAGTATTTTTGCAAGTTATATCTAACATTGCATGGTAAACAATTTTGGATTATCAGTAATTCTAATAATAACACAAATAGGAGTGAGTTTGAATATTTAATGTGCTATCATTGAATGCATTTAAACCCTGTGTCCAGAAGAACTTATGACAGAGAGAAAGAGGGAGAGGGAGAGAGAGAGAGAGATAGAGAGAGAGAGAGAGAGAGAGAAAGGGTGGGGGAGGAGAGAGGAAGGGAGGAAGTGAAAGAGATGGAATAGCAGAAAGAGCAACTGATCGGAGGGAGGGACGAAGAGAGATGGATGTTTAAAATCTACTTCCAAAAGAACTTAGAAATAGAGGATGGGAGAAGAAGAAAACAAGAGAGAGAACGAAAGAAAGAGAAAATGGGAGAAAGAGAAAGAGAGAGGGAATGGTGTAAAAGAGGTAGAACGAGAGAGATAGAGAGAGAGATAGAGAGAAATTTCCTTAAATGTGACTCAAACTTACACGATCTCGTATTTTCGAAGTAGGAATTGCTGTGATCTCGTTTGTGGTTACTTTTTCTGATTTACTGTTGTTTTCTTCTTTTAGAGGTTTCAGGAATAATGAATGTTTAAGTATATTGGTAAGACTAACATACCATCCCTACTACTCTACAGAGCCCCATCCCGCTCTGCACTATGATGGACTTCGGTTTAATAAGGATGCATATTATCTTTTTAACACATGTTAGCAATTTGTATTGCCTTGACCCCTTAAATTTTCTATTTTCGATTTTTTTTTTTTTTTACTGTATTTAAATGAAAATTCAAATCTGTATATTTAAGGTCTTGAACTTATCCGTCTCCCACAATTAATTACTCACAACTTTTTTTTACCGGGGCCTGCAGTTTTACAAGCTTGCTTTTATGTAGGTCCCATCATATTTCTTTGACTTAAATTAAGCTTTTACCATAACTCGACTGATTGTATCTTTATATTATGTTATTGTATACTTCTCAGTTGTTTATAATTTAATAGTCATGTATTATTGTTGCTGCCTTATTTTTATGTCAATCAAATGTCAATGAGAAATATGAAATAAATGAAATGAAAAATACATTTTTTTTTTAATCTCCGTATGTTCCAGAATAATCTAACCCGATGAAATTTTATGCTCAACAATAACTGCATGGGAAGCATTTTTGAAAATTCAGCTCGAATTTGACGTCTACCTATACCTGTCGATTGTCTTGTTCCACTGATTCATTTCACTGAACGTTTTAATTCAATTTACTGAATATTTGTATCAGTCAAAATCAGGCAGCTTAGTCACAATCAGCCAACTAACAGGCAATTCACTTTTTGTAATTGCAAAGGTTATCCGGTATATATCACTTTCAGTATCTTTCTTCTATTGAAAATCATTAAATGAATAATTGAAATATGGCTGCTCATCTAGTCTGAGCCAAACAATAAAATCGCTCAGTATAAAAACCATGCATGGAACTTTAATGCCTTAAAATATTGGCCAAATTTGTAAAAGTTATTTCACGTTCGACAAGAGTACTATCCTGCTATCTTACAGAGCCCCACCGCGCTCTGCACTGTGATGGACTACCTTCGGTTTAATACCGATTCCATCTCCGTATGAAAACATTTCACCCAGGTTCTCATTTTGGCTTGCAGGAAAATGAACATACAATTTTTTTTTTAATTAATGTCTCACAATTTGTAAAATTTCATTTTTGTCTTTAACATTGTCATGTAGCTTCATCCAATATTAGTATTTTGCCGATTCATTGTTGATTTATAGATATTTAAAAGTCAAATATTTTAAATAAGACGTGAAAATATTTTGTTTACTCCAATGATTTCAGATGTTATGTTTGTGTATGCAGGATCTTGTCTGCATCGATTTCGAAATGCTTCTAGAAAAAAAAAATTGTTCTTTATTTTGTTGGTATATGTCACATTTTACCATTCGCAGTTATTCTTATCATTTTGTTGCTCATTATTTTGTTGCTACATGTCATATTTTGCCATTTAAGCTTGCTGCATTTTGCAGTTATTTATCATTTCGTATTTCTATCTACAGAGTTGTTTGCAAGGTATTCTTCTTCTCTAATATTCTTCAACCAAGTGATGTTAGTCCCAATTTAGCTCTACCGTCATCAAAACAAAAGTATAATGATGTTAGTCCCAATTTAGCTCTACCGTCATCAAAACAAAAGTATATAAGTCATGAAAACTTGAAATGAGAAACGAACAGAAATATTCAAAATACTTACCCTGACATTGTATTTCGAAAATATATCAAATCATTTTGTGTCTAAAAACTGAAATGCAGCCAAATGATAGATTTGCTTTGTTACGAATAGACCGCAGGCACCTTGGAGCCGGGGGTGCTGGGGGTGCTGCAGCAACCCCTGATTTTTAGATGGGTAACATGTAGCACCCATCAGGATAAGTTATTTTCCCATCCCGTCTTCAGCTTTTTTATCATTATAATTTTCTTTATTAATAGAAATAAACAAAATGTTTTGGGGCAGCAATCACTCTTATTCCAGCAGCGAGATGCTCGAATATCATAATATTTGGTCAGTGAGGTGTCCGACCACCCTGCAATTTTGCAGGAAGATGTTCATCATAAAAAGTCATCGAGGTATTTCGGTGACAAATCTACTTTTTAAAGAAAGTAGAGCTATTGTCGGTATAGCTCACTTCGCTAAATTGTAGAAACAAAATGGTTTAGGACGGAAAACAGGTGCCGAAATAGACATCATATTTGGCAGATAGGTGATGAAATGTAATTATTTTATGAAGGATTATATCCTCTATTATATAGAGGACTATGATTATGCTCTATCCAACTATCCTTGAATTCTGCACGAAGATGTTCATTATAAAAGTCATATAGTGTATCTAGGTGACAAATCTACTTTTTAAAGAAATAGAGCTCTTGTCAGTATAGCTCGCTTCGCTCGCTTGTAGAAACAAAACGGCACAAAAACAAAACGGCACACAGGTTCCCAAATAGCGTCATATTCGGCAGATATAGGTGATCGAATGTATTGTTTAGATATCCTGTAGAGGATTATATCGTATTTTGATGACGACCAAGAAAAGGAGCTTTTTTTCTCGCTCGGTGCGCTCGCTCGTATGATATTAGGATACAGGATGGGTGGGGAAGCAAACGAATTCGGCAAGCGAGGTGCACCGAATTTAGATATCTTATAATTATGCCCATAGTTTATTTTGATGACGAATTAGCACTTCTACCTTAAAATGTGTGTATTTTTCCTCGGAAAGCAAAAAAATCCGGCAAGAGAGGTGACCGAATGTACATATATTTCTAAACATGTTAAGTGTATTTCATTGTCGAAATAATACTTCTACCGTAAAAAGAATGCGTTTTTCCTCGCTCGCTTCGCTCGTTTGTAATATCTATAAACTGGGTTGTTTGCGGAACAGCAAACAATTGGACCAGCAAGGTGCCAAAATAAAGTCATAT
This sequence comes from Echinometra lucunter, assembly GCA_029962745.1. Lineage (NCBI taxonomy): Eukaryota > Metazoa > Echinodermata > Echinoidea > Camarodonta > Echinometridae > Echinometra > Echinometra lucunter. The sequence goes on from CM057151.1 coordinate 18,105,263, forward strand.
TTGGCAGCGGTGACCATGTCATTCATACATCTAATAGGCCTAGAGCATTCTGATGACAAAATAACACTTCTTTCATAACAAGAAATTGCTATTTTTGGCTTGCTCGCTCCGCTTCGGATATCTTATAGGCCCACAGTGTATTTTGATTTCAAAATAACACTTCTTTCTTAACAAGGAGTATAAAGAAGTGGCTCTTTTCGGCTAGCTCGCTTCGCTCGCTCGCAAAATTTTAAAACAGGGTGGTTCATAATCTAGAAAGAAGCGTCATTCCCCACCCCCACACAAAAGAAACAAATCAAAACAAAACAAAAACAAAACGCTTCGCTGCCCCTATCATAATCCATTAAAATAATAAAAATCTACATCTGCAATTGTTTGAAAATAATTTCTTGTGTTTTGTGTGTGTATGGGGGGGGGGGGGGGGTACTTAGGTTAGACTTAGATTGCGGCATAACTGTCGGCAAATTTAGGTCTTACATCCCCCTTCATGTTCCCCGAATACTGAAACGCTGCTTGCTTGAAGGTGCAGTAACCTAGTGTGGCTCAGGGGCTCAGCACACCAGTGAAAAAAACTCGTTCTCAGGGGCCTGGTCTCGGAGACGTCGCGGAGACGTCTCCCCAACCAGCGGAGACTCATGTCGGCACCAGGTCCCCATCTAGTCTCCACATTAGTGAGATACCCGCTTAAAATCTAAAACACAAAGGTGTCTTTCTTTCTTTTCTTTTCATTTCCCTTTCTCTTTCTCTTTCCATTTTCCTTTCTTGTTCTTTCCGTCTTTCCTCTCTATTCTTTTTAATTTTTCTACTTCTTCTCTTCCCTCTTTCTTTTTATTTTCCTTTCTTCTAGCTCTTGCCGACATAGGTGGCGCAATTGCCAAGAGAGGCATACTGTATATTTTCGTATCTCTGTCACGGTGAGGGAAAATTTTAGTGGTGGGCGTCACCCCAGAGTGGATCTACAGTGGATCGCTATTATAGATCCACTCTGGTCACCCCCATATACTCCCTCTAGCGACGCCCGAGGTTGCCCAAATTCGTTGATAGTCCATAAAATTCATTGGTATATTCACCGTTCTCTCTAAAATGCTTTGTGCTTTATACTCAGTTACTTAATGCACCGATTGTCTATACTACCAAGCTTTCTAAGGGATATTTAATGCACTTCGATCTAATTTCTATTCTCGGAAACATCGCATTTTATTTTAGTCATGAATGATGATGAGTGTTATACGAGCAAAGGACATAAAGAAAGGAAGCTTTACAGCGTAGAAGACTATGAAAACCTAGCTCAGGAGCTTTTAGATCCTTTAGCACGGTCGTACTACAACTATGGAAATGAAAGGGGTTGGTGTCTTCAGGATAGTGTCAGAGCATTCTCTAGGTAAATCAAGTTTTTATCAATGGTTTGTGCAGTTTTTGTCTAGTTTAATGACTATGCAACATTTTGACATGATCCTGAAAAAAGGCCTAATTGACCATCAATTTTGGTAACAGGCCCACTGTTATAGGCCTACATACCTTAAAAGAACATTGGCAACGCGGCGAGAATTCCCCCCCCCCCTTCCCCATCAGGGGTGGTTTCACAAAGAGTTAAATCAATACTTAAAATCGATCCGATCAGTTTTAAGTAACTTAAAACTTATATGATGAAACAGGATATCAGGAATCAATTTTAAGCTGTACAGAAGCATATTTAACATCAATCCCTCCTTAAAATCAACCCTAAATCTAAAATCAATTTAATCTTTGTGAAACACCCCCTGATATCTCAACGTGGCTCAAGATTTTTGTTGAATGCCATACTGACTGGAACGATTTTACAACATGTATTTAGAAAAAAAAATCAAACCAAAAATCCACTTTGCGACAATGGTACCATTACTTATTTGTACTTGAACTGGATGAATATCAAGAATGGTTAAAACGGTGCCAGGTAAAAATGTCAGAGGTAAAAATGTCAGAGGTAAAAATGTCAGAGGTAATAATGTCAGAGGTAATAATGTCAGAGGTAAAAATGTCGAGGTAATAATGTCAGAGGTAAAAATGTCAGAGGTAAAAATGTCAGAGGTAAAATGCCAGGGTGAAATGCCAGAGGTAAATATTTCAGAGGTGAACATGCAAGAGGTAAAAATCTCAGATTTAAATATGACAGAGGTAAAAAGTCAGAGGTAGAAATGTCAGAGGTATGTCAGATTAGAAAATGTTGAAGTAAACATGTTACAGGTACAGATATTGAATTATAGAAAGGAAGGGGCACGCGAAATATCTGCCTATTTTGTTCAATCTTTCATCGTTTCTACATTACTGATTATGTAGAAGAAAAAAAACTAAGTACATGTATGAATGAGGGGGGGGGGGGAACACGTGAACAAATGCCTGAATATTATTTTCCTAATACGTGGAATAGGTCACAGGTCACCGCTCATGATGGTAATAAAAATTGAGTCAATGAAACTGAATATTAGCACGATTATACTGCTCTTCTCTACCGTTACACGTGAATAAATATCATTATTTACGGTACAAAAGATTAGGAGATAAAATTTTTTTTTAAATGGACCCGGTGGCTTGCGAACCAGCTAGGTAGGCTACTGCATCGGTATTGCACGACCTATAGATTGCTCGAAAAGCAGATTAATTGAGGCCTGTTAGACTTAAAACTCTATATACAGAGCCACTCTAGGATGCTATTAAAGACCTAGAGAGTAGAGACAGAAGGAAATGACAGAGGAAACCAATTTATAAAATAAAAACTTTTTATTTAAAAGAGACTAACAGAAATGAAGGTATCAGGGAGAGATGCAGACGCAATCGTATGGGCAAAGTGAGAAAAACGTCGGTTGCGCGGCAGAAGGGAACGATAATTACTTCAAGATATTTGTACCAGATCTATTTTGGAATGTTCTTGAAGTAATTATTCACAGATTCCTTAAAATATCTCAATATTTCACCGCATGTCTCTCCGTTCCCTTTTGCCAGTCAAGGGCGCTCGTTCCCTTCTGCCGGGCAACCGATGAAAAGTTAAAATGTTTAGGCGTAAAGTAATAATGCGGCGGAAAGACAAAGAAACAATAAGTACACGTGGATGATCACAAAACACTGGGTTCTTAATCAATAATCAATATTTAAATTCTACGTAAGTTTTTTCTTGTGTCGCTATACCTTTGCAGAATACTGCATGGAAGAGTCTTATGGTTCGTTTTGCAGTACAGATGTGGGCAATTTAGAAGTTATTTCAATAGTGTTTCCACGCTTTTACACCAGTGGATCCATCAAGGTTGTACCCTCACTTCTGCATTTTGGCTTAGTGTTGGTTTTTTTTGTGATATTTTTTAATTGATATTATTTTTTTGGCTAAAGTGTTTCCAGTTGCAGTTGAGGTCGTGCCAACTGGACACGAGTCCTTTTCTTTCGACACAGTGCATGGGGTTCCCACTGGGCTACAGCCCAGGACCAATAGCACACGAGACTGCAATGTCGGTCTAGTGAATCCTTAGAAAAGTTACAGCTCCAAGACTTTAAGGCAAATGAGCTGATGTGATCGTTAGGTCGGTCTCTTGGGCTGTCGGTCGACTCCACTGTCTTGTGCATTTCAACACAACTCCAGGTTTAGCCATCCAAAGAGTCAGCTCAGGACTTTTCATTTAAGAAGCTGATCTTTATTTTTTTTCTAGTCTTTGGATGAGCAATTTCAGCCAGAACTCCTGTATGCTTTGGAACAACAAAAATATACCCAAAATAGCAATTATGTTTTTCCCTCAGATACCGAGTCCGAAGCAGAGTTTTGCAAGATGTGTCTAAACGGACTTCATCAACCACTGTCCTGGGTGAGCCTGTTCCGTTTCCAATAGGGATCGCACCTACCGGAAGCCACGCTATGGCACATCCTGAAGCCGAGAAAGCAACTGCTAAAGGTACCACAGACATATCACGAGCTGTCATTTAGGCCTATACTTAAAGACTTGGACAATATTGTAGCCAGTGCTACGACTTATCCCTAGTCGTTTAAAGCATGTACTGTGAGTCATTTTGCAAGCTATAAAACAGGGACCAGGTCAACGGAAATACAGGCAAAATATAATATAGTTGCTTAATATCTTGATTACGAATGTTAAACGTATATTGTTGAGAACTACTAAAGATCTGCATGTCTTTTCTAAGGGGCTGCGGCAGCTGGTGCGCTCCTGATCCATGCTGTAGTTTCGAACGCATCCATTGCCGAGGTAGCAGCCTCAGCACCAGGAGCGCTGAAATGGATGCAGATTTATCTTTTCAAAGATCGTCTGCTCACACAACACATCGTTCGAGAAGCAGAGAAGGCGGACTACAAGGCCATTGTGATCACGGTAGATTCCCCATGTACAGGAATCAGCCCCCGATTGCGTGATGTCCTTTTACATGCAAAGCATGTGACAAGTCAAAGGAAATATTGGTGAGTTCTGAATATATTTTACTTTTTACAGACCAATTTCATGTTTACATTATGAAAAGGTTAAGTGTTTTGTGGTAATGGTGATATCCCTATCTGAACACCAAATCAATGTTTTACTAATTTGACGAATTTGTGAAATAACCCACAGAGGTGTCGTGCTCCAGTGGATAATTAACCAGACTATAGATCACGTGACACGGGTTTTTAATCTTTCTACCCCACTTTGCGTGTCATTACCTATACCTGCACTATTGTCTGTTTTATATTATTCATTGGATGTTAAAAAGCTTGAAGAACTTTGAAGCCGACGTACCGTCTTTCTGGGAGAGCAGAACCTACGATGATGGCAATCACTACAACTACATGTACAACATGCAGTTCCATGGTTCGTCAACTTGGAATGACGTCAAGTGGATAAAATCAATTACTTCTCTTCCCATCGTATGTAAGGGTATTCTCTCAGGTAGAACACATTTCTTATTATTCAGTTGTAATGTGGTATTTGGGTGCCTTTGAATTTTTACGGATAAAAAAATGACTACTTCAAAGCCTCTTTATGATATGCCTCCATGAACATTCTACTCATAAAATTTGGAAGGTTTTTCTTGTTCTGTTTCTATATTGATTTACTGAAATGGATTCCATATTAATTCATAAGGAAAATGCCTATTTATGAAAATTTAAACTTTTATGAAAGAATGAATGTTCCTTTTGTTATAGACAACAACCGATAATATGCTATATTTTTAAATCTTCTTTCCCCGTTAGCTGAATCGGCTAGTGATGCAGTGGAGGCAGGAGTTGACGGGATACTGGTGTCAGCTCATGGTGGAAGACAGTCGGATGGTGCACCTGCTCCAGTGAGTTCAACCATAGTAGGGTCCATGGTTCAAATGTCAAGATTAATGAGAGGATGGCGGGGGCATGGATGATTTGTTACTGCTGTCAGGAAGAAGGGACAAGACCAGGGGCGGCGCCAGGATATTTTGATGGGGGGGGGGGCAAGATGACACATAGGTGAATTTATTGACGTTTTAAATGAACAAATAGGGGTATTATATAGTTTCTTCTTCCTCCTCTTTTTTCTTCCTTTTCTCTTTTTTCTTTTTTTTTATCACTTGAAAAATCATGCCCCCTTCCCCCCCCCCTGTAGCGCCGTCCTTGGACAGGGCTAATAGGATACTGGAATCAACTCCCACTCCTAGAAAAATGTGTCGCGAATGTGTCGCGAATTTCACGACTTGGCCGCGAAATTCAAGGCGCACAATGACCAGTCGTCGAGCGTATTTCAGGGCCACCATACCTGCTCCTGCGGGTTCGATCTTAATTTTTTTTGTGTGTGTGTGATACGAGGAGGGCAGAGCCGATTGGTTAGGTATCAGGAGAAAGGGGCCAAGTTGATGGTGTAGGCCTGCTTGTATCACAAGAAATTCACAGGGTTGTTGGGACATTGGTTGGTATCAGCATGGTACTCCTGCTCCTGTGAGTTCAACCTTGGGGATAGTCAAGGATAAGCGGGACAGTCGGAAAGGATGATACATCGTAATTATTTACGATAATGTATGCACTTAATGGAAAAACAAAAACAACAGAAAAGAACAGAACGAATCGATGAAATTGATTCATTATCCATGTACTTACGTTCGCAGCGATTATTCTGTTTTGCAGATAGACGCATTGGCTGAGGTGGTAGACGCCGTCCGTGGACGAGGAATAGAGGTGTACATGGATGGAGGAGTAAGGACAGGAACAGACGTCTTCAAGGCTCTTGGGAGAGGTGCAAGAGCCGTCTTTGTAGGAAGACCCATACTATGGGGATTGGCTTGCCAGGTAATGTTTGTCAGAGAGGTAGAAGAGCATTAGCTGTTTAAAAATATTAGCTAACGCCTTTCTGGCTCACAGCAGATGGGAGTATCTTGCATGAATTATATTCAGTCATGTGTCAGTGTTTTCACAAAATTGCAAGATTCATCTATTTAGTAAGCTGGTCTACGTTTATCAAACATGGCGGCCCTAAAACTTTGATGGGCAGTTAGTTACTAGACCAAAGAAAGCTGCGGGGGCTACTCTGTTTGACCTGGTCTACACTGGTCTACTCTATCTGGTCTACTCTGGTCCACACTCACAATTCACAAAGCTCCTTTCCTCAGTATTTCTTCTCTATCTTGCAATTACGTCTTTATATCATCAGCCATCTTTTACTCTTTTTTTTTCCAGTGTAATCTTGTTTTTGGAAAAGTCTTCATGGAATCAAGTTACACCCACGTTCTAAATTGATTTGATTTGATTTAGACACTGTCTTTTCGAACATACAATTTCAGGAACAAAAAAAAAAATATTTCAGGTAGCTTGTTCGTTCATTGTGCAGTATAATTATTATTGGGCCTTTCTTCTTCCCATTAGGGTTCAAAAGGCGTCGCAAATGTATTGGAGATTCTCCGATAGGAACTTGACAGAGCCCTAGCAATCAGTGGTATGTATATAGGCTGCCTTCCATTCTGTGCGACCTCCACCTTAGATGAGGGCATTGCTAATCGAACTCACTAGAACTTATATTAGCATGGTAATGGGATTGGGAGGGGGTTTTAACATTAATTGCCAAAACCATTAGCCGATAAACAAGCAGCTTGGAATAGATTCGCTAGTACTGATACGAGTTGAAATTTGTTTGTAATAATGGCAAGAAACAATTATATCTCAATTATGCAAACTCTTTCTTCACAGGTTGTACGAGTCCCCAAAGCATTCCATCTGGCATGGTCGTCCATGAGTCATACTACCACCAGAATCCATTCCAAAGCAAACTTTGAATCTCAGGAAGACAGCCTCATTCACATGTTAATAATGTCCTGCAAAGGGGCAGCAATTTCTCGTTATGTCCGACAGGAGGGAGGGTTGGGGAGGGGTAGGGTAATGGGGGTTGTGGCTGTTCAGGCTTTCGTTAACTTCGGAATTGTAAAACCGAACCTTCTGCACACTATGGCGAATTTGAAGGGCTCATAAAACTGTAAATTTATGATGCTGTTAATGATGACACTACAAGTCATAGGAATAAAGAAATCAATTTCATGAAATACGGAAAGATGAATTCAAGACACGACTGTCGCCATTTGTTTTTGTTTTTGTTTGTTTTTTTTTGTTACTGGTGCAAATATCATAATCCTAATTTTGTCAAAAGTGAATTTTTTATTACACTTTCAAAGTACTTTTTCATGAATATTACTTTAAGAAATGCCATTAAAAACACCTTACTCCGTCAACTTTGCATTGTGCAGAGCTTTAATAAAATGATGAAATGTTTATTCGTCATTTATTGTCGATCAAAATCGTCCATTTATTTTGCTTTTACACCCAGTATTCATAGACATCAGACGTGCATTAGTGCATTTAATGATTTCGAGTGGGTGAATATTAATTGATGTATAAAAACAGATCTTACTTGTTGATTCAGGCAAAAGAGAAACGGCTAGAAAGGCACGTACTGCTGTTTTCACTTAAAACTCAAAACAAATTACTAAAGATGTCATCACAATGAAACAGTCCATGTTCCACGTGTTTAGCCTAAATGAATTTCATGAAGTATATTCTTACATTCTTTAAAAAGTACACTTCTAAATCCAGTCATTCTCTTTTATGTGTTCTGTCAAGAATGCCTAAATGGTTGATTTAATCATGTTAATCATGTTATGATACTGTGTCAACAAAGGAAGCTCTTCCATCTGATTTCGGAGTCTACCCTCCTGTGCCATAAGTATTGCAACATAGGTAAATTGCTTATGCATTTGTGGGTTAAAAGCCTTCCTGAATTTTAAAATTTTTCGTATGTAACTATTGAGTGTTGGTGTTTATTTTCAAAGGTAGAACCTGTCCTTTTTCTGTTCTAAGAGCAGTAGATATCCTGACCCGGTCATGTCTGAAACAACGGAGAAGACAAAAGACCAAATGAAACAAATCGCCATATTGGGGGAGAGGGTATATCAGTGAACAAAATTATGATACTGTTTCATATTTCTCCCCAAACTTTTTACACGGTTTGTATACACTTTTCGCAGGGAAATAATGCCCAGTATGAAGCTGGCAAGAGTGACTCCGATCTATAAGAAGGGCTCTCTCGATCAATTTTGTAATTATAGGCCGGTGTCCCTCTTGCCTGTTTTCTCTAAAATATCAGAAAAATTGTTTTGTTCTGGATTGTTATCTTATAATACTATTGAGAAACAAGGGATATTATATTGTCAAACTTTCAGTATGGCTTCAGATCTGGTCATTCAACTATATTGGCATTTACATACTTTTTGGACCAGATTTTTACTTCTCTTGATGAAAGTAAACATTCAATATGTCTGTCATTGGATACCTCTAAAGCTTTTGACTCAATTAATCATCAAGTTTTATCATCCAAGTTGGAATATTATGGTGTGAGGGGTTTGTCACTACAGTGGATAGAGGATAATAAAGGAAAGAAAGCAATATATTGTTTATAATGATGTAACTTGATCTGAAAAAGAACTGATATGCGGAGTACCCCAAGGGTCTATATTGGGGCCACTGTTGTTTATTCTTTATATTAATGACTTGCCAAATGCTTCCACAACTTTGTCATACATTCTGTTTGCAGACGACACTAATGTCTTTTTAAGCGAGAAGAAACTAGATATTCTTATCGATAATATGAATAAAGAAATACAAAAGGTTAACACATGGTATAAAGTAAATGGTTTAAGGATTAACACGGAGAAAACTAATTTTATGCATTTTGCTCCACTAAATAAACAATAAAAATTACTTACTCTTAAGTTTGCTAATTCACAAGAGCCTTTAAAGCAAGTACATAGCACTCGCTTCTTGGGAGTCGCTATTGATGACAAGTTATCATGGTTGATGCATATTAATGACATCGCATTGAAGATTTCGAGAATTATTGGAGTAATGTCAAAATTGAAATTTGTATCACCGTCAAAGATAATCCTTCTACTCTACAATTCATTAATTTTACCTCATTTACAATATGGTAATATGTTATGGATTAATGCATCGAACACTTGTTAAATCGTTGCAACAACGTGTAATACGCATAGTTGCTAAATCTCATTATTTGGCCCATACCAACAATCTGTTCAAACAATTTAGGGTTCTGACTGTATATAAATTGAGTAAGTTACAATTGGGAGAATTCATGTATAGGTCTGAAAACGGACTATTGCCTAACTCACTTCAAAACTGGTTTAGATGTAACAGTGATGTACATCATCACAATACTCTAAGAAGCTGCATAGTATTTATTACAGGACTGCTACTGGTCAAAAAAGTGTCAAATATCAGGGTTACCTTACATGGTAATTCATATATTGTTTCGAATTATGCTATATGTTGGGAACCAGCGTTTTTAAAACTTTCTGTTGTCTTCTTGTTGGTTCCCTCCACAATGATATACACTTTCTTCCTTTCTGTCCTATTTTGTTATCCTATTATTGTTCTTCGTACTTTTGTTTGTATTTTTTATGTTTGTTTTTATATTGTTGTGGAAAATAAATGAATTGAATTGAAAAAAAAGGTCTGCTTTAGATGACAGTATCAAACAATCTGCATCGTTACGACAGTTTAAGCTAAAATATAAAAAGTATCTTTATAATTCTAAATAGCCCATTATTTTTAGTCTTAATAGTAATAATTATATATGTACGTTTCAAATCGCAGTTATGTTTTTCATCAGGTCAATCTCATCAAATTATAAAACCAGACATTTAAAGGAAAGGCCCACCCTGAGGATGGATGTTGGTTTGGGTGATCGAGGAGAGGGGGGAGGGGCGGGTGTTGGAAGGGGGTTCGGTCGGGTGATTTCAGGTTGGGAATAGAGGTTGTGAACTTCTTGGTCCTGTGATTGGTCGGGCGTGGGTTGGCGGCTCCTCGTGACGTGGCATCCGGGCCCACTTCTTGTGGAGTTATGTGAAGCCGTTTACAGTGGCAGTTAGCATTCGCTGACTGAACTCTGCACGCTTCAGGGCGCAGAACGGTCAAATCACTGATCCCATTGTTCTGTGCTCGGGAGTGTTGGGGTGTGGCCGGTAAATGCTGACTGGGTTTATGTGCAGTTAGTACTTGTGTAGAGTGTGTGTGTTAGGGTGTGGCTGCGTGCGTGTGTTTTTTGTATGTGTATATCTAAGGATGTTTTGGGATGTTCAGAGGTTTTAGTATCGAGCGAGTGGGGGGGGGGGGGGGTGGGCTCGGGTGCTGTGCTACGGGGCTGCCGACTTGTCCGTACTCGGTTGCAGGGGGAGGGGGTCATGACTCTCCTGCTTTTCGATGGGATTTTTTTTCCCTTCTTCTTTTTTCCTTCTTCTTCTCCTTCTTCTTCTCCCCCCCCCCCCCGCTGCCCTGTCCCTCTTTTTCCCGTTGCCTTTTACTCGGCCACACATGTTCTTAGGGTGGACTTCCCCTTTAAATAATTAACGGGACTAGACTAGACAAGCTTTGCTTTTTCTAGCCCCGTCCACATTATGCACTCTTTTTCCCCCTTTTCTTGTATATTTCGATGTAGATTCTTGTGTTTTATTGTTTTATGTGTCCAAATCCGTGATTTGCTTTGTATTGTTTGTATAATTTGCTGATTTTTAATGTGGAAATTAATAAATGAAAAATGAAATGAAATGAATGAAAAAAAAATAACAGGCTGTTTACTTGACATAACCATTAGAATTACCGGCGTAAGCTTCGAGGAGGGGGGGGGGTGAAATGATCGAATTTTTTGCCGAAATTTCTAGCGCGAACTCACACACGACTACGCGCACACACCCTCATCATCGATGACCCTCACCCACCGCATACTCTCCCGTCCTATCTCTGTTTTAATAGCATTTAAAATAGATATTTTGATACTAAAACCGTCTTTTAGATTTATCAAAAGTTTCAACAACTGATTGATTAAGCTATTTTTTCTTCTTTGAAAAGCGGGGGTATATTTGAACACGCCCCCATATGGCGGGGGGATATACACCCGTTTCCAGCAGGGATTTACGCCATTGATTAGAATATAAAAATCTCATAGGCAGATGTACTTCCTATCAAGTATTGGAAACACCAACGGTTTCGAAGATATACAAAGGGTTTTGTACACAATGATGCAATTGAATAAAATGAAATATCAGAATGAGTGCAGTTCCTTAAAGTAGCAACCAAAATGAACCTAATTTAGTGGGGTTTTTTAAAGGCCGTAAGTAAAGAAGCAAATGTTTTCTTACAGTATACAGATATATTTCATTATTCTACCGGTACTGGGAGTCTGGCGTGGATATTGAATTTCAGCAATCTCAAATAAAGCACTATATCTGTGGGGTTGTATATACATTTATATCTTTTAAAGAATGAAACCCTGGGGGAAATCAATTTAATGAAAAGAGAGGATAGAGAGAAGTAATTTTCAAAAAAGTTCCATCAAAAACGGTTACGAAATGAGGAAGTTATGAAAGTTTGAAAAGTCTAAATTTACTTTCTATGGCGATCCTCAAATTGGCAATGTTGCCTTAAAAATGGCAGGTTTAGGACAGCTCTCGATATGTTTTATACACAAAATCTCATATTTTCTCCATTATAGGGACCTCGCCTTGTTCCATGATCTGTGTTACTTTAAGATACTTATGTTACCATATATAAATTGTACAATTAGAAAAAAAAGGAGAAGATTGTTAACTGCTGCAATTCCGGTGGAAGAAAATAAATGTTTATTTGAAATTGAATTTGAATTTGAATTTGAATTTGCAGGCCCTCCTTTCCTTTCCTTCTCTTGCCAACAGAGGTGGCTTGTTTGCTGACGGAAATCTTAGTGAGTGTGTGTGTGTGTGTGTGTGTGGGGGGGGGGGTTATCACCCCATACCCCATCTAGCGACGCCCGTGGTTGCCCCAGTTCGTTGGTAGTCCATAATTAATTGGTATATTCATTGTTCACTCTAGTGCTCTGTGCTTCATTGTCTGCCATTTGTCTACTGTTCACGCTCTCGCAGGGAAAGGCACTTAGCTCTCGCTGGGATAGGCATGCACTTCGATCTTCTTTCTCTTCTCGGAAACACTGTATTTTGTTGCAGTCATGAATGATGATGAGAGTTATAAAAGTAAAGGACATAAAGAAAGGAAACTTTATAGCGTAGAAGACTATGAAAACCTAGCTCAGGAGCTTTTAGATCCTTTAGCACGGTCGTACTACAACTATGGAAATGAAAGGGGTTGGTGTCTTCAGGATAGTGTCAGAGCATTCTCTAGGTAAGTCAATGCAAGCTTATTCTGCCTCTTTTTAACATCAATGGTGTGTGCAGATTTGTCTACTTCAATGCCCATGCAACATTTGACGTGATCGCTAAAACAGCCCAATAGGAAATTTCACAAGAAAAAAATTTGAATGACAGGCCCACTATAGGCCTACATTCTCTGAATGTATGCAGGCATCGCGGCGAGAAATAACCCTCGCCCCTCTCCCCCTCCCCTGATAGTGATATGTCAACGTAGTTCAAGATTTTAATTGAATTCCATACTGCTTCCGATTTTACCACATTTATTCAGAAAAAAAAAGAAGAAAAGGAAACAAACAGAAAGCCAACGCGCGACAGTGGTACCAAATATACTTCAATGGAATGAACATGGATCAAGAATGGTTGGCATTGATTTTTACACCACTTGTACACCACACATGGTGTACAAGTATGACGTTTCAGTACAAGTTGGATTCAGTCGTAATAAACTGTGACGACTGTGAGAATTCCTGTGACATGTGACATTTGGAAGGCTATGCCATTCTGTTGTTCTATTAATTATTGTCAGACCATGATAGATCCATAGACGAACGAACACGATGCAAACAATGTTCCAGTCTTAAGGCCCCCTCACACCTAACCGAATTGCCTGAAATATGCCTTGCGATGGCTGGCGAAAGGCATTTTTTAAAAAATCGTTTTCAATGGTAACTGATAGTAAATCACATTTACCCTTCGTGTTTGGGTTCGTACACCTTCTGAACTAACAGCTGCGATTATTCAAATTCGCGCGGAAATTTTGGACATGTTTAAAATTTCTCGACGAATTGAAAAATCGTTGGTCATCTGTTTGAATTCGCATCTCTTATTTAGTCTGCGGTAATCGTTCGTTTATCGTTCGTGTGTTATTGTCGCGCATAGTCCCCCATCGGGCTTTGGCCAAAGTGGACCGATCTCGAAAGAACCCTAAACGAAGCAACACGATGACAAACGCCCGATCTATTCCCACGTTTTCGTTTCTAATCGCACGCCATATCAAACCATTGCTCACTGTTCGTTCGTCTTATTGGGTTATATCAACCCTTCGCTCGCCTTCGGCTGCAATTTACTCAAAGAGGTGAACCGAAAAATCGATATCCTTCGCATGTCATATTTATCCTTCGCTTACCGTTCGTTGATAAAATTTGACAATAGTTACTGATCGCATGATTTGACGGAAATTTTATTTGAATTCGTTGAATTCGCGTGCATTTCGTGCATTTTTCTCATTCGTCACCCTTCGTCCGCCTACATTCGGTCAGGTGTGAGGGGGCCTTTAGATGTGATAGCAGAGAGCGAGTTAGTTATTGAGTTCACTTATCATGCTTATAGCTATACTATTTCGGGTCACCGCTCATGATCATGACACGTATGTTCATAATGCGATTTTCGTGCTCGCAGCCATGTTGAATGATGACGTCGAAACTCTGTGTGAAATCAACCAAGCGGTTCCACATCTCGCAATGATTAGGGATAATTAGCAAGAAACCTGTCCGGCCAAAGCCCCGATGGGGTCATATCATTGCAAATGTGTACGCATGCTTGTTCTAAATTTCGAGGAAAAAGGGGTATTTTCCCCACCCTGTTCGCGAACATTCGGTGTTCGCGAAATTCAGAAATAGGGGGGTTTTCAGAGGACACTGTCCTCGAAATGAAAAAATAGGGTATATTTCAACAACCTACCAACATTTCTGAGCCTTGAGTTTTTATGTTTTCCCCTGTTTTCCCCCGATTGGTAGGGAACTAGCCACCTGAGATCCCGCCGGAGATTGGGAGATATTTGAGATTTAGTCTCTACGGGCAGAGAGCAGAGGCGTCATCCATTTTTCGGATGGGGGGGGGGGGGGGGGCAAGACAACCAAGCGGAGATGAACCCACGGCTACTGGCATATGTATATGTATATTAGAGTTGGTAGTATATACATATATACATAACATAGGCCTATGTCAACGTGAAGCATTTTCAATGTGGGGAAAATACGCATCCTGCTAGACTGTGAACCATCCTGTTTTCTTCTTTTTTTTTTTAATTTTGCGAGCGAGCAAAAAATAACAAATTTCTTGTTCTGAGAGAAGTGCTATCAAAATACACTGTAGGCATATATGATACCTAATATATATATATATATCCATATATATATATATATATATATATATATATATACGGTTACCTCGCTGCCAAATATGACTCTATTTTGTCACATCGCTGGTCCATTGTTGCTACCCACGAAACCACTCTGTTTTTAAATATTACGAGCGAGCGAAGCGAGCAAGGAATCACACTGTTTTTGATGGTAGAAGTAGTAACCCCTTCGGCAAATTACTCTGTGAGCTCATGAAACATCTACATTATCTATTCGATCTCATCTCACTTACCGAATTCGTTTGCTTTTCAAAACCATTAATATCAAACGAGCGAGCGTAGCGAGCGAGGAAGGAAAATATACCCTTTTCCATATGATAGCAGTATTATTTCGTCATCATAATAATGTGATATGCGCTATATACAAGAACGGAATGTTATTATTATCATCATCAGAATACACTATAAACCTGTCATGCCTGTATGATATCTAAACAATACATCCGATCACCAGCTACCTGGCTTGCGGTCCGAATCCATTCTGTTTCTACCATTAGCTAGCAAGCAAAGTCAACGACCGATCCCGGCAAAATTACATAAATTCGTCACCAAAAATTTGTCAACCCCATCGTTGCCCAAATATTATGATATTTTGGAATCTCGCTGCTATAATAAGCTACTTGCTGCCCGAAATCACCTTGTATCTAGCTTTTAACAGCGAGAGTAGCGAGCGAGCTAACGAAAAATATGTCTTTTTAAAAAAATCTAGGCCGTTATCTACTGAAACTGTATCTATTTTTAGGTCAACTGATGTCTTAGAGTGAGATCTTGTTTGGTTATATTACTTCCTATGAGTAGAAGAATAGTATAACATTAGACAGGAACTGCACATGCAAACCGATTTCCTTTCATAAGAGTAGTAGTTATCATCGGCACTGATTAAGATACTTAAATGCGAGCGAGCGCTTCCCAGAGTCCCATTTACTTTCTTTTCCCTTGTTTTCCGCTTTCATTTCACTTCCTTCTTTCCTTTTCCTTTCTTTTCTCTTTCTTTTTTCTTTTTTCTTTTTTCTTTTTTTTTGTTCAGAAATTATTTGGGGGGGGGGCTCAATGATATCTTTGCCCCCCCCAAAAAAATTTTCTTTGGGGGGCAACTGCCCCCCTGCTCCCCAGGATCGACGCCTCTGGCAGAGAGTATTAATTACGGAGAGTGCTCAGTCGTTAAAAGCCGTGTGTGTTCAATTTTGTTGTGAGGGAGTGATTTTACGATCAAATATAAGTATGGGACAGATTATAAGTTTGAAATTGTCCCTGGATAAATGTCCTTGTTTTGCACAAATAGGGTATGCTTTTAAAAAACTGTCCTTGAATTGGTAAAAAATGGATATTTTTGAAAATGAAATTGTCCTTGTTTTTCCGCAAAATAGGGGGTAAAATTTTCAAAACTTGTCCTTGAAAGCGCGCAAAATAGGTGTTTTTTTTTTAAATTCTCAGAACGAGCATGCGTTACACCTTTGTATACAGGGTGATGCCACCGGGGCCAAAGCTTAATATATTCACAGCCATCTTCTATGTAACTAGACACCAAGACCTTAAAATTTCAAGTGATCAACTAATTCAAAAAAGTGATTCATGTTTGGCTAGGTAGCCTATATGTTCAAAAGTTGTAAATCTGATTTTTCACCACATTTCACCTTCGAACAACACCTCCCGCAACAGAGATCAGATTCGCTACAAGAATTATGCCCATTTGATACTGTTTTTAATCACACTCTTTAATAGTTGGTTTGGCAGTCCTATTCAACTAACAGTGTAACCCAGAAAGTTCTTTCCGTTGAAGTTTTTTGGCTGATTTATGATCCTAAGTGGTCTATGAACATTTTCAGATTGGTTGCCCAAATAGCAGCTTTGAGCAATTTGCATAATATGCATAAATCTGTATACATACAGGTTTTACAGCGCAAAGACAACTTACACAGAATGTTCAAACTGAACTACGTGATAATTGTGTATGCGCGCTGATACGGAATTCTAACAGTGTTGCCTATCTCGTGAATTCAACCTGTGATGAAACGAAACGATCTACAATCAAATATGGTTGCACATCCAATTAGGGGTTTGTGAGACATGGAAATCATTCAACCTGTGATGAAACGAAACGACCTTAATGCACACAATCAAATATGGTTGCACATCCAATTAGGGGTTTGTGAGACATGGAAATCATTTCAGTGTTATTTTTACAATTAGAAATGATGCCTTTGTACTAAGAATCGTGTTGATATCACTTATAAACAACTGTGAGTGTATTTTTCTACACCTAGAATGAGAGTAGGTATGCTCCTAATTAATATGCGCTAGCAGGTTGGCAGCCTGCTTGTATTGTTTTAGTTCCTTTGGGGGGTACCTCTTAAATGTTAGCCGTATGAATTAAATCAGCGTTATTTGAACACCCTAACACCACAAGTATGTTTCCAATTCAATTGTACATTTCAAAAGATGTTTCTTCCTAAATATGATACGACTGTTGCAGTCATAGGGTGCATAATGATGTTCATATGTATCTATTCAATTATAAGACTTTGTATTTTTTTAATGCTAGAGCCCAAATATTTCAACCATTTTGATATGTGATTCTGTGCGTGAATGCTACTTAAGTCCGACTGTGGCTGCAGTAAACATTTTTTTAAAGGATGGGCCCCTAAACGAAAGATATACCGCTGTTAGTACCATTCTTAATGATTGTAAGACTAAGTAAATCATTTAGATAACGAAGTTGACATTTCCTTGATTTTCAGTACTAAGCCCTGACCTATAATTGCAAAAATAATGTTTAAACTTTATTCTACATCCCTACAAAACCCCCATTTTATGGAAGTATCACACATCAGTGTACTCTGTTTCGTTTCATCAAAGGTTGAATTCACAAGATTGACAACGCTATTAAAGGATTGTGCAACCCAGACATCAGTGTGCTTCCAGTGAATCAAGAAAAACAAGAATTTGAGGAAAATCAGACAATCTGTTCAAGAGTTATGAACTCTGAAATTTCAAGTAAATTCTTATTACGGGGATACTTAAATTGGCAATTTTGCCAGCATCTGTGATGTCATCGTGGATAACTCTCCATTCATTTTGTACACAGGATTTAACATTTTCTTTATTTTTAAGAGAAATAAATTTTTTTTTTATTTATTGTTTGAGTATGACATGGCTATATCAATTCTGCAAGCATATTGGGAAGAATAATGTTGGTTCCTGACTTGAAATTTCATATAAATCAATTTTTTTTGAAAAATTATGTACAGAATGAATTGAGAGTTGTCCACGATGACATCACAGTTGCTGGCAAAGTTGCCAACTCAAGGATCCTCATAATAGGGATTTAATGAAACTTTCAAAATTCATAACTCTTGAACAGATTGTCCGATTTTGCTCAAACTTTCACTGTTTGTTCTTCTTTGTCATCTTTATTCACTAAGAGCACACTGATGCTTGGGTTGCATTCTCCTTTAAAGTTCCGTATCACCGCACATACACAGGTAGAACGTAGTTCAGTTTACACATTCGAGTAAGTTATCATGAATGGCATATCCTGTATCCATACAGATTTATGCAAATTATGCAAATTGCCCAAGGTTGCTGTTTGGGCAACCAAGCTGAAAATATTCATAAACCACATGGGAACCTAAATCAATGAAAAAACTTCAGCGGAAAGAACTTTTCTATGCTTGTAAATTGTCAAACCGACTATAAAGCATGTTCTATTTTCTGCAGATACATCATTCCTTGTACTAAATCTTATTTTAAACCCATTTTACTATATCAAGTTGGTATTTGCATTTATATGTGATGAGCTTGACAATATCTTAGATTGAAAACATCCTCAAAATGTGTCACGCGAGTCATAAAAAATATGTCCATATTTTAGATAGCTTAAAAAGTAGGATATTTTATGACTTGTAATTCAAAGCTTTTGAGGAGCTTAGGGTCCTTCATCATACCAGCAAAGGAAATTTCCATGTGTAAACCCCTTCATTTTGAAAAACACCAGAACAATAATGTCACACGAGCCACGCTAAGATTTCTTAGGGTTGTCACGCGAGTCACATTTTTACAAGTTTGTGAAAATAAAGAGAATGAATTAGATATTTTGACAGAAATAAATTCTGCCTTTGAAATAACTCATGTGAAATGTTTTAATCATCACATTAAGGATACATATCATATCATTTGATAATTAAGGAGGTACAATACATGTAATAAGTAATCTATATTTCAACTGGAATGTCAGCTTCTGCTCACATCCTCTGCAAAGTACAGCAGGCAGATCTTGTGAACAATAGGGGACAGTTCATGGATGAAGAGAATCGAATCTTCAAAATATTGGCCCTCAACCATGTTAACAGAGGAGGCGTGGATATTGTTTCCATGAGATAATTATTAGGAAATTTTCGAACCACGAGATAATTACGAAATTTACGCACTATAAAGCAGACACTCTGGCAAAACAAAACAAAACAAAAAAAATGAATAGACTAAAGTGGTTATCTGATTTATCACCACTCTTTATAAGAAAGATATATTAGAATAGGTTGATTTTTAATGTGATTTTACTGTAATTTGCTCATCGGAAACAAAACAATTGATCATTTATCACCACTCTTTATAATGATAGAAAAGAAAGAAAAAGATAACACGGTGTGTGAACATTATTTGTAAGAAGAATGGAGGACTCTTTGCCAATCAAAGTGACTTTCATGTTTCAAGAACTTGTGGACATAAATCCCGAAGCAAAAAATGAAAGTGAACTCAAGGAAAGTTTGACTTTGATTCATTTCAAGTACAGTGCAATCTCATTATAAAGAACACTGTCATAACAAACTCTCGTTATAACAAGGTAATTTTGCCAGTCCCACTTATTTGTATTTTGTTATTTAGCCCTGACATAACAAGGTTTCAATATAAAGAGTAATGTCCGTGGTTGAGAGTGGTTTGTTATAATGGGGTTCCACGGTATAAGACTTTTAAAGTAGTTAAGTAAGAAATGAAATGAACTTTAGTTAAAAATAACTTTCCATAACTCTTGATGTGCAGGGAGGGGGGGGGGGGGGGAAAAGTGAATTTTTGCTGGATGTTAACAGTACGTACGGCATGTTTCAAGTGCTCCCATCAGAGCTTGAATTAAATAATTCCTTTGCTTTAAAGATGTATGGGATGCAGCTGACCATAAATCAGTGGCGGCGATTTCATGTAACGAGTTGGGGGGGGGGGGCCGGAAACACCGAAAGTCTCTGCCGAATTTCTGTTTCGAGAAGTGGAAGAGGATAATGGTTATTATACGAGCGAGCGAAGCGAGCGAACTAAAAATATCATGAAAGAAGCCTCATTTTGCCATCAAAATACACTCTAAGCCTATAAACAGAAAAATAAATATATTAAGTTTTAAAAATCGAGGGGGGGGGGGGACCCCCCTCCCGAAAAAAGGGGGACATGTCCCCCCGTCCCCCGGGATCGCCGCCTATGCCATAAATGGTATGTTAGGTTAAAATTTGGCTCATTTTACTTTATGAAATGATGACAATTGGTTCAAATTTTAGTCCCAAATGACACTTGTCACGTAAGTCACACCCACGTGTCACGCGAGTCACATTTTCGTACAGGTGATCGACTAAAAACGAAAAGTCAAAGGATAAAGAAATTGTGACTCATTACTGCCTAATGTTTCAAAATTAACTCCAGGAAACTTGGTGTGAATGGGGCAAGTACTTTCCTACAAAAATCCAGTCAAGTACAGTAAGGTCAGAAATCTTCAATAGTGTCGCGTCACGCGAGTCACGACCAAAAAAAAAAAAATACAAACAAACAAAACAAAACAAAACAACAACAACAACAAAAAAAACGATGAAATGTCTTCAACAAGCGTGATTTTACATTAAAGATTTCTGTTTAGCAATGTGTATGGTCAATACATTGATTGAATATGTAAAACAAAACAGGTCTGCAAAATAAGGTTTTCAAGTACCTAACCTAAACAATTTGAAATTTGGCTTATGTCGAAAGGGTGCGTGCGCGGAGCGGGATGGGAGCGGGGAGGGAACGGGGATGGCCGCACCCTTTCGAGAGAAGCCCCCCCGGTTGTCTCGAAAGGGTGGGTTGCGTGTGGGGAGTGAAATTAACGCACCCATTCGTGGAAACCGGGGGGGCTTGTCTCGAATGGGTGTGTTGAGTAGTCTGATGTACCAGCCGTTTTTTTTGTTAATGTAAGTAAAAAAAAAAAATTAAAAAGAAGAAAAAAGTAGGAAAGGAGACAGGCGGTTGGCTATCACCTGATGGGGGCGGGGGGCGGTGTCCAACGATCCCAAAATGTATAGGAGGGAAAGAATTCCCCTTTTCTGTCTGCTAGAATATTATGGTGGGATGCATAAAACGGGAGAAATGTATGCCCCACTCCCCCCCCCCCAAAGAAAAAGAAAAAAAAAAAGGAATAGGCATTTTGTTATGAGTATTCTTACACTCAAGACCGGGACTCAAGAACGCAAAAGCGATCTTATGAAGCCGCACACACACACACACACATACGCACACACCCTCACTTGCAAATATCTTCCTTCAGTTTCTTACTGTCGCAAATTAAAGATGTGCATGAGGCTGACTTCATGATGGAATGCGCATTTCCAAAGGACAGATGAGGCAGAATAGAAAGTCATATTTCCAGTTTATTTGAATTCACCATGGAGGGAGGGACAACAACATTGTGCACTTCAAGCAATCACAAACAAATTAGACAAAAAGTTGTGTGTGTGTGTGCGGGTGCAGAAGATTGCTTCTGCGTTCTTGAGTGTAAGAATACTCATAAACAAAATGCCTATTCACTTTTCTTGGGGGGGGGGCATACATTTCTCCCGTTTTATGCATCACACCATAATATTCTAGCAGACAGAAAAAGGGGAACTCTTTCTGTGTATATTTTGGGGATCCTTTGACCAGCCGCGGATCCAGGATTTGATGACTGGGGGGGGGGGGGGGGGGGGGGGGGGGGGGGGGGGGGCCCATGGCCATGGAAGATTTTTTTTTTGTAATCTAGCGACTGAAAAAAAAAAAAAAGGTTGTACATTACATTCCGGCAGTGAACTAGCAGGGGGGGGGGGTGCATAATTTTTTTTTTTTTGCGTGTGTCGTAAAAACTGTGCTAGGGGAGTAGGCGTATCCTATTATCCTATTACAGGTCCAAAAATTTCGCGACAAGAAAAAAAAAAAAAAAAAAAAAAAAAAAGGTTGTATATTACATTTCCCATTTCGGCGTTCCTTCTTTTTTTTTTTTGGGGGGGGGCTTTCTTTTTTAGGGGGCCGAGGTACCCAAAATGGTCAAAATGGGCTGAAAGCAAAATTTTGGGTCGGGGGCAAAGGCCCGCTCGCCCCCCCCCCCCCCCGGATCCGCGCCTGCCTTGGACACCCCCATCAGGTGATAGCCAACTGCCTGTCTCCTTTCCTACTTTTTTCTTCTTCTTTTTTTTTTTCCTTACATTAACAAAAAACGGCTGGAAGATCAGACTACTCAACACACCCTTTCGAGACAAGCCCCCCCCCCCCCGGTTTCCACGAATGGGTGCGTTAATTTCACTCCCCACACGCAACCCACCCTTTCGAGACAACTGGGGGGGCTTCTCTCGAAAGGGTGCGGCCATCCCCGTTCCCTCCCCGCTCCCATCCCGCTCCGCGCACGCACCCTTTCGACATAAGCCTTGAAATTTTGTGTAAATGTAACGCGAGTCACAATGGAATGGCTGTTCAGCGCTTTAGGGGAAATGGTTACCCCAAAACATAATAGATGATGCATGGATGAAAGTCTTTTAATCTAGCTAATATAATATTTCATAACTATTACGCAAAACACCGCATTGTTCAAACTTGTAAAGATTTGTAAAAAATAATTTCGTTGCATATATCATATTTTTCTATTCATATTTCGTTTAAAAATGTATTTACATATTCTAGGTTTATTTTTTTTTCTTTCCGCCTAATTTTATGTAAATTATTAATTACTTTTGTCTATTTTATGTTTGTGATACATAATAATATGTTTTTAAACCTCATTCAAAATTTGTGATATTTATGTATTTTATTTTGTTATGATTTGCACTTGTAATTGTTTGATATTTGGATTCATATTTCATGTATTTCATTGTTTCTAAATTGTCACACGGCCCCTTTGAAAACCAGCCGAGAAGCTGAACTGGGCTTTTACCGTGTTTAGATAAATAAATCAAATCAAATCAAATCAAAAATAGGAATCAATTATTTACTACGTCAATTACGTCAATTATTTCTCATGATAAACTTTGAAAGTTTATCTTTAGCATAATTTGAATTCTCTTACACATTCACAACACGCTTGTGACAGAAATGAAGTGCTTCCATCGTTCACTTTCACAAAAAATGCACTAAAAGGCCGGGTGATTAGCTAATTACACAGTGGTTATTTCCTTGCGATACATCACCACCATAAATAACAAAATAAACCCATATAAATCTCTATTACTCTCTGATACCCTGAATGCTGATAAAGCCAAATTACGACGCATGAGTATGACACTTGCTCTCTGAGATGTGTCAAGTCATATTACACAACTTCGCGGTGGATTGCTAAACTGTGAAATTTTGAAGAATTTGTGAAATTATGAATAATTTATGCATGATTGTTTTCAAAGATTATGACATGATTTTCTCGTCTGAATAATTTTTCTAAGCTTAATGTTAGCATGTCATAGATACTGCGGTATATATAGACCAATTTCACCTCCGGTTTATGTATTTGGACCTCTATCGGCGACGCCATTGCTGCGGTGGGCAAGCGCGCTGACCGCGATTGGCTCTGTGTACAAAATGAATGTAAGATATGAGATATGCCCCGATATTGTTCCATTTACTTTATTCTAGATCAATAAAATAAAGCATGGATACATGGGTAGGTGAGGTAAGACAATGGTCATATCTGACGGATGAAGGTATGATGTATTTTTGTACTTTCGATGGTTTTTCAACTTAGTTTTGTCAGTCAAAGTTCGATTGAAGCATAGAAGCCGTAGTAAACGGGAGCCCTAAATCTTACCCTGTTTACAAAGTCATGTTTTCACTCATTAAATTTTACGCCAAAATACATAATGATGTTTCTTGACTTCAAAGTCCTTTCTGTTGATGTTTTTACCCACTGGCGACGAATTCCTTCACATTGCTTACGGAAACCTGTGTAGGGAGTACGGCTTCTCACACAAACAGGCTTCATGATTCAAAAGCGAGTGAATTTCGCACTCAGTTAGCTTCCAATTTTTAAACTTTCTCTAATTCTTGTGGCATTTGAGCACCGCACAGCTGCGACCTGAACTTCCCTGATAATTTCTCATTGCAAATATTAAAATAAATCTGCATATACTGGTCAAAATAGACAAAAAAATCAAAAGAATGTACATAACGCGCTATTGACTTGTGTACTATAAACGTTGGAGCGCCCACCGCAGTATGTCGAACTGTGTCGAACAGTCTGCTGCCCTCTTGCGTTGTGAAATTGGTCTATACTACACACTGCAAAATAAATCGATCTGCTTCTATCGTTCAATTTGACGCAAAATGCAGTGAAAATCAGGGTGAAATTCGCATTATGGAGGTATGCATTTACATTGCGGGCAATGGAGAACGGTGTCTGGGATCAGGTTCATTTCCATATCAATGGGACAAATTATTCAAAATGACCACGCTCACGAAACGCCCATTCACTGTGTAGTGAGTGAACATACGTGATGGTAGTTGAAATTGAATCATTGAATGCGAATATTAGCACGATTATATTACTCTTATATCTGCCTTGAAACGTGAAAACATATTTTGTTACTGTGCAAAAGATTGGATCAAAAACCAAATGGACCAAATGGCCCGCGAACTAGCTTGGCTATTGCACGACCTATAGGTTGCTGAAAAAGCAGATAATTTAGACCTGTTAAACTTAAGGCTCTCCAGAGCAGCCGCTCTAGGATGTTATCAAAGATCTAGAGAGTAGAGACAGAATGAGACCTAGAGAGTAGAGACAGAATGAAACCAATTTAATAAATGATAAGAGACTAAAAGTACAAAAGGATGAGCGAGGAGAGAAAGAGAAGAGGATAAAGGGGTCTCTAAAAGAGCGGTGAAATGCAAACGTGGCAAACTTGGGTTCGTAAAAGTTCCTAAAAGGTTGCAAAAAGATCCCAAACAGTTTTAATTGTTGCTAAAAGTTTTTATTGAACATGTTCAAATTTTCTTTGCGAATATATTTTTTTCTGCAAAAATTAGCAAGCATTCGCAAAAAAGTCGTAAGTCTTTGCAAACGATTGATTCGCCAATGCTAGCGACCACGTGATTATGGTTCATCTACCATGTCTACAATACCGTCCCATTAATCAGAAATTCATTGCCAATTTCTTGAGATCCATCCGTTCCTTTGAGAACTATCTTTGGCGGTTGTCAGCAGAAATCTGAATACTGAAGAAGGTTTGCTGCCCTTTTATAGGGTTGGGTGCCAAACTTTCACCAACGGTGGCAAAGGATTAGCAAATGCAGGTTGCTAATCTTCGCAAAAAACTGTCGCTAATATTTACTTCCAGTCGCTAGTATCCTCAACTGTCTTTCGCAAATATTTTCGCAAATAGTCGCACGAATGTTGTTAGTTGTCGCTAAGCATCGCTAATAGTAAAAAACTGTCGCTAATATTTACTTCCAGTCGCTAGTATCCTCAATTGTCTTTCGCAATATTCGCACGAATGTTGTTAGTTGTCGCTAAGCATCGCTAATAGTAACAACTGTAAACCGTTGTTAAATATCGCCAATGATAGAGGCAAACCCTGATTTTTACCATAAGTCGTCAAAAAGTTGAATCCTAATCGCAACGTTCGTTTAGCATTCGCCGCTCAGTGAGACAGGCAGACAGAATTGTATAGGAAAAAATGACAAAAGGGTTAAAAGGTGTAAAGTAATGATTCGGAAGAAATAACAGCAAAATCTTAAGGCCCCGTCACATATTAGCGAATCAAGCCAACGAATGCCTAGCGAACAGCTATTTTTTTAAAGTCCAGATACGCTCAAATTCTCGGCCACAACAGAGTTCCAAAGGGGCCGTCACATATTAGAGTATTGAGAGTATTGGGAGTATTTGATCGTATCTGGACTTTAAAAAAATACCTGTTCGCTAGGCATCGTTGGCTCGATTCGCTAATATGTGACGGGGGCTTTAGGTACGCATATAGATAATAATAAAAGCATTAGGTACTTGATTAATGATTAATCTAGAAATTTCTTCTTAGCAATGAGTTTTCTTCTTGTGTAGCACCTTTGCAGAACACTGCATTCCAGTAGATGTTGCCAATTTAGAAGTTCTTTTATAGCTTGTAGTGTTTCCAAGCTCTCACATTTTGAAGGATCCATCAAGGTTGCACCCTAACTTCTTCATCATCAGGGGCGGATCCGGGGGGGGGGGGGGCGAATTGGCCGCGCCCCCTCCCCCTTTTTAAAGAAAAATTTTAGGGTAAAATACATGTGAAAATGCAGAGGACCATTTTTCGGGTAAAACAGACACCTGAAAAAGTCGACCGTTCCCCCCCCCCCCCCTTTTTTTGAAAAAAATCTCGATCCGGCCCTGATCATGGATAAAGTATTGTCCATTTGCGGTTGAGGTCGTGCCAACTGGACATGAGTCCTTTTCTTTCGACACAGTGTATTGGCTACAGCCCACGGACCGATAGCATACGAGACTGCAAAGTCGGTCTAGTGAACCCATAGAAAAGCTTACAGTTCCAAGACTAAGGTCGATGAGATCGACATGTCCGTCTGATGTGCCTTCTGTCAACTTTTCTGACAGTTCACAAGACCGATCTTGTCGGTCTCCTTGGCTGTCACAGTCGGTCGGCTGCAGTGTCCTGCCCCATTTTAATGCAACTTCAAGTCTCACCATCCAAGAAGTCAGCTCATAACTGCTTATCTTAAAGACGCAAGGTCGTGGGCTTTCATGGGGAATCTGACACCATGGGTGCCTTACCCATTATGACCAACAGACCTTATGTAATGCTCTGTATATTCCACTCTTTGGTCCATATGGCAAAGTCATTATCTCACTTTTCCTGGCCCGAGAATGCCCGAAGCAGGCCGAAGAATATTTATGGTGGAACAGCTTGTTTTGCTGTGCTCCAGAAAATGTAGCTCAATTACAGGTATTTCCAGTGCTTTTCACAAAGTCTGCATGAGGTGTCAGCAAATTATGATTCACCCCCCCCCCTTGCGTCTTTAACTTCATTTCTCATCTTTAGAGGAATGATTTCAACCAGCTCTAATTCCTGTATTCCCTGGGCAACAAAAATATAAAAATGGCCATATGTTTTTCCCCAGATATCGAGTCCGAGGCAGAGCTCTGAAAGATGTATCTGAACGGACTTTATCAACCACTGTCCTGGGTGAGCCTATTCCGTTTCCAATTGGAATAGCACCAACCGGAAGCCACGCTTTAGCACATCCTGAAGCCGAGAAGGAAACTGCCAAAGGTACCACAGACATCATAAGCCATCTATTATACATTTTAAAGACCAGTAAAATACTCTCGTAGGCAGTGGTACGACCTATTCTGGTCTTTTAAAGCATGTAATGTGAGTCATTTTGCAAGCTATAAATCATAAACCAGGTCGACCGAAATATAGGCTTAATAATTATGATCTATGAAAGAGGTGGCTTGATACCTTGTTTGAGAACTAGGCCTGCTTGTGTTTTCTTAGGGGCTGCGGAAGCCGGTGCGCTCCTGATCCATGCTGTAGATTCGAACGCATCCATTGCCGAGGTAGCAGCCTCGGCACCAAGAGCGCTGAAATGGATGCAGATTTATCTTTTCAAAGATCGTCTGCTCACACAACACATCGTTCGAGAAGCAGAGAAGGCGGACTACAAGGCCATTGTGATCGCGGTAGATTCCCCATGTACAGGAATCGGCCCCAAACTGCGTGATATCCTTTTTGCAGATCATGTAACAAGTCAAAAGAAATATTGGTAAGTACTGAATATAATAATTGGCAAATCAATTTCATTTAATATAATGACAAGGGTAAGGGTTTTCACGGTAAGGGCGACACCACATCGATGTTTTACTGCCAGTTTGACTGACTTTTGAAATAATCCACAGAGGTGTCGTGGTCCAGTGGTTAATTTACCAGACCATCACGTGATACAGGTTTTTAATCTTTCTACACCAGTACCAGTATTGTCTATTCTTTAAAAATCATCCATTGAATGTTTGAAAGCTTGAAGAACTTTGAAGCCGACATACCGTCTTTCTGGGAGAGCAGAACCTACGATGATGGCAATTACTTCAATTACATGTACAACATGCAGTTCCATGGTTCCTCAACTTGGAATGACGTCAAGTGGATAAAATCAATTACTTCTCTTCCCATCGTATGTAAGGGTATTCTCTCAGGTAAAACATATT
Source organism: Echinometra lucunter (assembly GCA_029962745.1). Classification (NCBI taxonomy): domain Eukaryota; kingdom Metazoa; phylum Echinodermata; class Echinoidea; order Camarodonta; family Echinometridae; genus Echinometra; species Echinometra lucunter. The sequence continues at coordinate 18,133,555 of CM057151.1, forward strand.
TCTTATTCTTCAGTTCATAAAATTTGGTATTGGATGCCTTTGAATTTTCACGGATAAAGAAATGACAACTTCAAAGCCTCTTTACGATATGATTCCATGAAATTTTCCGACTCATATTACTCGAAATATTTTTCTTGTTCTGTTTCTGAATTGATTTATTGAAATGGATTCCAACAAAAATAAGGTCCATAATGAATACGGAGAAAACAAAAATATCAAGCATCAAGCATATTTGCACCTTCATTAATAAAATGCGTATTTATGAAAATTCAAAGTTTATTGAAAGAATAAATGTTCTTGTCTTGTAGTTGATGTTGTTATAGACAACAACAGACTGATACATGCCGTCTTTGTTTATTTTTCTCTTTTTGCCCTGTAGCTGAATCAGCTGTTGATGCAGTAGAGGCAGGAGTTGACGGGATACTGGTGTCAGCTCATGGTGGAAGACAATCAGATAGTGCACCTGCTCCAGTAAGTTCAACCATAGAATCTGTAGAAGGGTCAATGGTTCAACCTTCAGTATTAATGAAAAGGATGGCGGGGGGGGGGGGGGGGGGGTTACGGTTGATTAGTTTCTACATTGTGTCAGGAAGAGGGGACAGGGCTAATAGTTACTGGAATCACCTCATGGTACGTGGAAGACAGTCAGATGGTGCTCCTGTATCTACGGGTTCGATCGTAAAGATTTTTATCAGGATAGGAGGCTGGTAGAGCTGATGGGATACTGCATCAGGAGAAATGGACAGGGTTGATGGGACATTGGAATCAGAACGGTCCTCCTGCTCCGGTGAGTTCAACCTTTAGGATTGTATTTGGGAGTCGGGGGTAAACAGGACATTCGGCGAGGAAGTTCATCTTAACAATTTACGATAATGAATGCGCTTGATGAAGAAAAACAACAGAAAAAATCGATGGAATTGATTCTTCCGGGTACTTACGTTTGAAGCTATTCTTCTGTTTTGCAGATAGACGCATTGGCTGAGGTGGTAGAGGCCGTACGTGGGCGAGGGATAGAGGTTTACATGGTTGGAGGAGTAAGGACAGGAACAGATGTCTTCAAGGCTCTTGGGAGGGGTGCAAGAGCTGTCTTTGTAGGGAGACCCATACTATGGGGATTGGCTTGCCAGGTATGCTTCACTGAAGCTCTAAAGACAGCCTACCCTGTTTTCCCCTTGTAATACATAAAACTCCTGTATGAACTTATTACTAAGCTCCTTTCCTCAATCTTGCAATTTCCTCATATCATTAACCAGTCGTGTATGCAGTAAAGTCTTGCTTTCGGAAAAGCCTACACTTTCTTCATGGGATTTGGCTATATACCCATGTTCTAACTTTATTTGATGTATCTTGATTTGAATTTTTACTGGTGTCTTTTCGAACGTCCATTTTCAAGAACAATTCTTCCAGGGCTGCGTTTCACGAAACCGTCATAAGTCTAACTTCTTGGACATCCCACTGAAACGCGTGTCGTAGACGCGTTTCAATGGGATGTCCATAGACTTATGACGGTTTCGTGAAACGCAGCCCAGGTACTTTGTTCACTGTGCAGTAAATTATTGGGCCTTTCTTCTTCCCATCATCTTCCCATCAGGGTTCAAAAGGCGTCACAAATGTTTTAGAGATTCTCAGACAGGAACTGGACAATGCCATAGCTATAAGTGGTATGTATTAAATGACTAGAATAAATCTGCTTTTCATTCGATCTGCACCCCCCTACCAGTGGGGCTGTAAAAAAAATGATAGCAAATGATGCTAATCGAACTCACTAGAACTTGTAGCAGCGTGGTGTAATGGGGTCCGGTCGAGATCTTAGACATTTAATACTGCCAAACATAGCAAATAGACAAGCAGCTTAGAATATATTCACGTTTTTTAAAATCTACTGACAGGACTTGAAAATAGTTTGTGAGAAAGGCCAGAAACAACTATCTCACTTCTACAAACTTGGAAAACATAGTGGATCGTATCATTTTTATAATAATTTTAATTTTCGCGTTTTGTTTTCTTCACAGGTTGTACGAGTCCCCAAAGCATTCCATCTGGCATGGTCGTCCATGAGTCATACTACCACCAGAATCCATTCCAAAGCAAACTGTGAATCTCAGGAAGACAGTAATTCACAATAAAATATTGATATTATAATGTCCTGGGAAGGGGCAGCGATTCCCCGTTATGACCGTGAGGAGAGATGGGGGTAACGGGTGTTTGTGGCTGTTAACTCTGAATTTTAAAACTTAATGTTCTACACCCTACGGCGTATTTAAAAGTCTTATGAAACAGTTATTCACGATGCTGTTACTGACACTAAAATTAGTAAGAATAACGAAATCAAATTACAATCAAAATTGCATGAAATGCGAAGAGATGGATTGAAGAAAACTTGTGTTTTTATTCATTGCTGATGCAAATATTACAGCTTAATTTGTCTCAAAGTAAATAGCTAATTAAATGATCAAAATATTTTTTAATGATATTATTTAAAGAAATGGAATTAAAGAACACCTTACAAATTCTTTGCTCATCAACTTCGCAATGCACAGAGTTTGAGTATAAAATGATGGAATTTGTCTTTCAGTATCGATCGAAATCGTCCATTTATTTTTTTACATCTATTATATTCATGGATAATAATTAGACGTGCATTACACGTAAATTAAATGAATTCGAGTGACTGAACAATTAATTGATGTGCAAAAACTGATAATACTTATTGTTGATTCAGGCAAGATAGAAACGGTCAGAAAGGCACGTACTGTTGTTTTTACTAGAAACTCAAACAGACTTTGTATTTCATCACAATGAAAACAAATTCAAATATGTTCAACGTGCTTAGCCTAAATGATGTTTATCAACTATATCAAAACATTTTTAGAGAGTCACTTTTAAATCCAATCATTTCTCCTTTATGTTATAATGTTTTCTGTCAAGAAATCCAACGATACGAAATTCCTAAACGGATTATTTAATCATACTATATGCACTGTGCCAACATGGGAAGCCGTACATCCGCTATCGGAGTCTGTATCAGGAAATCCGATAATATTTTGCCATTTTTTTCCATTCATAATTAAAAATAATGTAGTATCAAACATATTCATTTCCCATCGCCTGGTCCTACCTACCACAGGGGTGTCAACATTAAAATATCAGAATCATAGATAGATGGACTTTCTATCAATTAGTATTGGAAATATCATCGGTTTCGAATATATACAATTTTTTGCGTACATAATTATAAGCAATTGTATGAATCATTACAGAAAATAAAATGGCGCGATACATACCGTTCTCTAAAGTAACAATGAAAATGAATCTGACGTATATTTTGTTTTGTTTTTATTTAGTCCAGTATTAGTAAGCAAAGAAGAAAGTGTTTTCTTACAATGTACATGTATATTTCATTGTTCTACCAGTACTGGCGTGGACACTGAATTTCAGAAATCTAAAATAATAATAAAAAAAAGCATATATGACTTGTGTTAGTATACAGCGGTATATACATTGATAACGCTCAGTAGAAATGTATGTAGAAATGTACGTTTCATTAAAAGAAAACTAACTTAATTTACGGAGAATGGATAATACAGGAAGGGTGCATAAAAGATTATGACCAGATGAGTGAAGTTTGTGATTATTTGCATCTAAGGATATAGGCGGTTTGTCGACAAATTGCCGTAATGTTTCAAGTAAATTATCTAATCTTAATAATCTTAATACCATAACTGGTAGGATTAAATATCTTTTTACTATGATAAATTATCTAAGTATGCTTTAATCATCATCGAATGTAATATGCATGTATATATATATATATATATATATATATATAGAGAGAGAGAGAGAGAGAGAGAGAGAGAGAGAGAGAGCTTTTGTCTAGACTGTCTATATAAATTTAGATCATTATTTTGCAAAGATAGTATTTACATGTATTTATGTAAGTTTTAAAGGAGTATAGCGTTATTAGAACTGAGTGGAAATAGTGCAAATAAAATATATCAGTTTTAGAGAAAACAAAATGCTTTGTCAGATAATTTTTTTTAAATTTTTTTTTTTAAATTTATTCATTTAGCTTTGGTGGCATAGTGGAGCGGAGTGGAGGGATAATCTGGGATATACAGCTTACAATAATGACATCTTTTGATTGGCTGATGCAAGCTTCATTCCCAAATCAATTGCCTTTGATTCGATAAGGGCTGATCAGACCTCGTCCACCTTATCTACGATAGATTTTTCATCACAAATACACACTATACCTACCCCATTGAGCGTACTCACTCTCACACACAACACAGAAGGGTGTATCTTGATAGTGATCTGGTAACTTTGTAGAAGCTTGATTTGATAAATTGTTGATCTTTGATGTCTGTGTTATGTCCAGAAGGACAGATTTACAGCCAGGAAAAAAGAGGTTTTGAAATAAAAGATGTTATTATCAAGATATCTATCACTGTATTCTGCGATTCGTATGATTTTTTGCAAAACCAACCTGGGTATGCCTTTGTCTAACACTGCAGTCTTTGGGGTGAAAATGGTCTGGCATTTCCGGTCACTTGTATATTTTCACTTTTTGTGAAGCACATGATGATGTTTTTGAAGTGCATCTTTCAGGGCTTCATTACACACACTGATAGTATGTAGGATCATGCGACTCAGAGTTTTAAAATTTACTCAGTGCCTTTAACTAAAAAATTTTGTCATCGTTAACGAGGTCTGGGGAGCGTTTCAAGAAGAGTTTTTCACTGATAACTGTTATAAGCTACTGAAAATCCTCGCATCTGATTGGCTGAGAGCAAATTAGTCAGTGAAAATCACCAAGACTCTTCATGAAACGCTCCCCAGATCATTCCGTTCTAATGACGATTATTCTCTTATTGCTCTCTCCAACCACTCGGTGATGACATCTTCGTATTTCTCCATCCACTGTATGTTTAGCTTGATCGTCTCGGTACCTTGCTCATAAGTCCTCGTAGCAGAACCGAAGTCTTTTCCTTCGCCGAACGCTATCCACTGGGGAATTCCCATGCAATTTGTAGTACAGGGAGAAAAGAAAAAGGGTGATTGTCATATATCACTAATTATCAATCAAGGGAAGGGACTTTTGCATATTTTTTTTTTCCACATGCAAATGTGTGATAAATCAATCAGCCTATACTTACTCTAGAGACATTGATAAAGCAAGAGCGGTAGATCTTCCTATAAAGTGAATGACATATAGTCTAGTCTAGTGGTTCAAATACTAGATAATAATGACAGCAATCGATATTTACATATTCTATTCATTACATTCATTGGAAGAAAGTTTATTTGAAATTTGAAATTGGAAGTAATTAACTGCAAATCAACTTAATCTTGGTTAAGATTCTGTTTTGTTTGATATTTTATGTCATCAAGGACTGTTCCTTTCTATCAGTTCTGACCTATGGCCTTCTTACTGCAACCTAAAGACTTCCTGCGTCTTCTGAATAACACATTTTATAAACCCAAAGACTATAAACCTGAGCACTGTGTGAGTTGTCATCTCCATGAACTAAAACTCCAGTGCTAATCAGATGTTTCTTACCTCATCTAGAAGTTGCTGAGTGTTGAAGTCACTGGGCACACGAGAAATGATTGATGCAAGGGTAAATATACTATCTGAAAATCTGAAATAAAAACAAAAAACAAAAAAACTAAGTATCTATGACAATTACAAGACTGACAGCAGAGAAGAAGTAGCTTAAGAGAAAGAAATATAGTTTTCAGGTATTTAAAATGGGTAGATGTCTATGTCAAAAAAAATATGTTTATCCTCAAAATTGTACGTGTTGTACCGAGATACAAAGTACCAGACAATATGATAATGATCTGAGAATAAAAATGGTTTTCATTTACCATAATTTTTTTTGCAATTGTTTCTTAACGTTTATGATCAACTTACAAATCAAAGATCCTGTCGTATTCGTTACGCATGAAATCCCACACGAGATCGACTCCGATATGGCTGCTCCCCACAGCGGCGAGCACGGACGAGACGTCCTGTGATCGTACCTGGGAGTCTTCTTCTATCGTGTACAGAAGGTATCTGGTAACCAAGAAAGTTGTGTGAGGATGAAGGCTAACGATTTTCCAGAGCACAATTTTGCGACTAGATATTTCAACGGGCATAGGGCCTATACATGTATATAGATGAGTTCTAATTCAGCGATTCTTTCAGGTCATGACCATGACCGGAAACACCTTGATAAGTACGCCTAGATTATTTACAAACGAAGGACATGGTCAAACCATGCAGGTCGTAGAAGTCAAATGAAGAGCTCTATTTAAAAAAAAAAAAAAAAAAAAAAAAAAAAAAAACTATATAGCCTTTTTAGATATTTGAAATTGAAGTTACTGAAATACAGATAAAAATTCATTTGCAATTATTCATTACATTCTGTAAATTGGCAACACATGGTAAAATGACTACTTTTATGAACTTGGCGATTTTTTTTTCCTATTGAATTAATTTCTCTTAAGTTTCGCAGTGGAAAATAAAACTAATTGTTGCTAATTCGAGCAGGAAAGGCTGATTAATAAGATCCTATAAGAAGACCCTAACCCTGTATAAGCCATACTGCTACATGAGTTAACAAATTCTTACGCCACAGAACATGAAAGTCCCCTACTCCACCACCACCACCCTAGTCTAGACAAGCTCTTTTGCGCATACCCCCGGTGTTGTCACTCTGTATTGACTTCGTGTACGCATGATCGTTCGAAATTTCGCGTAAAAAGGGGTCCTTTTTTGAGCATCATGAAATGTTCGCGATTTTGAAAAAAAGGGGTTGTTTTCATGAACTTGTGCTCGAAATCGGAAAAAAGGTGTTTTTGAGCTTGTGCTCGAAATTGAAAAAAAAGGGGTGTTTTTTTTTTCTGGTCCTTATTTGCACTTTTGTGTTTTTGACTCAGACGTGAATTGGATTTGAAAGGGGTGGTTTAGTAAAAGTGTACTTGGAATGCGGACAAATACGGGTGTTTTTTTTTTTTTAAAGCCAATTTGTACCCGTTTTGTGCCAAATAGGGGTAAAAATGGCTGAAAATGTACTTGAAACACCGTGAAATAGGGGTCAAATTCTGGGTTGCCGAACGATCATGGTTACACCTTTGAATATAGAGTGACAATACCGGGCGCATACCTGTTCAGAATCCAAGGTTGTCTTGAGCAGCCCAGAGCCGACAGCCATTTTGCTTTCTCGGACGAATCCGTCGTCGAGAGGTACTTGTTCCATCCAAAGTCCCACTCATCCTGCCCACCTTCGCGGATACCGTTACAGTAGACAATGGTCTTCAGATCGTTGCTAATCCTGAATAACAGGTTAGTGGCAGCAGCAGCAATATTATACAAAAAAAAAATCAACAACAGCTACTTCTACAACAACTACTACTACTACTACTACTACTACTACTACTACTACTACGACTACGACTACTACTACCACTACTATTTATACGACGGTGACTACTACTACTACTACTACTATTTATACGACGGTGACTACTACTACTACTACTACTACTACTACTGCTACTACTACTACTACTACTACTACTACTACTACTACTACTACTACTTCTACTACTACTACTGCTACTACTACTACTACTACTGCTACTACTACTACTACTACTACTACTACGACTACTACGACTACTACGACTACTACTACTACTACTTCTACTACTACTTCTACTACGACTACTACGACTACTACTAATAATAATACTATCATGAGTAGTACTGCCGTGGCGACTACTACTACTACTACTACTACTACTACTACTACTACTACTACTACTACTACTAGGCTACTACTACTACTACTACTACTACCACCACCATGACTACAGCTATGATACTAAATACATGAGTAGTTGTCATGCTGTATTAAAAAGAAATCATGAAATCTCTCTCTATATCACTCCCTCATCTCTTCTCCATCTCCGCCCCATCTTCCTCTCGTTCCTTTAGCCTATGCCTCCTTATACCCCATTCTTTCTCTTCCTCCCTATAGATCTCTCGCTCCCCTATGAACTCACGGGTTCACATCTGGGTTTTGCATGTATTCTCGATAGAAGTCCGATGCTTTATCCAAACAATCCTGAATGCGGTAGAAGCACGCTACACGAATGGCGTTGTTCCGATTGTACCTAGAATGAGCACGCAGAAGAAAACAAAATATAGTATTCAGAACTGGGGGTGTTTCACAAAGACTAAAATTGACTAAAATCGCACTTAACTATGGCTGGCCATTCATGCCACTATTTTCTTTCACCGTGGATCTCTCGAAGGATTTGCAATTCATGGTCACAAATCTGCAGAATCGACAATTTTTTTATAGTTCATTGATGAAGAAAACAAAAAATGTAAATTCCGCAAATTTGTGACCATGATTTGCGCATCCCTTGAGAGACCGATAGTGAAAGCAAACAGTGGCATGAATGGCCTGCCATAGTTGAGAACGATTTGAGTCAATCTCAGTATTTGTGAAACACCCCCTGGTAATAACTCATCATTTTTTATGCAGGCGTTGCAGCATGGTGTCAAAGTAAAGTGATAACTAGCTTTCTTGTTGATGATCAAATAATGCACGGTGACGGTGGTGCTGAAGATAATTCATGTACGATAAATAGTTGTCTTGGCAACAGGGGAGCGTTTCATGAAGAGTTTTGTCGGTGATTTTCACCGACTAATTTGCTGTCAGCCAATCAGATGTGAGGATTTTCAGTAGCTTGTAACATTTGTCGGTGATTTTCACCGACAAAACTCTTCATGAAACGCTCCCCGGATCATGGCCAAATAGAGAGTAACGAGAAGTACTTCCTTATAATCAAACTTCAATATGTGGCCCAAAATGGGCTGGTCAAATCATTCCCATTGATCAATTGCCCCCAATTAACACTATTCCTGAAAAAAAAAATCTTTTCAATTTTACACTGCCAAATTATGATGTTCTTCAAAATGTGGTGAAAATGAGCTTCATGTTTCCTTAATCAGTATCAAACACTTCATGTAACAACTTATAAATGATTTAAAATAGGGTAGGTGTTCATGCTAACAGAGAGAGAGAGAGAAAGAAAGAAAGAGAGCGGGAGGGGGGGGGGGACAGACAGACACAGACAGACAGAGGGGGGAAGAGAATGGGAGACTGACCCCTGACATAAATAATTTGAGATGGACAGTCTGTTGAGATAGGGAAACGAAAGGGAAGGTAGAGTTACATTATAGATCTATAGACAAAAAAGAATAGAAAGAGAGCTTTAGGAGAGAGAAGCAGACAGAAACAGAGAGGGGGGTAGAATATATATAAAAATGCAAACTCACTGTTCAAGTACATTATCTGATGGATCCCATCCTAGATAATCGTAGAGAGGCTTCACCAAATCTTTCATGTAAAGCTGGAAGAAGAAAATGGGATCGAAGTATTTATAATCATTAATTAAATAACAATGAAATTGTGTTCTCGTGAAGAAAACTCGAGCAAAAAAAAAAGAACAAAAGAAAAAAAACGACATGAATGTTCGCCTATCGGTCTTTCAGTTCAGACTATAATTACAGATCATCGAAAGTTTTGCCTCTCTTATTCTGAAGTGAGTATAGTTAGCAGCTAGCAAATCAAGGTCAAATATTATCATGTAATGACTGTTGCGCTCAAGGCATCATTTGGACTGCCTTTTTACATGCTTTAATGAGGCCGGTGAAGGTAACGGTCAGGTAACAGTCCATATACGCCATTAATTCAAAGCCATGATCAAAGCAACTATTCATGTCATATTGTTGATGTTGTTGAATTGGGTTTTTACAGATGTGTATCAATCAGGGGGTGTTTCACAAAGCTGTTCGTAAGTTACGAACGACTTTACGCACGACTGGAACATGTTCTTTGGTGCTAATCAGATTCTCACTTATTTACATGTAGTACAAGAAGGTATCACCAGTCGTGCGTAAAGTCGTTCGTAACTTACGAACAGCTTTATGAAACACCCCCATAGTATGATTATTTACGTCTGGGACCGACGTCTTACGTCACTATCCGAAAGACGTGACTCAGACTCGAACCTGGGTCCGCTGAATCAGTTTATATCTTCTTCTGTTAGCTGTATTACATGCAGGCGCACGCCACAACGCCTAGTCATTCATGTCAAATTCTCCATTTTGTACGATATTTCTTTCACTCGTAATGAGAAATTTACTTCGTTTGAAATAATAATCCAAAATGAAAAGGGCAAGCAATGATTTGTCAAGTGGCATACGGACTAACAGGCTAGATTGGTGTGTTCAGTAACTCAGCAGTGGTGTGACGGTGTGAGTCAACACTCTGCAATTGCTCATTGTTTAGAAATTAGAGTGTGAATACTGTTGAACGGTACATGGTTTGGTAGGATAAATAGATTTGAATCGATACCATTTTTAAAAGATCATCATTTCATGGTGGAATAAACATGGAACGAAATATAAAGAGGCTATTACCACAAACAATGCAAAGGAAATAGGGACATTATACATTCCAAGTATAACCAGGCCGTGCTGGAGTTTTGGTCTATCTATGTGTCCCCTGTTTATTTAAGTATGCAAATATGGGTCCACAAAATGATTGTAAAAAAATCAGGAAGATTTGCTCTTCCAAGCTATGCATGACACAACTTTTCGTATACCTTCCGATTTGTAAGAAATGAACAATAATGTAGCATTTTGTTGAATCACACGGTAGTACCATGTGATACTATCTTAAAGGGAAATTGGTCGTAAGCAAAATAAGAGATGGCAAAATGACGTCACAATGTACTGAGCAGTAATACCTCTAGAGGGCCATAGCCCCCGCTGAGACGGAACATGTCCGTGATATAGGACATGTGGCCAAGTGTGGCTTCCCACGGAAGGAGGTCTCTTTCGTTACCAAGGTAACGAGTAAGATTCAAAGCCGTCTCCATGGAGAGGTTGCCTGATTGGGCAAGGCTGAAGGCGTCGTCAATCAGCTGAGCACGATTCTCGTTGGGGAAAACCTGTAGGAGAGTGATAAAAAATCCCGGTAAAAAATATCTTATACTTTAAATCAATAACGGTACTTGTTCAAGAGCACACTAGTTGTAATACATGTAGCTGCAGTGGTAGCAGTAGCAGCAGTAGCAGCAGCAGCAGTAGCAGGAGAAGTAGTAGTGATAGTATATTATCACAACATCAATAGTTGCGGGATCATTCATAGTATAGGAAGTAGTAGTAGTAGCAGGAGCAACAGCAGGAGTAGCAGCAGTAGCAGGAGAAGTAGTAGTGGTAGTATATTATCACAACATCAATAGTTGCGGAATCATTCATAGTATAGGAAGCAGAAGTAGTAGCAGGAGCAACAGCAGGAGCAGGAGCAGCAGCAGGAGAAGTAGTAGTGGTAGTATATTATCATAACAGCAATAGTTGCGGGATCATTCATAGTATAGGAAGTAGTAGTAGTAGCAGGAGCAACAGCAGGAGCAGCAGCAGCAGCAGGAGCCTAGTGACGGTGAAGAACCAGAATGATTATGGTATTATTATTGACTAAAACAACAGCAACAAAAAGAGTAATCATGATATCCATAAAAATTTGTGCATTTTTCAAACTATAACCATGGTAATAGTAATTGCAGACAAGAAACCAATTAGCGCTCGAAGCATTCGGTTTTTTTTTCACCAACAGTACTAATCAATTTTTACACCATAAAGCGTATTGTGACTCGAACCCATGACCTCATCATTAAGGGTCACGACGGAAAACCGCTAGGTCCATACCACATAACACTGAATAAGTTTAAGAAGATAGGTACCGTGTGGTTCATTATGAGCTGGTTGGTAAGTCTCATCCAGTTCACCTGATCGTAGTTGACTCTATAGAAACCATACTGATAGGTGTTCACCAAATACCAGTCATTGTCACCCACGGAATCCGAGAGCTGGAATTCGACTGAAAAAAATCAGTTGATAGAAACACTGAATAGTCATTCCAATAGTTTCACGCCATCACGTCTTTTTATACAAAACTTTTCTATTTCAGCATTATTCCGAGCTTTGTTTCTCGTTATCGCCTTTCCTCGAATTGCAGCATTGGCCTATTTTGAAATCAGTGAAATAGGCAGAGAAATATATTTCTTTTTGGGAATTAGGTCAGATGTTCGGATAGTTTATTTGTTTTCATTTTCATATTTAGTGCAGAATGCAATTTCTTCCAAAATCATATAATGTGTAGTCGCCTTTAACCCTAATATACGGGGGGGGGGGGGGGCTTAATGCCCCCCTGTTGAATTTTTGACGGTACTCCGCAACAACTACATGTATCGATCTGAGATTCGATGACTTTTTCTCTCATCCTTCCCGCAGTTTTGATACCAAATTTATGTCGATCGGACCTACGGTGCCGGTGTCAGATTACGATTACAAACCCAAGTCGTTAAAATTTCACTATTTTTGTATATGACTGTGTACATACCTATGGGCAAAATTAGAAACTTCAAAATTATGTAAATACTGTGAGGAAAGAAGAATTACTCTCTCTAAAATAGTGAGAAACATCAAACACACACTCACTCACACACACACACACACTCACGCACACACCCACACAAAGACGTTTAAAAAAACAAAGAAATACATAAGGAATTTGTAAAACAATAGAATACGTAACAAAGAAAAAACAAACTGATAACCCATTTTTTTAGTAAAGGAGTCGATGTGAATGTTATGAAAAACATTTGTACCAAAAATCATCTTTCCTGAAGCTTTATTCAGTGAGATATAGCCAAAACTATGATTTCTCGCATAAATTAGCATAATTAATTCATATAAAATAAAACAAAACAATTTGATAAAAATCTAACTGTATAACCTTGTAGATTACATCATTCTCTACCCTCATGCCAATTTTCGTGCCGATCCGGCGATCCACGGCCGAGATCATAGGGGGGGGGGCCATAATGCCCCCCCCCCCCCCGGGATAACTAGACCAGAAATAGCCCGGGTCTTTTAGGGTTAATACTCACTCGAAATATCATTGTTCATCCACACTGAATTTGGTATCTCAAAGTTATCGTGTGTCTGGTCGGTGTATTGGATATAAACTTGCCATATGTACCTATGTTGGAGGGAACCGAGTGGAATTATGAATTCAACAACAGCATAAACAGATTAACACAATATGGAAATACATACGTACATAGGAAAATGAACATCGACTGGTCTGCTAAAGGTATATAGACAAGTTAATACGGCGGAGATATAGTCGACGCACGGGGACACTATTGATCATAATTTGAATTTCAGCCGTTCATACCTACGCCAATAAGGTCTCAGCGACATTTGCATGCGCTAGTCATTCAACACAATGCTCATTGTGATTTTGCATTCACTTCTGGGTTGTTTCATAAAGCTTCGTAAAGTTACGAATGACTTTACGAACAGTTTGAATATGGCAAGCCAAATAGGATTCTAAATCATTTTAAATCGCATCAGCTAAAGGTAAAACATGCAGACGTAGATTAACATTACTATAGTTAAAATCATTTTCACTGCAAAGTATATTTTTTGCCACAATTTAGTTGAGATTATGGGAAATACAGTCACACTTTGTTAAAATGTCTGGAAAAACTTTGGGCATCCCATTTGGCTCTTCATATTCAAGTCTTTCATAAGTCATGCGTAATTTTACGAAGAGTTCTATGAAACAACCCTGGTACAATATCCACTCGGTCAAAGATTTCGCGTCAAAGATCACGCCGGTGTCTGACGCAGGTTTACGTTAATGACGCCTCGAACTTCGGCAAACCCGGAGAATAGGGGATCGGAACGCGCGCACATATTCATTTGTGTGCAAACAAATGCAGCCGGTGGCAGCGGCAGAGTCGGCGGCGAGGGGGACGATATGCACAAGATTCATGGATGAAACATTTGTGAGTTTGAGAACATTTCTGGCAAAAATCAAAATGATTTTCACCACATAATCACACATTTGAAAGCCGAGAGGACAATGTAATATATTAGAACATAATTACTTGATTAAAACATATTTTAAAGTCATTTTGAACTTGATCATGGACTTGTCACATACCCTGACTTTCGGCTGTCGCTGCCGATCTCTGCACAGTACAAATGGCATGCGCGCGCGTTCCGGTCCTCTATTCTCCGGGTTTGCCCGAACTTCTGGAACGGTCAGACTAAGGTAAAGATATTTATTGTATTTAAAGTATTTACCCTAGATCTCCGTATCTGTCGCTGACCCCTGCCGATGGGTTGGAGAGGTAGTGTTCCTGGTGGGCGGCTACGGTTGTCCGGTTCTTACGTTCTAGGGTGACTAGAGGATATCCCATCTGTAGTGTCCAGGTATCCATGATCGCTTTCACATCATGATCACCGTAACGCCTGTCAGCCTTTATCAGAAGAAGAAGAAGAAGAAATAAAAATTATTTGGAGCACATAAATGAAATAGTTGCTTTTAAAGCTATTCTTCAAATTCAAAATTTACATCACGTAAATATTAAAGGAAGCGGTCAAACGATTAGGAGTCTAACAATTTCAAAAGGACGCCAAGGCTAATTTTCTTCTAAACTGTTTATCCATGATTTCATAAATTATGATAAAATTTGGACGATGAGTAGATAAGCGGAATTAAATAGCTGAGAGGTAGGTGCAGTATAAGAACGGCTATTGTAGGCCTAAGTCTGTGACGCTTTCTTGCGTCTGTTTGTTATGTGTTTGTGGAATTCAATTTCCACGCATTCATCTATCATTATAGTCTTATCCTTTTGGTAGAGTAGACACTTCTTCTTGGATGCCCTTTAATTCAACGCTTTTCAGACCGGGGGTCCGTTGTGACAATAATTAGCCGCCCCCCCCCCCCAACAAAAAAAAAAAGAAAAAGAAAAAATAATAAAAGCAAGTAGTAAAACAAATAAAAATTGATTTCATTTTTTTCCTGCAAGATATTTGTGCCTTCATAATTGCCCATACATGGAATGAATAGGTCTATTGCAAACTGACCTCTGTTAGTGCTCTCCACAGATCGTCTGAATCGGCATTTCCATATTCGTGTTCCCTTAGGTAATTTGTAAGGCCCCGTGTGAACACCTCTTCTGACAAGATGTTGTTCAACATCCTTATAATTGAAGCACCCTTTATCCAAAAAATAGACAATATAAAAAATTCAGTAAAATTAGTAATTATGTTATGATTTTCATTTTGCATCTTATCCAGTTTGGAGGAGGCGAGTTGGCTCTGTTGGTAAAGCGTCTGCCTGTCGAACCAAAGGTCGTGGGTTCGAGTCCACCGCGGCTGATGACTGAAGCCTGCAACGTAAATGTGTCCCTCCCATCATGCCCATGTTTCAAAGACGCAGGCTATGTGGAAAACACTTCATCCCTCGGATAGGAAATGGAGGCCCCGTGTACACTCTTAGAAAAATGGTTCTGATTAGAACCTTTTCGTGGCCCCACATGTGAAACCTTGGAAGGTTCTTCGGAGAACCATTATAGGTTCTCTGAAGGGTTCTAAAGGGGTCTCTAGAACCATTTTTGGTTGTACATGGAACCTTTTGGGGGTTCTTACAAATATTTAAAAAAAAACCTTTAAAGAACCCCCTTCTCTGTAGGATTCTAAATATGGGACAAAAACGGGTTCTAAATGGCATTTTTTATTCTAAGAGTGTAGATGACAGTCGTCATCTTAGCATGTTAGAACTCACTGCAATATTCGAAGAAGAATAGGGGTAAACCCCGGTGTAGTGATTTATATCGGGAGAAGAGACCCGAGCTCCAGGGTCACAATGATTAAGTTCGCTTTTCCCATACCACAGGCCCAGGTGACGCCAGATACCGCGAAATACGTAATAATTATGATGATGATGATGAGGATGATGATGGTGATAATAATAATATAATAATAATAACAATAATGATAATAATAATAATAATAATAATAATAATAATAATAATAATAATAATAATGATAACTTGCTAAGGAATGACATAATTATTTTTGTACTAAAACAATGATTATTCATATATAATTGTGAAGAAAAAGATCATGATAACGTTTGTAATAAAGATGGTATATATATATATATATATATACATATGATATAAGATAATGCAATCCTCTACTAATTCATTCCATTATCGCACAAAATACGATATAAAGCGCATAGAATCATAGGGATACGATCACACAATACTTAACACCGAGATTTTAAAAAAAGGGAAGAAAGGAGGGAGAGAGAGCATAAAACTTAATAAAAAATTCTTGCTCCCAAAGAATAATGCACTATTTTATTTCATTTACTTTTGTTGGTGATGATAAGTATTCAGAAAATATACATGTACTTTGATTCGCACTACGACAGTGGCAGTCTATTGATATGTGATTTGATATGCGTAAATTGAATACAAGGCAAAACACTGACGGCGCTTATTCATACCTTGTTGTAGGAAATCGAGTCGAATATTTCACTGATTTCAGCCGGAGCACCGACGGCGACTCGAACCGGGTGAGAGGTTCCCAAAGAATCGAGCTCGAAAACCGGCTGTAAGTCGTTGATGACGAACTGTTCATTCTACAAAAAACAAAAAAACAAATAGATGAGCTTTAAATGCAGCATAAAAGTTAAAACCTACAGATACAAGTTATATTACAATGATTGTTTATTCAGTTAATGCATTAGTGATCCGAATGACGAGTTATGCTGGTGAATGTTCAAATCTGTAGTTGTTCGCAGGTCAGCATTTCACTATTTACAGGTTCCTTATTCTTATGATAAAAAAAAGTTATTTGCTCCATTCATTTGATCTTTCCAGCACATTCATCAATCTTTCCCCTTTTTGAATTTGTTTCAAACTACTAAATAAAAAGTTCTTTCAACTACACTCTCCCCCACGATCCCTCTGAAAAAGTTCCATATGTTGATATGTTTTTTGTTCTATATAAAATACTATGATGTCACATAATCATATTTTAGATAAAATGTACTGATGTTAATGGTAATAAGTCTGTTCACTCAAGGAGTTTTAAGAGCTGGAGTCCCAACTGGCAACAAATTATTCCAAGCAGCTGTCCCTTTCTAAGGTTGCACAATAGAATCTACAGGTGTGCTGTTGCCTTTGATGTCTAGCTCCGATGCCGCCAACATCATGGGAAAGCTTTAGTAATGCTTTTTGTCACAAATAGAATATCTTTAATATTTGACTTTTTATTTGAATTAACAGAGAGAAAATTGAACAGATGATAAAATATGAATACAAAAGCCTATCTGTGTCCAGAAATTTGCGTATGTCGCATGATAGCAGGTTTAATCTTTGAAAAAGAGTAAAATTCAACAATCTTAAAACCCTCAATTTGACACTTTTCCGTTTACTTCCTGCAAACCAAAATAAAAAAGTGAATATGTTGAAGTACAGTTATTTATGATGTAATATGTCAGATTAGCGCCCACACATGCACAGTCGAGTAATTTTGATTCATATTTCTGATCAGGAAATTTTGCACCATTTCCTTTCGCTTGCCTCCTGTAAACGTAAGCATTGTGTATAATCAGACGAGTGGTAGCGAAAAGTAATTATCATTACAAAAGCATATTTCCCTTTGAAAATGGCCCGTAAGTTTGCAGCCAGGCAGAAAACTTTTGATTTGGAAAACGATGATTTGGAGTACATTCCACTATTTGGAGAGTGATTTCCACTCTAAAATAAAGTGATCCTTTACATGACTCCGTTACGACTCCTGTATGTTTAGAGTGAAAATATACCTACCATGCCCCAGTCAGGCTCTGTGTGGTCGACGCCGAGATATTCGACATAGCTGGCGAATCCCTCGTTGAGCCAGAGATCGTCCCACCATTTAGGGGTGACAAGATTACCAAACCACTACAGAATTAGCGTGATAAAGGAAGAAGAGATGGCGAAATATTGTTTATTCTCTGTCCTGCTTGCCGCATCAGTAGCAGATATGAATTAGTGTCGTGGTTTATGGTATCTAACAGCCTCCCATTCGTTCACCATTTTGAAAAAAAAATTGTTGTTAAGTTTTGTGGCTACTGGGACTCAATTTACTTTGTCGAGTTTCATGAAAACCGGGCAAATCAGATTTTAATCTAAAAAATAATAGAAAATTAGCCAAACTGAATCGTTACAGATCAATAGCATACGAAAAAACAGCAGCTGCAGCAACCCTAGATTGATAACGCAATTTCTACTGACTTCTCCCCCAAAGAAGGTGCGTCATGTTTTGTGGGCGGACCCACTGCAAGTATTGCAAGTTGCACTGATTTATCGCGGACTTTCGGGTAGTGTGTGGGTGTGTGTGTGTGGGGGGGGGCGGGGGTGAAAATGTTATCTTCTTCCTCTAGAGGATACCAGTGGGAAAAAAATACCATCTCCTTTCCGAACAAAGATATAGTATATTTCATTGCGTATTTTCAATCTGTTTATTGTAGCTGCAGCTCCTGCACATCTGGGCCCATATTCATGAAACGTTACTCAGCTAGTTGGTCACAGTGCACAATTAGGTTACAACTAGGCCTACGGAGGTTCCGTGAATATGGGCCCCGGTCAACATCAGGGTTTATAGCCACTTGGTCTAATACCAGTTGGTCTAATTCCCAGATAGTCTCAGTTTGGTCTAATTTCCGTTCAGTCCAAGTATCACTTAGTCTAATACCCACTTGGGCTAATTGTCATTTTGTCTAATGATCAAAATAAATGTCTAATTACCACTTCGTCTACTTAGTTTTCTTCATTTCGTCTAATGAACATATTTTGGTCTATAACCAGTTCATCTAATCATATAGATAAAGTGGTGTTAGACCAAGTGGGTATTAGACGAAATGGGCATAGCCTATCTGGAAATTAGACGAAATGGTAAGTGGGCTACAGGTGGCAATTAGACCAAATGGTTATTAGACAAAGTGGTTGTAGATGAAATGAGATTAGACCATGTGGGCTGAGACCAAACGGGCATTAGACAAAGTGAGATTAGACCAAGTGACAATTCACCAACATCAGCTGAACATTTTTGCTTGCATGCAGACGAAATTACCTGGTGGGCAAGTTCGTGGGAAACAACCACAGCAACACGTTGCTTGTTGCTAGCTGAGTTAACCTCAGGGTCAAACAACATGGCTGTCTCTCTGTAGATGATGAGTCCCCAGTTCTCCATGGCTCCAGCTGAAAAGTCGGGCACGGCAATCATATCTGGAAGGATATAACAATTCAGGATAATGGGGTGTGGGGTGTCATCAGGGACATTTTCTCCGATATGACCTAACCTCTCTGCCTAGAAGTATGTTTTAGCGAATCATTTGGTTAAAAATTACAACCTTATGGTGTTTTTGTGGAACCTTGAGGAATACTGCAGGAGATAGGGAGTTGATCAGGAAAAGTTTTCTTTAAAGGACACATACTTAACTCTACCAGAAAGACTATTTTTAAACCAAAGTAGAGAAATCTTACGAATACCATACAAAGACAATTTTTGTTGATAACACATGAACATATTACTCAGTTATCCTATCTGATATCAACTGGATTAGAAAAGGTTAGAAAGTGGTTTGACCACAACAGATTGGTTGTTTATGTTGAAACATCTAGTAAAATGTATTTTCATAATTATTATTCCCAAAATACCCCAAATACCCCAAATGCCAGTGGTTCCATGTCAGAACCACATGAAGATCTTCACGAAATCTTCTTTGGTACAATCACGAACATTTATCCTCCCCCCCCCCCCCCCCCCGAAAAAAAGAAAAACGACCAAATGGAAAATAATGAGCTAGAAGGAATGCAAATAAACTCGTTAATATTTCAAAGATAAAGGGAGAGAGAGAGAGAGAAAGAAATGGTGAAAAGGCATTGCATGTTTTAACTTGTTGAGAATATCGATACACAATTGCTTAAATATATCCAATTATTATATTATTGAATTATTAGTAATTTCCCGTTCTTCCGTCTCTTTGTTTCATTTTATCTCTCTCGCTTCATTAGAAGAAAGACTAATTTATTATAGGCACACGTATTATATACATACCTTGCTTTTCCAGAGGAAAGCTGATATTGAAATATTCTTCGAAGTAGGTGATAATTTTAGAGCCAGTTTCGAGGGCGTAAACGGTGTTGTTAACAGCATCGGGACGAGACCAAGCACGGAACTATACAGAAAAAAAAAGATAAGGGGGGAAGAACGTGCAAATAGATTTCGAACCCCAAAGCCAAGAGAGAGAGAGAGAGAGAGAGAGAGAGAGAGAGAGAGAGAGAGAGAGAGAGAGAGAGAGAGAGAGAGAGAAGAATATATGATAACCAATACATGGGCACACAGATGCAGTTCGATTTATGGTAGTATAGATAATGCAGTTATAATCATGTGTTGTATTTTTTTTCTTAAATTACACTCTTAAAACAAATCAGTTAAAATGACTAGATGAAAGGGTCAGCTGGGTGCCACTAAAATACTAGTCCTTTTTATTTACTACATTTGAGTCATTTGTGACTATTTCTAGTCGTATTTTGACTAGAACTCTTTTATGACTAGATATATTAATTTCACCCAGCTGACCCATAATCTAGTCATTTTCACTAATATTTGCTTTTAGAGTATATTTCACTTAGTAATTATCGTTTGCATTATTTGATATCAATACACTTTAGATTTGCACACGTTTATCATGATCAGTTAAAATTTTTAATGTATCAAATTTTATGCAGCATCTGATTTTATTTGTGTATTCTAACTGGGTAGTGCCTGGTATACAGCTGAATATGGCAATCCAGTCGTGTTTTATATTTCCTCCCTACCGAACGTGCCCTCGTGAGAACTGGTTGAAAATACAGATTGGAAAGCATTTATACATAGGCTACGTCAATGATGATGATGATGATAATAATATTAATGAAAATGATAATGGTAATAATAATAACAACAAGAATAATAATATCAGCAATAATACATTAATAACAATACCAACAAATAATACAATAATAATGATAATGATTTGAATTCATAAGTGCACATATCCAAAATTTTCGATCAAGGCACGATTGAGCTACATTGTACGAAAAAAAAAAGAGACTGCTGTCCAGTTGACCTGGGGAGCGTTTCATGAAAGGACTTGTCGGATGTTTTATCCGACAAAGTCTGTTTTATCCGACAGTTGCCATAGTAACGATGCTTCTCAGCGAATCAAAATCAAGGAAAGATGTCAGATCTGACAACTTGTCAGACAACAAATGTTGATGAAACGCCCCCCCCCCCCCCCCGGTGAGAAACAAATGTGGTTAGTAAGAATAGTTTCAATATTCAGAACGTGATTTCAAGAATGAAATTCCACGCACATTTTTGTGGGAAACTGACAGCATTTAAATTCAGCTGCAGGAGGATTACAAAATGACAGAGACTAATCACCTGTGAGAGATTTGTATGTGTGTGTGTGTGTGTGGGGGGGGGGGGTGTTACTATGATTTTCATACAGTAATTGCTGTTCGGTTAATAAGCACTTATAGCATTGCCCTGTATTTGTAAAAATTAGCTCTATAAAAAAAAAACTACTTTTTTTAATACTAAGAAAATGGACCGTACCCGAACGCCGTTGGCAGTAATCGTTTCCGTGTAGTCAAATTCTCCAACCGTAAATGCGAGAAGATAGGTGGGCATTTTCGGGGTTGGAAGATAAGTTGTCTTCGTCCAACCATTTCCTAAATCGTCGTCGACGATTTCGATGCCGTTTGTGATGGCGGGCATGTTGGAGCGATGCTCAATAGTCGTGTTGAAGACAGCTCTGAAGGCAGGTTCATCGAAGCATGGCAGAGCCTTCCTCGCGCTGGTAGGTTGCATCTGACTGGTTGCTGCCCAACTGAAGAAACCAGGAAGAAAAACATTATTGCTATCATTGTTATTATCTTACAAAATTATCAACATTAATATAATGAATTACTGCCTTATCAATTTTTATCATAGTATTCCATTTATTACTATAAAAATATAAAAGATTAATAATATTGTTATTGCTATTATTACATTATTATTATTATTATTATTATTATTATTATTATTATTATTATTATTATTATTATTATTATTATTATTATTATTATTATTATTATTATTATCATCATCATCATCATCATTATTATCATTATTATAATGTTCAGCCATTCGCCCGAGGTGGATTCGAACCCGCGATCTCTGGTTCGACATGCAGGCAGACCCTTTATACCAACTGAGCCGACTTGCCTCCTCTACAGATTACTACTAAAATTCTTACAAATGCTCTTATGAGGTCAAAACACACTTTTTAAAATTCTATCACAAGCAATTTTTTTTTTCATATAAAAATGTTGAAAAAATAACTAAATAAGCTTCTGTCTTTTAAAGCGCCAACATTTTCCTATTGTCCGGAATGTTTTTGATCTTTCAAAGAAAAACATTGTCGGACATTCTAAGACCGCTTGGAAAGAAAGGCGTGATATAAAATCTGTTGTATAGATAGACCATACACCATTCTGGTCATTTCTTCACCTTTTAGACAGTTTTCTTTGCCCTTTCTGGCATGCAGGCGTATACTCAAAACAGATGACTTCATTTACTTATATCGTATATATACGCATTCAGCTTCTCCGCATGAAACTTCATTATTTGTGAAATTTTTTTGGTATAAGGCCGGTGAGGCTAAACCTCTCTAAAAGATTAACTGGAAGCAAAGTTCGACGGTTTTGTTTTGTTTTGTTTTGTTTGTTTCTGCTTTTGTTTATTTGCATTGGGGGGGGGGGGGGGATTACAGCCCCATCTCTTTACACACAGTTCAAATACTCTGTTGATGTTCAGCTACATTACATGAACATGTGAGTTTCAACGCCACACAAAAGTGTTTTGATAATTCAAATGAGTATTTCACTGTAAAGAAACATGGAAGACCATGGATATATAGTATTCCGGGAACAATTTCCAGCACAAAGCAAGAAAGCAATTACAAACAAACGCCTCCAAGATTTCAACATTCTCTCAACCAATGTCATAGATTTTGTAGCCTAATTATATACATATTGTTAGAAATAATACATATTGTATAATTCGTTCACTTATTGCAACGAGAAGTTGAGTTGAAAATTTATTATAATTTGGACAGTGAGCATTTTGTCTTGCATATTTCCAAACACATGAAATACACAATTACTCATGTGATTATCATGTGACTAGATGCACGGAGCCCTGTCCAACGGAAAATTACATATGCCACGTACTTCCTTATTGTTTATTCCTTTAAAAAAAAAAAAAAAAGAATTATATGATTGATCTTTCTCCTCCTCCATCCTACAAAATATATTTTTGCCGCTGTGTCTTTCAAAATGCCGAACAAAGTTACATTAAAAAAAAAAGATTAAAGCTCAGAGCTGCACTGGTTACGAAAGTCAGTCAGCAAACAACGCAAACAGCAACGAAGAAGGGGGACTTTGTCCTTGTTTTATGTCGGGAAATAAGAGCAAATATCATACTTGCTGTGTCAACAGAATATTCTATAGAGCTGAAAGTTGTAAATCTTGTCATGTATATATGAATATGGTTTATACAGCTCAATGAATATGATATGGTATTTTTCAATTCAATTCAAATAAACATTTATTTTCTTCCAATGGATTTGCGGGAGTTAACAATAATTTTTTTTCCAATTATACAATTTATACATGGTATATGAATATCTTACAATAACTTAAATCATGGAAGAAGGCGAGGTCCTTATACATGCGAGTGCTTGTGGCGGGCTCGCCTGAACAATTCAGCACAAATATAAAACTAATAGAAGGAAGAGAAAGACAGACAAGAGAGGGGGAGATAATGACAGGGAGAGAGTTTAGAGTTGTTCCATGAGGTCCATTGCATGATTTGCATGCAGATAGGCAGACTGGCCGTGGCGAATGTGGGTAGTTTGACCCAAGGGGCACGCGATATGAATTATGCTTTTACAGAGCATTATGAGGGCCGGTGGATTTCTGGTCTGAAAGCCGGTTGATATAGGTTGAAAGCACCAGTCACACCGACATTCCCAAACCTTGATGGAACTTTTTTTTAAATTACTTCTCTCTGTCCTCTCTTTTCATTGAAATTGATTTTTCCACAGGGTTTCATATTTGTCGTACAAAACCATATCTTTAAAAAGAGAAATCATAAGAACTTTATTATCTGTCCTCCATGTTCGTGCGATTCTGTACAATAGAGAGCCTTTCACCGATTGTTTCACACTTAAAATGTTGATTTTTATGTGTTTCCTCTTCAACCAAAAACATATTCTTGATCGGATGGAGCACGTATAAACGGTAGAGGTACATGCTGTTCATTACCGATTTTGTGACATCGATCAATACATATTTCGTCAGGACGGACAAGGGCAGGTTTTTGTTTGTGTTTTATTGTTGATGTTTGATCCCGGTATTTTTCATTTTATTTTTTTTTTAGTGAAGGCATTACTATCCCGCATTATGGCCGTTTTATAAAATACAATATCAGGAGGCGGGTAGATATCGTGACGGCACCAGGGGCGGGTCCAGGAGGTGGCCGAATCGGCGCCCCCCCCCCCTCCCCACTTTTCGAAAAGCAGAAAGAGCAAAATTTTAGGGTAAAACCACGTAAAAATACCAAGGACCCTTTTTTTCTAGGTAAAGAAATACACCTGAAAAAGCCAACCTCCCCCCCCCCTCCATTTGAAAATTTCTGGATCAGGCCTTGCGGCACGAACCAGCCGAAGAAACAACGGGAATGATATCTGCCTCGAGACCACTATACGCCCATTTTTTTGAAAGCCCCAACAGGATTTATGAGATGACCGGGAACCTCCCGCTTTCCTCTATTATGAAAGGGGTTGCCGACCATTCATTAATTCCAGGATACACCACTACTACTCTCTCCTAAAATTTTATTTTTTAAAATTCAACATTGATTTTGTTATTATTATTATTATTATCATCATCATCATCATCATCATCATTATGATCATTGACTTTAACAGAAACGAATACAAGATATACAGAGTAACAGATAAAAGACAGACAGGGGATGGAAAAGGGAAAGAGACATTTTACTTACACCTGTGTGCCATCGGATGTCATGTAGCTAGTACGGTAGAATCCTGACAGTCCGGAATTCAGTTCCCCTAGGTAGTTGATTTCGATATCATATACTCCATCGACAACGAGTTCTTGACTGACGTCGATATGAAGGAAGTCGTACTCTTCCTCTTCATCATGGCTTTGAAATATATTGGTGTCGTCGCCCATCATGGTGACCTTGATGGAAGTGAAGGTGATGTTATTAGAATGGAGTGTGATACGACTGGTAGAACTGTTGCATCGGACACGGATAGTCACGACGCCGTCGAAGGTGAATCTTTTCTTAGTGGTTCCAGCAACATCTTCCTCGTTGATGTAGGGTTTGAGGTAGAGAGCGTAGGAATCTGGCATGACGCTTGTTGGTAGCCGACCAGGCCATGGTGCAGAAGGGCTCTGTGTTGATAATGTGGTCGATTCTTTCATCGGTATCGTCGTCGACTGGGTGGTGGACATTTCGGGATGAGTGACCTTCTCGGTCATGTCGGTAGTGGATCCTCCTTGCTGGGGAGCCGTGATTCCACCACCGGGTGTGGTATCGGGGATGAGTCCACAGCTTCTATCGGGAACATAGAAGCAGAGGAGACCGACACCGATGATGAGGGCGGCGGCAATGACGCCAATCATGATGAGCTGATTCTGCGACAAATGAACCTTGTCACTGTCCTCATCTTCATGGATTTGGAACGTCTCTTTCTCCGAGTAAAGAGGCATTTTCACAGGAATGTAGCAGCGATCTTCAACATGCACTTCGCCGACAAACCAGGGAACGCAAAATGGATTGAAAAGGAAAATTCGACCCTCACTTATATTGTGATAAATGCGAGGAGTAGATCAGCACAAATATTTGATGTTCCTTTGTTAGGCGACGCCCACCTTATGTAGACAGAATTATACCTTGCTCACGATAGCCGAATAAAGATAGTGAAATAACGAGCTATTCTATTATTTTATGAGCTGCTTCACAACAAAGGATAATGCGTGCAAAGATCACTTTTCCTTAAAAAAAAATGATGTCACGGGAGAGCTGTAAATATATGATATTATACAAACATTGAGAAGTTACAGTTTCACAGATGATATTTATTTCTCCTACTACTGAACTTTATGACGGCAAGGTCGTACATGTTCTATAGAAATATTGTGTTATACTCATAAAACTTGCACTTGCTGCAGGAAATTCTTACGTTGAGGACAATTGTATACCATGTATACAAGACCCTCCACCACAAAAACGCCGGTAAATCGCTATGGCAGTTTTAGCATAAATATAGCTGAAATGGGTGGTTTGGGGTGGAAGAATTTTCATTTGTCTGTATTTCATGAAACTTCATCTATAATTCATCTATCCGACACTATTTGAAGTTGAAATACGATGTGTTTTATTTTTTTTTCATTTGAAATGACAATTTTCAGGCATTTTATGAAAAATGAGTGTGTCGGTTTTGCCGGGAATGATTTTCTCATAGCAGTTTGAGAATAATTTTAAAAATATACTGCCTGACATTTAAAATCCAGAGCAGGTAGGGGAGGATTGTATCCATTTGAATGGTATGCCTGGGGAGCGCTTCATGAAGAGTTTTGTCGGTGATTTTCACTGACAACTATTATAAGCTACTGAAAATCCTCGCATCTGATTGGCTGAGAGCAAATTAGTCGGTGAAAATCACCGACAAGACTCTTCATGAAACGCTCCCCAGGTTTCACCCAAATTCCAATATACCTTCATAGTGATTACAGCCATGTTGAGCTTCGATTCAATATTGTTTCTGTGAAATGGATCGGCGCACTTAGTTTGAATGGTCACTCTTTGTGAAAGCCCCCCTTTCTCTATTTTTTTTTGTCAATGGCCTATCCAACACCTTGACATTCTCAATATGCTTTCAAAGGGTTTACTTAGTCCACTCAAAACAAGGTAGATAACAGTTTAAAGCGATAAAGTCTCAAATGTTAAATGACTTTAAAATCTAAAAAACAGAGAAAATATTCAACTTCCTGGTCATTTTGTTGTATAGCGTCACATGTACCCCGTAGCGCAATAAAAAGACAAACCGTTCACGTAAATCTTCATAATTTTAGGTAAGGGAGGGGGCCCGGGGGGGGGGGGGGAGTAATTATACCCGCTATTGGATGTGATACAATAGCTCATGACTGACTCAATGTTTCAGTTTTTCCTGTAAGTGCATTCAAGTGCAAACTACTATCTCTTTAGAATTAGACCATTAAAGATAAAAAAGAACAGCATATCATTATAAATTAAGTAAAAGGTAAGCTATACTGTGAGAAGATCTTGTAAAATTATGCGGATGCTTGATGATGGAAACAAAACTTTATATTCAAGTAAGTAATTGATTGTACTTGTAGAACATAATTATGCTTGCAAGAAGAATTTCATTGCTTTCGTTTGCCAGTACTTGTAAAGCTATCGCTTTTGTGTGGGCACAGCTGAATGTCTTGTAGAACATGCAGTACAGATGAATATAATGCGGGTTTGA
This sequence comes from Echinometra lucunter, assembly GCA_029962745.1. Taxonomy (NCBI): domain Eukaryota; kingdom Metazoa; phylum Echinodermata; class Echinoidea; order Camarodonta; family Echinometridae; genus Echinometra; species Echinometra lucunter. Next base: position 18,161,157 of record CM057151.1, read on the forward strand.
AGTCCAATATACATTGTTACTGTCCGACGATGTGTTCTAGTATTTTGATAAGCATATGAAAAGCACAGACGACGGTGTCAAAATACCCGATGGACACGGTGCGTCATTTCCCTTGCAATACATGCGCTATTTATGCCTGTACATACAATCACTCTCAACCCAAACGCTAACTTTTGCATGAAATAAATGATTTTAATTTCCAGCAACCATTCAAGTGGGTATACCCCCTCCCCCTCCCCCCCCCCCCCCCAGAAAAAGGCTGCACCAATCAGGGCAACTAACTCAAATAAATTTTCAGCATATATTTTATTCTTGTTGAAATAATAACTGACATTTTATATAATTCAATTTAAAATTATCATTTTTCGAGCTGGGATTGCTAGATATCAGACAAAATCTCAAACTATCAATTGTCAAATACGTGTAATGCAGTATTACAAAGAACGTTAACATTGCCTACTAATATATATAGCGTTTTCAACAACTTCTGTATCCTTTCTCATAAAGTGATATCAGACAGATCATTCAGACATATCATTTACACCTGATACTCTGTCTAAAGTCATGTTTAACAATAGGAAAACTGTAAGATCCCGGCCTAACTTCGTTTGCTATGAAGCGAGACTTTAGACCCAGGGAGGTGTATAAATTTGAGCACAATATACAGGCCGACGCCTTGTAGAGACCAAATGGCACCTCGAGGGGAAAAAAAGGAAATGGATATAAAAAAGAGCTCGAGAGTGGATAAGTTGTGAGCTAGTCATAACAGTTCTGAAGAGTGTAGTTTTGAAAAGAACGTGTTATATAGTTTTCCCCGGTTAAGTAGTTCTCAAAAAATTTGCTTATTGCTTCCTCTTTGGAATTTGCCCCATTTTTGCTTGCACAAACGCCGCAATATCCCCAAAATAGTATCGCGTCTCTTTTAATTTCATTCTTTATCATCTACATGTATTTCTATTTCTCTCGTTTTATCTTTCCTCAATTATTCTCGAAAAAGTGTCCGATATTCATTTAGAACACCCCCCCCCCCCAATCAGACCACTCTTGTCCTCATCATAACGTGCAGACTGCATGGATTTAACCTTTCAATGCCTTACTTGATCCTGTTGCCACTGTTTCACATGCATGCCACAAAACTCAACCGCTATAATTATGTTGCGGTCTTCTTCTTTTTCTTCTTCTTCTTCTTCGTTATCGTCGTCGTCTTCGTTGACCTCTTCTTTTTCCATTTACTCGAAAGTCCTATCCTTCTTTTCTTCTTCTTCGTTATCGTCGTCGTCTTCGTTGACCTCTTCTTTTTCCATTTATTCGAAAGTCCTATCCTTCTTTTCTTCTTCCTCTTCTTCTTCTTCTTCTTCTTCCTCCTCTTCCTCCATGTACTCTAAATTTCTATATCCTCTTTCTTCCCTCTCTATGTCTGTCCCTTTGTTCTTTCTCATATTTTATGTTTTGTACTTGTGCCTTCAAAACATTTGCTTATATAAGTAATTGCGAATTCTTCCATGTGTCATTGATGCCATTGTTTGTTACCTATGTTACTGTACTATTTGAAATGACTGTTATACCCTACCAATCAACGGAAGAAAATAATTGGAATCAAAATAAATCCCTCTTATCTCCCCATAACCTTATTCTCTTGACAAAAAAATCATGTATCACCAGCCCTTTCAGCAAGCATTACGGAAGCCTTCAATTATGAAAAGCCCTCTTCATGGTAATGGGTGTGTTCAGGGCAAGTCCAAGGTATTTGGCCAAATTGTGTCCCATTCTTCATCAAGTAAATGTTTTATTTAGATACTGTGAACATAAATCGACATGAAGTTTTAGTAAGGCTTGCAAATTTGATGTCATCCACCGGCATAAATCCATTTCGAGGAGGAGGAGGAGTTGGTTGGTTGGTTGGTTGGTTTTATTTTCCATAAAAAAAGCAGTACAAACAAAAAATACATGCAAATCAATATATCGAATGGCTGGAAGCTCTATTCAGAGCCATTATTCAAATGGCTCTGTTCTTCCTAGAGGTCCAGAGGAGGGGGGGGGGGAATCTTTTTCCGAAATTTCTAGTGCGAACTCACACACGAGTACACACCCACACACTCTCAACCACCAGCACAATACTCTCCCATCCTACCTCTGGTTTTTAATATAATTTCAAAAAGAAATTTTACTACTATATAACCGTCGTTTATAATCGGTCATAAAAATGTCAACAACTGATTGATTAAAACATTTCTTCTTTGAAAATGGGGGGGGGGGGGGTATATTTGTGTACACCATCACCTCTCTTAAAAGTGTGGGGATTTATATCCCCACCCCATCCCGGGATTTGCGTCAGTGATGTCATTAGATATGCTGAAATCTTAGAAATGGTCTGTAACGTCAGGGGAAAAATAACTTGGACTTGCCCATGATTGTTCCAAACTAAAGTATATATATATCAGTGGTTTGCTTAAAGCATAAAATACGAAACATCAAGGAAGCAATTCGTTTGGAACAAAGACCTCTAAAGAATACATAAAAAAACAAACACAAATAATTCCTTTAATCTAATGAAGATGTCAAAACTCAGTGCGTCTGATCATAATCCTCCAACCAAGTTTTTACTGCAGGGTAGATACGATCGAAGAGAGCTATATTGAGATTGGTACGAGTGATAGCGAGGTTGATTGCACTGGAGCCGAGGCCTAGGTCCCTTGAGTTCGCAAGGGCTATGAGCTGAAATGAAGAATACGATATAATAATTTTTTTTAAATCTCCAATCTTTTTTGAAAATTAATAAAAAGGAATGATTAACAGGATATATTTTCAGCAAATAAAATAAAGAATTGGGAAGAGACTGAGGGTACAAGAAAACATGATGAAATATCAGAGGATACTGAATGAAAACAGTGCTTTAACCACTGATGAAGCCACCCTGGGTAATAAAGAATAAATATAAGAATAAATAAAAGAATAAATAAATGAATAAATATTTAATAAATAAATAAATATACATATAAATAAATAAATAAATAAATAAATAAATAAACAAAATAAAGTAAAAACAAAACAAAACTTGCACAAGCCGATAGAGATCAGCAGTGCCTATGACAGTTTCGTATCAACTTTCACAACACTTCCAGACCCTTCCTCGGAATCTTCACTGTTCTGAATTGTTAGAAGTTTTATTAACATACTCGTGAGTAATGAAAATACCTGTGGATCTGAATATTGTGTAACATCTACAGATAAAACTGAAACAGTAATAAAATCCTGAATTAATTCCTGAGGATTTTGAGTTTGTTTACATTTCGAACTTTGTACTTTGATAAAGTGGCCTTTTAATTACACACAGTTATTTAGGCCCAATACTAAAGGTTTCCCTACATTTGGTAGAAGAGTAATTCTCGCTTTTTTCAAACCATGTAATTCTAACTGCAATAAAGCTAAGCATGCATGTTTCAGGATGATTTCAGTTGATGTAATATGAAGTAGAACCCAACCTACCTATACTCATGGTGCGAAAAGTTGGCAGGGATGAGTGAAGTTGACAAAATCTAAAGACGACTTTTTTTGGGGGGGGGGCTGAAATATGTAAACCTAGTGGTCAAACTGTATGTCTTGATGATAATTATCCCCACCCTAGCCCGTTGACAGCATGGGAAATTCATTCATGCCACTATTTAGCATTTTAAAAGCTTTCCACCAAATTGAAAATCATCCAAAGTTTTTCAGCCTACCTCTTCGAGTTGTGCTCTGGCATAAAAATCACCGGTTAGGGATTGAACGAGTACAATCCACCTATATATCAAGCCCCGTGCATCGTACCTGAAACAAACAAACAAATAAACAAAAAAACTTTAAATAAGGTGGGGAATGACACCTAATAAAAACGCTGTTTCATCGCTGTCTGATGGCTCCTATGAGCATGAGTGTTGTTAAAGATTGGCTACAACCGATGAGTTTTATTTTTCATTTTTGAATTTTTTTGCAACAATGTGGCAAACAAAAACGGGTTCCTGGTGAAATTGTATGGAGGCAGCTCATGCATTAGCAATTCTGCTTTGAATGGATTTGGTATTACTTGCAGAAATTGTCATAAAATACATCATTGTGTTCATCACCGTCCTCACAATCATCGTCGCATTCCCCATCATTCATGAACATTCATCATGATCATCGTCATTATCATCATCATCACTTTCTTCAACATCATTATCACCACCACCATTACTAGATTCATTACCATTAACACCACCACCGCCATCACCATCGTTGCATCATCCACACCCCCTTTTCTATCATCATCATCATCATCATCATCATCATCATCATCATCATCCTCGTCGTCGTCATCATCATCTTTGCCATCACAATGATCATCATCACAACAACATCACATTTATCATCATTATCTTAGTAATTATTTATCACTGTCGTCATAGCCGCCAATGCCATCGATAGAATCATGAGAAATACTTGCATGGTCTGGAGCGCATCCCAGTTCTCTCGAAGGTGGTCCCATGCCAAAGTTCGGCCGACAGGAGTACCCGAAACCTTTTCGAGGATGAAGCCAATTTGACGTTCTGTTCTTGGATCTAGCATCGGGTACTCGAACAGTCTACAAAAATTAGATTAGAAGTGTGTATTACGGTAAGAGGAATAACGGGGGTGGGGGGGGGGGTGGAGGTTTCCCCTCACGAATTTTCGGGGGTGGGGAGAAGACATAATAACAAAACATCCCCCTCCCCATTAGCTGTAATCTCTAACTCTGCCATTTTGGAGCAAAACTGCAAGGGCAAAAAGCTGAAGACCTTATTTCTATATTTATTTGAATTTATTGCTATTTTTAAAAATTTCATCATCATCATCATCATCATCATCATCATTATCATTATCATTATTATCATTATCATTATTTTTGCAAGATTCCTGCGTCTCCAACGATTGAACAGATTCCATGATCACAGACTACCTTTCTATCTGCCAGGGGCGTATCGTGCAGGAAAGAGCGGTCAACCACCTCATAGTCTGTATATAGGTAGACCTAGGATCTGTATACAAAGACCACAAGAAGTCCCATTCGGCGTAGGTACCTTCTCTGATGGCCGTACACAGCACTGTATCCATGGAATTCACTTCAAGGCTACGGAAAGATAGAATCAGAGAAACAGACAGAGAGAAAGCAGAGAAAGACAGACAGAAAGACAGGGATTGGCGGTAGGTAAGAAAACTTTTAGTTAGCATCTTCACTGTGGAATATCTGCCGGTAAACCGACATCGTTTATCATATCCATGGGCCATACTACCCCCCCCCCCCCCCCAAAAAAAAAAAAAAAAAAAACCAACAACAACAAAAACAAAAACAAAAGCAGCAACAACTACCTCTTGGGCAGTTATTTCCAAGAAACAAATCTTTCATAAAATGTTATGCTTAGGATCACATGCATGAAACATTATTCAAATTTACATTAATGAATGAGGTAATATCGATCCTATGTCATAAAGTTACATTGCAAAACATTACGCTGATGAGAGCGATAGATTGTTAAGTCCACAGGAGTGAAGTTCATCGATGACATAAAGCATATATTACATGCATGGCCTGGACTACAGGAATAGGTTTTTGCTGCCCGGCTGCAAAAACAACTGGAACAGAAACTGAGTACAACACAGAGGGCGATGGAGAGAAGAATGTTAAACATCTCATTGAGGGACAGGATTAGAAATACAGACATTAGAAGACACACACAAGTCAAAGATATCATGGAAAATGTGAGAAAAAACCCCCCACCAAAATGGAGATGGGCAGGGCACCTAATGAGAAGAAAAGATGATGGATGGTCAAAGAGGGCTATAGAATGGATACCAAGATATGGAAAAGGATCTAGAGGGAGACAGAAACGTCGATGGCGGGATGATATTACAACATATCTGGGCAGAACGTGGACAAGTCTGGCCCGGAACAGGAAGACTTGGAGAAATCATGAAAATGGCTACATTATGGTGGCCCTGAAGTACGCTCGACAACAGGTCATGTGCGACGTGAATTTCACATCCCAGGTCCTGAACTTTGCATCCCAAGTCGTGAAATTCACGACCCGCGATGCGAAATTCATGACCCGCGGTGCGAAATTCGGGACCCGTGCCGGGGACCCGTGGCGCGAACTTAGCATCCCAGTCCTGAATTTCGCACCGCGGGTCGTGAATTTCACGACTTGGGATGCAAAGTTTGCGCCACGGGTCATGAATTTCATGACCTCGGATGCGAAGTTCAGGACCTGGGATGCGAAATTCACGTCGCACATGACCTGTTGTCGAGCGTACTTCAGGGCCACCATACTACATCCTACAGTGGATGAACTTAGCCTGGTGAGGTGGGTGGTGAGCCCGGCTGCGGTTATACCCATAATTGTTGGCAAGATTCATTAATGTAGGCCTATGACTAGTCTCCGCATAATCTTCGCAGATGCCCGTTTTGTTCGCTGTTTTTATTCTGTATTAGCCGATAGTTTATGTAAATGCAACCAATGATGATACCTACACATTACTACTCGGATCCGAGAGGTTGTATGAGTTTTTGAAGTCATCAAAGAGCTCCAAGGCCTGACGACTGCAGTCTGCGTTTCTTACCTTACAGGCTATCGGTAAAATGACTTCCCTCGTTTTCCTGTTGCAAGAAAAGGAAAACGGAAAAATTAGAGTCAATTTTCTTTAGGCCTCACAGTTGTCATAAAGTTCAGGAAATGGGTCGGATTTTCTGTTTCTTGTTTTGTTTTTGTTTGTTTGTTGTTCTTTTTTTCTACAGCTATATATTCATCCACACAGTTCCCCAGCCCCACCCCAAACACGAGCGTATCCACCCACTTCTTTCATACACATACACATTATAGACGGATATGGGTCGGGATTTTCTGTTTTTTTGTTTTGTTTTTGTTTGTTTGTTGTTCTTTTTATTTCTACAGCTATATATTCATCCACACAGTTCCCCAGCCCCACCCCAAACACGAGCGTATCCACCCACTTCTTTCACACACATACACATTATAGACGGATACACGCACACACACACGTACACATGTCACACTCCACATTTCTATCCTCATAAACACACTCTCCCGCCTATTACATACCCTAGATCCACATACATTTTAATGTATATATATTCTGGAATAGGCGTAGCGGGGGGGGGGGGGGGGGGGGGGGGGGGGGGGGGTGGATAGGTGGAGTTCATAACCCCTTGTTCATCCGTTAAAGAAAACAAGATCATTCACGGAACTCAGAGGATCATACCTCAACTCTACCCCTATCCCTGTTTATTTATTTCATTTTATTTTCATTTATCTAATTTCCAGGCAAAGATAAAAACATATTTACAAAGGAAACAAGAATGAAATACTACCGACTAGTGACTGAGGATGTCTAGAAGGAAACAAGTTCCTACTGAAAGATTCTCCTTAGTCGGTAGTTCACAAACATACACAAATACACATGTAAATTTTGTTTTGGTTGTTGTTGTCTTAACGCATGCAGCCAATCATAATAGTTATAAAAGGTAAAATAAAAGAGACATAAAGGGAAAGAAAGAAACCAAGGAGAGGAAGAGCGGGAGAGAAGATGAGAGAGGGAGAGAGGGTGAGAGAGAGAGAGAGAGAGAGAGAGAGAGAGAGAGCAAGAGAGGAAGAGATCGTAGAATAGGAGAGAGGGATGAGAAAGAAATATAGACCAATTTCACCTCCGGTTTATGTATTTGGCCCTCTATCGGCGACGCCATTGCTGCGGTGGGCAAGCGCCCTGACCGCGATTGGCTCTGTGTACAAAATGAATGTAAGATATGAGATATGCCCCGATATTGTTCCATTTACTTTATTCTAGATCAATAAAATAGAGCATGGATACATGGGTAGATGAGGTAAGACAATGGTCATATCTGACGGATGAAGGTATGATGTATTTTTGTACTTTCGATGGTTTTTCAACTTAGTTTTGTCAGTAAAAGTTCGATTGCAGCATAGAAGCCGTAGTAAAAGGGAGCCCTAAATCTTGGTTCGGTGTAAAAATGTCAGAGGTAAAAATGCCAGAGGTAAAAATGTCAGAGGTAAAAATGTCAGAGGTAAAAATGTCAGAGGAAAAAATGTCAGAGGAAAAATGTCAGAGGTAAAAATGTCAGAGGTAAAAATGTCAGAGGTAAAAATGTCAGAGGTAAAATGTCAGGGGTAAAAATGTCAGGGGAAAAAATGTCAGAGGTAAAAATGTCAGAGGTAAAAATGTCAGAGGTAAAAATGTCAGAGGTAAAAATGTCAGGGGAAAAAATGTCAGAGGTAAATATGTCAGACGTAAAAATGTCAGAGATAAAAATGTCAGCTCTGAAAATGCCGAAGTGAACGTGTTACAGGTAAGAATATTGAATTTGAAATTAGGAAGAGCACGAGATATTAAAAAAAAGAATTCATACTGTATAAAAGGAGTGATCACAATAATACTGCTCTCTGTAAAAGTGTGTATGTTCAGTCATTCGACTGGCCTTCCTGTCTTATTCATATGATGTGAAAGTGATAATGCTCCCCCATTCAACCACCTAATGAGACCAATCTTGTTTTGGCCGGGAGAACATCCTGGTATGTGCGCATTGCCCAACAGTGTTTGATCTTCCGAGCACTTGTTTAGCTGACTCCAAATATAGCAGCAAACGAATGCCCAGTTCCCTCTCTGTGTTTAAGATTTGGCCGCTTGACATGATTGCACTGTGAAACATATTTATGACAATTTCAGCAAGCGATAAGTAAATCGCGCGTTTTGGGTAAGAAATGTAGCGTGGGATGATGTTCATTATTTTCTTTGTGAGATTAATTAAGTTACAGGATTATATCTAAATGATTTAAGATCTTAAGTGGAATGACAGAATTGTAGATGAACTTAAGAAGGGATATCCACGTTTGATGTTTTGCATATGCTAACACAATTATCTAATTGAATAATTCTCTTTAAAAGTTGTAAATTCCGCAGCGTATATGAAATAATACAAAAGGTCGAGAAATAGATCGAATTAACGATTCAATTTCTGTTACTTCCTATTCTTCCTTGTAAGGACAATAACATTGAAGCATTCGTTTACGTATACCACGCTTAATGGAATAATTCTTTTTAAAAGTTGTAAATTCCGCAGCGTATCGGATGAAATAATACAAAAGGTCGAGAAATAGATCGAATTAACGATTCAATTTCTCTTACTTCCTATTCTTCCTTGTAAGGACAATAATATTGAAGTATTCGTTCACGTATACCACGCTTAATTGAATAATTCTTTTTAAAAGTTGTAAATTCCGCAGCGTATCGGATGAAATAATACAAAAGGTCGAGAAATAAGCTCGAATTAACGATTCAATTTCTCTTACTTCCTATTCTTCCTTGTAAGGGCAATAATATTGAAGCATTCGTTCACGTATACCACGCTTAATTGAATAATTCTTTTTAAAAGTTGTAAATTCCGCAGCGTATCGGATGAAATAATACAAAAGGTCGAGAAATAGCTCGAATTAACGATTCAATTTCTCTTACTTCCTATTCTTCCTTGTAAGGACAATAATATTGAAGCATTCGTTCACGTATACCACGCTTAATTGAATAATTCTTTTTAAAAGTTGTAAATTCCGCAGCGTATCGGATGAAATAATACAAAAGGTCGAGAAATAGATCGAATTAACGATTCAATTTCTCTTACTTCCTATTTCTTCCTTGTAAGGACAATAATATTGAAGCATTCGTTCACGTATACCACACTTGATTGGAGTGGGGGGGGGGGGGGGAGCTTATGAAGAGGAATGTACATATTAAAATCGCGCAGTCGTGTGGAATGTGTGTGGTCAACTACTCGTGATATCAACCCAGTTTTTTCCCACCATCGTTTTTACAATGCCCTTCTCCGCGGTGAAAACGAGGGCAATGCGCGCATACCAGAACGTTCATCCCGCCAACACCATAACCGTTATTTCCAAATGGCCAAGACAAGGGCATTCAAGTATAGACCAATTTCACAACGCAAGAGGGCAGCAGACTGTTCGACACAGTTCGACATACTGGGGTGGGCGCTCCAACTTTTATAGTACACAAGTCAATAGCGCGTTATGTACATTCGTTCGATTTTTTGTCTATTTTGACCAGTATATGCAGATTTATTTTAATATTTGCAATGAGAAATTATCAGGGAAGTTCAGGTCGCAGCTGTGCGGTGCTCAAATGCCACAAGGATTAGAGAAAGTTTAAAAAATGGAAGCTAACTGAGTGCGAAATTCACTCGCTTTTGACTCATGAAGCCTGTTTGTGTGAGAAGCCGTACTCCCTACACAGGTTTCCGTAAGCAATGTGAAGGAATTCGTCGCCAGTGGGTAAAAACATCAACAGAAGGGACTTTGAAGTCAAGAAACATTATCATTATGTACTTTGGCGTAAAATTTAATGAGTGAAAATTTGACTTTGTAAACAGGGTAAGATTTAGGGCTCCTGTTTACTACGGCTTCTATGCTGCAATCGAACTTTTACTGACAAAACTAAGTTGAAAAACCATCGAAAGTACAAAAATACATCATACCTTCATCCGTCAGATATGACCATTGTCTTACCTCATCTACCCATGTATCCATGCTTTATTTTATTGATCTAGAATAAAGTAAATGGAACAATATCGGGGCATATCTCATATCTTACATTCATTTTGTACACAGAGCCAATCGCGGTCAGCGCGCTTGCCCACAGCAGCAATGGCGTCGCCGATAGAGGGCCAAATACATAAACCGGCCGTGAAATTGGTCTATAGACACAATATGTTTACAGAAAATATTTGAATATATCCCACTCCCCATAATTTCTATAATTCAGTATTCGTACCTGAAACATGTCACTTAAACATTTCCAAATCTGGCATACCTCTGACATTAATTTTTTACCTCTGATATTTTTACCTCTGACATTTTTACCTCTGACATTTTACTTCTGACATTTTTACCTCTGACATTTTCAACCTCTGACATTTTTTCCTCTGACATTTTTACCTCTGACATTTTTACCTCTGACATTTTTACCTCTGACACTTTTACCTCTGACATTTTTACCTCTAACATTTTTGGTGACAACCCACTTCACAGAAGGCCCGCGAGGCCGAAAATAGCGAATTGTAATCTATAATATCACACCGCTCTGACCAATTCCTGTGCCAGAAGGAAGTTTAATAAGTATTAAAGGGCAGCGATTGTTTTTCATTGAAGGTGTAGAACATCCGGAAACGAGGACTAAACATGCTAAAGGAGACATAATTATTTTATATACCGATAGCGCATTATTTGTAATGAAGGAAAATACAATACGAGAAAAGTCGGCCTCGCGGGCATTCGGTCAAGTGGTCGGACCCCACATTGTTACCTCTGACATTTTTACCTCCGACATTTTTACCTCCGACATTTTTACCTCTGACATTTCTACCTCTGACATTTTTACCTCTGACATTTTTACCTCTGACATTTTTACCTCTGACATTTTACCTCTGACATTTTTACCTCTGACATTTTTTCCTCTGTCATTTTTACCTCTGACATATTTACCTCTGACATTTTTACTTCTGACATTTTTACCTCTGACATTTTTACCTCTGACATTTTTTCCTCTGACATTTTTACCTCTGACATTTTTTCCTCTGACATTTTTACCTCTGACATTTTTACCTGGCACCTAAATCTTACCCTGTTTACAAAGTCATGTTTTCACTCATTAAATTTTACGCCAAAGTACATAATGATAATGTTTCTTGACTTCAAAGTCCTTTCTGTTGATGATTTTACCCACTGGCGACGAATTCCTTCACATTGCTTACGGAAACCTGTGTAGGGAGTACGGCTTCTCACACAAACAGGCTTCATGAGTCAAAAGCGAGTGAATTTCGCACTCACTTAGCTTCCAATTTTTTAACTTTCTCTAATTCTTGTGGCATTTGACCACCGCACAGCTGCAACTTGAACTTCCCTGATAATTTCTCATTACAAATATTAAAATAAATCTGCTTATACTGGTCAAAATAGACAAAAAAATCGAACGAATGTACATAACGCGCTATTGACTTGTGTACTACTAAAGTTGGAGCGCCCACCGCAGTATGTCGAACTGTGTCGAACAGCCTGCTGCCCTCTTGCGTTGTGAAATTGATCTATATAACATTCGTATGTTTTACATAAAAAATTTTCAAACAACATCTGACAGGCTCAACGGTCTCGAAACAACCGTTATAACAGAATATACATGTAAACAAAGATGGTTTTCACGGGCACGCGAACGTTTTGCGAAGGATGCGAATATCGAAAAAATTGTTTGCTTCGAAAATTCGCCAAACTTGGGCGGAGGTTCGGAAGCGTTGTCAGCTTGTTCGAGGGATGCGGGAACCGTTCGCAAAAAATTCAAACTTTTTTTTTGAAATTCTGCCGAACTAAAAACGAACAATTGGCGACGCTTCCGAACCCCCGCGCATGTTCAGCGAACTACTGGAGCATAAAATACGAATGTCGGACTTTGCCATTTTTTTCGACATTCGCATCCTTCGCAAATCGTTCGCGTGCCCCATGAAAACCACACTTAAGTATAAAAAAAAAATAAAAAATCAAAAAATCAAGCGTACACGATTACACTGCTCCTGTCATACAGTTAAGGGTATATTAACAGAGACAGCTATAAGGAACAGAAAGAGCTGAGAAGAGGATCAGAAGGGAGAAGAAGAGAGAAGAAGGATAAGTCATAGGACAACAGAGAGCAACAAGAAAGAGAGAGAGAAAAAAAGATATGACATTCATGTAATCAAAACGCACGTTCAATAGGAGGAAGAGTGAATAAGTGCTTCCTAGCATTGAGTATCGGGGATACGAAGCTTTTGAGGCAGAGGTCTCTATCTTCTGAGGGAATAGTTTCCCAAAATCTTGGGAAAAATAGAAAGACGAAACCTTCAGAGCGAGTGAGCGAGTGAAGGTGCGGATGTGCGTGTCTGTGTGTAAGACTATTTGACTGTCGTACAAACTTTTCATGTACTAGTATATTATTCTGAATACTCACTCTCCATCTGGCGATATCTGCTTCGTGCCTAACTCAAGTCCATGTTCGTCAAATGCTCGACTTGTCAGCTCCCTGAGATATTTCTGCGGAATAAACATGAAAATGTTTTCTTTAGATCGATCAATATCTTGAATGAAAAAAAAACCCAAAACATCTCGATAATATCGGTTGGAATGAGAGGGGGTGAATACAAAGCAGTAAACATTTCCCTCTTTCCCCAAGTTAGCTTCCAGTTTAAAAAAAAGTCATATCAATAGCTAAACCGGTTGCAAATGCATTGCACTCTTCCGTGGTCTAGAAATTCGTAAAACCTATCCTCAATCAGTTGAAAATAGTCCAGTAGACGAATCGTCACTTGGTAAACTTGGTAAAGCTTCCGTCGACAGGTACCAATCTCGACAAATTTGATCTCTTTCCAAAATGACAAAGTCGTCGGGAATATAGAAGTATGAAGTGTGCATTAGTGGTCATCAAAATGATATTAGCACTCTGCCTAGTCAAATTTTGATCTAATATATCGCAACCTAACATGGAAAACATATCAACTGCAGATAAATAAGTGAGAGATAAGTGATAGTAAATTTATGCTCGATTGAGAGATCTGAAAGCATTCGATCAATCGAGTTCTCTCTACAAGACAGACATGACAGAGCTGTTTCATAAAACATGTTTACGAGAACAACTAGATCTATGGCAAATCCTCCCATAGTCGATCAAAATCAAAATGCAAGGATTTCAGTATCTGATAACAATAATTGTATCTTGTTATTTATTACAAGTTTTGTGAAACAGGGTCCTTTACCTCGTATGGGCCTTGGAGTGCGGTGGCACCCAAATGATCCCGGAAGAACATGAAGTAATTGAGAACAACTTTCCAGGGTGCGGAACTTAACTCGTTTCGGAGGTACAAAGCGAGTTCGAAGGGGACAGAGAACGATAGCTGACCATTAATGGCCAGGCCAAACGAATCTTCCAGAAGCTGGGCCCGGTTCAGAACAGGAATAGCCTACCAAAATAAGCCACACAGAGTTTATATGATTTTTAAAACATAAAACACAAATCAAGGAATGGTTGTGTATTGATGTATTGCACACAATTGCCTCAGATCAGAGTCCCTTGTAAGGCCGTTACTATTGTCCCGTACTCTAGTTGTCAATGATTAGCAAAATTGACATTGGACACAGAAACATTGACCTGACAACTCTGTCTTTTACATTCACTTCAGAATCCCGGTATCCACACACACACACACGCACACGCCCCCCCCCCCCCCCCCCACACACAGAAATGGTCGATTAAACATGATCACTTTATTTAAAACAGGTCTTTAATAAATATAAAAATGTACATGTCTAAACCTATCAAAATAAGAAATAAACTAAAATATCTTACGTACCAAAGTTTCTAAATTCTAATGTACATGTCTAAACCTATCAAAATAAGAAATAAACTAAAATATTTTACGTACCAAAGTTTCTAAATCATCTGTGGATATTTTTCATCTCTTTCAGAAAGGACGTCAACTCAAGCTCTGCTTATGACGATCCCTTTTTCTATGTATGATGTTATGTGACTATACATGTTGAAAGATTGTTAATTTGCGATGATGTATATGGAAATAAATGAACATCAAATCAAATCAAATCTCTTTCAGAAAGGATTTCATTCTTTTCAGTGACAGATAACAGGTGGCAGGCCGAATAACCTCAAAATGTTTGTAAATGTAGCATGAACTCAAAAAGTTTCCAAATTGTCCAGAGAATTCTAAAACTGATTTTAAGTAAAACTTTGACAAGCAGTGCATAAATGCTTTATCATCAGACATCCATTTAATGGAAAAGGTCAATAATATACAAGATCTTTTATCAAAGGAACAATATCGATTGATTTGACTCAATTTGCCAGAGTGACATTACCTCGTGGTCAGTGTTCAGTTGCTCGGTAAGTTTAGCCCAGTTATCCATGTCATAGTTTACTCGGAAGAATCCGAACTGGTGGATGTTGGCCAGATACCAGTCGTCGGAAGTGACTCCACCTGTCAGGTTTAGGTAATCTGGAAAAGAAACCGTAGAGGTCGAAGAGGGGATAGTGCCCATTTAATACACCTTGGTCGAGAGGAAAATTATGAGCAAGACACCTTGTCTAACAAATAGAGATGTAAGCAATTATCAAACTTGGTGCCTCTCCTGTGGGGATCAGGAGCCTTCACAATGCACCACAGGGCTCCCCAAAATAGAAAGATGGAGAGAGAGAGAGAG
>CM057151.1:18176979-18207408 GCA_029962745.1 Echinometra lucunter
GTCATTCGCCCGAGGTGGATTCGAACCCGCGATCTCTGGTTCGACATGCAGGCAGACCCTTTATACCAACTGAGCCGACTTGCCTCCTCTACAGATTATTACTAAAGTTCTTACAAATGCTCTTATGAGGTCAAAACACAATTTTTATATTCTATCACAAGCAATTTTTTTCATATAAAAATTTTGGGAAAAAAAAACTGAATAAGCTTCTGTCTTTTAAAGCGCCAACATTTTCCTATTGTCCGGAATGTTATTGATCTTTCGAAGAAAAACATTGTCGGACATTCTAAGACCGCTTGGAAAGAAAGGCGTGATATAAAATCTGTTGTATAGATAGACCATACACCATTCTGGTCATTTTTTCACCTTTTAGACAGTTTTCTTTGCCCTTTCTGGCATGCAGGCGTATATTCAAAACAGATGACTTCATTGACTTATATCGTATATATACGCATTCAGCTTCTCCGCATGAAACTTCATTATTTGTCAATTTTTTGTATAAGGCCAGTGAGGCCAAACCTCTCTAAAAGATTAACTGGAAGCAAAGTTTGACGGTTTTGTTTTGTTTTGTTTTGTTTGTTTCTGCTTTTGTTTATTTGCATGGGGGGGGGGGGGGGGGGGTTACAAGCCTCATCTCTTTACACACAATTCAAATACTCTGTTGATGTTCAGCTACATTACATGAACATGTGAGTTTCAACGCCACACAAAAGTGTTTTGATAATTCAAATGAGTATTTCACTGTAAAGAAACATGGAAGACCATGGATATATAGTATTCCGGGAACAATTTCCAACACAAAGCAAGAAAGCAATTACAAACAAACGCCTCCAAGATTTCAACATTCTCTCAACCAATGTCATAGATTTTGTAGCCTAATTATATACATATTGTTAGAAATAATAGATATTGTATAATTCGTTCACTTATTGCAACGAGAAGTTGAGTTGAAAATTTATTATAATTTGGAGAGTGAGCATTCTGTCTTGCATATTTCCAAACACATGAAATACACAATTACTCATGTGATTATCATGTGACTAGATGCACGGAGCCATGACATATTGCATATGCCACGTACTTCCTTATTGTTTATTCCTTTAAAAAAAAAGAATTATATGATTGATCTTTCTCCTCCTCCATCCTACAAAATATATTTTTGCCGTTGTGTCTTCTAAAATGCCGAACAAAGTTACATAAAAAAAAAAAGATTAAGTCTCAGAGCTGCACTGGTTACGAAAGTCAGTCAGCAAACAACGCAAACAGCAACGAAGAAGGGGGACTTTGTCCTTGTTTTATGTCGGGAAATAAGAG
The DNA here is from genome assembly GCA_029962745.1 of Echinometra lucunter. NCBI lineage: Eukaryota > Metazoa > Echinodermata > Echinoidea > Camarodonta > Echinometridae > Echinometra > Echinometra lucunter. The sequence continues at coordinate 18,178,294 of CM057151.1, forward strand.
CAAATATCATACTTGCTGTGTCAACAGAATATTCTATAGAGCTGAAAGTTGTAAATTTTGTCATGTATATATGAATATGGTTTATACAGCTCAATGAATATGATATGGTATTTTTCAATCCAATTCAATTCAATTCGATTCAAATAAACATTTATTTTCTTCCAATGGATTTGCGGGAGTTAACAATAATTTTTTCCAATTGTACAATTTATACATGGTATATGAATATCTTACAATAACTTAAATCATGGAAGAAGGCGAGGTCCTTATACATGCGAGTGCTTGTGGCGGGCTCGCCTGAACAATTCAGCACAAATATAAAACTAATAGAAGGAAGAGAAAGACAGACAAGAGAGGGGGAGATAATGACAGGGAGAGAGTTTAGAGTTGTTCCATCAGGTCCATTGCATGATTTACATGCAGATAGGCAGACTGGCCGTGGCGAATGTGGGTAGTTAGACCCAAGGGGCACGCGATATGAATTATGCTTTTACAGAGCATTATGAGGGCCGGTGGATTTCTGGTCTGAAAGCCGGTAGATATAGGTTGAAAGCACCAGTCACACCGACATTCCCAAACCTTGATGGAACTTTTTTTAAAAATTGCTTCTCTCTGTCCTCACTTTTCATTGAAATTGATTTTTTCACAGGGTTTCAGATTTGTCGTACAAAACCATATCTTTAAAAAGAGAAATCATAAGAACTTTATTATCTGTCCTCCATGTTTGTGCGATTCTGTACAATAGAGAGCCTTTTTTTACCGATTGTTTCACACTTAAAATATTGATTTTTATGTGTTTCCTCTTCAACCCAAAACATATTCTTGATCGGATGGAGCAAGTATAAACGGTAGAGGTGTTCATTACCGATTTTGTGACATCGATCAATACATATTTCGTCAGGACGGACAAAGACAGGTTTTTGTTTGTGTTTATTCGTTGATGTTTGATCCCGGTATTTTTTTTTTAGTGAAGGCACTACTATCCCGCATTATGGCCGTTTATAAAATACAATATCAGGAGGCGGGTAGATATCGTGACGGTACCAGAGGCGGGTCAAGGGGATGGCCGAATCAGCGCCCCCCCCCCCCCCACTTTTCGAAAAGCAGAAAGAGCAAAATTTTAGGGTAAAAACACGTAAAAATACCAAGGACCCCTTTTTTCTAGGTAAAAAAATACACCTGAAAAAGCCAACCTCCCCCCCCCCTCCATTTGAAAATTTCTGGATCAGGCCCTGCGGCACGAACCAGCCGAAGAAACAGCGGGAATGATATCTGCCTCGAGACCACTATATTTTTGAAAGCCCCAACAGGATTTATGAGATGACCGGGAAACTCCCGCTTTCCTCTATTATGAAAGGGGTTGCCGACCATTCCAGGGTACACCACTACTACTCTCTCCTAAAATTTTATTTGTTCAAATTCAACATTGATTTTATTATCATTATTAACATCATCATCATCATTATGATCACTGACTTTAACAGAAACGAATACAAGATATACAGAGTAACAGATAAAAGATAGACAGGGGAGGGAAAAGGGAAAGAGACATTTTACTTACACCTGTGTGCCATCGGATGTCATGTAGCTGGTACGGTAGAATCCTGACAGTCCAGAATTCAGTTCCCCTAGGTAGTCGATTTCGATATCATATACCCCATCGACAACAAGTTCTTGACTGACGTCGATATGAAGGAAGTCGTACTCGTTCTCTTCCGTATGGTTATGATATATATCGGTGTCGTCGCCCATAATGGTGACCTTTATAGAATTGAAGGTGATGTTATTAGAATGGAGTGTGATACGACTGGTAGAACTGTTGCATCGGACACGGATAGTCACGACGCCGTCGAAGGTGAATCTTTTCTTGGTGGTTCCAGCAACATCTTCCTCGTTGATGTAGGGTTTGAGGTAGAGAGCGTAGGAATCTGGCATGACGCTTGTTGGTAGCCGACCAGGCCATGGTGCAGAAGGGCTCTGTGTTGATAATGTGGTCGATTCTTTCATCGGTATCGTCGTCGACTGGGTGGTGGACATTTCGGGATGAGTGACCTTCTCGGTCATGTCGGTAGTGGATCCTCCTTGCTGGGGAGCCGTGATTCCACCACCGGGTGTGGTATCGGGGATGAGTCCACAGCTTCTATCGGGAACATAGAAGCAGAGGAGACCGACACCGATGATGAGGGCGGCGGCAATGACGCCAATCATGATGAGCTGATTCTGCGACAAATGAACCTTGTCACTGTCCTCATCTTCATGGATTTGGAACGTCTCTTTCTCTGAGTAAAGAGGCATTTTCACAGGAATGTAGCAGCGATCTTCAACATGCACTTCGCCGACAAACCAGGGAACGCAAAATGGATTGAAAAGGAAAATTCGACCCTCACTTATATTGTGATAAATGCATGGAGTAGATCAGCACAAATATTTGATGTTCCTTTGTTAGGCGACGCCCACCTTATGTAGACAGAATTATACCTTGCTCACGATAGCCGAATAAAGATAGCGAAATAACGAGCTATTCTATTATTTTATGAGCTGCTTCACAACAAAGGATAATGCGTGCAAAGATCACTTTTCCTTAAAAAAAAAATGATGTCACGGGAGAGCTGTAAATATATGATATTATACAAACATTTTGAAGTTACAGTTTCACAGATGATATTTATTTCTCCTACTACTGAACTTTATGACGGCAAGGTCGTACATGTTCTATAGAAATATTGTGTTTTACTCATAAAACTTGCACTTGCTGCAGGAAATTCTTACGTTGAGGACATTGTATACAAGACCCTCCACCACAAAAACGCCGGTAAATCGCTATGGCAGTTTTAGCATAAATATAGCTGAAATGGGTGGTTTAGGGTTGGAAAATTTTTCATTTTTCTGTATTTTATGAAACTTCATCTATAATTCATCTATCCGACACTATTTGAAGTTGAAATACGATGTGCTTTATTTTCTTTCATTTGAAATGACAATTTTCAGGCATTTTATGAAAAATGAGTGTGTCGGTTTTGCCGGGAATGATTTTCTCATAGCAGTTTGAGAATAATTTTTAAAAATATACTGCCTGACATTTAAAATCCAGAGCAGGTAGGGGAGGATTGTATCTATTTGAATGGTATGCCTGGGGAGCGTTTCATGAAGAGTTTTGTCAGTGATTTTCACTGACAACTATTATAACCTACTGAAAATCCTCGCATCTGATTGGCTGAGAGCAAATTAGTCGGTGAAAATCACCGACAAGACTCTTTATGAAACGCTCCCCAGGTTTCACACAAATTTCAATAGTCCTTCATAGTGATAACAGCCATGTTGAGCTTCGATTCAATATTGTTTCTGTGAAATGCAATGGATCGGCGCTCTTCGTTTGAATGGTCACTCTTTGTGAAAGCCCCCTTTTCTGTATTTTTCTCTAGTCAATGGCCTATCCAACACCTTGACATTCTCAATAAGCTTTCAAAGGGTTTACTTAGTCCACTCAAAACAAGTTAGATAACAGTTTAAAGCGATAAAGTCTCAAATGACTTTAAAATCTAAAAAACAGAGAAAATATTCACCTTCTTGGTCATTTTGTTGTATAGGGTCTCATGTACCCCGAAGCGCAATAAAAAGACAAATCGTTCACGTAAATCTTTATAATTTTAGGTAAGGGCCCGGGGGGGGGGGTAATTATACCCGCTATTGGATGTGATACAATAGCTCATGACTGACTCAATGTTTCCGTTTTTCCTGTAAGTGTATTCAAGTGCAAACTACTATCTCTTTAGAATTAGACCATTAAAGATAAAAAAGAACAGCGTATCATTATAAGTTAAGTAAAAGGTAAGCTATACTGTGAGAAGATCTTTTAAAATTAAGCGGATGCTTGATGATGGAAACAAAGCTTTATATTCAAGTAAGTAATTGATTGTACTTGTAGAACTTAATTATGCTTGCAAGAAGAATTTCATTACTTTCGTTTGCTAGTACTTGCTATCGCTTTTGTGTGGGCACAGCTGAATGTCTTGTAGATCATGCAGTACAGACACTATGAACATGACGGACAAAGAAAGCGGACAAAATAAACAACCCCTCATTCTACCCTTCACAATAGTTCTGGTAGTCAAAAGAACATCCCTTCACTGCTATTGTCTAAAATATGTGGAATAGGTGTCACATGCATATTCACCTGTAACTACATGATTAAACATAATAGCTGTGAAGGGATGTTCTTTTGACTACCAGAACCATTGTGAAGGGTAGAATGAGAGGTTGTTTATTTTGTCCGCTTTCTTTGTCCGCCATGTTCAAAGTGAGACACTATGAACATGACGGAAAAAAGAAAGCGGACAAAATAAACAAACTCTCATTCTACCCATCACAATGGTTCTGGTAGTCAAAAGAACATCCCTTCACTGCTATTGTCTAAAATATATGGAACAGGTGTCACATGCATATTCACCTGGAACTACATGATTAAACATAATAGCTGTGAAGGGATGTTCTTTTGACTACCAGAACCATTGTGAAGCGTAGAATGAGAGGTTGTTTATTTTGTCCGCTTTCTTTGTCCGCCATGTTCATAGTGAGATGAATATAATGCGGGTTTGAAGTCCAATATACATTGTTACTGTCCGACGACGTGTTCTAGTTTTTTTGATAAGCATATGAAAAGCACAGACGACGGTGTCAAAATACCCGATGGACACGGTGCGTCATTTCCCTTGCGATACATGCGCTATTCATGCCTGTACATACAATCACTCTCAACCCAAACGCTAACTTTTGCATGAAATAAATGATTTTAATTTCCAGCAACCATTCAAGTGGGTATACCCCCCCCCCCCCCCCCCCCCCCTCAAAAAAGGGCTGCACCAATCAGGGCAACTAACTCAAATAAATTTTCAGCATATATTTTATTCTTGTTGAAATAATAACTGACATTTTATATAATTCAATTTAAAATTATCATTTTCGAGCTGGGATTGCTAGATATCAGACAAAATCTCAAACTATCAATTGTCAAATACGTGTAATGCAGTATTACAAAGAACGTTAACATTGCCTACTAATATATATATAGCGTTTTCAACAACTTCTGTATCCTTTCTCATAAAGTGATATCAGACAGATCATACAGACATATCATTTACACCTGATACTCTGTCTAAAGTCATGTTTAACAATAGGAAAACTATAAGATCCCGGCCTAACTTCGTTTGCTATAAAGCGAGACTTTAGACCCAGGGAGGTGTATAAATTTGAGTACAATATACAGGCCGACGCCTTGTAGAGACCAAATGGCACCTCGAGGGGAAAAAAAGGAAATGGATATAAAAAAGAGCTCGAGAGTGGATAAGTTGTGAGCTAGTCATACAGTTCTGAAGAGTGTAGTTTTGAAAAGAACGTGTTATATAGTTTTCCCTGGTTAAGTAGTTCTCAAAAAGTTTGCTTATTGCTTCCTCTTTGGAATTTGCCCCATTTTTGCTTGCACAAACGCCGCAATATCCCCAAAATAGTATCGCGTCTCTTTTAATTTCATTCTTTATCATCTACATGTATTTTTATTTCTCTCGTTTTATCTTTCCTCAGTTATTCTCGAAAAAGTGCCCGATATTCATTTAGAACCCCCCAATCAGACCACTCTTGTCCTCATCATAACGTGCAGACTGCATGGATTTAACGTTTCAATGCCTTACTTGATCCTGTTGCCACTGTTTCACATGCATGCCACAAAACTCAACCGCTATAATTATGTTGCGGTCTTCTTCTTTTTCTTCTTCTTCTTCTACTTCTTCTTCTTCTTCTTCTTCGTTATCGTCGTCGTCTTCGTTGACCTCTTCTTTTTCCATTTACTCGAAAGTCCTATCCTTCTTTTCTTCTTCTTCTTCTTCTTCTTCTTCTTCTTCTTCGTTATCGTCGTCGTCTTCGTTGACCTCTTCTTTTTCCATTTATTCGAAAGTCCTATCCTTCTTTTCTTCTTCCTCTTCTTCTTCTTCTTCTTCTTCTTCTTCTTCCTCTTCCTCCATGTACTCTAAATTTCTATATCCTCTTTCTTCCCTCTCTATGTCTGTCCCTTTGTTCTTTCTCATATTTTATGTTTTGTACTTGTGCCTTCAAAACATTTGCTTATACAAGTAATTGCGAATTCTTCCATGTGTCATTGATGCCATTGTTTGTTACTTATGTTACTGTACTATTTGAAATGACTGTTATACCCTACCAATCAACGGAAGAAAATAATTGGAATCAAAATAAATCCCTCTTATCTCCCCATAACCTTATTCTCTTGACAAAAAATCATGTATCACCAGCACTTTCAGCAAGCATTACGGAAGCCTTCAATTATGAAAAGCCCTCTTCATGGTAATGGGTGTGTTCAGGGCAAGTCCAAGGTATTTGGCCAAATTGTGTCTCATTCTTCATCAAGTAAATGTTTTATTTAGATACTGTGAACATAAATCGACATGAAGTTTTAGTAAGGCTTGCAAATTTGATGTCATCCACCGGCATAAATCCATTTCGAGGAGGAAGAGTTGGATGGTTGGTTGGTTGGTTGGTTGGTTTTATTTTCCATATAAAAAGCAGTACAAACCAAAAATACATGCAAATCAATATATCAAATGGCTGGAAGCTCTATTCAGAGCCATTATTCAAATGGCTCTGTTCTTCCTAGAAGTCCAGAGGAGGGGGGGGGGAAATCTTTTTCCGAAATTTCTAGTGCGAACTCACACACGAGTACACACCCACACACTCTCAACCACCAGCACAATACTCTCCCATCCTACCTCTGGTTTTTAATATAATTTCAAAAAGAAATTTTACTACTATATAACCGTCGTTTATAATCGGTCATAAAAATGTCAACAACTGATTGATTAAAACATTTCTTCTTTGAAAATGGGGGGGGGGGGGGGGTATATTTGTGTACACCATCACCTCTCTTAAAAGTGTGGGGATTTATATCCCCACCCCATCCCGGGATTTACGTCAGTGATGTCATTAGATATGCTGAAATCTTAGAAATGGTCTGTAACGTCAGGGGGAAAATAACTTGGACTTGCGCACGATTGTTCCAAACTAAAGTATATATATATCAGTGGTTTGCTTAAAGCATAAAATACGAAACATCAAGGAAGCAATTCGTTTGGAACAAAGACCTCTAAAGAATACATAAAAAACAAACACAAATATTTCTTTTAATCTAATGAAGATGTCAAAACTCAGTGCGTCTGATCATAATCCTCCAACCAAGTTTTTACTTCAGGGTAGATACGATCGAAGAGAGCTATATTGAGATTGGTACGAGTGATAGCGAGGTTGATTGCACTGGAGCCGAGGCCTAGGTCCCTTGAGTTGGCAAGGGCTATGAGCTGAAATGAAGAATACGATATAATAATTTTTTTTTAAATCTCCAATCTTTTTTGAAAATTAATAAAAGGGAATGATTAACAGGATATATTTTCAGCAAATAAAATAAAAAATTGGGAAGAGACTGAGGGTACAAGAAAACATGATGAAATATCAGAGGATACTGAATGAAAACAGTGCTTTAACCACTGATGAAGCCACCCTGGGTAATAAAGAATAAATAAAAGAATAAATAAAAGAATAAATAAATAAATAAACAAATAAACAAATATACATATAAATAAATAAATAAATAAATAAATAAACAAAATAAAGTAAAAAAAAAAAACCATGCACAAGCCGATAGAGATCAGCAGTGCCTATGACAGTTTCGTATCAACTTTCACAACACTTCCACACCCTTCCTCGAAATCTTCACTGTTCTGAATTCTTAGAAGTTTTCTTAACATACTCGTGAGTAATGAAAATACCTGTGGATCTGAATATTGTGTAACATCTACAGATAAAATTGAAACAGCAATAAAATCCTGAATTAATTCCTGAGGATTTTGAGTTTGTTTACATTTCGAACTTTGTACTTTGATAAAGTGGCCTTTTAATTACACACAGTTATTTAGGCCCAATACTAAAGGTTTCCTTACATTTGGTAGAAGAGTAATTCTCGCTTTTTTCAAACTATGTAATTCTAACTGCAATAAAGCTAAGCATACATGTTTCAGGATGATTTCAGTTGATGTAATATGAAGTAGAACCCAACCTACCTATACTCATGGTGCGAAAAGTTGGCAGGGATGAGTGAAGTTGGCAAAATCTAAAGACGACTTTTTTGGGGGGGACTGAAATATGTAAACTTAGTGATCAAACTGTATGTCATGATGATAATTATCCCCACCCTAGCCCGTTGACAGCATGGAAAATTCATTCATGCCACTATTTAGCATTTTAAAAGCTTTCCACCAACTTGAAAATCATCCAAAGTTTTTCAGCCTACCTCTTCGAGTTGTGCTCTGGCATAAAAATCACCGGTTAGGGATTGAACGAGTACAATCCACCTATATATCAAGCCCCGTGCATCGAACCTGAAACAAACAAACAAATATATAAACAAAAAACTTTAGATAAGGTGGGGAATGACACCTAGTAAAAACGCTGTTTCATCGCTGTCTGATGGCTCCTATGGGCATGAGTGTTGTTAAAGATTGGCTATACCTGATGAGTTTTATTTTTCATTTTTGATTTTTTTTTGCAACAATGTGGCAAACAAAAACGGGTTCCTGGTGAAATTGTATGGAGGCAGCTCATGCATTAGCAATTTTGCTATGAATGGATTTGGTATTACTTGCAGAAATTGTCATAAAATACATCATTGCGTTCATCACCATCCTCACAATCATCGTCGCATTCACCATCATTCATCAACATTCATCATGATCATCGTCATTATCATCATCATCACTTTCTTCATCATCATTATCACCACCACCATTACTAGATTCATTACCATTAACACCACCACCGCCATCACCATCGCTGCATCATCCACACCCCCTTTTCTATCATCATCATCATCATCATCATCATCATCATCATCATCATCATCGTCATCATCATCTTTGCCATCACAATGATCATCATCACAACAACATCACATTTATCATCATTATCTTAGTAATTATTTATCACTGTCGTCATAGCCGCCAATGCCATCGACAGAATCATGAGAAATACTTGCATGGTCTGGAGCGCATCCCAGTTCTCTCGAAGGTGGTCCCATGCCAAAGTTCGGCCGACAGGAGTACCCGAAACCTTTTCGAGGATGAAGCCAATTTGACGTTCTGTTCTTGGATCTAGCATCGGGTACTCGAACAGTCTACAAAAATTAGATTAGAAGTGTGTATTACGGTAAGAGGAATAACGGGGGTGGGGGGGGGGGTGGAGGTTTCCCCTCACGAATTTTCGGGGGTGGGGAGAAGACATAATAACAAAACATCCCCCTCCCCATTAGCTGTAATATCTAACTCTGCCATTTTGGAGCAAAACTGCAAGGGCAAAAAGCTGAAGACCTTATTTCTATATTTATTTGAATTCATTGCTATTTTTTTTATTTCATCATCATCATCATCATCATCATCATCATCATCATCATCATCATCATTATCATTATTATCATTATCATTATTTTTGCAAGATTCCTGCGTCTCCAACGATTGAACAGATTTCATGATCACAGACTACCTTTCTATCTGCCAGGGGCGTATCGTGCAGGAAAGAGCGGTCAACCACCTCATAGTCTGTATATAGGTAGACCTAGGATCTGTATACAAAGACCACAAGAAGTCCCATTCGGCGTAGGTACCTTCTCTGATGGCCGTACACAGCACTGTATCCATGGAATTCACTTCAAGGCTACGGAAAGATAGAAGCAGAGAAACAGACAGAGAGAAAGCAGAGAAAGACAGACAGAAAGACAGGGATTGGCGGTAGGTAAGAAAACTTTTAGTTAGCATCTTCACTGTGGAATATCTGCCGGTAAACCGACATCGTTTATCATATCCATGGGGCATGAACCTGGGCTACTACCCCCCCCCCCCAAAAAAAAAAAAAAAAAAACCAACAACAACAAAAACAAAAACAAAAGCAGCAACAACTACCTCTTGGGCAGTTATTTCCAAGAAACAAATCTTTGATAAAATGTTATGCTTAGGATCACATGCATGAAACATTATTCAAATTTACATTAATGAATGAGGTAATATCGATCCTATGTCATAAAGTTACATTGCAAAACATTACGCTGATGAGAGCGATAGATTGTTAAGTCCACAGGAGTGAAGTTCATCGATGACATAAAGCATATATTACATGCATGGCCTGGACTACAGGAATAGGTTTTTGCTGCCCGGCTGCAAAAACAACTGGAACAGAAACTGAGTACAACACAGAGGGCGATGGAGAGAAGAATGTTAAACATCTCATTGAGGGACAGGATTAGAAATACAGATATTAGAAGACACACACAAGTCAAAGATATCGTGGAAAATGTGAGAAAAAAACCCCCACCAAAATGGAGATGGGCAGGGCACCTAATGAGAAGAAAAGATGATGGATGGTCAAAGAGGGCTGTAGAATGGATACCAAGATATGGAAAAGGATCTAGAGGGAGACAGAAACGTCGATGGCGGGATGATATTACAACATATCTGGGCAGAACGTGGACAAGACTGGCCCGGAACAGGAAGACTTGGAGAAATCATGAAAATGGCTACATTATGGTGGCCCTGAAGTACGTTCGACAACAGGTCATGTGCGACGTGAATTTCACATCCCAGGTCCTGAACTTTGCATCCCAAGTCGTGAAATTCACGACCCGCGATGCGAAATTCATGACCCGCGGTGCGAAATTCGGGACCCGTGCCGGGGACCCGGGGCGCGAACTTAGCATCCCAGTCCTGAATTTCGCACCGCGGGTCGTGAATTTCACGACTTGGGATGCAAAGTTTGCGCCACGGGTCATGAATTTCATGACCTCGGATGCGAAGTTCAGGACCTGGGATGCGAAATTCACGTCGCACATGACCTGTTGTCGAGCTTACTTCAGGGCCACCATACTACATCCTGCAGTGGATGAACTTAGCCTGGTGAGGTGGGTGGTGAGCCTGGTGAGGTGGGTGGTGAGCCCGGCTGCGGTTATACCCATAATTGTTGGCAAGATTCATTAATGTAGGCCTATGACTAGTCTACGCATAATCTCCGCAGATGCCCGTTTTGTTCGCTGTTTTTTTTCTGTATTAGCCGATAGTTTATGTAAATGCAACCAATGATGATACCTACACATTACTACTCGGATCCGAGAGGTTGTATGAGTTTTTGAAGTCATCAAAGAGCTCCAAGGCCTGACGACTGCAGTCTGCGTTTCTTACCTTACAGGCTATCGGTAAAATGACTTCCCTCGTTTTCCTGTTGCAAGAAAAGGAAAACGGAAAAATTAGAGTCAATTTTCTTTAGGCCTCACAGTTGTCATAAAGTTCAGGAAATGGGTCGGATTTTCTGTTTCTTGTTTTGTTTTTGTTTGTTTGTTGTTCTTTTTTTCTACAGCTATATATTCATCCACACAGTTCCCCAGCCCCACCCCAAACACGAGCGTATCCACCCACTTCTTTCATACACATACACATTATAGACGGATATGGGTCGGGATTTTCTGTTTTTTTGTTTTGTTTTTGTTTGTTTGTTGTTCTTTTTATTTCTACAGCTATATATTCATCCACACAGTTCCCCAGCCCCACCCCAAACACGAGCGTATCCACCCACTTCTTTCACACACATACACATTATAGACGGATACACGCACACACACACACACACATGTCACACTCCACATTTCTATCCTCATAAACACACTCTCCCGCCTATTACATACCCTAGATCCACATACATTTTAATATATATATATTCTGGAATAGGCGTAGCGGGGGGGGGGGAGAGATAGGTGGAGTTTATAACCCCTTGTTCATCCGTTAAAGAAAACAAGATCATTCACGGAACTCAGAGGATCATACCTCAACTCTACCCCTATCCCTGTTTATTTATTTCATTTTATTTTCATTTATCTCATTTCCAGGCAAAGATAAAAACGTATTTACAAAGGAAACAAGAATGAAATACTACCGACTAGTGACTGAGGATGTCTAGAAGGAAACAAGTTCCTATTGAAAGATTCTCCTTAGTCGGTAGTTCACAAACATACACAAATACACATGTAATTTTTTTGGGGGGTTGTTGTTGTCTTAACGCATGCAGCCAATCATAATAGTTATAAAAGGTAAAATAAAAGAGACATGAAGGGAAAGAAAGAAACCAAGGAGAGGAAGAGCGGGAGAGAAGATGAGAGAGGGAGAGAGGGTGAGAGAGAGAGAGAGAGAGAGCAAGAGAGGAAGAGATCATAGAATAGGAGAGAGGGATGAGAAAGACCAATTTCACCTCCGGTTTATGTATTTGGCCCTCTATCGGCGACGCCATTGCTGCGGTGGGCAAGCGCGCTGACCGCGATTGGCTCTGTGTACAAAATGAATGTAAGATATGAGATATGCCCCGATATTGTTCCATTTACTTTATTCTAGATCAATAAAATAAAGCATGGATACATGGGTAGATGAGGTAAGACAATGGTCATATCTGACGGATGAAGGTATGATGTATTTTTGTACTTTCGATGGTTTTCCAACTTAGTTTTGTCAGTAAAAGTTCGATTGCAGCATAGAAGCCGTAGTAAAAGGGAGCCCTAAATCTTGGTTCGGTGTAAAAATGTCAGAGGTAAAAATGCCAGAGGTAAAAATGTCAGAGGTAAAAATGTCAGAGGTAAAAATGTCAGAGGAAAAAATGTCAGAGGAAAAAATGTCAGAGGTAAAAATGTCAGAGGTAAAAATGTCAGAGGTAAAAATGTCGGAGGTAAAAATGTCGGAGGTAAAAATGTCAGGGGAAAAAATGTCAGAGGTAAAAATGTCAGAGGTAAAAATGTCAGAGATAAAAAAATGTCAGAGGTAAAAATGTCAGGGGAAAAAATGTCAGAGGTAAATATGTCAGACGTAAAAATGTCAGAGATAAAAATGTCAGCTCTGAAAATGCCGAAGTGAACGTGTTACAGGTAAGAATAATGAATTTGAAATTAGGAAGAGCACGAGATATTAAAAAAAAGAATTCATACTGTATAAAAGGAGTGATCACAATAATACTGCTCTCTGTAAAAGTGTGTATGTTCAGTCATTCGACTGGCCTTCCTGTCTTACTCATTTGATGTGAAAGGGATAATGCTCCCCCATTCAACCACCTAATGAGACCAATCTTGTTTTGGCCGGGAGAACATCCTGGTATGTGCACATTGCCCAAAAGTGTTTGATCTTCCGAGCACTCGTTTAGCTGACTCCAAATATAGCAGCAAACGAATGCCCAGTTCCCTCTCTGTGTTTAAGATTTGGCCGCTTGACATGATTGCACTGTGAAACATATTTATGACAATTTCAGCAAGCGATAAGTAAATCGCGCGTTTTGGGTAAGAAATGTAGCATGGGATGATGTTCATTATTTTCTTTGTGAGATTAATTAAGTTACAGGATTATATCTAAATGATTTAAGATCTTAAGTGGAATGACAGAATTGTAGATGAACTTAAGAAGGGATATCCACGTTTGATGTTTTGCATATGCTAACACAATTATCTAATTGAATAATTCTCTTTAAAAGTTGTAAATTCCGCAGCGTATCGGATGAAATAATACAAAAGGTCGAGAAATAGATCGAATTAACGATTCAATTTCTCTTACTTCCTATTCTTCCTTGTAGGGACAATAACATTGAAGCATTCGTTTACGTATACAACGCTTAATGGAATAATTCTTTTTAAAAGTTGTAAATTCCGCAGCGTATCGGATGAAATAATACAAAAGGTCGAGAAATAGATCGAATTAACGATTCAATTTCTCTTACTTCCTATTCTTCCTTGTAAGGACAATAATATTGAAGCATTCGTTCACGTATACCACGCTTAATTGAATAATTCTTTTTAAAAGTTGTAAATTCCGCAGCGTATCGGATGAAATAATACAAAAGGTCGAGAAATAGATCGAATTAACGATTCAATTTCTCTTACTTCCTATTCTTCCTTGTAAGGACAATAACATTGAAGCATTCGTTCACGTATACCACGCTTAACTGAATAATTCCTTTTAAAAGTTGTAAATTCCGCAGCGTATCGGATGAAATAATACAAAAGGTCGAGAAATAGATCGAATTAACGATTCAATTTCTCTTACTTCCTATTCTTCCTTGTAAGGACAATAATATTGAAGCATTCGTTCACGTATACCACACTTGATTGGAGTAGGGGGGGGGGGGAGCTTATGAAGAGGAATGTACATATTAAAATCGCGCAGTCGTGTGGAATATGTGTGGTCAGCTACTCGTGTTACCAACCCAGTTTTTTCCCACCATCGTTTTTACAATGCCCGTCTCCGCGGTGAAAACGAGGGCAATGCGCGCATACCAGAACGTTCATCCCGCCAACACCATAACCGTTATTTCCAAATGGCCAAGACAAGGGCATTCAAGTATAGACACAATATGTTTACAGAAAATATTTGAATATATCCCACTCCCCATAATTTCTATAATTCAGTATTCGTACCTGAAACATGTCACTTAAACATTTCCAAATCTGGCATACCTCTGACATTAATTTTTTACCTCTGACATTTTTACCTCTGACATTTTACTTCTGACATTTTTACCTCTGACATTTTCAACCTCTGACATTTTTTCCTCTGACATTTTTACCTCTGACATTTTTACCTCTGACATTTTTACCTCTGACACTTTTACCTCTGACATGTTTACCTCTAACATTTTTGGTGACAACCCACTTCACCGAAGGCCCGCGAGACCGAAGGCCCGCGAGGCCGAAAATAGCGAATTGTAATCTATAATATCACACCGCTCTGACCAATTCCTGTGCCAGAAGGAAGTTTAATAAGTATTAAAGGGCAGCGAGTGTTTTTCATTGAAGGTGTAGAACATCTGGAAATGAGGACTAAACATGCTAAAGGAGACATAATTATTTTATATACCGATAGCGCATTATTTGTAATGAAGGAAAATACAATACGAGAAAAGTCGGCCTCGCGGGCATTCGGTCAAGTGGTCGGACCCCACATTGTTACCTCTGACATTTTTACCTCCGACATTTTTACCTCCGACATTTTTATTTCTGACATTTCTACCTCTGACATTTTTACCTCTGACATTTTTACCTCTGACATTTTTACCTCTGACATTTTTACCTCTGACATTTTTTCCTCTGTCATTTTTACCTCTGACATATTTAACTCTGACATTTTTACTTCTGACATTTTTACCTCTGACATTTTTACCTCTGACATTTTTTCCTGTGACATTTTTACCTCTGACATTTTTACCTGGCACCTAAATGGTACCCTGTTTACAAAGTCATGTTTTCACTCATTAAATTTTACGCCCAAGTACATAATGATAATGTTTCTTGACTTCAAAGTCCTTTCTGTTGATGATTTTACCCACTGGCGACGAATTCCTTCACATTGCTTACGGAAACCTGTGTAGGGAGTACGGCTTCTCACACAAACAGGCTTCATGAGTCAAAAGCGAGTGAATTTCGCACTCACTTAGCTTCCAATTTTTAAACTTTCTCTAATTCTTGTGGCATTTGAGCACCGCACAGCTGCGAATTGAACTTCCCTGATAATTTCTCATTACAAATATTAAAATAAATCTGCTTATATTGGTCAAAATAGACAAAAAATCGAACGAATGTACAGAACGCGCTATTGACTTGTGTACTATTAAAGTTGGAGCGCCCACCGCAGTATGTCGAACTGTGTCGAACAGTCTGCTGCCCTCTTGCGTTGTGAAATTGGTCTATATAACATTCGTATGTTTTACATAAAAAATTTTCAAACAACATCTGACAGGCTCAACGGTCTCGAAACAACCGTTATAACAGAATATACATGTAAACAAAGATGGTTTTCACGGGCACGCGAACGTTTTGCGAAGGATGCGAATATCGAAAAAATTGTATGCTTCGAAAATTCGCCAAACTTGGGCGGAGGTTCGGAAGCGTTGTCAGCTTGTTCGAGGGATGCGGGAACCGTTCGCAAAAAATTCAAACTTTTTTTTTGAAATTCTGCCGAACTGAAAACGAACAATTGGCGACGCTTCCGAACCCCCGCGCATGTTCAGCGAACTACTGGAGCATAAAATACGAATGTCGGACTTTGCCATTTTTTTCGACATTCGCATCCTTCGCAAATCGTTCGCGTGCCCCGTGAAAACCACACTTAAGTATAAAAAAAATTTAAAAATCAAGCGTACACGATTACACTGCTCCTGTCATACAGTTAAGGGTATATTAAAAGAGACAGCTATAAGGAACAGAAAGAGCTGAGAAGAGGATCAGAAGGGAGAAGAAGAGAGAAGAAGGATAAGTCATAGGACAACAGAGAGCAACAAGAAAGAGAGAGAGAAAAAAAGATATGACATTCATGTAATCAAAACGCACGTTCAATAGGAGGAAGAGTGAATAAGTGCTTCCTAGCATTGAGTATCGGGGATACGAAGCTTTTGAGGCAGAGGTCTCTTTCTTCTGAGGGAATAGTTTCCCAAAATCTTGGGAAAAATAGAAAGACGAAACCTTCAGAGCGAGTGAGCGAGTGAAGGTGCGGATGTGCGTGTCTGTGTGTAAGACTATTTGACTGTCGTACAAACTTTTCATGTACTAGTATATTATTCTGAATACTCACTCTCCATCTGGCGATATCTGCTTCGTGCCTAACTCAAGTCCATGTTCGTCAAATGCTCGACTTGTCAGCTCCCTGAGATATTTCTGCGGAATAAACATGAAAATGTTTTCTTTAGATCGATCAATATCTTGAATGAAAAAAAAAAACCCAAAACATCTCGATAATATCGGTTGGAATGGGAGGGGGTGAATACAAAGCAGTAAACATTTCCCTCTTTCCCCAAGTTAGCTTCCAGTTTAAAAAAAAGTCATATCAATAGCTAAACCGGTTGCAAATGCATTGCACTCTTCCGTGGTCTAGAAATTCGTAAAACCTATCCTCAATCAGTTGAAAATAGTCCAGTAGACGAATCGTCACTTGGTAAACTTGGTAAAGCTTCCGTCGACAAGTACCAATCTCGACAAATTTGATCTCTTTCCAAAATGACAAAGTCGTCGGGAATATACAAGTATGAAGTGTGCATTAGTGGTCATCAAAATGATATTAGCACTCTGCCTAGTCAAATTTTGATCTAATATATCGCAACCTAACATGGAAAACATATCAACTGCAGATAAATAAGTGAGAGATAAGTGATAGTAAATTTATGCTCGATTGAGAGATCTGAAAGCATTCGATCAATCGAGTTCTCTCTACAAGACAGACATGACAGAGCTGTTTCATAAAACATGTTTACGAGAACAACTAGATCTATGGCAAATCCTCCCATAGTCGATCAAAATCAAAATGCAAGGATTTCAGTATCTGATAACAATAATTGTATCTTGTTATTTATTACAAGTTTTGTGAAACAGGGTCCTTTACCTCGTATGGGCCTTGGAGTGCGGTGGCACCCAAATGATCCCGGAAGAACATGAAGTAATTGAGAACAACTTTCCAGGGTGCGGAACTTAACTCGTTTCGGAGGTACAAAGCGAGTTCGAAGGGGACAGAGAACGATAGCTGACCATTAATGGCCAGGCCAAACGAATCTTCCAGAAGCTGGGCCCGGTTCAGAACAGGAATAGCCTACCAAAATAAGCCACACAGAGTTTATATGATTTTTAAAACATAAAACACAAATCAAGGAATGGTTGTGTATTGATGTTATTGCACACAATTGCCTCAGATCAGAGTCCCTTGTAAGGCCGTTACTATTGTCCCGTACTCTAGCTGTCAATGATTAGCAAAATTGACATTGGACACAGAAACATTGACTTGACAACTCTGTCTTTTACATTCACTTCAGAATCCCGGTATCCACACACACACACGCACACGCCCCCCCCCCCCCACACACACAGAAATGGTCGATTAAACATGATCACTTTATTTAAAACAGGTCTTTAATAAATATAAAAATGTACATGTCTAAACCTATCAAAATAAGAAATAAACTTAAATATCTTACGTACCAAAGTTTCTAAATTCTAATGTACATGTCTAAACCTATCAAAATAAGAAATAAACTAAAATATTTTACGTACCAAAGTTTCTAAATCATCTGTGGATATTTTTCATCTCTTTCAGAAAGGACGTCAACTCAAGCTCTGCTTATGACGATCCCTTTTTCTACGTATGATGTTATGTGACTATACTTGTTGAAAGATTGTTAATTTGCGATGATGTATATGGAAATAAATGAACATCAAATCAAATCAAATCTCTTTCAGAAAGGATTTCATTCTTTTCAGTGACAGATAACAGGTGGCAGGCCGAATAACCTCAAAATGTTTGTAAATGTAGCATGAACTAAAAAAGTTTCCAAATTGTCCAGAGAATCCTAAAACTGATTTTAAGTAAAAACTTTGACAAGCAGTGCATAAATGCTTTATCATCAGACATCCATTTAATGGAAAAGGTCAATAATATACAAAATCTTTTTTTTTTTTTTTTTTTTTGGTACACTGTATTCGGTATTTTTCTTCTGTATTATTATTATATGTTTGTATACATTATTTTCTTTTGTATCATTATCATGTCATGTAAATGTGTTGTACTCTCATACCCCAGAAGGGGGTCGTAAGAGTCAATAAATTCTATTCTATTCTATTCTATCAAAGGAACAATATCGATTGATTTGACTCAATTTGCCAGAGTGACATTACCTCGTGGTCAGTGTTGAGTTGCTCGGTAAGTTTAGCCCAGTTATCCATATCATAGTTTACTCGGAAGAATCCGAACTGGTGGATGTTGGCCAGATACCAGTCGTCGGAAGTGACTCCACCTGTCAGGTTTAGGTAATCTGGAAAAGAAACCGTAGAGGTCGAAGAGGGGATAGTGCCCATTTAATACACCTTGGTCGAGAGGAAAATTATGAGCAAGACACCTTGTCTAACAAATAGAGATGTAAGCAATTATCAAACTTGGTGCCTCTCCTGTGGGGATCAGGAGCCTTCACAATGCACCACAGGGCTCCCCAAAATAGAAAGATGGAGAGAGAGAGAGAGAGAGAGAGAGATAAATTGACAAAATGAATCATCATATAAGATATGGAAGAAAAATCTTATGTTGAAGAAATGTGCATGTATACTGAAACGAAAAGAAAAACTCCACATTTTTTCTCCTCAAGACTTACGCTCTTCCTGGTCTGTAATCCATATTGAAGAAGGGCTATCAAAATTCCTTGATCCATTATGTGTGTACGTAAGGTAGATAGACCAAACGTATCTGAAAGGAGAATATTAAGCCAAGTAAATAGCCGATCAGAGCAAGTCCAAGCCATCTGTCCTATACGTTACCAGTCACGTCTTATTCTAGTGGATTGTATCATAAACTTTCATCAAGGGAAAATATGAAAAAGGAAACTGGTGTCAAATTTGCCGATTTACGTTCAGAACTCCATACTACACCAAATACCTTGGACCAGGGAGTTGTAAGTCCCAAGTCCCTGCTTCGACTATCCCATTAAATGAATAGCATTAAACTTTTGTCAGCAAATTTTAATCCTATTTATACAGGTATAACCATTGTAAACACTTATTACTCCTCATTAAAATCAAAATAAAAACGCCTTGGCCCACAAAGCAGAACTTTGTCATGAAAATCATGAGGCATCTTTAATAACCCCTGTCACTTGCTATTAATTTTGACCCGCTCGGCTTTCTCTTAAATAAATTAAGACGTACCCAACACAAGCTCCTTGCTCACTGCTCAATGAGATTATACTTATCATGGACTTTGTGTGACTTTACAAACTGCAATTACCATCTTACCCATATGGACTTTCTCTCGGGTCGTACTCCTCTCCCTTTGTGATATACCTCTGTTGCGTGGCTGATACCGTTGTCTCATCCAGCCTGGACAAATTAACCAATGGATATCCCATTTGTAGGATCCAGGTGTCCATGACCAGCCATACGTCGGCGTTGCCAAAGCCTATATCAGCCTAGGGAGGAAGATGTGAGAACAGATACGTTTTCCCAAAGGATTGTTTTTCCGTAGGTTCTTAATTCCGCAAAAAAGAGAATAAGGTTCATTTTCCAAGGCTAGGAATTCCGAAAATCTTAAACGACCCAACATTATTCTTCGGAATCATGAACTCTTCGACATTTTGGGAAGTATCAAACTGTTTTTTTTTTCATATTCGGAATTACGAATCCTCTTTCCTTCTTGGAATTATGACCTTTTTTTGTTTCATTTTCGAAAATACCTTCGGAAAATGAACATTCGAAAATGAAAATGAATTATGAACCACAGGAAATGCAACATTAAATGTTAGAAACCTAATCAGGGATCAGGATGGAGGAAGGATGGGAAGGTGAAAAGAGGCCTAAAAGGTATTGGGGGAAAGAAAAGAGTGTGTTAGATTGTAAGAACGTCATGCTCCAGCCCACTGTTGTTCTGATGTTGAGTCCCATCTCGACCCCTGGATTCAACACTGTAGTGTACAATCACATCCCTAGTCTGAACCCAAAAGAAAAGCCATGAGCAATCAAAAACAGACTGAACCCTCAAGGAATCGATCTTTTTTCTTTTTTTTTCAAAACCATATTTGCTTGTATGTCTTAATGAAAAAGAATTGGAATTTTATGAAATACATTCAATTAAAAAAAAAAAAACATCTTCCTCCTTGGTGTACATGTTTCATGTATATTTATAAAGGTAAGAGATGCTACGTCTAGTGTATCAACTTCAAAACTATTTTTGAAAAAATCTTTGTTATCATCATGCATACCCAAACTACGGTCAAGTGACAAGACCTCAGTGGAAAAAGGTTAATTATCAGCTTTCATTGGTTATCATATCCTGTCACCGTATCCCGGGTACAGTATATTTCTCCTTCCACTGTTATACATCTCAATTTCTAAAGTAATTTACTATTGACCAATGAAATAAGAAAAAAAAAATGAAATAAGGTAAAATGAGGAGTTCATCTCATCTCGACTTATTTGATTACCTGCGTGAAAGCATCCCACAGTTGGTCAGAGTAAGCGTTACCGAATTCGTAGGCTCTCAGATAGCGTTGTATACCACTCCGAAAAACGTCGTCACCTAGCATGTTATGGAGCATGCGCAGTACAGCTGCTCCCTGTAAGTAAAGAGCATCGTTCGGAAATCTAATATCTACGACTTAGGCATTTGATGTGGTGAAAGATGCAGGTACGTATTAGAACCAAACTAATGCAATATAAAATCGAAACTTTAATTTAAAAACGAATATTAAATCCGTTAAACCTATCTTGTTTTAACAGCTCAATAAAATAACGCTTTCTCTTCAATGAACGTGTTCCATTTCATTCTGTTGAGGTGGACTATCAGAACAAGGATTTTAAAGGCTGGCTCCTTATAGCTCCTTGGTCGGGATCTGAGGCTGCTTGTCAGAAAGTGTTTTTTTTTTTTTTTTTGGTTTTTTTGTTTATGGAATCGCCAAAAGACAAAATTTATTATTGTCTGTGTACGTGGGGCGGAAGAGGTTAGATCGATTACTTAAACCAAATGATTCAGCAATGATGTCAATCATTGCAGGAATATATACAACAGCAAATAAAGAAATGAAGAAAGCGTTACAGAGATAATAATTGAGCCCTGGATAGGCAGTATCATTCAGGGGCGTAACAGGTACCTGTTACCAGGGGGGGCAGAGCCCAAAATTTCCCGGTAACTAGTCTATGTCTAGAATCTGTGGCGTAGCTAGGACTGCATTTTAGGAGGACGGTAGTGCTCCACCGGCGTAAATCCAATTTGAGGAGTGGGGGATGAAAAACTTTTTTAACGATTTTTTTCCCTGTCACACACATTTTCATATCTATTTTGCGAGCGAGCGAAGCGAGCGAGCCAAAAATTACCACTTTTCTCGATTTTAATCACATTTTCGGATGGAAATCCTAAGATTTTGACGAGCGAGTGAAGCGAGCGAGCCAAAAGTAACTACTTTTTTGTTTTCAATAGCATTTTCAAATAGAAATTCTAAATTATAATGGTTTTTTATGATAGATATTCAGAATTTTTACTTACTGATAAATTGAAATATATTTTCTTCCTTAAAAAGTGTGTCTGCATGGGGGGGGGGGGGAATTTGTACACACCATCCCCCCTCTCCCCCAATTGGGGGTGATAGATCCCCCTACCCCCTGGAATTTACGCCAATGTAGTGCTCCCTAGAGGGGAGGGTGCAGGGAGGGGGGAGTTTCCCCCTTCCCGCGCGAAGCGCGGAAGCTCCGACGTTTCTTTGAATTATTAGTTGTCGGTAATAAAGTCTATCTTCTGCGGCGTAACTAGGATTTCATTTTAGGAGGACGGTAGTGTTCCTTAGAGGGGAGGGCGCAGGGAGGGGGTAGTTTCCCCCTCCCGCGCAAAGCGCGGAAGCTTCGGTGTTTTTGCGCTGTCAGTTCCCGCTCTTCTTACGCTCTCTGCCTGTTATGGGGGGGGGGGGGCATATGCATAGCCAAAAATTTCCCGGTAATTAAGTCTAGAATCAATGGTGTAATTCTCTGCCTGTTTCGGGGGAGGCAGAGCCGAAAATTTCCCGGTAACTAAGTCTAGAAATAGAATATGCGGAGGTGAGCCCGCACCGCGAGTTGCTTATTGTGAAGCCATTAGCGGGTGGGTCCCAGGGTTCTGGCTTAGGGCCCCTGATGGGGGTCTACAGGGAAAGCCACTGCGGGGGAGCCCCCGGAAACTCCGGGGTTTTGGTACTAAATTTTCCCTCATTTCTTTTGTTTCACTTTGCTTTCTTCTTCTTTTTCTTTCCCTCTTTTCCCTCTCTTTCTTCTTCTTTCTCCCCTTTCTCCTTTTTTCTTTTCCTTTCTTCTTCTTTCTTTCCCTTTCTTCTTCTTCCTTTCCCTTTCTCCCTTCCTTTTTCTTCCTTTCCCTTCCTTTCATTTTTTCCCGGTGGTTTGGTGGATTTTCCCGCTGAAATCCTTCAGGGGGGGCACTCTGCCCCCCCTGCCCCCCCCCGGCTGTTACGCCACTGGTATCATTAGCCCATTCTGTCTTCTGTTATTTGGCTGCTTACTCTTTAAAGAGAAAAGAGTGAATTTTCACTCCACTCAACCCCCCCCCCCCTCCCGGAGTCACATCGGTGATCGCATGTGTAGGAGTGAATTCGAGTTATCATCGAGTGCTCTCTAACATGAATAAAGCAATGTTCACTTTATTTGCACTCCCTTGGGGTGACGTCATGCAGTCATCTCTCGATTTTTTTTAGAGAGAGTGCATAAATTAAATAGAAAAACTATTGTTTGTGGTGAGGTTTCAATGACCAACACAATGTAAAAATATCGTCCAAATCTTTCAAATAATCAACAATGATAAAACACCAAAACAAAGATTTCGGTATAATGGACCAAAATTGGGATCAAAACTTTTGGGATCCAAAGTTTTAAACCACATTGTATATTTCATTATATTCGACTTTTTTAAAAGATCATTTCAGGGCAGTCCTTGTCATGTATGTGATAAGGCTAGTATTATATTACTTCTACATGTGAACAAAAAGGACTGATATGAAGCCATAAAAATAATCCCCGCCCCTTTGTACAAGAACTCAACATTTCACTTCAAAATGAAACTAAACCTTGCTATAGGTCATATCATCGAAGAGCTGTCCGATCTCTGACGGTGAAGTTGCCGGAACCTTGACGGGATGTGAGGTCGAGTACGCGTCGTTTTTCAGTGTAATGTGATTCAAAGAAATCATCGTTTCCACCTATGAATTTAGTAATGAAGCAAAAAATCTTCATAGCGGCATTAAGTTACAGTACATACTGTGTGTAGAGAAATGAATAATAAGTAATGAATTTTTAGTGATTCATGAGCAGGGGCGGCGCCAGGGTATTTTGATAGGGGCAAGATGAAACATAGGTGAGTTTATTTACGTTTTAATGCGTATTATACGGTATACATGCAGTTGCATGACCCAGCCTTCTCTTTCCCCTTTCTTTTCTTTTCTTTTCTTTCTTTCTTTCTGCTTCTTCTTCTTCTTCTTCTTCTTCTTCTTCTTCTTCTCTTCTTCTTCTTCTTCTTCTTCTTCTTCTTTATCTTCTCTTTATTTTTTATTTTTTTGATCACTTGAAAAATCATGGGGGGGGGGGGGGGAGGGGGGAGGTCGTCCCTCTGCCCCTTGCAGCGCCGCCCAAGTTCATGAGGCTTTTTGTCATCGTAGGTCCAAAGCGAATTTCCTACATATTGTTTCAAGGGATAATTGCAATAAAAAAAAAAGTACCACAAGCATAATATAGGCATTACACGTGTCAAAGCAGATATAGTTACATGTATTATATTGTTTGCTTCGGTCCACTAGACTGAAATTGTTTGTCTTCCTGGGGGGGGGGGGGGGGGAGATTTGGTTCGGACGGGGGGTGTGCCGCTGAAGCCTCCATACCCGTACCACTTTTTAAGGGCCATTTGGGCAGAAAAGGGTACCTGAAATAAATATTAGGGATTATTAGGGATTTAGCATCTCGGGTGTGTACTTTAATGACAATATGGGCGAGAATATAATTCTGAACAATTAAGTTACCCATGTTAAAAAAAAAATGAGGGACATGTTTTACGAATTTTCCAACACAAAACCATACCCCATGTTTAGGGATTTCTTGCAAAAAAAGGCGATTCATTAGAGCGGCACACCCCCGTAAACCATATTAGGCGAGTACCCCCCCCCCCCCCCTCCTCCTCGGGAGGTTATTGATTGTGTAGCAATTACAAAACCACTTCCAAAACCATATTACTTTCTGTATTCCTACATATAGCATCTTGAAGGTTTTATTTCCTTATCATTCTATACATGCAACTTCTACTACATGTCTGGACATACGAGATTTACTCTGTCTGGTTAAAGTGAAAACCATGCGTAGATTTACCGACTTGAGTTCTGGATAAAGGGCATCCGCACCTAGGTGTCCAAAGTATGTTCCAAATCCTTCATTCAGCCAGAGATCATCCCACCACTCCATGGTGACGAGGTTGCCAAACCACTAACGTAAATGAAATGCAGTAAAAGATTTGTCTTTCTCTAAATCATCTCTAACGTGATGAAAGGTTTTATAACAGGGATTGAATAAATAAACTTAGATTTAAAGGGAGGAGAAAAATAAGTCAGAAGATGATGATGAAGAAGGAGGAGGAGGAGGAGGAGGAGGAGGAGAAGAAGTTCTATTGTGTCATTACATTGTATGAACTAGGTTGACCTTAAGCTCTCTTGCATCTCCCCGAGTTGAGTGGAGTTGCGCCATTCTACTCAACTCCCCGAGTGGACTAGAATGGCGCAAGCGATGCGTCACTTCAGTGGGGTCATTACCTGCGCAAATCGACATCATCGAGCCTGCGAATACAATTACCCGAAGACAATTCGGGCTCAATAAATATGAACCAGAATATGCCAATTATCTAAAGTATTATTTGCACTGCTTATTTTGCAATCACATTTTTATATCTCTCTGTCATTACTGGCAAAAGAAGTACAAGTCAATGTCTCGGTCCTAACGTAAGAAAATGGCGCCTCGTAAGTGTCAGGCCTTCAAGGCACGATTGTATCCTTACCTGATGCGCCATTTCATGCGAAATGACCGTCAGCATGGATTCCCGGTCAGATCGAGTATTCACATCCGGGTCATAGAAAAGTCCGTTCTCAGGGTAGGTCACCAACCCCCAGTTCTCCATTCCTCCGTGTCCATAATCGGGAACAGCAATCATATCTGTAATGAAAACATGGCCAGTGGTAAAGGAGGAGAGGCAGACAAAGTAGTAATGGTATAGTAGTAGTAGCAGTAGTAGTAGTGGTAGTAGTAGTAGTGATAGTAGTAGTAGTAGTAGCAGTAGTAGTAGTAGTAGTAGTAGTGGCAGTAGTAGTAGTAGTAGTAGTAGTAGTAGTAGTAGTAGTAGTGGTAGTAGTAGTAGTAGTAGTAGTAGTAGTAGTAGTAGTAGTAGTAGTGGTAGTAGTAGCGGTAGTAGTAGTAGTAGTAGTAGTAGTAGTAGTAGTAGTAGTAGCAGTAGTAGTAGTAGCAGTAGTAGTAGTAGTAGTATTAGTAGTAGTAGTAGTAGTAGCAGTAGTAGTAGTAGTAGCAGTAGTAGTAGTAGAAGTAGTAGTAGTAGTAGTAGCAGCAGCAGCAGCAGCAGTAGCAACAGCAGCAGCAGCAGCAGTAGTAGTAGTAGTAGTAGTAGAAGTAGTGGTAGTAGTAGTAGTAGCAGTAGTAGTAGTAGTAGTAGTAGTAGTAGTAGTAGTAGTAGTAGTAGTAGTAGTAGTAGGCCTAGTAGTATAGTAGTAGTAGTAGCAGTAGTAGCAGTAGTAGCAGTAGTAGCAGTGGTAGCAGTAGTAGTAGCAGTAGTAGCAGCAGTAGTAGTAGTAGTAGTAGTAGTAGTAGTAGTAGTAGTAGTAGCAGTAGCAGTAGTAGTAGTAGAAGTAGTAGTAGTAGTAGTAGTAGTAGTAGTAGTAGTAGCAGTAGTAGCAGTAGTAGCAGTAGTAGCAGTAGTAGCAGTAGTAGTAGCAGTAGTAGCAGCAGCAGTAGTAGTAGTAGCAGTAGTGGTAGTAGCAGTAGTAGCAGTAGTAGTAGCAGTAGTGGTAGTAGTAGTAGTAGCAGTAGTAGTAGCAGTAGTAGTAGTAGTAGTAGTAGTAGTAGTAGTGGTAGTAGTAGCAGTAGTAGTAGTAGTAGTAGTAGTAGTAGTAGTGGTAGTAGTAGCAGTAGTAGTAGTAGTAGTAGTAGTAGTAGTAGTAGTAGCAGTAGTAGTAGTAGCAGTAGTAGTAGTAGTAGTATTAGTAGTGGTAGTAGTAGCAGTAGTAGTAGTAGTAGCAGTAGTAGTAGTAGAAGTAGTAGTAGTAGTAGTAGCAGCAGCAGCAGCAGCAGTAGCAACAGCAGCAGCAGCAGCAGTAGTAGTAGTAGTAGTAGTAGTAGAAGTAGTGGTAGTAGTAGTAGTAGCAGTAGTAGTAGTAGTAGTAGTAGTAGTAGTAGTAGTAGTAGTAGTAGTAGTAGTAGTAGTAGTAGTAGGCCTAGTAGTATAGTAGTAGTAGTAGCAGTAGTAGCAGTAGTAGCAGTAGTAGCAGTGGTAGCAGTAGTAGTAGCAGTAGTAGCAGCAGCAGTAGTAGTAGTAGTAGTAGTAGTAGTAGTAGTAGTAGTAGTAGTAGCAGTAGCAGTAGTAGTAGTAGAAGTAGTAGTAGTAGTAGTAGTAGTAGTAGTAGTAGCAGTAGTAGCAGTAGTAGCAGTAGTAGCAGTAGTAGCAGTAGTAGTAGCAGTAGTAGCAGCAGCAGTAGTAGTAGTAGCAGTAGTGGTAGTAGCAGTAGTAGCAGTAGTAGTAGCAGTAGTGGTAGTAGTAGTAGTAGCAGTAGTAGTAGCAGTAGTAGTAGTAGTAGTAGTAGTAGTAGTAGTAGTAGTAGTAGTAGTAGCAGTAGTAGCAGTAGTAGCAGTAGTAGCAGTAGTAGCAGAAGTAGCAGCAGCAGCAGCAGCAGCAGCAGCAGCAGCAGTAGTAGTAGTAGTAGTAGTAGTAGTAGTAGTAGTAGTAGTAGTAGTAGCAGTAGTAGTAGTAGTATAAGTAGTCGTAGTAGCAGCAGCATAGAAGTACGAGTAATAGTAGTGGCTGTAGTGGCATAGTAGTATAATTATTTATTTATTTATTTATTCATTCATTTACCTTTAAATTTACTTTTTTCATTTTAGCACGTTAAAACTCACTGGAGCCGGACGGCTGTTCTTCAGTAAGTCAGTAAGACTGACACAGTCAAATAAAAAAAATATTAAAAAAAAATCCATAAGAAAACGCAATAACGAAACACAACGACATCCCCCCCCCCCCCCCCCCCCCAAAAAAAAGAAAAAATAACGAAAATGAACAGAGCATAAAAGAAGGCGAAAAGTATGTCAACTCTTAACTTTCTTTAAAGGAAACCAACACCCTAAAGTCATGTAGGTTTTAAATCAAAGCCAAAACAAAATAAGACAGATCAGCGAAAATTTAAACGAAATTGGAAACGGAATAAGAAAGTTGTGATTATATGAAATTTTCTCTTTTTTGACACTACCATATATTGGTGATATTATTTGTGGATAACTCAATATGTTTTGAAAGCAGAATTTCACATATCTTTATTTTCCTGAAGAACACAGGTTTTCATTCAATGAAAACCTTTCAATTCAATTCAATTCAATGAAACATTTATTTCTTCCAATTTCACTTGAGTTTACAATCATTTCTTCTTCTTCTTTTTTTTTTCGTCTGAGTGCATTTTATACATAGTAACAACATTATATATTTCAATAACATAATAGGAAGAAGGCGAGGTCCCTAAAAGCAAGTGCTTGTGACGGGCTCGCCTGAACAACTTAGCACAATAATATACATGTATAGGAGAGCGGAGGGGAGAGCTTGTTAGAGTAAAGAGAAAAGAAGAAAACAGAAGTAGTAGAGGAAGACTGCAACAGTATCGCTTGAAATTCGTAGCATGCATGTAAGCATAATGACTATGGCAAGATTATGGTGTACAGTATCGGTTTACAGTATACATTTACTGTTTTCAGGAAAACAAACAATGTTGATTGGGTTCAGCCAGCAGTTATCAAATTGCTATAAATAATTATTTTAATCGAGAGTAATTATTAGCGCGTATTATTCATAATTTCGGTACATACCCAAACAAGTCACAAAACGATTCAAGGAAACTAGTCACGTATCATCTAAATATTTTGAACATCATTATTTGACATAGAAAAGATCTTTAATATTTTATCATTTTCGGGTTTTTTTTTTCTTCAAATTATTATTTACTATTGTTTGTTTAAAGTTCCATAGTGAAACATATTTACGAGCGTAGATGATTTATCGGCTGGGTGGGACTGAGCCCTAGTCATGAATTGTAATTAGATATCAGACATTAAAGCTTCCAAGTGAAGCTTGCAAGAGACAAAGATTTTCTCATAGTTTCAGATAAGTCATTTCAGAATTTTGGAAGGGTAAAACGGACGTTATGTTGAAAAATGAGCTTACGGTGTTTGGGGATATAAATGTTCTCATTAGATCA
>CM057151.1:18207908-18283922 GCA_029962745.1 Echinometra lucunter
CACCAAAGCAAGAATGGCATCAGTAGCAAAAACAACAGCAGCAAGTATGCACTGACGCTTTGTGGGCGATTTTGTAAAATTTCATTTTGTAAAAATGAAAAGTCGTTAAAGTTTGGCATTAACATATTTCTATATACCCGGACTCCATTTGTGGTGTTCGTCTCTCTGCAGTCGAAAACGCCGACCGCCAGGGCGAGGAGGTACGTTGACATGACCGGTGATGGCCCGAAGCTCGTCATCGACCACCCATCTTCGAGGTCGATGGTGTCGATCTCACGTCCATTGGAGAGGGCGACCATGTGGGTTCGGTGCGTGATGCGGACATGGAATACGGCTTTCATGGTAGGCTCGTCGAAACACGGCAAGGCGTAGCGGGCAGACACGGGCTCCATCTGAGTGACAGCCATCCAACTTGATTGATGGGTGAAAAATTAGAACACGGAGAAAGAGAGATAATGAAAGAATGATGAGAAGGAAGAGGAGGAAGATGAAGATCTCCAATGATGGTGATGATGTTGTTGTTGAATGTGATGATGATGATGACAATAATAATGTTAATGATAATAACAATAAACCAATAATGATTAATGATTATAATTATTGTTCGTTCGTTTATTTCATCTCTAAAAACAATGACAAATGTGTTTACAAGCAAGTATATCATATAAACATTCATTAAAAAAAATCATATGATATTTGAATGTCAATTGAGCCTATATTACAATGCATGAAATGAAAGAGGAGAACTTAAAATAAAGCCAAAGAGGGCCTTGTTAAAACAAGTCTCCATAAGTATAAATTGATATTTGGAGGCTATTTGGTATATAAAAATCGACATAAGAGCTAATCAGAAACAAGGGAACAAACCAAAACTAAAACAAACAAGAAAGGAAGTAAATTTTAATTTTCAATTAAATAATTTTAATCAAATAATTTTAATAATGATGATAATAAGTACGATAATGGCAATGATGATGATGATGATGATGATGACAATGATAACTAACTGAAAAAGAACAAAACTACGAAGAATGCGAAAAAGACGTTTGTGAGAAGTAGAAACAAAAAGAGAATATATTTGGTTGTACTAATAGGTCCATCAAGATGGATTCATTTGTACTTGATGGCGGGCAGAGAGAGATCATCGAAAAGAGAAAAGAGGTCGAATTTCGGCATTGAAATCCATGCAAACACTGGATTTGCATTAATTGAACGTAAGGAATGGACTGGAGGAATGAGGATAACATACAAATGACTTGGTATTTATCAAAACGTTAGTATTTATCAAAACCATGACATTGGAATTAATCAAATTATTTCCCATTTATTCTGTTTTTAGAGCCACATGAGTCTATAATTTCTTGAAAGCAAGGCCTTGTCGTTACCATTACCTCGTTTCAACTGTCTTTAACATTCGACATTTAGAGTCGTAAAAAAAAAATCTTTTTATGATATTCAGATTCCCCTGCCCCTAGACATGGTGAAAGAAAATAAATAAGTAATATTTGACAGGTTGGAGAGGCTATCCGTTATATCTTGCGTCCGGACTGTGTGGAGAATCTTTTAAAACGGATTCTTGAGCGCGAAGATGAGACGTGGCATGACATTCATGATCAAGGACTCTGACGTAGGCTTAAACAGTTGCTCAGGGCGATTGACCCAGGCAGCTGACTTGAACATTTTTTTCCCCATCACTTTTAATCGTTTCGACAAATATCCACGGCAGACATAATGAAATAAAAACCTAATTTTTCCCATCCTCGTATCCCCCTTTCTCTTTGTCCAGCCCTCCATGCAAGGGAGAATGGGAGAAGAACCGGTGGATGGATAGAAGGACGGAGGATGGCAGGAGGGAGAGGGAGGGGGGGGGGGGGGAGGTGAGGAGTCGTAGGATGAGGAAAACAATTGAAAAGGACCTGCACATCATCTTCCTATATTGGAGTGGAGTCATGCCATACTCCCATCTCCTCTTCCGCCCGCCCCTATCATTCTCTCAGGTCTATTTATTTGGTCTCCCAGCCAGAAGCGACATATAACTATGGACAAGGAAGACGGTGATTTACATAACCAGTATGAAGGTCAATCAATTCAAATGTTATCCATTCACACCATCAAAAGAAAATGTCCGTATTTACAAAATATGTTTGTTTCTCCAGCCCCAAAACTAAACAAAATAAGTTTGGCTTTTTTTTGTTTGTTTTCCCCTTTTTATTTTCAATTATTTATTGATTTTATTGATTGATTGATTGATTGATTTATTCATTAATTTATTTATTTTAAGGAAATGCATTTTTTTCTTCAAATGACAATGTTAGAATCGCCCTATATCAATCTCCCTGTTTCTCAATTTTTTAAGTGAGCGAAGAAAACGAATGAAAATTTTGGTACTTTCAAAGTGACGATTTCATTATCAAAATTTACGAGATAGGACATTGAAAAAAAAAACCAGCAGAAAATAACATCTCTTCGCTCGAAATTGAGAAATAAAGTGATGGTAAATTTCCTCCAAATCCGTAATAACAAACTCGGCGGGGAGGGGAAGAGGGTTGGTGTAGCCCCCTCCCCCACCCATGTTCATACTGATGCAAAAGGGGGAAAAGTGAAGTATAACTCACGAACGATTGCCTCTGTCATCTATGTAACTACTACGATAGATACCATCCCAATCTTCTCTGATCTCTCCGATGTAATCGAGGGTGACATTGTAAGATTGTCCGAGCTGCAGCTGTTCCATAAGCGATATCCTAAGAAAGTCATAACGACTCTCATACGACTTCGAATCGTACAAGTCTTCGCCTCCATTCTCGGCATCGACCACCATTATTGAAAGCACCCTCAGGTTCTTGAGATGGAGCACGATTTCATCGGTCACTTTGTCACATCGTATTCGGATGACCACCCGACCTTCGAAGGTGAACCGGCTGTGGTCAGTCCCCTCGATGTCGTCGTCATTGAGATAAGGCTTTATGTGGAGATCGTAGGCGTCGGGGACGACGTCGGTAGGTAGCCGACCATTCCATGGTCCAGGGTCAGCTGTCGCTGATGGATCAGGAATTAATTCATTCTGCGGGCCGGATTGAGATGGGTCCTCGCCAACATTGTCCTTGTCGTTAACGGCATCATCGACACCCTCGTCATTCATGAGAGCTGCATGTTTGCGGTCACATTCCCGCTTGGTCTCATAGAAGCACAATACGCCTACCATGATGACAATGGCGGCAAATACGACAACTACCCCCAACGCCTGTGTCCTAGTCATTGATATCCGTCCTTTCTTTTCCGACTTAGAATCAGCCTCCATTTCGAAGTCGCACTTGGTTATCTCACCATCAACTGAAGTTAGTTTTTCTGTCGCCATCACTTTCTCAGTCCTATTCAGATCTAGAACACATAAAGTTGGTTGCCTTCAAGTACTGTACTACTTTTAGGGTCCAACTGTTTGGGTTTTTCTTACACGGATGTTTCCATGAACTGTATTTCCGTATCCACTTCGATGAACTACAAGCCGAAGTCTGCACTTGCATTGAACTGGCCAATCAGTATCTTTATTCCAACCTTCATATCGGAAATATATCGGAAGACGCAGCAGAGAAACGAAAATAAAACGTAAAGATAAAAATAAATCTAGCCGCCAGTTTCCTTAACATGTGAAACAGCTCCAGTGGCGGATTCCGATTTTTGAATAGAAGGGGAATGGCGTGCCTCCTCCAAAGCACCAAAAGTTAAAAGAGCATGAGATACGGATGCTGATGCACGCACACCCTAGATCCACCGACGCAGCTCATTACTGAAAATAAAGCGTGTGAAGCTGTAAAGAGGTTTTCACACTGTTCACCTAAATGACAACACCTTTCAGTTGATGAAAATTGTTAAACATGTATGCTCACTCGAGTAGAAAAGATGCTTTCCCTTAAACGTGTGAAATGTTTTTATTCCAAGAGGAGCAATCTGTACCTGCATGTTCGCTCCATTAAACGACACGACTTTTTAATGCCATTCCTTCACGTCAGTCTTGAAAATCGATCAAGCTCGTTTTCTGTCACCCTCGTTTTTATGCCATGTGGCAGATTAAAGTTCTCGAACTCGCGAAAAAATCTTGATGCAAAATTCATCGCCTGAAGACATTTGATCCACTGATGTCCAGTCAAAGATATAGAGACAAATTCAAAGGATGTTGAGACTTCCATTGGTACAAGAACTCACGAATCCTAAACTTTCACGTTCCCATGTCCCGGCACAGTAGTTGACATCGGGAATGCAATACTTCCACTGTGAAAAGAGCCGCAGATGTATTTAGACGTGTTCAAACGGGTGAAAAGTGGTAGAGCTAGCTATCTACTGCGAAGTATACACCATGCACTTATTACTCCAAGCTCCTTCTTCTTCCTCCTCCTCCTCTTCCTCCTCCTTCAAGCGCTGGAGGCGGGCAAATGTTTGGTCTGTCTCGGAAAATGAATGGGCAAGTACTCCGGATAAACATTAGGCGAAGGAACCGTGGAGCTGGGGGTCAAGTAAACCGTCGATCCCTCGCCCCTCTGTGTGTCGTCCTTAAGGTCGGATATCTTAGAACTTGAATGGATTCCGTACGACACCACTGTCGGATTTAAGGTCGGGATGGGGGGAGGGGGCAGCAAGCCCTTGCCCCTTCAACCGCAGTCATGCATTCCTTAAGCACAAGTACATTTCCCCCTCTAGTTTTTTTTTTTTTTCGGGGGGGGGGGGGGGGGGAGGCTTGGTTGTCAGAGATTTTTAAGAATTTCTTGGGTTGCTCCCCCTCTCACTTCATAGAACCCTGGATCTGCCTCCGAATTACATGGCGGGTTTTCCATCACTCCCTTCATTGTTTGCTAAAGGTTTTCGTCGGGGAGGTCCCTCGGAAAAAAGGAGAAATGGGGAATTTATAATAGAGTGGTAGCACACCTTCCTGCATACTAAGAGAGGAGATTTTTGTTTAATGATTGCAGTACTGTACTTCACTGACATTTTAAAAATCTGATGATTACGATCATCTTAAAAAACTAAACTAAAAAGACTAAAAAGACTGCAAGATGGCGTCATGACAGCTCAGTTTATCAGTTGCAAATACTGATTTTCACGACTATTATATGCCACAGCGTTGTGACTTTGGCCAGTTGGCAGTTCCTTTAGCAAGAGACATGGCCGATGGGGGGGGGGGGGGGGGGGGGGGAGGGGAGGGAATTTGATTCCCTATAAGAACTTTCATCTTATCTCGCGTGTTCGGGCTTTCATTTAAAAAAAGAGGGCGAACCGCACCTGCGATTGACATGACCTGTAGAGATAGCATGAAAGCTTTGACCTCTTGTCATTTCAAATTCACAATCAATAAAATTGCATACGTCTGGAAAAGTGTTGCTTTCATGCCCGGTTTCGTCGAGTTCGCTTGGCTAGATTTATAGGAGTTTGGTCATCTTCATCTTACCAGCATCTTCATTACCACCACCACTATTATCATCTCCATCAACATCATGAACAGTATCACCATCATCATCAGTAGCAGCAAAGTGACACCAGTATGTCATCACCACCTTCGTTAAACTTACCCTCATGACGTTTAACATTAGCTTGTATCAACATCATCATGACCATCCCCATCATCGTGCAACATCATCACCAACTTCACTAAAATTACTATCATGACCATAATCATCAGCAATATTATCATCATCACTATCGTAATCACCATTTTCATTGTTGTCGTAATCCTCATCACTCTTATTCATCTCCATTCCCATCATTCTTATTAACAATTTCATCATCATCCCTATCATTGTCCTCTACATCATCCTCCTCCTCTCCATCCATATCATCATCCCCATCATCATTCTCACCATCATCCTCATCATCATATTCATCATCATAATCATCATCATCATAATAATCATCATCCCCATCATCATGATCATCCCAATCATCTTCATCCCCATCAGCATCCCCATCACCATTCCCATTGTCATGATCCCCAACATCAACATCAACATCAACATCAACATCAACATCATCATATTCATCATCATATTCATCTCCATCACCAAAGTCATCATCAACATCAGCAGCAGCAGAAGCAACATCATCAACACCATCATCAACATTATCGTCAGGGATCACACTCACCAACTTGGGTAACACCTCCATTATCATCATACTCACCACTATCATCACCATCCTCGCAATATCCAATGTCAGATAAAACATCAATC
The DNA here is from genome assembly GCA_029962745.1 of Echinometra lucunter. Taxonomy (NCBI): domain Eukaryota; kingdom Metazoa; phylum Echinodermata; class Echinoidea; order Camarodonta; family Echinometridae; genus Echinometra; species Echinometra lucunter. Next base: position 18,214,127 of record CM057151.1, read on the forward strand.
AACACCTTTACCACATTACACTTTCACTACTTTATCCATAATGCACGACACGAAAGGCATAAGCAAGAATTAAGTAATCAGTCATTAGATCAAGATTGTACTGTGCTTTCAGTGCATTTATTTTTTTAAATTTTCCTCTTTTTTTCTCAATGAGTTGATTTTTTAAAGTTTATGATACAACACCTTAACTACATAATTGTCACCTTTTCTCTTCCCATCTGTGCTATAATCTGCACAACCTTCTATAGGCAACCATAGTCTTCTCTCCAGGAAACTTATTAAATAATGGTAACACTTTCGATGGGTGTGACTTGAAACCATACTTGGTGTGCATCCTAGAAGTAATTCATCTACAATTCTTTAAACTTGTAGTCATCATCATCATCATCATTTTGAGCATCATCATCATCATCATCATCATCAGCATCAACATTATCATTGTCAAATGTTTTTTTTTTTAGTAATACTTACATTCTACAAGTGCACTATGTGTCCAGCCATTCCGTACCAAGTCTTTATACGACGGATGAAATCTTTCTTTAAAAAGTATATAATATAGAGTATCAAAAATGCCGCTCAAAGACAGCATGTTATACACTTATATCATTAGACTGTACAAAGAAAACACATCGTGGTCTTTGGTAAACAAAATAAAGGCTCTGGTATTTTTTTTTAAATCTCATAGAATATTTTTTTCTGTCACCACAGATGTTGAACAGTTTCACTTTTATACCACCACTTTTGACTAAAACACAGCAAAAAAATATTCGTTGACCACTAATTCCCTTCTTTTCTTGATATAAAATACAGGAGTACTTCTTTTTTTGTACACAGGCATCTGGTGGAAGATTGTGTATACTGCATTTGGATGGAGAATTCAATGCAGAACACTGTATGCCCGTCTTGCTATACAACACAAAACATCAACTCCCGTAGTGAACACTAATATCTCGTATAAAAAAATGTCACAGATACTACATGATGTACTGAGTAAACTTGCACTTCACTGGTCATGCTTTAAAAGATTGCTGTAAAAGATATCACCCAAGGAAAAAAAAACAACGATACAAAAACACCATCTCAGATGCCATGGGCAGATTATCTAACGAGTGCATTACATCTTTAAAATGGAAGTAATTAGGGCATTGCTTCATGTGGGATTGTCCACATTAAAGGTTTCCCATACAGTACTGTGCCAAGGAGACGCTCGGTATTCCTCTACCAATCTAGTTCTTTCTCCATCAAAAAACAAACATAAAAATGCATAAATGTTCACCATGAAATATACTGTTTGTCTTGTGTACATCATCTAAAAGGCTGATTGCAACTTGTCCTCCAATGAATATCTAAATACTTTATATTTATTTCTTTCATATATTAAATCCATGATATATCTTATTTAATTTCCACCAGTTTCACCAAAAGTCACAACACAGAACCATTTTGTTACCGCTACCCAGTACCACATTTCCACGAGAACACCAATAACCACCAGATTCCACAATTTTGGACAGAATTCACATGCAACACAAAAAACGCCAAAAATATATATAGAATGCCTGATAACAATTCAAACTGATTCTATGGCCATCAGTTTGAACAAAGGAAAGAAATAACTTTGTGCAAATTTGTACAATCCCATCAAAACAGAAAAAGAAAATTTGAAACTGAAAAAGAAAATAACATACATAAACTCTGATACCAAACATTTTACAGAATAGATCACATCTAAGTTCAAAAATTCTGCACTCTTTTTAAAAAATAACGGTTGTTCTTCAAATTTCTCCACTAATATTTTATCTATAATCTTCAAAGGTACCATTGGTAAAAAATGCTTATTCAAATACAAGCTTGGTACGGAATGACTGGCTGTAAAAATGTGCATAAAATATTTTTATATTTTTTTTTCATATTTTCTGTTGCTTTTTTTTTCTCAATGCTATATTTTCATTTTACATGCTACCAGTACTTTGCTCTTAAAAGTAAACTTAATTTATATCTCTCCTTGTTCACTTCTGAGCCTATACAAAACTTCTTTCTCTTTCCTGTGTTCATCCATCACCTTTTCCTCATCCTTCAGTACCAATCCTGGTAAGCTGATACAGTTCCCATAGCAACGAGATGGCTTGGAGGATCCTCCCTGCATGCTAATGAGTACTATGGATCTTCATCACAAGCACAAACCACTCTGGCTCCTCGGGCAATCTAACATACCATTTATCACAACATTCATAAAACGGAATGTGTTCCATCGTCGCTTGGGTTCACAAGTCCATCCGGATGTTGCTGCGCATGAATCATTCCTTGTCTTCTTCCTATTATCCTTTCATATCACAATCCAGAGGTATATTCAAAAACGCTCCAATCATAATTATAAAATCACCTACTTGTGATGCAAAGATAGATTCAATCAAAGATAAGAAGTCAATTCTACATCTCTAAGGTCACAAACCTTATGAGATAGCTAATCTACATTTTTCTATGTTTTTTCTTCAATTTTTGTTTGTATCTTTTCTTTCCAATCTACATATCATACAACTCTACTGGCTACAAATGTAAATGTACTTTAGAATCATAATATGTCTAGTGCTATATGTTAAGTGAAAGAATCATTATACTACATGATCTCAATATAAATTAAGCTTTCAAAAAAAAAAAAATCATGAAGTTGAAGACGAATTACTACATTTGTGTACATTACTTAACAATTGTTCAAAGAAAATGTAACATGATATAACAATTGCATTTACAAGCAAGTGACTGAATCGTGAGTGAAATTGCTACATGAATCATTGTGTGATTAATAATCTGTAAATGGTCATAAATGAATGAGTGGATATGAATTACATAATTAAAGATGAATGGATGAATCAAAATGTGTAGTCTTTTTATTCTCTTGTTTGGCTCATCAAATATCATACTGTTGCAATATAGACCTATTTCTAAACAGAGATGTTTTGGATTGTCTTCTGTACTAACAAAAGTCATTTTGAACTGAAAAAAAAAATACCCCACAATGGATCGAACCATTTTTGTTGGGTACAAACTCCATCTCAAAATACAGATTGGACATAAACTGATGAGGGCAACTCATGACAGAACTTTTTCATAGTGTAAAGGGAGAAACAAACATCCATCTGATGGAACTTCTAACAAAATTTTTACCATTTTCACTGAAGTGACTTGTCAGTAAAACTAGACGTTAGCATCACTCAATAATGTTGCACTCAAATAGTTGAAGTTGTAACAAATAATAATAATAATTTTTGGAGAGAGTTGTCTCTTGAAAGAGATGTTCATGTGAATTGCAAAATAAAGGCTTGCAACAGTCATTTGATGAATGATTTGGAGATAAGTCGAGAAGGGCAAATGAATAAAATACTTACAAACAGAGGCCTAAAAACAAAATACTTTTGTCTTTTCAAGAACAAACAAAAAGAGTAATATCCACTCAGGATTTACATGGTCTAAATAATGCAAATTATCATAAATCTGGAAATTAAAATTACAATTTTTACTTGGTAGGTAAATTCACATTAAAATATTTTTGAAATGGCACAAGAACATTACATTTGATGACATATAAATTGAGGGAGTACAAATAAAAGCATAATCATTGTCAATCAGGTTTAAGTACTTTTAACAATTCTCAAATGAATACCAGAAAATGGTTTATCAGGTCAATGAATACAATAACATAAAGTGAACGATAGCTGCAGTATTTTCAACGTTGCCATATCAATAGTACGTGAATGAGAAATGTACAGAACTTCAATAAATAATGAGATATAATACAAAATAGTACATCAATACGTGGCATGAATACATCAATTTATCAATCTCCTTGATACAACCATTGACAACTACATTGCCTTATGTTTCTGAAGTATGCAAATAAACAAGACATGCAATACTGATCTAATATGCAGAAAGAGCTCCTTATAATCCTGTCAGGAAAAAAAAAATGAAAAAAGAAGTGACATCTAGTGGCACATACAAGCATACAAAATGGAATGTACAGAGTTACAGATAATGAATGGGCAAGCACGAGGTTAATACTTTCGTTAAAACGGACTGTAGCAGAATTTGTCTTAGAGAGTAATGCTGATGTTAGGTCTACCCCGAAGGACAAAATATGGTTTATCATTACTGGAATGAGGTGATTAATTGAAAAAAAAAAATGATTGTCATTCATCATTTGTGGGATGTGGAAGTCTTCATTATGCTTTCATGTTCGAGTTGGTACTGTTGCTGATTATTCGGAAGAGGGGAAGATGAAAGCATGAAAAGTAAGGAATTCTCAAACATGTTCCATCTTTGGTCTGATGAGCATCCAGTAACAGCAACAGCTGAACTAACAAGACAAAGTGACAGTCACAAAATAAAGGGAGAATTAGTTTCAATCACTGGGAATGACAAATGTATTTGGTCCTCAAAGTCGAGGTGTGCTCTTCTCATACTCATAATTTGGATGTGGAAATAAAGCCACTTCCATGGCTCCAGGCTGAAGTGTGCCTTTCACTTGAGACTGACAGCCCACCAAGAGAAAGCTTCTTTCAAGGACCTGTAAGCTCCAGATTGATTTCAATAGCATTGGGAAATACTACTCACATAGCATGGCAAGTTGGGAAAAAGACCTGGGTGTGGGCATCGATAAGGGGTGACAGGATGTAACCAAGTCATGTGGCATCTTCAAGTATATTCCTGTTTGTTTAGCTCTGATGGGCAAGTTAAGGAAAGAAAATTCCAAAGAAACGTCTTTTCTACTCTCAAGTAAATATTCACCATACCAAATTTAGGGATTTTTGTAAGTAAATGCAAGAATATGCATTTACACATAATAATTGGATGCATTCTGAGATAAGCACCACATCTCCTATTGCAGTGATTTAGAGCTGATATTCTGCTTCTTTCTCACATCCCTTGATTCTACATTACTTTATTTAAAATCTTAAAGTTAAAAGGACAGTACCAAGAGAAGCCACCATCCCCATCCCTCTCAAAGAAAACCATAGGAAGATGGTAATGATTATTTCTATATGCGCCTTGAGCACCCCACAACAGAGTGGATTTGGTGCTATATAAGTTACATTTATTATCATTATTATTATCATTATCAATGATTTCATGAAAATAGCTCATTCCAAAGGAGTTATATCTACATTACAAGCCAAGCCAATGAAATGAGAGGAAATCTCCCTTAAATGTGTCATTCACTTACAATATCTAGACATGTAGCTGGTTGAATACTAATTTATCATTCTTAAGGTTTATCTATATTGTAGCCTGCGATTAAAACTGAACCATTTGTACATCACACTTGTGAAAGGACACATCTCGAAGCTGACAGTATTTACTGGTTGCACATCTTTCTAAATAAGAACATTCATCCTAGGTTTCTGCAAAGACTTCAGTGCGGAGTTTAAAAGGAAAATAAGCTGAAACATATTAAACTCACTGAAATGGATTGTCTTTTAACACAAATCTCTCAAAATCATTACAAAATTTCATTTTTCTTGTCAAGGAAAAATAAAATATCTTGTTTGGTCCCCTCATTCAGTACAAATCAACACTTATATAAAAGTACAAAACAAAAGGGAAACAAATCAATTTTGCAGACAAGGTTTAACTGTTGATTCAGTTGATTCAGTTAAGCACTGGGAAGAAAATCTGAAAGGAAATGACAAACGGAATTATTGGACGTACTTTTATACCAATTGAATACATTTAATATCTTTTAATAATTATTTTTTAAAAAAACACCTTAACAACAAAAAGCTTACTGAGAGAATGCAACCAATGCATTTTATATGTTACCAAAAAAAAAAAAAAAAATTTGAAAAAGATACTGTTTCAAAGTCAGTTTTCAATATAAAATTAAATGTTTACATGACATTTTCAAAAATTACCTTCTGGAGGGGCTTGATTCAATTTGATCTCTAGATGTTACAACTTTAAATCGGTTGATTTTATACAGACAGAATGAAAGGATATACACTGTGATTTGATGAAGTGAACACAACATAAATACACAAAAAACTAATTCTACACTGCTGCACAAAACACCATACTCTTTGGTAGTCCAACGTGACATGGATAATAAATTAAATCAATAAATAAGTACTCTAAACACAGAAAAATATCAGCTTGGCTTTACCGTACAAAAATAACGTGCATGGGGTTTCGACTTACAAAAAGAAAAGAGATAAGACTTCTGTTCTGAATAACTTAAGTTGACAAGATACGTAAAGGAGTAACACATCTTTCCTTCAATTCAAACAAAAAATTGCCTATCAAGCAACTCTTTCATCTACTTTTTAATCCTCCTACTCGAGGGTTATATGGCATATAAATATTGCACTTCTTTATGAATTTGGCCTGAGTTTTTCTTTGAAGAAAGAATAGCACAGACCAAGAACAAGATAACTCATTGATTGAGGAAATCATTTTTTTCCTCTAGAAAACGCAGCACAGCATATTCAAAACTTTCCTTTCATTTTCATAATCTCATCATTTGTTTTTTGAGATAACCATGAACTGCTGCTCTAGAATTCACTCATGATATATATAAGCACTGCTGGCAAAAATATATATTTTAACCTTTTGGTATTATATTCGAGCTCCAATGGTAAAAATCGCAAGTACCTCATGAGCCATGCAGTGTCCTAAACATGCAGCTTGTCATGAAATTTCTACAATTCATTAGAAATAATAATTGCATGAATTTCTTCTATAATTCAAAGCAAAAAGTAAAATAAAAAAGAAATATTCCACATTCTCATTCTCTTTTCATGTAGCAATATGTATAGGTGAGAGTTCATAGTTTTTACCATCAAAACCTGCTTCAAAATTGTATACCTTTTCTTCAGTGATTTACTGCTATAGCTCATTCTACGTAATGTAATGTAAATAAGAAAATCATATATACAAATTATGCATTTCAACAATCCTTAGTATTAAATCTTCCTCAGTTCTTTATACTCAAAATGCTACAAATGTCCTAAAAATTCCAAAGTAAGCTTGATAAGAATATGTACAAAGTTGATTTCTTTTTTCTTTATCATTCATCGCAAAAAAATCAATGATCAAATTTCTTTCCATTTCACTGCACATGTAAGGAGGATGGAATCAAAATTTGAATACGAAAAGAAGAACTTTCTCTCTTTTTTCAGACACTTGATGAGGGAGTAACATCCAAAGCCTGGCACAGCCTGTAGTCAAAAGACAGGAAAAAATCGGAAAAGAAAAAATAAGTAAAAAAAAGTAGTGTGAACAAATGAAAGAACTTGGGTTAATATCCAAATTCGAAACCTATGATATCAACAAGGATATTATTCCTATTACAGGTTGTTTACATCAAAGAATGAATGCATAGCTATTATTTGTTTGAAATTAATTTTCTTATAAATTTTTTTTTGTGCTTGAACGATGCTAGGGCACTCTATTTGAAAAAATTCACCTGTGAAAAATTCATAAGATATATGCTCATGACCTCATGCAAGATACCGTACCATCGTATCCTTCTCAAGGCAACTCAATATTGTATGAATATAAGAAGTCCACATTATTTTGTTCTATACAGTACTGCCCACATGCAAGATTTTGGCAAATTTGACAACTGCATAAAATCTGCAAGTCCCCATAGAGCTTAGATGCAAGAAATCAAGAAGTAACATAATACTTCAGGCATTCAAATGCAGAGTACACAGATACATCCTTTACCTTAATATGGCATGATTTTTTTGCTTAAAATTTGTGAAATTTTGTTCTATAGAACTTGTGATATTTTGTTCATTATAATTTGTAATATTTTGTTCATTTTTGTCTCATATGACATGTAGTAAATTAATTAGTTATTAAGAGTAGTAGTGAACCATTTGATTGGCCCACTGGAGCTCTCAGTGAGAGTCTGCTGCTTAGCCATTTAATGATTCCATAAATGTCTAGTGAGGCTATTGTTCACTTTTGAACCCTCTGTACATAAATATATATATTTACAATGATACAATACTTGGTAAAAATGTGATATGCTGAGAGACCAAATACCTTGGAGATACCCGTAATGTTATCATACAACATAATGAAAATATAGACACATGGCCGTGTAAAGTGTTATTTTAGAGTTTAATACGGAACATCATCAAGAAATCTTACATTCCGAGTGCCATCCTAGGCAGTACTGCGCATGCTCGTCCTACAAGGTAGTATGATGACAGAGCCTAAATACCTACCTGCTTAGAAGGCATTCCCCTGCAGGAGTGTCCGAGTATTCTTAGTAGGGCTTGTTGGCATCCTTAGGGCGCTTGTGTTGCACTTTGAGTCTCTTCATACCGATTTGGAAGCCATTCATTGCCTGGATGGCGCTTTGAGCGCTCGTCGGGTTGTCAAAGCTCACAAAACCTGATCCAAACACAGAATTATGTCATAATATCATCTATTTAACCAAGACAAGTTCTTAAGTTCCTTTAGGAAGATGTGCTGGATTAGGAAGCTTCACACAATGGAGTGACACACAAACAGTAAAAAAGAATAATATACGTTTCATGTTTTGGATGCATCTTTCTGTTAAACTACCTGAGGATTAATGCTGATGGGTTGTTAAAGCTCATAAAACCTGAACAAATGAAAATAACTCGCAATCATTATCAGGGATACCATACCATTGGCCGGAATTCTAATTCAGTTAAACATGATGCTCATGTTTTGCAATAGGAAAACTCAGAACTCAACATCTAAATCTTTTGTATAAACTGGACTTTAGACCAAGGGAAAGATTTTCATTCCAGGAGAATATGAGCTACAAAAAATGAGGACTAGACAAGCTGGACCCCATATGTACTACTGTACCAAATTAAACCTGAAATGGGGAGGTATCAGGGATTGAAAATAGGCCACATCATACTGTATGCCTAGAAAGCAAGGATTCTTTTCAAGATTTGGTTCTACAAAACTCCACTTCCTACTGCTATCTTCCTCCTTTCATTTCATTTCAAGAAGCATATTCTGCTCATTCTCTTCAGGGTGTCTCCTACCATGCCTAGCTATGCCCTGGATCTGCCATTGACCCTAGGTTTCTTGCATAGGAACCTCTTTGATTGTGCAAAGAAGATCAAAGATGTGGCATTATAAGACCCTAATTAGATTGACACTTGACTACTGTTCAACAGTTTGGAATCCATATACACAATTACTGACTAACAAAATTGAAGCTATACAAAACAGGGCAGCTCGATTGGTCACAGGTGACTACTCGAGGTACAGCAGCGTCACCGTCACGAAGCAGAAGCTGGACTGGGAACCACTGCAGTTGCGTCGCAAAGTCAGTCACGTGGTAACATTTCGCGAAGCGCTTGCTGGTCACCTATCCATACCAGTGTAAAAAGCTCTGCGTCCGGCCTGAAGGTCTCTACAGAATTCTTCATCTACGACTTTTTCCCAATTGCCACCAATATAAACTGTTATAAATACTCATTCATACCAAGGACCATCCCTGAGTGGAACACATTGACAGCACCAACCATAGATATTCAAAGCACAGACACCTTCAAAAGAGCAGTTCTTTAAGTCTTCCAGAAGCAAAGCACCAATTAAACCTTCAAATTCTCTCTCCGCGCCATCGACATCAGCACACCCCCCTGCCCGGTTGGCTCCTGTACTGGGGCATTGGGCAGTAACGAAGAAGAAGAAGAAGAAGAAGAAGAAGAAGAAGAAGAAGAAGAAGAAGAAGAAGAAGAAGACTATGACTGCTGAACACTTACCGAAGCACTTGCTCTGGTTGGTGACGCGATCCACGAAGACCTTGGAGCTGATGACGGCACCGAAGGGCAAGAACATCTGGGTGAGTTCAGCATCGCCAAACTCTTGAGGCAAATGGTAGATGAAGAGATTGCAACCCTCGGGTCCTTGGATGGGAAGGAGGCAGTAAAAGAGTGGATAGATTAAAGATTCCACAAAAAGATGTATACTGGCCGAACTGGTGTCTGCGAAGTGATTACCGGTAATTATTATTCAAGGCAGAGGTGCTATATCAAATATCTTTTGGATTGGATTGGATTGGAAAGAATGATGGCCTTATGGTCAGAATACACCTAGCCTGAACTAAAACATCTACTAAGTGAATGATAAGTGCTGTTCTCTTGTATTCCATCCTATTCCAACTACTGACCTGAACTATAACCCCCCCCCCCCCCAATTTGGAATTGAGAGGATCTACTGGTAATATAGCACATGACCTTGAAAGAAGCATCTTCAGAATATTTTGAGTTCTTTCTTTTAATAACTATTCAAAACAATAACCATAAGTATTGATTATGATTTCATCTATCCATTACGCTTATATACTCATAATCAGACGATAATTTTTTCTTTCTATTCTGTAACCATTACCTTAGAGAAATTAAATGAATTTATCTTGGAATAGACTACGATTCTCTGTTATCTACTACTACTATCTTATAGACTACAATTACAGTTATCTGTAATTGTCTCATCTTTGTATTTATAACTGTGATATTCTCTAACAAATCACCATATGATTAACCAAATTCACTACTTTATGAAGAAGTAATTACTTGTTGCTTGCGTAGACAAAGTGCTCTAAACCTGTATTTGCACTAAACGGCAATAATCTTTGTTCATTTCTACTGCAAATCATTTTTTTTTTTTTTTAATAAAGTGCAAAATTCTCACAATTAACCAACAATGCTACACCAAAGATACCCCACACAAAACAACTTTCAAACTACCTTTGAAAAAAAACATGAATAAACCCATGCATTGAAATAAACAAAAGAAAAACTATACCAACATAGCAACTTTTCACTAAAAACACAGATATAAATATCAAGCCATAAAATCATTACAAATCTTGCATCAGAAAGCACATTATTGAATCAAATTGAAAAAGTATTTCTTAAAACTACATGTATGAACCAAAGTACTAAGCTAATAATAATCACATGTTGTTGTTGTTGTTGATTCGTGTTGAATGGCGATCAGTCAGTCTTGACTATTATCACCAACTAAGTTAGCTTTATTTTTGTTGTTATTATTTCTTTTAAATAGCTTTGGTATTTTAAGGATAAGTTCTATTGGCATCTCTTCTTTTTTTTCTATATATATTTTACTATGAATTATTATTATTTTTTTTATTTTTTTAAATTTTTTTAAAAGATAAAGTAGTATCATGCCAGGTTACCGAATCCTGCCGGTTCTCAGACACCGTCCTGACAAACCTGCTCGAAGTAGTTCGAGTAGTGCAATGACATAATCTCTTTTAAAGGATTTTCAGTTTGATTGTTGTTATGTTTCCATTTTCCACATGAAAAAACCCTTGAAGTGCCTATCTTTCCTGTACCCTTCCCTACATAGGAAATGAGAGTGAAAGAGTTCTATGGTGTACTAAAGCGCACTTTGCACCATTCAAGTAGACTGCAGATGATCACAGCTGTATCTCGCATGTATACACTTCCTGGTCAAACTGTATGGTTGTCTCTCTAACAAACTACCTAAATTAGATAGCTTAACGGGTATGCACCCATGCTTATCAAACTACATTCACAATGGTTGATCAACATATTATTTCCTTTGATAAATCATGGTAAGTTGGCAAACTTTGCAAACTTAAACAAAATGTTCACAGTAACAATGACTAGATGTAGGACTAATCTGCTGTGAATTTGATAGTTGTTATTGTGTTAGGGGGGTTGATAGTTGAAGACAAGTATCTTCAAAGATGACAGGACAGAGTAAAGAAGGAGAAAGAAGATGACAGGAGTCTTGTCGTCTGGTGATTATAATCTATCTTAACCCATTTGTGACAGGAATTATTTAAAGCCTAATTTGATCAGCTCTTATTCTTCAAATTGGCAACACCAACATTCTTATTTTATTGCTACATTTTTCTTATGAAACGTCATGTATCTGAAATGAATATAAATTGACAGAAATTATGATGAGAAGTCAAAAAGTTGCCAATTTGCAGGGGAAAACGGTGATTTTAAACCTTCTATCACGTTGCCAATTTAAGGATTTTAATGCTTATTTTTCTTTTAAAAATTTTCAGCGAATATTGACGCAACCAAAATGGGCATAGTTTGTGTAGAATTTTTTGCTCTTTCTGCTCATGTATTTGGTATGATTTTTAGGGCTTTGCATCAAAAGATATTAGGCCAAACCACAAAATGTGGACCTCTGTCATGAATGGGTTAATGCATATCCACAGTGGACCCATCAACTACTCAATTTTCTCATATGAATAAATACATCCACAGGCAATCACTATAATCTCATCGCATTTCTCAAACTGTGCATCTAAACTTCATTGTTTTAACTAATGCCTCATTTCCTTCATGTCCATTCACTCATCCTTTCCTCATGAAATAAAGAGCTATAATCCAACATTTAACAATGTGATGTGAAAAAAAATTAATATCTTATTATCTACATGAAGCCATACCCCTACAAGCACTTACAGGTATCATACTTCATATTTGTGGCTCATACTCGCAACAAAACAATAACTTCAAAAAGTAGTTGTTTTTTTCTGTGTAACTAAAAGAGTGAATAAATTTCTCACTGCACAATTCCATCGACCCAAAAGAGAACTGTCACAAGACGACATGCATGGTCATGCTTCAATCACTGACACAAAAGCATTGACAGTTTCATATTTTTTTGTCTTACAACGATCAACATCTATAATAATCAACATCTTCATTCCCTACAACTCCAAACTATGACTCCACTTGGGCATTGCAGGGGGGGGGGTAGACAAAGGGAGAGGGTAGGTATGCAAGAGGATAGGAGACCACAGACTTTAAAGACAACAACTGAGGGGTATTTTTTTAATCCTTCATTTACAGGACAATTAAAGGGCAACAGTAGCAGGATTTTCTTGCCTGATAGTTCTTGTTGATGAATAATCATAATCTACAAAATGATAATGCACCTTTATTGGAATTGATGAAATAATATAGGACTGTGTTTAACATGAAAACCAGTGTTCTATTGCCTCTGACATTCAAGTATTACAGGTGGAATATAACAGTGGCAACATTTGACTGAATTTGCTTGGAATTCTACATGTTACTCTTTTTGCATCAAAAACACTTTTCGAAGTATCAAGGTCGATAGGCCCATGAGCAGCTTTGCAGCAATAACAGGCTTTGGGAGATTCAAATAGCGAATACATCTGCCATCAATAAGGAAGGATAATATTTTATAAGATCATTTTGAACAACTCCTCCCCCCAAAGAAATCAAGATAATGAAATGAAATAAAAAAATGTCGCCCCCCCCCCCCCCCCCCCCCCCCCCCCCCCGATAATTCAATATGTCACACATACATGTATCACTGGAAATTCTTTCATTATTCAATAGCAAAAACATTATTTTGGGAAAATTCAAAGTCTGAGATTTGTCACAAGCTTCTTTAGGTTGATATCTTGGTCATTTCAATACAAAGAGGGTGAGGAAAGGAATAAAGCAACAGAGGATATAACAAAAGGGATGGTTGGTTGATGGGTTAGTAGGGTGACAAGGGATTAATAGGAGGACTAGATATAGAAGAAAAGAAGGAAGAGTGTGAGTTATTACCATACTCACCCTCCCTCTGAGGGGCAGCAGCTAGGACAGGCTGCTGGGTGGCTGTGGTGGCAAAGCCCTGGGTCAGACCACCAAAGGCAGCAGGGTATGTTGCTATAGAGGAGGATAGATTGGGTATAAACAACACAGATTGATGACAATGGAATTATTCTAAACTGCAAATTTACATAATGACAATAATGATTTGTCACAAACTTTAGAAATACTTGGAAATTAGAGCAATAATTTGAGTATTGGAATAACATGCTGCAAAATGAGCACTTTTAATGATGTCTTTTGAAGGACAAACTATTGGGTTAGACCACCAACAATTGGTGGTTATGTAGGTGTCAGAAGGGGAAACAAGTTTGCCTGCTGAATTAATTTTGAGGGGATAATAATGACTATTGTTCTTCAGATATTTCCTTTTAACTCTGCTTTCATTAGAGCAGTATTCATGCTGGTCATTACTCTTCAGATATTACTTACGCACACTAGGTGTGTTTTAGTTTTTTCTGGTAAAATGGTACAGGAGAAAACTAATTATTACAACTGTTAAATTAAATTGTACGATTGTGCCAATAGTCAATAGAAGCTGGCAAAGAGTTAAAATGTTAAATGGTACATCTTCAAAAACTGAATTCAAAATTTTGGAAATCTGGTCCCCAATGAACACTTGTGATCACATGTTAATAAAGAAAAACCTTTGTGTGGGCCCACCAAAGGCAGGTGGTTCGTGGCAGTATTAAGGTGAAAAGTGAGTTGAAACATAAAGGTAATACATACAATTATTTTTTTTTGTAAGTTCAAAGCAATGACACACCATGTTCTTCACATAATGTCAAAACGAGACATGGAGCAAATTTATTTTATTCTATTACATATCTATATGTAGTTCAATTTTTTGGCAAGTCATTGAGGAATCAAATATTAGTCATTTATTCATATTGAAGAATTATATAGCTCTATGTATAGCTAAGTAAGAGTACATGTATAACTAACCTGCATATTGCTGCATACCAGTGTAGGCCTGTTGCAGAGGATCCGTAGCAACCGCTGTTGCTGCTGCAGCTACCGCTGCTTGGTTGGCGGCTAAAATGTCAAAGGTTACACAGATTAAGATCACTCATATTCTAAATTAATCTATATTTTTTCCTAAACAGAATATTATTCATTTTCTTCATTTTCTACTTTTGGTATATTTTTTTCTACAAGTATCACATATGTGAGTTCATACTCTTGAAACGTGCCACAATAATGCCACGCTCTCTCTCTCTCTCCATAATTCTTGTCATCTTAGTTCTACATTCGCTAATCATCAACCCCGACATTCTCTTTGTTCTATGCATTCTGCATCATATCTCTTTTCATCTCAATTTCATAAGCACTTTATGAGGTGAGTTAGCTCAGTCAGTAAAGTATCTGCCTGTCGAACAAAAGATTGTAGGTATGAATTCAACCCTCCGTTGTGAGTTAACCTGCTTCTCCCATGTTTATTACATGTAGGCTAGACTACAGTAAAAAAAAAAAAAAAAAAAAAAAAAAAAAAAAAAAAAAAAAAACAACAACAACAACAACAACCCACTCCATCCCTTAGACAGAACATATGAAGTGGAGGCCCATGTAGAGGAGTGCCACTATATTTGTATTCTTTAAAGAATCCTCTGCACTATACGAAGAAGATTAGGTGAAAGCCCCATTATAGTGATACCTGCACATCCCACTCAGTCATACCAGAAGCAGACACCCAAGGGTTATACTGAGGCAGTTTGCTTTTCCCCTAGGCACAAAATACCAAAATACCAAATACTTAAAAATTAATATTCATTCTTTTCCATGACTTTCTCCTACTTCAGTTTATTCTTCATTTTTGGCATTTTAAGTGATCCATCAAATACTAAGTCACTTCCTGCTGGAATGACATTATGGGATGGTCTTTACAGTGATTTTACCACAGATGGGATGCCATGTGTGTAAATGGGTCTTTTTCTTTTATATGTTGTTTGTTGGCTTTTTTTTATATTCATAGATGTATGTAAAGCAGATCAAGACAACAGTCTAGCAAGGTTAGCAAATATCTCTGAATCTCAGAATGGACACCTGGATATTGCTGAAACAGCACGATACAGCAAATAATTTGTTTATGAAAGGTACTTCAATTCATTCAACAAGATGATTTAAATGAAACAACAACAAAGAAAAAAAAACCCCAACCCATCTCTTATAGCAGGCCTATTTCTTCTATTTTTTCTTCTTTTGAAGTGCTCATTAACCCTTTATTTACATCCCTTTCCCTCTCTCCATCCCTCCCCTTCTCTGTCTGTACGTCCATCTGTTTCTCTTTCTCTCTCTTTCTTTCTCCTGTCCCATCCCTCTCCATCCCCTCCCTTCCCCCTCTTTCTCTCTCTCTCTCTCTCTCCTCTCCTTCCCTTTCTCTATCCCTTCCTCCTTCCTTCATTTTTCCTTCTATCCCTATCTCTCCCTTACTTCTCAATCAAAACCATAAATCTCCAAAACTTCTCACTCTAAGAAAGCATCCAGGACTGCCTACTCACCTGCATACTCTCCCGGATACTGTAGGCCATTGGTGTAGAGCGTGTCTGCCTGTCCGTTTGTCTGTGCAGCCAGGGTGTATGTGGGCATGGTGGGGGAGGGTAGGGTAGGGGTGCTGACGGCACAGTTCACTGCAGACTGGCCAGCTCCCGGTGCTGGCACTGTAACGACAAGAGATCAAAATCACACGTGATAATGGCGATATCATGAAATAAATCTTGAAAGTGAGCATTTAAAAAAAAAAAAATTTTGATGTTTGTCAAGTACTTCATCCATTACATGAAGTATCATGAATTCATAAAAGTTTCTACTGATGTCATCAACTACCATCAAACATGCAAAGAAACCCAACAACCTTTATCACTTCCCTCTATACCTATAAATGTAAAGTTACTTATTCACTACCAAAATGTATAGATATCAAACAACTCTTACTCACTACCTTCCAAAATGCATGCAAACCTACTAACCAATACCCAATACCCTCCATCATGCATAGGAAACCCAACAACCTTCACCGATTCCCTTCATGTCTTGGTGTGCATCACTATCCATTACCTTCCAACATGCACTGAACTCAATAATAACTTACTCAATACCAACTAATGTGCATAGAAACTCTATAATCTTTGCCAATTCCCTCCACATCTAGTTTACCCGTAGCCAGCATGCACAAACCACCCAAACAACCGTTTACAATAATTCGCTGCATACCTGACAGTGTCGTGTTAACCACTACACTGTAACTTCCATCATAGAAACCCCAAGACGTTTACAGATTCCTTTCATTCCTTGGGGTGTATTGCTACCAGCTACCCTCCAATATCCACAGACCCCTATGCACATAGGAGTGCAACTGTGTAATCAACTACACTGCACCATCCACCATCCACAGAAACCTGCCAACCTATACCAGTTCCCTCCATACATGAGCATGTACTGCTAGCTGGTACCTTCTAACATGCACAGAAACCCTAGAATCTTGACTATTACCCACTAATGCACCTCTCATCATGCATAGAAACCCAATGACATTTACCAACACCCCATTAATATACCTTCTACCATGCATAGAAACCCAGTAAGCTTTACCGATTCCCTCCATACCTAGGAGGTGTTCCCCAGTGGTAGGGATGGTGGCAGTGGTAGCAGTCGGGAAACCGTTGGCAGCCACAGCATTCATCTGATTCATCTGTTGTGCAGCAGAGAGAGCAGCCATCGGGTTCATGTAAGCGGCAGTGGACTGGTGGGCCATCAGCGCTGCTTGCTGCTGAAGCATCTGTTGCTGTTGGGGTTAAAAAAAGTCAGTTGTGATATTTGTCGGGAGCAAAGGAGAATTAGCATTACTATGGTATCTTACATGTACATCTGTAATACTGCTGTATAGTTAGTGTGGATATGTGGAGCTAGAGTAATATAGTGGACA
Organism: Echinometra lucunter; assembly: GCA_029962745.1. Lineage (NCBI taxonomy): Eukaryota > Metazoa > Echinodermata > Echinoidea > Camarodonta > Echinometridae > Echinometra > Echinometra lucunter. The sequence continues at coordinate 18,231,689 of CM057151.1, forward strand.
TAAAACAGCCATAAGGGGGGGGGATAATCTGAAAATGAATTTAATTGTCATAAAAAACTGAAATTATACAGAATAAACACATCCATGTATCATCGGTGGTTGTGCAGGTGTCCTTTTCAAATCTATTCAAACACAGCCATATTTGTGCTGAAATTAACTAATGAACCTTGAAGAATTAATCCCTTTTGCAGCTCATTCTCGAAACTAAACTGGAAGCTGAACTTCCCTAATTTGATCTGTTATGACAATTAACATCGTTTCACTAACACAAAAGACACATCGTTTTCAGAATACCACCCCTGATGTCATTGGTCCAGGTCCCGATTCTCAAGGTATCACTTTGGTTATTAGGCCCTACATCTAAAATCATGCGAGTAAAGAATTCTAATATAACCTTGATAAGGAACATGAAAATGTCATGTAATACGAATCCATACATGCCCTATAAGCTTGTTATGAAATGTACATTAAATATATCTGAACAGATATCTTCTGATAATGGGCATTTTGTTATGGAGAATCTACGGAACTGAATTGTCTCATAGCTATATGAAACAGCTATCCTAAATGCCTTACATTTCAATTTGAAAAGCTGGCCATTGTAAAAAAAAAAAAAAGGGGGGGGGGAAGATAATTTGCTATTTTCATTTGTTAACTTTCCCATATGTATAATATAGGTTGTAGTTTGTTCCCCCTTCTCCAGAAGTTATGTTTAATTCTATTTTCATAGTCTTATTAAATCATAACTTTATATTCCCATTGTATTTCTACGTATGTCTCTTTCCTTTTCATGTTTGTTTATAAGTTGATTGTTTAATGTGCAAACACTTAGAAACAATATTTATTAAGTGCTATATAAATGTATATATCTATTATTCATTACTTTTTTTCATTGATAATGTTAAAAACTAAATAATATTCTTTGTGTTCATGTAAAAACTTCAAACCATGCAATTTTTCACGCTAACATGAATTTCCCATGAAATTTCTATGATTCTTGCTTAAATGAAAGCACATCATGCTTGAGAAATATAAAGACAGTAGATGCAGACTGGTATTATGACACATGCTACTGTGACAATTGCTCTACGGCCAATTTCAGTCACTGCTCAAAATTCTCAAATTCAAACTTGGACCAAACACTAAACCTAATTCTAGACCTAATCTTAAACCTAACCCTAAGCCTAAGTTAAAACCCAATCACAACCCTAAACCTTTGATGTGGACAAAATAAGACCAAGAGCAATTGTCACAGCAGCAGATGTCGGAGCACCATACAGAACATGAAGTTGGGTCAAAGATTACCGTATTAACCTGGTAGCTGCCATAGAGTGAGATCGGGGAGCTGACTGCCATCTGGTTGAAGAGGCCCATGGAGTTTGACATCTGCTGCATGCGACGTAGCTGGCGCTCTTTCTCCGTATCCGCAAACTTGACCACGAGGTTGGGGTTGGCCTGTGCATAAATAATGAGCAGAAAGGGGTGCTTTGGTGAAGAACTGATTTCAGATATTTTGCACAGGCATGGAGTGGAGGATCGTATGTCACTGTCAAATAATATCAGGGTGTGATATCAAAGAGGAGATAAAGGAAAACCCGATAGCTTAGTATGTATGTGAGAGCAAGAGAAAGAGAGAGGGGGGGGGGAAGAGAAATGGGCAAAGAAAAGGGGCCATAGAGGAGCAGAGACAAAGGAGAGTGTGAGAGAGAGAGAGGGGGGGGGGGGAAGAGAAATAGGCAAAGAAAAGAAGGGGCCATAGAGGAGCAGAGACACAGGAGGGGAGTGTGTGAGAGAGAGAAATAGGCAGAGAAATAAGGGACCATAGGAGAGATACAGACAGAGGAGGAAGAGTGAGAGAGGGGGAGAGAGGGAGAGATGAGAGGCCAAGGTAGGAGGAAGGATGAGAGGATGGATGGAAGAAGAGGGATGACAAAAGGAGAGAACATATACAAAAATAAAAAGACAAAGGGAAAGAGATGAAAAAGAGGGTGAGGAAAAGATGAAAAATATAGGCATGGAAATAACGAAGACAGAAGAATTTGGTTAAGAAAGCAATATCCATGTCATGAAGGTATACCCCACAAGAAATGAGTAGAGCTAGGGGATTATGAAAGAGAACAGGATGAAGGAGAAAGAAAGAGATATTATAATGGAGAAAAAAGAAAGAGATATTACAATGGAGAAGAAGACAGAGTAGCACTACTGGCATAACAGGGTAATGAAATGGTGACGATGGGAATTAGTGCCATATCATCGTCCCCCTGTTAATGACAGTGATGATTATGAATGGTGATGAGTCGTATAAATGATACTAATGCTTGCAATGATCATAATTCAAAGTTGTTGTTTTTTTTTTGTAAATGGCTAAAGCCCATGAAAGGAATTTCAGGGGATTAACCCAAAATGATGTAACATAATCCTATTCATAAAGCACAGAAAGAAAAAATCTTCCTGGAATTCCAAACAGGTTCATCTTAACAATCTTTATGCTTTCATAAATCAATCACTGTAAGGGGTTACAACAAGATGACATGAACATACACATCATGCAAATTATACCCCGTTACCCTTTTCATGACAAGTTACCATAACAAGAGACCACAAAAACTCTTTGTGATTTATGAATACAGAAAAAGAACTTATTGCCTGCTCTGCCACCGACGTCAGAAATATTTATGACGTATGACGCAGAGCCAATTTTGTTACGTATTGGACATAAACGAAAGATTAATCAAATTTCAGGGCAAAGACCATGAATGCACAAGAAGTAACAAAATAGTACACGTATACTTGTAATTCGATTAAGCATCTCCAGTGACAAACAATCAAACGACAAAATTTCAAAAGGTCCACCTATAGAGTCAATGTGCGAAGAGATATGAACAGACAGAACAATGAAATATCACAGGCAAGCACTAGAAAATCATGATTTTTTTGTGTGTGCATGTGAGACAAAAAGACAACTGACCAAGCATCAGACATGGTACAATATACCTAAAACTTGGGTTAGAAAATGGCTCTACTAAATTTTCTATTGAGCATGGTACATTGTAATTGAATATGGTAGATTTAAAAGATACATTTTCTCTATTAAAGAATGCAGTATTTGACCACTGTGAGTGTGTTTTTCTTTTCAATCATCGCAGGAAGAGTAAATAATAAATTGAAAGACACAAGCATTATTGAAGTTTTACTCATTTCACTTCATCATATTTTGGAATTGATCCCTTCTCAAAAGCAATGAAATGGGTTTAAAAGTGCCCTACTATTCTACACCAGTGTATTGCGAAGACATAAACAGGACAAAAAATTGACATACACCAAGTTCAAAGCTCTTGAAAATATGAAATGATAAAACACTTGCAAGTGCAAGTTGCACAAGACAGTCTTACACAAAAGGTTTGAGAGGAAGAAAAAAATGATTGTGTATAACACTTTGCTTCTCTTGCAATGAAAAGTTATATTTCTACTTCATTTTTACTCTTCAAAGCAATGTTGATGCTCGAATGAGTTGAATCATTGCTTCTCATTGTTCGTTATATCAGACAGTATCCACTTCACTGCCAAAAAGTGTCATGTTCGTTTTAAAAAATTCACTTCATTTTACACTTATGACTGATAGTCTTGTGGAACAACTGTGAAAACATTTTCACAGGTAATAAAACATGAATTAACAACTGAAAGACAATATCACATGGAACCCAATATCATTGTACTCATCGTGATAACTGCAATTTTTTCTTATCCTTCACAAATTTCACAACAATGAATGCTATATGCGTTAATATTCATAATGATCATGGATGATTTCTCAATACGGCAATATACAGAGATACCGAACAATACAGACATATGCAATTATGCAAAACCATTTATGCAATATGCAATATTAGTTCTTTTGAGGGATAATATACATAAAATGGCTTACTTACAATAGAATTTGTATCTATTTGGGAGAGGGGAAGCAGGAATACATTATAAGTCAAAGATGATTGCTTTTCTGGCCTGTAATCAATATACAAAGCCTAGGTCAGTCAGTCACAAATAAATGTAAAGATAACCTGAAAAATGGTCATCTAGAACTACTTCCAATGTACATAGCTATATATCATCACATTTATTTATTCCTCCTGTACTTTTATTTCATTCTAATCCTTTACAGGCAGTAAATTTCATCTCCCTTGATTACCAGTTCTTTCACTAGAAAGTTAACTTGTTCATCTCCAAACAAGAATTTTTGGGAATGGTCACATAATTCACAATTACGCAAACAGAGGCAAATATTAAAAAAGGACACACTTTCAAAAATCTCTATTAGGGGCACAGCAACATTAACGTTGAGTTTATAAATAACGAAAGCAGTTTTCAATGTTGTTTTATTTTAAGAAGTTAAAAATAGCATAATGAAAGCTTTAAAACATGATTCAAAAATATTTTTGCAGTACACCACGCTATCAAATTTCATTGGAGGAGTCCATTCATGCACTGATATAAGGTGTCGGTTGGCTTGCATCAACAAAGACACCAAAGTCAGGAGCTAAAAATATCACATAACAATTTTTTCTGCTGTTTTCTAAAAGAGAATTTTGTATATTTTCTATTGGCAGACACGGATACGCAATATTATTTCTTTTAAACCACTCATCTTAATGTTCTATAAGTGATGCAATGACTATTTTTCTGCAAGTCAAGACTTTTTTTAAAGAGTGTAAAAAAAAACCACTGTGCATTAAAATGGAGGACACCATAGATCAAGGCAAACCAGAAAAACAACCTGTCCAATAAAAACCGTCACCATTGCACACCACCAAAAGAACAAATATAACAATGAAATATATACACAACAAACCGGCAACCACTGGAAATAAATTGTGTCTTTAAAATCTTCAGGAAAACAACTGACCGTGAGGAAAGTATATATCTTCATGCAAGCAAGAAATATACAGCAAAGAGATATAATGATATCAAACTACTCATGTCACCAGGGCCAAAAAAAGTACAGAACAACATACCTTGGAAGATATGTACAATCAGAAAAAAACAGTCTGGCAAAAACTATGATTACAGCACAATAAAGACTCGACTCTCACTCTATAATGAGATATTTAATACAAAACATAACTTATGAAAATAATTCCAATGCGGTACTGTTCAATGCATCACCCAATATTTACTAAATGTGCTAGATATCACAGACACTTCAATAAGACAATGAATTTCCTTTTGGAGATAAAAGAGATCTTGCATGTCACTTTCCAAACTCGTGTTCTGTTATACAGTAATCAAGTCTGGTTCTAATTAAACCAGGGCCATTAACTTGATATTGAATACTTCTCTCCCTTTTTTCATATCTGAGGACATTTGATTGACATCAAACAGTTGTCTGTCTCAAGCCGGCCTAAATCTGTTTATGTTGAAACTTGTCAAATGCCGTCAATACTACAGAATGGAATCAGAGAAAGCTTCATATATCAGATTTTGTATGGCTTTTATTTGAATGAGAACCTAGAAGGTTTGTGGGGACTGAGTATGCACTAAAAGCTTGAGAGCAATTTCCTTTTCAGATTCACATGGAAATTCATCATCTCATAACATCAAAAAAGCACATCGAGCAAGTACCTGATTGTGCAGGCTTAGTGTACTCATGCCGTTTGAAACTTGCTTGAAGAACGGCCAATGGGTTGAACCATTATCATAAGGGGGTGATGAAGTTGTTTAATGCCAGGTCCGTTTAAACAACAGTATCAAACCATGGGTGATTTTCAGAATGGTAATTTTTCATTTTTTTTTAAATTGAATCATTTGGGAATATGAATTGTGGGGAGTGGATAAGGAGATGAAAACAAAACAAAGAGTGAATAATTACATAAACATAATGATAGATCAGCAGTCTTGACAATTTTTAGTCTTCAGACACCTTACACATTTTAAATGTATGTGTACATACACTGTAAATGAGAAACCTTGAAATGGGCTGTAGCAGTGATTAATATAATCATACAAAAGTGCATATATCTTAAAATCCTAAAGCGCAAATGTATATAAAGATATTTTCTATCATAGCTAGTAGCTTAATATCTTCATATAATCACTTCTTCTATTTCAAACATTACATTGATTTCTTGCAAAAACATCACGTATGCTTGGGAGATGCATGACACATCTTTTTTTCCTTGGCAGGCCTACTCATTCTGCAAGCTAATTTCAGCCAGTTCTGTAGTAGCACAGTGTTACAGTTAGGGGGAGAGAGAGAGAGAGAGAGAAGGGCAAAATTCAATCACACGCACCAATAAGAAAGGGTTTAGGCAATAGGTTATAATCCCAATATAGAAATGTGATATTGATAAAAGTGATATCATGCTCTATTGACGACCTAACTGTCAAGATATGGTAAAGATGTGAAGGTCTGAGCAGCATTCATGGGTTTCACCATACTCACTCTGTCAACTACTGTTCAAGGTGGATTTCCTACACTAACCAGATTCCTATAACCATGGACCAAACAAACATGATGCCTTGCCCTAACCTGAAACCCTAACCCTAACCCTATTATATCTAATTCTACCCCTAACTCTGAACTTATCCCTTGACTCAAAACCCAATGGATACCTTTAACTCTTAACCCTACATCTTTGGTGAATCAAAGGCTTGTTCACGTGTGAAGCAGCAAACCCCTGTGGTAAAACCCCTATTTCTGGGGGGGGGGGTTGCACGTAAATGATATATATATATATATATATATATATATGAGCAAGAAAGGGAACTTTTTTGTCTCCTGGTGGCAAAAAGGTCTGGACCAAACTGTTTGTACAAACTTTGTGCAAATCATGACGTCACAAGTTTGCACAACTTTTGGCAAAACTATCTTCTATTTGAGCATGAACTAATACTGACGCTTTAATGCTTATCTCATCATAGAGACAAAAAAAAAAAAAAAAATGCAGGGGTTTACTCCTGGATATCTGAAAATGTGTTAATCATTATATTTCAATCAAAGAATGAAATTTCTCTAAAATCACAGTGAGATTCATGAATCCATTTTGCAAGGAAATTGTTTCTTAATGGAAAATCATTCAAGATATTAGTATAGATTCACTATCAGACTTTAGAAATCAAAAGAACAATGATTTAATTTAATTTTCTTTTAGTTACCATTGGATATATTGATGGTAATAGGAACCGTTTCTTGAATTCAATGTAAATGTCAACCACAAACACATCAAATGAAGATATGAACACACTGCAAATGACAGATATTATTATATCAAGTGAAAATAAACTTTTCTTGAATACTGTAGAGAAAATCTTACAAATTCTTGCTAGAAGAAAGTGGGACACAAGTCAATGTACACTACAGGGTGAAAATTAGATTTACAGAGAAATATATGAACACGAAAACAGGTAAACTATATATTTTAATAAAAATTTATATAACTACTTAAAATGCTTTTTTCCACTATATTTTTTGAGATCTAAAATGTGTTCTCTGAGACCAATTCTAAATCTATCAAAATTTGATAAAATTTGCTGATCTATATGCTTATTGATACCACTACCTACAATAATCCCTCGTGAAAACAGACAAGAATTCTCCTATAAGTTGATAAGTGGCCAGTGCTCAGTCCTATATTTCCAAATACTATTGATTTAGTTTTGCCAAAAGAGATGATTTGATGGGCAGTTTGTCCCCGTGGATGATATTATATTGCATATTGAGGTGGCTTTAATCTGATAAAGACTTGAGGTTTTCTGGTCACATGAAACGTAGCCTAGATATGGAGCCATAGTTATGCTTCATCCACACATGGCAGGGTCAACTGCCTATGAAAACTGTAATGGTGAAATAAAGACCATTTTTTAAAATAAATGAGTAGGGGGCCCCTAGGGGTGTAACAAAATTATGTCCAACAAAGAGCATCATGTGAATGCACCTATTTGCGAATTATAAGATTTTGGAACATGAAGCAAACTACGCTTATGTCTTTTATGTTGATGGCATTTTTATGAGGACATTTACCATGGCATATGTGAACAGGGCTTCAGGGTGGCAAATCAAATCGCCAATGTTCTTCGGCTGGTTACAGCCTGCAGACACGTTCTCAATATGTCAACTCTTCTTAGAATGCTACAATGAATGCATGATCAATAGTTCCCTACTGTAGGATAGATACCATTTATATCAACCATTGCATGTCCATCTAAAAATCCATCTACCCAACTATTAAAGAGATTTATATCAATTAAGTATTTCAAGATGTGAAGAAGTCCACAGAAATCCCTGAGCACAATGACCATTAACACAGAAACTTTAATCATGAGATTAGTTACCAGTTTCAATATTTTTCACCTTTAGAAATTTCTTCATTTACTTTTACATTTATATCTGTACGAGTATAGTAATGTCTTTTGCTAATAATATCGTTTTTTTTGCAGTAAAATCATACTAAATATACACATTTTGTTATATTGCAGGGATGATGAGCATCAAGAAATGTATCATATATTTGGGTGAAAGGAAAATCAAACAATTAGTTTCAATGATACACAATAATTCTAATGACAGAATCTGCAATGTGGAACCAAGACGAGGAACTATGCAAGATGAAATAAAAAGTATGATGGGGTTGAATCCATCAAAAGATGCTGGTCAGGGGATTAATCATCAATAATGCCCTCATCTGGGGGCATTAACCTCTCGTTTTTTCACAGGAAACTTGTATTTCCTTCCAACCATCTTTTTTGTCAATCAATTATGCACAAGATGAAGCAATAAGTCTCTTTTTTTTTTGAAGAATAAGGAGAAAAGATGGAATCGATGTATTATACTCTTAATCACATATTAATGCTTCCCCATGGAACATAATCCATGCTACGGCAAGAGAAACAGAGAGGGCTATAGATCTGTTAATGGAGTATTCCTCGCCAGGCTAGGTTTACTATCCAACTTTTATTGCTTTATTGATCGCCATGGAGGGGGTACACTCATTAGATGCTGAGGGAGGCACCACGGTCACACCAACGACACCAACGCCAGACCGACAAAAGACCACACGATGAATTACATTACCGTGAATGGCTACCAATTGGTCGGTGTGAAGTCGGTGTGGAGTCTGTTGGGCATTGTGACTGAGGTTTAAGTGGGAGGCATCGCCGAGTTTGGAAGTTCTTGCCCAGTCCCTTGAAAGATTTACTTTTGCTTTTACTGAGCACAGTTTGCTCTTAAAGGGAGTCAATCGTGCTTGTCATGCAAATTCTGAAACCAACCAACCAACCTCTGATAAGACGTTGGTGAAATACAAAGATGAGAGAATCCTAGTACAGCATTCTCCATCTCAAACCTTCATGCTTAGAAAAATGTGCCAGAAAGAGCCCCTTTTTGTCTCGTATTTAGAACCCTACCGAAAAGGGGTTCTAAAAAGCGTTCTTTATATTTTCAATGACCCCAAAGGGTTCCTTGTACAACCAATAATGGTTCTAAAGACCCATTTACAACCCTTTAGAGAACCTTTATAGGCTAGTAATGGTTCTTTGAAGAACCTTTATAGGTTCCAAATATTGGACAAGAAAAGGTTCTTATTTGCACCATTTTTTCCATTAGTGTTTCATCACGACATTGTTGTACCAACAGACAGATATTTCCTTTACTGTTTCAAGAATCATCCCTGTATTAAGAAATATCTATTATGTACATTATCAAACTCCCTATCCCATGACATGGCATATGCAGGGTGGGAAAATATTGACCTGAAATATTGGGGGGATATATTTCCCCTTATCTGTAAGAACACCCATGGCAATCATTAAACCAGCTTTGCCAACATGCATGGTTCTTTAACTAACATATTCATTAGTGAGAAGTATACATAATTTTCATTATCACTCATCTCTCATTTGAAGTGTATGCAAATTATTGAAATTCATAACTCTGCTCTGTTTTTTCTTCTGTCATTATCACATTCATGTGAAAGACAAAAGAAATGCATCTTATTTCATATGCTTCACCTGAAAGTGCACTTGGCACAAGTCCCTACTATCTAGATCTGTCTCAATACATTCCCTTTAATACGATATTTCCATTACACAATTTTGAAATTGTTTTGCAATCACTTTTGGAACAAATGGAAGCAATGTTGATGAATCCAAAAAAATTGCATCACACAATTCATTATGGGGGATAAAAGCTGATGAGTATTCGAAAAGAATAAATACTGATATTATAAGAATAAACAGGAGATAGGGGAACAATAAAAAGTGGATATAGGGGTTGCTGAACCCTATTGTCTTCTCAGGGCTAGAAGGATGTTAACTCTCCTATCTAATTTGTATCATTTTAATAGTAAACACCCTCCCGGCTCTCAAAAGATTATGCATGCAGACAATAATGAGTTCTGCTATGGATTATACAGAAATGCAATGAAGAGTAATGCATTTGATATGGAAAAACACTTTTTATGATTATCATTTTAAAGTACTGACCAATAAGCACCACTTTTACTGAAATATACACAACCAAATTATATTTTCTCATATAAATGGAAGAATGTTTTCTCTATTGACCAGAGAAAAAAACATTTGAGGAAAGGGGGGGGGGGGTGGCTGCTGTGATTTCCATTACTGTATTTCTAGGATATGGATTCAAATGTGGACAGATATTAGACATGCATAATGACTGAGAAACAAATATCAGTATGTTAAAAAAAAAATCTTTATTGGCGACATTCTGTCATATTCATCTGTGACAGGATTCATATTTTCAATGTGTTGAAATTTATGGCATAACAAGCAAGTGTACTCCATATAAAATATAAGAGAATCATATTAATTAAATCACACCCTCCAGATAACCAACCTGTACAGATAACTTTTTAGACTAGAACAAAATTGGATCCTGACATTGCAAAATCACTGTACCTTTAAATTCAAACAATGCATTTATGATGTTATCCATTTACCACAGCAATCACCAAGAGAGGCAATGCCATTTCATTCCCTAAAAATCTCTCTAAGCTTTCTCCTACAACAGAAAAATAGTCGGACAGCCCCTGGTTACAATAAACTTTTAAGGTGGGATTGCCTACTAATGTGAATAAGACAAATCATACCCCCCCCCCCCGGCTCAAGCATAAAAGTAACCTATATTTTGAGATGCAATTTCCTTTGACACCCATGTGACCTACTTCTCCATCCCTTTCTCTCCCATTTCTTCAAAACAGGACTTTTAAATGTAACAGCAATCGACAATGATCTATCATGTATATGCAGTGCAGAGGATACATTAGACCTTCCAACAAAGGAGGGAAAACCCCCAAAGTATGTTACGGAGGTAATATGAGACAAAGTAACATTTTCAGGTTTCAGGTTCATAGAAAGAGGTAAGGGTTCACAAGAACATTAAATGCATTGGAGGGATGAAAAATATGCAAAACAGACTCAACTATTATACTCCATGCAGCAATTCTGAAGAGGACTGTGCACAATGCCTACAGAGTATGAAAGTCATCATTTTATTTCTTTTCTACATATAATTTTATTTCTTTTTCTACATATTACACCCCAACAGTGTGAAATATCATGGTGTCAAATAAACTGCACATTTACAACATTAGCAGGATATTATGTGTTGAACGTCACCTCTTTCAGGGTTTAAAATAATGCCTCTGCAGCACCACTTTCAGTAGGTGGAGGCATAAGAAGGATGTACAACCACTATAGCCAATAGAATGGTTACACTAAATTGTTTTCTTTGTATATGCCAATTTTAATCTATTTCAGACATTCTTCCTTGAATAAATACTTGAATAAATTAGTGTTCAGAAAAAAAAAATCTGGTGTGTTAATGAAATAATGAATTAATGGAATAATGAACAGAGAGAGATAGAGAAACAGAGAACGGCGGAGAAAGGAAAAGACAGTGTGAGAATCAGAAAGAGAGAACAAAAGATGAAGAGAGAGAGAGAGAGAGAGAGAGAGAGAGAGCGGGGGGGGGGGGGGGTAAGCTTGCAAAGAGGATTTAAACAAAAGCAGAGAAATTAGACATGGGCAGTGCCAGGAGGTAAAGAGAGAAAGTGAAAGAGAGAGAGAGAGGATATGAAAAGTGTGACTGATAAAAATGGATATAATAATGAAGATACAAAGAGTAGGTAGATTGATGGTGACAGAGTAACAGAAATGAAAACAGAGTAAAATAGAGAAATAGTGGCAGCCTACTCAAAGAGTTCACTGAATCCCAACAGGCTATAATGCTTTTCTCTCTCTTCCCCTCTAATACATTCCTCTCATTAAGCAGGCTCATACTAACGTCTTCACTGGGGAAATAAAAAAAAAACTCTAGAAAATGAGAAGCCCCTATTATTATTACCCTCAGAAAATTGAGTTGGAAGGATTTGATTGCCATGATGAATGCATTGTGAGGGGGGATTAATTTTATGATACTGAAGTAGCGTGGCCTGCTTGCAGCTGCAGGTTTCAGCTATTCCCGTCTCTGTTCTTGTTTTTCCCCTTGTATTAAATTATGGATATCCATACTTAGGAAAATATTATGACCATATGAGCATTCATTTGCAGGAATTAGGGATGTCCCTAGATAGAGGATATATGAAGAGAAGGGCAAGGGTATATTTCAGAAAGAATATAGCCTACAACAGATTTTCTGGGACACTATAATGGATTTCCTGATATCTGCAGAACGAATAAGAAAAATATAGTGTTTTAGGATATGTCCATTTGCAATCCCTACATGAATATTTGCAGGGAATACCCTGTAAGATGAGCTTTTATAAACACATTACTGAGTTTTAGCTCAACACATGACATATTTCCCTCTTAACAACATAGCTAACTTTCAGGATGTATTCTCTTGTGTTATATGCATTACACAGGAAAACAAACAGTGAGCTTGTCTGGAGACTACAGTTTAACCCAATGAACACTAAGCCTCCGAAAACTTGGGTTAGAGTCTATAGAAAGTGAGTGTTATACCCAATCAAATTGTATCAAAGGGGTTAGTTTCAGTGGCGTAGCTAGGATTTAATTTTAGAGAGGGCAGTAGTGAGCACGTGAAGCAGCCAAATTACATATTGAGTGCGCTAGGGGGTAGGGTGGACGGAGGAGTTCAGGGGAGCGTTTCATGAAGAGTCTTGTCTGTGATTTTCACTGACTAATTTGCTCTCAGCCAATCAGATGCGAGGATTTTCAGTAGCTTGTAACATTTGTCGGTGAAAATCACCGACAAAACTCTTCATGAAACACTCCCCAGATGTTTCTTTCTCATTGTTCTTTGTCTGCTCCCACTCTTCCTCTCTTCTCTTACCTTTTTCTTTTCTCACTCATGCTTTTTTTTCTTCTTTCCCCCCTTTTTTTTTGGGGGGGGGGCATGGAGGGGGGGGGGGCAACTGCCCCCACCACCCCTGGCTACGTGGGTGGTTAGTCTTAAAATGACTGAATGAGACAGTGATGGAAAGGTAAAGAAATAGTAAGGAGAAAGGATGAGAAAGGAAAGAGAGAGGGAGAGAAAGACAGCAAAGAGAGAGAAAGACAGCAGAGAGAGAGAGAGAGAGAAAAAGACATCAGAAAGAGAGAGAGAGTGAGAGAGCAAGATGACCATCATCCATCATACCATTTAGAAAATAAGAAACTGGTTTCAACCTACAGGATACTATAAAACAGGCACTAGATCATATGATAGATGAACTGAAGAACAGAAGCACAGATTACAACAGAGACACATAGGAATAGAGAGACAGAAAGAGAGAAAGATAGGAAAGAATAGGATAGGCAAGAAAAGAGCGACTAGGTGACACATTACGCAAACACAAACACCCACACACATCCCCTGCTTACACTAAACATTATCCTCAACACAGAATCTTAACTCATATGTGAAAGACATACACTAGTCACTACGCGCAAAGCAGTCCATCCATGATAATTCTGCAAAACCAATAGCCTATGCTCTAATTGGCTGCCCATTGCTCGCTATGACAAATTGATATCTCTTGGCAATTTTTCTCTTTACACAAGGGCCTATCCTGCAGCTCGGGCAGATAGTACTGCTTTTAATCCGCCATCCGCATAGTGTTTACTCCTCTTCCTCTCTCTCTACTTTGTAGTGTGATAGATATATACTCACTTAGCACATTGGAAAATTACTCTTTAAATAGTCGTCAATCGTCACAGATTTATTTTCAGTTGACTTCCACTCTTAATGGTGTGGAATCCACTCCAAAGTAGTTGAATGAATGACCATTTTGAGAGAGCATTCTCCAATTTTATATTTAGATTTCCCTTTCAAAGAGAAGTGATCCCTAAACATGACTCCTCGATAAGTGGATTTCCATCTCTCCACCAGTAAACAGGTAGCCCATAGCCATAACATGATTAAAAACCATCAGGTTTGTACTATAACAAGCATGTGACTCACAAATGAAAGTTCTTCAGAGCACAATGTTCCAAAAGACCTATTTTACAACAGCAATGGCTTTCTACTAGAAATGGAAATTGAGGGTGCTTCAGCAGTGCAGAATTGAGAGACCTGAGAGGGAGAGCTTCAGAAAGAGATTCTGAAGGATATTCAGAAAAGTGCACTGAGTGGGAAAGGGAGAGAGGAAAGGAAGAGACATTATATTCTTAACTTATAAAAAATGCAACAAGCTGTATACAACACATGCTACTTCACAACTTTGTCCTTGAATGAATGGTAACTTCTAATTCTCCACATTGTATCTAAAGATGTCAAATGTTAAAAGAACAGGAGAAAAAAATAATTTCGGAAAATCATCTCAAGTGCAATCTGGAAACCTATTGTACTGCCCATACAAAGCATGTTTGGATGACCTAATAAGCCATTGTAAAGTCCGCACATTTCTAAAGGTGATAGACAGGGCTACTGAAGTTGCCTTAAGTTGATTTTTCAAAAGTGAATTTATTGTGTTAAAGGCACTCAACCTTAAAGATATTCTATTTCCTCCATAGATGAAAATTATGTTTTTTTCTTATCGTAGGTGTGTGGGTTGGTTTATTCATAACTGACGCAAAACTAATTATCCAGCATGAGTAGGTTAATATCTAAGTATGATAACAATTCTCTACTAGCACGATGAATAACTAATTTGGAAAATATTATGAAAGGTTCATAAATTCGTACAAAAAGGTAAAATGAATATGAAACAACTTAAAGAGAGATAAAAAGGAAAAGTATAAACTGAAACATCTGAGCATGAGAGAGAGAGAGAGAGATAGGGGGGGGGGTAAGAGAGAAGCAGGAGAAAAAGATATGTAAAAAGAGATTAGGAGTATAGGGGTAGCCTGAGAATGGATGGAGAAAGACAGGAAGGAAGCAAAAGACAGCTCAGGAAGGAGACAGAGATGTGGCAGATGAAGAGGGGAAAGCAAGAAGATGAAGAAAAGGAAGAGGAAGAGGAGGAAGAGAGGGAGGAAGAGGAGGAAAAGGAGGAGAAGGAGGAGGAGAAGGAGAAGGAGGAGAAGGAGGAGAAGGAGGAGGAGGAGAAAGGGGGGTTGAGAGGACATCGACATGATGGTGATGAAGGGGTGCGATCATCACAAGGTTTCCTTCAGACTCCAGGCGAAAATTAACGACTGGTGCAGCTGACCCAAAATTCCGTTTTAACAAGAATCGATTCTGGTTGGCCCATACCCATCCTCCAAGCTCCTAATCTAATCACCCACAATGCACTGCAGGTCAAACGGAGAAAAATGGTTCCACCAAAGGGTTGCCAGTTTTATCAGATATTTAGCGATTGTTGACCCCCATTGAGGAATTTTTAATTAATGGCCAGGAACAATGCGATGAAGTAACACATAGGTAGGACTGCTTTTTGCAACAAATAATTGTCAAGGTATAGTTATTTTTATAGATGCTCTAAGCAATCCTGGCAGTTGTAATTTCAATTTTGTTTCTATTACACTTCAGGATTTTCGAAAGAAAAGCAATAGATTTTACAGAACCCAGCATATGGATCAAGAAGGCAAAGAAAATATAGAAGAATCTAGACACCATGTCACTAGGAAAAGGAAAACAGAAAGAAAGATGTGGACTAGCTGAGAAACAATTGGTTTGTAAACTCGTAACAAGTGGTAGATATTTTTCTTTAAAAAAAGGGAGAATAAGAGAGGATGAGAGATGGTAAAAAAAAATATATCTCTAAATGAATACCAGGAGATGACAGAAAAATTAAACACATTTTCACAATTTCTTTAGCAATGGCGCACATCTTGAATTGTACCTGTATTGCACACATCAAGAGAAACACCAAACAGCTATGAGAATGAAAAGTATATTTCAAAGATTCAACAGACAAATTTAGCTGGGAGTACCCACTGACCAGACAGCCATTTATCTTAGTAATAATAAACAAATGCCTCACAACTGTAATAATCAACATTTTGTAATAACTTTTCTAAAAAATCTGCCAAATAAACCACATAATTCTACTCTGCCAAAAAATAACCTTCCATAGATGCATTCATAAACATGTACACAAGATAACAAATAATACCTAGATAGCTGACCGACTACTTCATCCTCCCAAGGTATTCTTTGAATGAGAAATATACTTTCTCTTATATTCTAGAAGGACCTTGCCCATCCTCAATCAGGTCTTCAGCTTGGGTTGATGCTCACGCATTAAAACAGAACCAAAGCTTTCATGAAAACACATGACAAATAGAGTTATCATAATTCAGAAACCTGATATTCCTGCAATCGAGATCGCGCAGTGGCGAGGCTCGGCCGCAGCAACACGAAGAGCAGGGATACAATTATTCGGCGCTGGTGCAGTGCGAACAAACCAGATAATTGTGGATATAGCCGGGCGGGAGGAGGCAGGGATCTGCAACTGTATCTAGGCAGACAATAGGCTTGGTGGAGCGAGTCATCTTGTTTTTGAAGGGATTAATTTCAGGGAAGGTGGAGGGAAAAAGGTGGTGGTGGTGGAGGTGTGGTGTGATATGTCACATTAAATACAAGCAAGCCAGCAAGGTGGCAGTTTGGGAAAGGCATAGGAAGAGGCACTTTATAGAAAGAGTATGACATGGAAAAGAAATGACACCCAAGTTCTTTCTATTTTGAACATCAGGTGATCATGGTGCTTTTAGATATGTTGAATAATGAAAACAAATCCTAATTCAGGTTGTTGGTTAATTCTCTGTAGAGGCACTGTCTAGTAACCATTTTGGTGCATAATGGTACTGTGTAAAGTATCCCCAGAGGTTCAATAGGTTCAAATAAAATGTTTATTCATCTTTTGGTTCATATAATCTAAGCTTGGATAAGTAACACATCACTCTCATATGAAGATCGAACAATATTAAAGACAGCCCATCCCTTTTGCAGACCCAATTCTGAAAGTTCCCTGACTCTGTTATCATTTGAGAGAGAAAGGCTATATGCCCTATCCCTGAAATTGACAAAGCGTGAAATTCGGTTTTAAGGAAATAATCTTCAATAATTCATCAGAGCTTTCTTTTTTCATACCACGAAAAAAAGACCTGAAGATTCGAGATAGCGCACAACGAAAGGATTCACGTTACAGCGCCGCTATATTATGTACGGTACGTGTCGTGAGCTAGCTAGCTAAATGCAACTGGCTGCGCTACTGCCGGTGAGCTGATCCGACTTGCTTATTCCAGGTTGGTAGCCAGATTTTCATTTCACATTAATAACTTAAGAAATGTATGACCGTAAGATCAAATGAACAGTATCAGAAGGGCATATCCTAAACTCATGCCAAGTTGTATGGATTTTCGTTGATTTTGCAAAAGGGACGAGTTACCTTTAAAAAACAATTTTTATGAACCATTCACAAAAGAGAGCAGTACACTGCTAATTAAACATCAAATATCAAAGTCATATATGTACTAAATACTCATCCTAATATGGGCATTGTGGTTGTATTTTTTCTCTTCTCTCTTTCTCTTCTCTCTTTCTCTCATCTGCCCTCTCCTTCCCACTCAACCATCTCTCTCTCTCTCTCTCTCTCACTTAAAAATATCCCAATTTGAAAATGGAAAACTTTTCATCTTGCTAGCCTTGACTCCAGATATTTCTTACAAATATAACCCAACAAACCTGTATTCAAACAAAGAATATCATAACTTGGAATATTTTCTCATAGCACAGAATTTACTCTATGTAAAAAATAAATATTTCTTTACATAAATATTTCTATCTAATTTTATTCTAGAGATCTTCCTCTGATTTCATGCCACAAGAATGAATTTTACATCCATCATCCAATTACATCTGTTCTATTCTACATGATATATGGGTTACAGTGTAAACTAACACCCATTTCCTAGGGGCTTTAATCCAATTTGCATTCATTGCAATGGATAGGTCATGACATAAATGTGAAACTTGAAAAATAGATTTAATGGAATGCAATGCTCTGAAGGCTGAAATATTATCATTGATAAAAGGTTTAATAAAGAACTTAATATAGAAATAGAATATCATCCTATCAATGACTTTAAAAATGCGTATGTATTGATTATCATATAGAACAATAATTCATTTGCTCTACATTTCAAATATATATAGAATATTTATCAACGTACAATAGATGATTTTACGTTGCAAGCATGTGCTTATATTAGTTCTTGTAGCTCTTATCAACAATCAATGACCCAGTTTAAATGAATTTGAAGGCTAATTTGGTTGATCAACCTCATCTTAGTAGATATGGACACCTATTCAATATATGGCCAGGTCTCTTTGCATGGACAATTTTGAAGCCATCTCTATATACTTCAATATCATGATTCTGCAATATCATACGACAGAATTGGCAAGGAATACAGTTAGCTGGTGCTCTGTGTTGCAAAATTAGGAGGGAAAGACAGATTCATAAGCGTGACTTTAAGGAAATTTTAATGCATGGACATTAATTTAGTCATATTAGTCAGCAAAAATTCTCAGCAAATACGATTTTAACTACTATGAATGTGCATTTTGCAAAAGTATGAGTTTCTTTAATTTCTTAATCACAGCGTGCTACATTTCTAATTTAATGATACACTACAAGTATTTAGTACAAGAGTAGCGGAATATGTTTGGGGTTATGCACATTCTCTAACTGTGTTTACTCAAACACTGACTATCTTGTCTGAGCACAGAAATATACTTTAGAAGAAATGCATTACCCTGTAGGTTTGTTTAATAAACATAACCCACCTTAATCATAAACAAACTAAGATAGCAAAGAAAGAAATCACACAGGAGATGACCGTAAAGAAGGGAAGAGATAATGAAAGCGGAGTGAGGAAAAGGAGGAAAGAGGGAGAAAGAGAATGAAAAGAGAGAGAAAGAGAATGAAAAGAGAGAGAAAGAGAGGGGAGAGAGAGAAAAAGAGCGAGTATGGAGGGAAGGATGGGAAGAGAGAGAAGGAGAATGAAAAATAGAATCTGGACAAGCGATTGCTGAGATTGCTCCAAAGTAATTTATTACAGTTTGGTGGAGAGCAGGAGCATCTCTCAAGTGTTTGCATAGCTGTACAGCATCCAAAACACAAGGCCCCGCAAGAAACGACAAACTCTGGTGTATTGATTCCATACTGATGCAGCCTCTTTGCAGTACTTGAACTTTAAAGGGATGGTAAACTTTTCCTCTCAGCCTGGCAGCTGGGGAAAAATGGTGTTGTTCATATACCAAGAACTGTATTTGAAATTATGGAAAATGTTTGAATAACACCAATACAGCCTATTTGCCATACATGAAATTTAAAGGGAGAGTAAACCTTTCACGCAGCCAAGAAAAATGGTTTTTGTTAATTTTTAAAAAGTCATTATTTTTTTTCTAAATATAGCAAACATTTGAATGTAGCTTCTTTGCAGATTTTGAACTTTCTTGAGCTTTCATCTTTTTCTCAATCAATGGTAAGTTGAGTGTAAAATGGCACTTAGCAGTGTTGCCAAAAAAAGTGTCAGTCATATAAAGAGAAGCCCAATGAGCACAGATTTGTTACAACTAGTAATTACATCTCAAAAACTATTTGCCATACATTTGACGAACTTCTGCCATGATGACATCAAATCAATCAATTATGAAATTCTACATGAAGTATTATTTACGATACTACATGTTTCCCAAGCATGACTATGAACTAAATTCAACTATTTTGTATGTCAAATCTCACATACCGGTACATCAATAAATTCGCAAATTAGAGAACCCTTTATAGGACTCAGTAT
Source organism: Echinometra lucunter (assembly GCA_029962745.1). Classification (NCBI taxonomy): domain Eukaryota; kingdom Metazoa; phylum Echinodermata; class Echinoidea; order Camarodonta; family Echinometridae; genus Echinometra; species Echinometra lucunter. The sequence goes on from CM057151.1 coordinate 18,251,894, forward strand.
CACTACCTTTAAAGGGGGTACCCAATGCTGAAACAATGTTAGCTCATTTAAAAGAGCATGATTTGATTAGCAGAAAATCATCTGCCTAAAGTTTTTTTAAAAGTTGTTTTGCCAAGGAAACCCCCAAATGTGGTAAGATTTTAGGATATTTTTAACCCCTCAGCTGTGACCCAGTTTCAACTGGGTACCCACTTTTACGTCAAAATGACGTCAAAGTGGGTACTTTGTCGCGCAATTCTAGCAAAAAGTTATAATACATATTCTACAGTCTAGCTCACAGCACAACTGCAATGCGCGAAGCTGGGTACTCACTTTTACGTCATGCCTTATACTCAAGTTTTTTGGTCAGCTCTTGACTTTTTATGAAAAAAAATTAGCCAAAATTCATTGATTTCGATTGAAAAATCATCATATTTTTAATGTAATTTTTCTTAGAATTCTATTCTCGATCATATATCAATTTTTTTTACCATTGTGTAATCACTTTAAGATTACACCCAATTTTGTTTTAGAGACAGGAATACTAATTTACGACTATCAGATAACAAATACCAGAGTGGGAATATTGAGCGCCACGTGATTCATCGACCAATTCTGTTAATTAAAGCACCTCTGAGAAGTTCAATATGCCAGATTTAATCAAATACATTTCCTCACATATCAGAAACAGCAACAAAGGAAAACAAAATTTACAGAATAAGAGAAGAATGATGTGAAAGGAAGATAAAAAGATAGAGGTAAGAAGATGAAGAAAAGAGGAAATTTAAGAGATAGTGATGGAAAATTTCTGGGAAGGCATCTATCCATGTTAAGAGCAAACATATTATCTTACAGTTTACAGCAGTGACTTCCTCCAACCTAATTGTCTTTAAGAGCTTATATCTTCTTAGTAATCCAAACATTTTGCTAAAAAAGCCATGAATGCATAAGTCTTAAGTCAATTATAATACTCTTTAAAAAGTTTTCAATGTATTCTTCTTTGTATTCCTTGTTATTTTGTATTCTGTTACTCTTTATTTTTCATTCTAATGGTTATTTTTAGGTGTGTCTCTATCAAGCAGTGCCCTCTGGAACAATGCCACCAATTCAATGTACATGTTATATATGTTTTATTGTATGTAAAATTGATGAAGGAAGTAAATGTTATCCTATCCTATTCCCATCTACAATATGATCAAAGAAATACTTAAACAAACTAGTGTAAGTAATACAAAAGCTGATTATACATACTATTATTCTGTTACCCTTTTAACAACTTTTACTACCTGCGCAATTGTCATTTATCATTTCTTCCCCATTATTACTTATATTTGATATTGTATTTCCTCTGCATGATTACCCTTCCCCTATCAAAATGGAAATTTTCATATCTACTCAGAGGCAGATGACCTATAACTGCATGTGTGGGTGTAAAAGTATTTTAAGTTAAGGTGTACCAATCATCTAAAGACATCTGGCTCTCTGTGTTGGCAGTTCCATGTCACTATACTTTAGTCAAAACAGGAACATCAAATATTACTTCAATAAAAAGATCAAATATACTTTCAATTTACATTAAAGCAAATATATAGTCGATGTCTTAATTCACATCCAGGCATGAATTTGGGCATTTACAGAACTGAACTGTATTTGTCCTGGTATTTGCACCATATCTATGCCAATGGCTCAGTCCCTATATCCCCAATTGTAAACATTGATATCATTATCAAAACCTATAACTAATAAGACCTTCTTTAAGAGAAATACAGTTTTCCAAAAAGTGCATTTTGTGAGAAACAAAATATGTCCACATAGTTCAGTGAACTTGTACAAATGATCACAGAACTGAATCCTGATCTGGGAACTATTAAATTTGTAACCCAAGATATGGCAATTCCATTTGTGTTTTTAATCAAATAACATAAAAGCATGCATGCATGCATGGAGTGAACTTGTAGCATAATAAACTCTTTCCATATTTTCATTTATTGTCAAAAAAACACAATGGGGCAAATACCTGAGGAACATATTGCAATACTCGACGTTCTCATTTATGGTTGAGACCAACGGGCAAACCGGAAATTTGTTTCAAAGAACACAACTCTGGGAGCTGTTTTCACCAGAGTTCCTGTGTTTTGTTCTGCCACCTGCCAAACCTTGAAACAAGGACGCCAGCTCATCACTTGGGATTCATCCTTCGTTCAGTCTCTCTCTCTCTCTCTCTCTCTCTCTCTCTCCCTCCCTCCCTCCCTCCCTCCCTCCCTCCCTCCCTCCCTCCCTCCCTCCCTCCCTCCCTCCCTCCCTCCCTCCCTCCCTCCCTCCCTCCCTCCCTCCCTCCCTCCCTCCCTCCCTCCCTCCCTCCCTCCCTCCCTCCCTCCCTCCCTCCCTCGTTCACTCACTGTCTCCTATAACTGACAGCCTGCAGTGTAGAAAAATGTCTCCAGACTAGAGAGAAGGTGCTTGCTTGTTTTTCTATTTCTGTTTTCCCTTGTTAAAAGAGTAGCAGCTACAGAACATTTTTAACATTTCTAACACAGGGCATTTACTTTCACTATTTCCTCAAATCCTCTCTTTCCATTCCACATCTTTCCCCCTTAATAGACAACATGTTTACATCTACTGATGATTATCTACTAAATCTTTTTTATTTTGCTTCTATAATTCCTCAAATCCTATATTTCCCCTTCAATATCAATCCCTTCCACTCCAGCAAATTTTCAGATCCATTCATTATTACTTACTCTTTATCTATTTAATTGTTCATCAGATACTTTCTTCTTTTCATTCAACATCTTTCATCCCTTTTTCCCCTTGTAGAACACTTCAGGTCGACTGATTCCTAACTTTGTATTGCATTAATTTTCCAAAACAATCCTTATACATTTCTAGATATTTATAGATTCTTACACATTTCTAAATACTCAAGATATAAACTTTCACTAATCAATTCTGCTTTCACATTCCTTTTTCCCTTTCAACACTTGTTTCTCCTTCCAACAAGACATTCTTAGATTTACTAATCATCAAACCCCCACTTTTTTTTTTTTTTTTTTTTACTAATTTTTCCTAAAATTCTCTTGAATACTTTCTTTTTTCATTTCTTTCATCCATACCTCTATCACCATCATCCGTTTCATCTCTCTTTGCATATTTAATTTTACACCTCTCTTCCTTATCATGTCATTTATTTTGTTTCTCTGCATTCCATCTGTTCTCCCCTTCTCTCATTCTCCCTCTAACCACATCTCTCTCCATCTTACTCTCTCATTCTCCCTGTCATCTCTTTCTCTCTATCCCACTCTCATTTTCTTTTTTTCTTTCTTCCTCTCACCCCCTCTCCCTCTCAAATTCTCCTGTGAATGTTCCTCATCTTTCCCCTCTCTCCCTCTCCCTCTCCATCCCCTCCCCCCCCCTCTCTCTCTCTCTCTCTTTCATTCTCTCTATAACCTGCAGATGCAATGAATACAGACAAATGACATGGCTAAGGGGAAGGTAATAAGATGCTACATATGATTACAAAAGCGACTTACCCAACATGCCTGATGAGAGAAAAATCTTCTACCCATTACACCTCCTAATCTTAGCCATTCCTACATCACAATTTCTTTTCTTTTCTCTACTAAATCATTCATTTCTCTCCCATCCTATATTTATACCTACTAAATCCAAGTTATTCAAATCAAAGAGAGTATTAATGTTTGCATGCACACCGCTTTTTTGTGTGTTTTCCCAAATATCCCTGATATCTATGACTTTCTTATATTAGGGATAAACATACATATTCCAATGCACATTCTGATCTTAAATTTGTTTCTCCTCACACAAATACCTTAAAACTGAGCTTATCCTAAATGCAAAATACATGTATTTGCAAATTAACAACTCATCATGGTATTTATAGTATCAAGCCTCTGCATCTTACTTTCACTTTTTACATACATTCTCTTGTATAGAAAGAAAAAAAAATTAAACTAGGCTATTATTAACTATTTATAGCAGAATAAGAATGTTTCAATCATGTGCCTGTTACCAAGAAGTCTTTTCTAGCAAATTTTGGTGGGAAACCCATTTTTAGTGACCTATTTTTCTACTCCCTGGTGTGTTTTTTTTTCTATTCATGGTATGAAAAATCAATATAGCATAAAAACTGATCTTTCAGATACTGATCATGGAACATGGGATATCTTATGACTGATCAACCATATGCGCTAATCATTCTGATGGCAATGTCAGAATATTGACCTTAACCTTATTTTTCATATCTTGATCTAGGTCAGCTAAGGAAAATGCATTGTACATGGAGAAATTTGTGCATGACATGATTGGCACAGTGTCCTAAAGAGGGGGATATAATATTTCTACAGGAAAAAGGAGAAAAACAAGTACCAAGTACATGACTCACAAAATATATGAATTATTTCAAGTATTTATCACAACTTGCAAATGACAGAATGCAAAAAAATCATTTTGTTGCTTTTACATTTTATCTCCAAAAATATAACTATATGATTCTATATCACATTGCCCCCAAGAAGGATATAATTGAAATATTTGAAGATATACAGCACCATGATGATCAATATCAGAGAAGTAAGAATGCCTCATAGTAGAATGCATTAATTATTACTGATATACACAATATTGAATGATGAGCTTTGCTTTATATTTTTCAATTTTGCTGAGAAGCAGACAGTATGGTGAGTAACAAAATGATATAATTTCTTCTGTCTCCCATCCATAATAACCACAATTCTTCAAAATTACAAAATATCCTTGTTATAGAGTAATAAATGGCAAATTAATTAAAAGGAACATTATAGAAGCTGTACAACTGCATTTCAAAGATCCTTAGCTTTCTAATCTTTGTTGTTCATTTCTGGCTGCTATTTAATAAAACTTCAAATAAACCCACTCTAAGAGAAAAGAAGGGCTTCATTTCATATTCATCTATCCAACTTTTAATGCTTCGCAAACATCATGAAACTAGAACTTCTAAATATGAAGACATATAATTCATGCAACTCCTTTTCTATCAAAGCTTTCTCATCATTTTGGTTAAGTCAATGGGGCACAGTGAAAAAAAAATATTCAGGAATACAAGAGTTTGATTTATGTCTGTTTTCCATCATTTTAATTGGAGCTGACTACTTACAGTGGATTCTCTCCTTATAATGACAAAGTAATTCCCTATCCTACAAGAGTCATCATCCTTATTTAAGTTTTCTTCTAATTTCAGGAAGTCTTGACAAGTTCTGACAACATAATTCTTTATTTCCTTTGGGCTAGCAGAGAAATCTTTTGATTCCCTTTTGAGCAACCCATTAAAGACAATGTATGGATAGAGTCAACACTTAAACGAGGAGGTGGAATATACTGAATTTTTTTCTAGTACTCTTGCAAAATACCCATGAAATTTAAGTATTGATAAGACTATGCGACATGAGACTATGAAAAGATAAGACATGTAATCCTTACCGACATGTTGATACTGTTGATTGCACCGACTGCTTCTTTCCTTGTACTGAATTTTACAAATGCACAGCCTGCACAGAAAAGAAAAGAAGAAGGAAGTGAGACGGAGAGAAAGTGACCAAAAAAAAAAACCCAAAAACAGATAGAGGCAGAGGAGAGAGAATAAAAAACAGGAAGAGAGAGAGAGAGAGATGGATAAAGAGGGGAGAGATTAAGAAACAAATGGAAAAGATGAAGGGAGACAGAGAGAGTGACAAAAAATAGATAGAGGCAGAGGAGAGAATAAAAAACGGAGAGAGAGCAAGAGAGAAAGAGAGAGAGAGGGAGGGGAGAAACAGGGGAGAGATTAAGAAACAGATGGAAAGAGTGTAGAGTAGAAGAAGAGACAGTAAGACAGAGGGAAAGAGACAGGAAAAGAGGGGAAACAGTGGGTGGAAAGAAAACAGAAAAATCAAAAGAAAAGAGAAGAGAAGAGAAGAGAAGAGAATACTTTCACTATGCCATAAAAACAAAGACATTGGATTTGAAAATTATGTTTCATATTTGATATTCAATCACCATAATCAATTCTTTTTTTAAAAGAAAAGAAATTCAAATAAAGGCATTTTCAGGAAGGAAATATTACCTTTTTCAGAAAAATAATCATAAACTAATCTTTACGCAAGCTGAAAGAAGTGAATAACCTTTGCTTTGCTAAGTAGAAACCACTGAAAAATGCATGATGATTAATCACAAGCAGACTTTACTCAGTAAATGTTGATAAGTAATAAAACTTGTCCTGTTTTTTATTTAACACAACAAGTGCAAAGTTGATGCCTAAATGCCTTACACAAGCAAAGATAAATCTTAAACATGTGGGCTTTTATGAATTATTCACAATAGATAAACATTTCTGGATTTTTAATGAAACTGGTATAAGGTTTGCATGTGGGAGTGTGTTATCAATGTGGATTCAACAGTATGATATTACATAATTGATAAGGATGGATCATTAGCTACAACAGGTTATAGTTTTTATTTCAGATCACTTTTGAAAAACTGCACTCCTCCACAATGTTTACTGACTAAAGGGAGAAACTATATGGAAATGACACCTATTATTTGTAAGAAACTTTGAAAAAGAAACATCTATCAAGATCATAAAACAAGTCAAAGAAAAACATGCAAAGAAACCACCTGGATTTTTTTTAAAATTGAAACTAATAAACAATATGCATGGGTTTTCAGATTTAATCACTTTTTCTTAACGGTCATTCAATATTCTTGGAACAGCAATGGAAAAAATTTTAAAAATCCATGCAAAAAACACTGGAATTCTTTGCTACATAATCACATTCAAATCTCCTAAATGTATTGCAACCACTAAAATAGAGAAAACAATTCTATGTTCACGGCAAACACCTTTGAGTAATTGAGCATTCAGATTAGTTGTTACCCATTTTTCAGTCTTTCATTAGGGAATGGTAACATATCAGGTAAAATAACGAGTATAACTATGGTGAGTCCTTATAATGACCAACACGTCTTTCGTCAAATTAGGTTCCAAGATAATATTGCTTAGTCTACAGAGATTTGAACATCCGCACGGTTTCTTGTCAGTGAGGCAGTGAATTCAATGCATTTGTATATTACAGAAATTGCTTATCAGAAATTGCTTATCAAGTCTTAAAGGTAACGCATACTCCATCCACATCATGAAAAAATACAAAATCACCTCAGGGTAATTAAAGCTCATGTACAGTTATGGTACAGCAAAATGATAACTGACATGCAACTGACTGAATATAGTCGCACATTGTCCTCCTTGTATAAAAAAGATTCATTATGTGAGATTGTGTGCTATTCCATTCACAACTTCTGGTGAATTTCAGTGTAAAAACTGAAAGTAGCACAATCTAACTGCTACAACCCTCTGCCCTACTCTAGGACCCCTGCACTCTGACCACTCCCAGAACAACGATTACGGCGCTTTATTATGCTTGTTGCGTAAGTAGAACTCTTATCGTTTTTTTTTTTAACATGTGCAGGCAATGCGTAATTCACATCGATGCTGCTGGGATTTTACATCACTGACTCAAGATCATTAGTATGTTTTGCCTCTCATCTGTTTATTATTCAACCTGAGAAGAAAAACACATCAGAGTATCTTGGTCATGCTTGTATCTTGCAACTGACCAGCTAAAGGCAAAGAACTATGGCTATTAGTTTTATAGGGATCTACCAAAACTTTACATAACCTTCAAAGCCCTTGTGACACAATAGGAGTCCACGATTACTTCAGTAGAATTGAAATATTACAATCTTTCCTTATTTCCAATTGCAAATATGTAGGAGTGAAGAGAGAGTATAAGAATGAGAGTAAGAGATAGAGAGAGACAGACAGACAGAGTGGGGTTATATCTCATCATCGAGACAGAAATACATGTTACGTCATGACTAATGAGAGAGCTTGTAAGGGAATATTGGAGATAAATGGTTGATGAAAAAGATAGGCAAGTCACACACCTGTAAGAAAAAAAAAAGGTCATGTGGCTCTGTTTCTCATTTATATTCAGACCATAAAAAATGCATAAGCTTCATCAATCAATAATAACCTTTGTCAACATTTGGAAATTCCCATCTCAAATTCTGTGAAATGAAAGTGTGCTGATCTTTTCTAATTAATTCATAAGTAATCAGCTGCCCACAATATCACAACTGCCGCCACTGCAGATGTAGCATCATTCATTGCAGGCCGTTGACAAAATGATATTTTTATAATCAGTTTAATTTTGCCAATTTTCTTGCATGACTGCTACTGATTATTAATCTGTAAGGATAATGGGAAAATGATCAATGGGAAAGATGATACTGTCTGTTTGGAGCCAAAAAGGCATTAAGACCGAATGAAATGATATGAGTTAATGCCCTTCTGGCTCCAGTCTAGGTCAAGGTCTTGGATTTCAGTGAAAATGCAATATTTTTTCTTGGTTCATCTACCTGGTCTAAAAGTGATAACTTGCTTTTAAAAAATTTGAAAGCACTAAAGAGGACATGAATATAAAGAGTGTGCTGTGTGGAACAGTGTGTTTCTCCTTTGAATAATTCTGTATTTTGAAGTTTATCAATTTTGAATTAAACTCCTCTGTCATTTGAAAGTTGCAAGAACAGAAGCGATTGGATCTATGAGATTTTTTTCAGGAATGATGCAAGATGCTTATTATAGACCACTAAAAATGGGGAAGTCAGTGATATGCAATAACATACTCAAAATATAGCCATTTCCAAAGTAAATTCTATGAGGTTGTAATTCTACTTAATCAGGGGTGTCTACATTAGACAATGACAACTTTTAATTTACAAATCTTCCATTATTTCCTTTAATTGCAAGTAAGAATAGTTTGCTGTTTTCTTGGAAATTTATTATTATCATTTTTTTTACTTTCATGAAAAAGGTTCTATATCACTTATCTATTTTGTATAGAAAACAATTTCTGTTCCATTTTATAAGTAATATAAGTAGCAGAAAGAAAAAAGGATAATTTGTTGCTTTGTAAAAAGCAATTTTTTTTTACCTCTGCTGATGCCATTGGGGTCCTTGAGTATGGTACATTCATCTATCTTGCCAAAATGTGTGAACATAGCACGGACTTCTTCTTCTGTCTGGGCCTTGTTCAACATCCCAACAAAAAGCTTCCTATCCTCTGTTAAAAGGAAAAAAATGAAACAGAATCAATAAAAGGATATTTAGATAATTGAATTTTGTTTACCCAGGATAGCCATGGTATTATTACTGCTTCTCCTGAAGAGCCCTGTAATTGTTATTACCCCAGGATGGCCAGGTACCCATTTACACTGGGGTCAAGGGGATCAATGTGGCAAAAGACTTTGTACAGGAATGTAAGCACCAAGTGAGGATTGAACCCAAGGACTCATGCATGATCATCAAATGCTTCCAAAGTATACCACAGGCTCTCCAACATTTGCTTTAGTGCATTCTACTCTGGATTTGATTTTTTTTCAAAGGTATATGATTGGCATCAGGGTAGATACCAAGTTATACTGACACAGGGGTGGGGGTTCAGTTAGGCTTGCAGTTAAGCTAAGGTATAATTTAGGATTAAAATTTGAAAATAGAAAATTTGCTTGAGTATTTGTTTTTAGCAACCAGAACATTTGTCACACAACCTACCAATAAGTAAGGAGGGCAGACCAGACAGTCTTTGATTACTAGATAAAAAGTTAGTAATTTCTAAGAACTGGGGAAAACATTAACTCTCAAAAAACTTGCAACTTCAAATAACACAGCAGGCATGCATTGCTGAGATTTTTCATTTATGATCTTTAGAAATTACTGTAATGAAGAATATAAATTCATAAGTCATATTTTAGCATTCATGGAAAATTATGACATGATGAATTAGGAAAATTATAATGACAAGGTTTATAATGAGCACAATCTTTTGAAGATCAAAAGCAAAAGTTATTCAATAACTTAAGCTTTAACAAGAATATACTATCTTTACAAAGGAGGAGAATTTCTTTGGCAAGAAATGGAGGCAGTTTGCTTTTATCATTAGTTGCAAAATCTTTTTTTTTTTCTTTTTATAAAAAACTGCAACATGTAGTTGGGGATACAAAAATAAAACTGCATCACAGCAAAATACTTTGTTAATGCAACATCAAGTGAACTCCCCACAAATGTACCAACTTAACAACCAGACAAGGACATTATTGGCAAGAGATAGAAGCATTTTGTTTCTCTAAATGGTTCACGAGTCAGGAGATAGGATGCTGTTGCCTTGCTTTGTCGACAATGAGGAGTCATTTGGCTCACATGTTCTACTGTTTCAAGCAAATGGGGCTCAAGGCAAAGAAGAAGAGAGAAAAGAGAAAATGCAGCCCCAAATTTCTAGAAGATGGACAGGGGAATAGAACCTCTGCAATTTGTTCTGAGCCTGAGATACGCAACTGCCCACATTTTTCCTTCCTGCTCTCCGTTCCGGGGGTATGTAAGACAGTCACCCGGCTAAGGTTTCGGCGAATTTGCATACTAATTTGAATGTAATCGTGGAATTGGAACCGCAATTGCATGGCGACATTGATCCACAGAACAATTCAAAACTCAATTTCCCCAATTTGCAGAAAGTAGTGTGGTATAGAGTGTCCTATTGAAAACGTCCCATGGAACATCGATACGCAAACTTATCGATCATTGATGCCAGAAACAAGCTTCGGACCACAAAGCACTAGCTTGCAAATGCTACCACAAAGAGGGTGTATTTTTGACCTTCTGCAAAAGAAAACCCAATCCATCTCTATTGTTTCCCTAGCTTGGCAACTTGGGTACCATTTTCTTCATTTTTTAAATTTTCACATCACTATTAGTTCCTAGAATTACATAGATGTAAGTAAATCTACTGATCTTGTAATGTGTTATGAAAAAAATTGTTTTTGTAAGGGTAAATAATAAATCCAAGATAAATCTGGAAAGGAGATTTCAACAAAAAGATGGACCATTGATTTTTCCTGATAGAAGCAAATTTGGTTTGATCTCATTTACAGGGACGATGGCACACAATGCTAAAACGGGCACATTTCAAATACTGGGACGAAAAAAAAAGAAAAACAGAATGCAGTAACAAGTGGCAATATGAAAATGACTGTGCAAATTTTTGAAAGACCAGTATTTTTTTATCATCTACTTATAGAAAACAATGATGCCATAGTTTAATAACCCCCAAAATAAGTTGAATACCAATGATCTACAGTAGATATAAACTTACCAATCTAAGAGAATATCAGTAAATGTATTTACATTTATATTAATAATTCATTTCTAATATTAATGGAAAGGAATATCAATATTTACCAATTAACCTATCAAATTTAATGATGGAGGCATCTTGTTTCATCTTAATCATATTATAGAGACAGCAGCATAATGCTCAAACATGCAAGTTCAGGGAATGAAGAAAAAAATGAAATTGAACAAAGGAAATTTGAACACACAAATGTATACTTTTACATCACTACATGAAATATAATTTCTCTCGATAGCTGAATTGTTTATGTGAAGAAGCTTTACAACTGGAAGCCATACACAAATATTCTCCTTATTCCTTCAACAACAACAAAAAACTAAATCTAAAAATAACCACCATGCAGACCTTGCAAGGACACTTATACTCAGAGTCATCCAAAATTTTTTCTCAGTTACAAATATATTCAATCATATAGTTACGAATATATTCAATAGTAAGAGATGTCCTAAGGATCAGGTACATTTAGTAGTTGATGTCTAAGGCCTTTTTATCTTTATGTCGTCCGGAATGCAAAACATCTATTTTGACATATTCGAATAGAATTCTAGCAAAGATCATGCCACAAGAAGATCACATATCAATTCACAATGTCAACAAGGTACCTGTGAAATTATCAATCACTGCTTAAAAAAAAAAAAGACTTTCAATAATTTTCCACTCTGCATTCCTGACGCATTCTTTTGCAAAACGACATAAAAGATAAGATGTCTTTATTTGATTTATACAAGGGTCATCATTTTCAGGTCATACCCTGACACGAGTATAAAGGTTGAATGGCCTATATACTACTATTCGTGGTTGGAAGAGAGAAACAAATCGTTCTTTCTAAGGGCTGTATCATAAGCTGATGGGATTCGTAGCTAAGTGGATTGATCAAGGAAAGCAGCTGTTCTTCAATTACTTTTACCCTTGAATACCCCTAAAGACCCCCCTCTTAACAACGTGATGAAAATAGGAAAGGTGTTCGTACCAGCCATTCATATAAACCAATATTGCTTTACAGAAAGAAAAAGAAAACATGTAATGAAGTGGGAGAGGTAGTGTTGACTACATTTCTAAAAACAATACATCAAGTAAGTGCAAAAATACCATTGCCTAAGTGATAATTAAATTTGGACTAAATGTATTCACATGGACAGTAGTCATTTCGCTTTGCATTTCACTCTACTCAACCTCTGGAATCATGGGTACTTGGGTGACTTGTGACCTTTCATTCCATGAATTATAAGGGTGAACTTTACTACCTTTCTAGTCACAATTCCTCAAAATGAGGCATGCAGGGAAATTACACATAAGAAGAAAAATACATCATGGAGTGATTGCTTAAAATAAGTTTCCTCCAGATGCATGTACGGAAACTCTTGAAAGGAAAACCAGTAAAGGAAGTTAGATCATGACATATAATGAAACAAATAAAGTGATCCAAATTGAACTTGACATCAAGGGTCAAGTCATTCCTCCTTTGAAATCAAATCTTCCCTCCCCTCTTTGGACAAGAAATTTGGGCCGAATCCTGACCTTACAATCTACATCCTTTTTTCATCTTTTAAAAAATTTGGGTTTTTAAAAAAAATATTTATGTATTTATTAGAAAAATCATAGAGAATCATATGTAAATTTGGGTTTTCTAAAATTTCATTGTTCATGCCTTGTTCACAATGCCAAAAAATTGCTCCAAACGCACCATTTCTTGGCTATCTAGAGTGATATCATTTTCTGTTTGTTCTGTGGTTGTCTGGTGTTTGCCTTATCAGTGTGGCTATGTTTGTGTACATAAACAATCTCCACAACTAAAAAAAAAAAAATGTTTCTGTCTGATACATAAAAAGCTGCAAATAAAGCCTCTACCACAATATAGGTTCTGTAAAACATTAAAATGTCCCCCATTTCTTTTCTTCAATGAAATTGTGATTATGATTATGTACATTAAGCAAAACAAATATGAAATTATGAGGTGACTTCCTTGCACATACCTAATAATTGAGTTCAAACAAGCATTAATGTTTGCAAAATGATTCAACACTGAATCAAGAGCCCTAATTTGGGGTGATTGTTCTGAGTATAAAGGAGTTATTGGTACAAGGTCAGCTAATCAAGCTGATGTATTCAAATCTGCTAAAATACTTCTGAAGGCTTATATTGCCCACATACCCATAGTTAATTAGTCCAATATGCTTTCTATTCAAGAACATCAAGGTAAATAGTATGTCTAACAACAAGCCCCATATTCACATAAAAGGAGAATATGGTCCACACACAATTTCAAGACAAATACACATTGTATATAACAGACAGACAAAAGGCAATTGAGAGATGGATAAAGAGATTATATGACATAAGAATGTTTTCTTTCTTACAATTAAGGCGAGGGGGGGGGGGGTAGGAAGTGATATGAAATGTGCCTTTTCTTGGAAAATCTCATAATCATATCTACCCACCCAACACATTTTTCCACTATGCCAAGTTGCCAACTAAACAATTTCCGGGGGGGGGGGGGGGGGGGGGGGTGGGAAGTAGCAGGTGACGTACAAGATGTTTTTATCTTGAAACATCTCATCCATCTCATATTTCAAGTCAAGTCCACCATTTTCTTTGTGTTTCAAATGGAAAACAACAAATCACTAGTAGTATCCTTTCTCATATTGCACCACAGTATCCAATTTCATTAAAAGAGGAAGAGTGATTTACATCCTCCGAAATGTCCAACATATGCTTCTCCATATGTCCACCTGATCGTCAAACAAAAAAAAAAAAAAACGAGTTGAAGACTCTGTAAAGATTCTTCTCAAGGAATCACACACCGATGAGATTCATTCACTTCTCCATAAATAATTATGTAGCCCAAAGTAATCATGCTCTAGCAACATTTGTTCATGCATCATTTTTTTTTCATATATATATATCTATATATATATATATATATATATGATAAAAAATGATACACCCCTTTTAATTAATCTAAGATATATCTGCAGTTGAAGTTGCTAAACTATAAATACAATGATAACAAGAAAATATATATCTTAGATCATAATTCCAAACGTTTTCCTTGCTATATAATGAGTGTGGAATCAAAAGGAAGGCTTTTTGTTTGTTTGTTTCATACATTGGTGGTGTTACTTCGAAAATGTAAAAAAAAGGGCCTTTATTGGTTTGTGCAATCATTATTAGAATAGCAATTAGTTTTCATGGTAGGTTTAAGGTTAGGGTTAAGTTAAGTTTTAATTTTGTCCAGGGTTCAAGTAAGGAATTCATCACTGGTCCACGACTTTGGCAAATGCAGGAAATTAAACATTAATCAATTCTTGCTGGAGCATTAAGATACAGAATTCATTCCAATTTCAAGACAAATCTATGTTGCATTGAAGGTATCTGGTGCGGAATCCAAGAACTTACAGTACCAGCACTCTGTCATTGGCAATATACACATAGATACTCAGCTAACTATTTTTTTCTTTCAGCATTTGAAATAATTGTAAATGTGCTTCATTAAATCATTTGGACTTGAATCAAGGAACAAATTATTTTGCTTGGCTCCCTTCCATTACCAAAAATGCACATAATTTTTAACTCTATGCACAAGACAGACAGCCATAACAAAAGACCACTAACATACAATCCTAAAACCACAACATACAGGAATGACATTTTCAAAGTATATAATCAAGAGTATTGGAAAAATCAGTGTACATATGGAAAATGACACCCTTCCATTTGATGCATGGCACTGCAAATCCAAAAGGTTTGAGCCAAATAAAACATTTCATCACTGAACTGATGTTTGGAGTGTAAATTACAGATTTGGGAAAGGTTTTAAAGCTCTGTGGTAGGCACTTTAATATTCAATGTAACTTTAATCATTTATCATGTATTGGTGACAAAAACCACTGTTTCTTCTCATAATGATGTTCCAACAGGAAACATTTCACATTACAATTCAACTTTGAGAGCAGATCATTAATGGAAAAAAAGAGTGCTCTTACTTCAGTCTTAATGATTTGCATGGCATGAAGGGGGTGATGAATCGAAACAATTTCAAATGTTATGCGAAACAAGAATAATAATAATAATAATGAACAGTTTTTATATAGCGCATAACACATTACGTCTGTATGTCCCTATGCGCTCTAAGAGAGAGAAAAAGAAAAGGAAAGACATGACTGAATAACATGAAATAATATATGCACAGATGTAATCAAAGTTGGAGAAAATTATAGCAAAGAGTATTTTTTTTTGTTTTTGTTCTGTTGAGAACATTCTGGTACAAGACAAGTTTGTGTACAGTGTCAAGGGATCGAGGTGCTACAAAAAAATTCAAAATAATTTCTGACAAAACAGTGTCTACACTTTGTCAATATGATTTACAAACTGAAGTAACAGAGAACTAAACAAAGAATTGTCTCTGAGAAATCAGATAATTTCATTAATTTTCTTCCTTTATTGTGTATCCGCGAATTCGATATGGCATTAACCCATTTTGGCATTTGTTTAATTTCATTTTAAAGAAAAGACAGTTTTGTTATCAATATTCACTGCCTGAAAAGAAATCTCTATCCCTGTTATTAGTTTAGTCAGAGCATGGAAATAGTTTCATGGTCACGGAGACTATATTTTACAGGCACGCACACATATTGTTTACAGTTTAGCCTGCGAAATTGATTTTCTATCCCTCAGGTACATCAATCTTATCGGTCTTCGCTAAAGATAATCCGTACGGCCATGAGATCATTAACAAATTCTGTCCTGTCAACTTGTAAAAATAAGGAATGTGTTACATGTTTGTCGTAGTGGAAGGCAAAACAATTGTTATGGCATGACAATACTTTGTCTATAGAAATTACGATGTCAGTGTGCATTACAAAAACATATCCTAATAAAAAAAAACATCCATTCAGGCTTGGCAAAATAAAATAGATTATGATTCAAATCATGAGATTATCAAAATAAAGTATCCCTCACAGTGCTTCTACGGTTTTCACGTGTATTGGAAATGTTATCTTGACAATGCATACAAAATCAACACATGAAGTACTGGATTCTCTCATTCTGAAAGGACTGATATAAGGATCACATGGCTTCTGGTATGAAATAGGCTTAGGGTATCAATAGACTAACACCCTGCTCTTTCTATAGATGGATCTAAATTAAAGAATGCATAAATGATTCATGAACATGGTAGAAATAAGTTTATGAAGACAAAACAACAGGAAATTAACTATAGCAAAATTTTATACTTGATGAAAAGCAAAGAAAAGTGATATTTATAAACAGCTACTTATTTAAACCAGATCTGTAACTTGTTGTCATGGAAATACATTTATTATTCTGTATAGTTGGAATGGAAAAGCTGAATAGTGGAATTAAAAAACAACTTTCCTCATACTTCACTAGTCAATGCCTCATTCATGACCACAGTTTTTCATACGTACATCCTCTCCAGAATAGGCACTATGCCCAAACAGCAGTCTCGGGAGGGATTAAAATTTCCTTTTACAAATACCTTCAGCGAGTGGTTGAAATACATTGCTTCTATTCCCCAAAGTAATCAGAAAAGATAGCACGAGCAAATTCTCATAATACACACTCCAACAGAAAATGGATGCTCTAACAAAAAACAGGGCATATGTAGGAAAAAAAAAGTGAAGAAGTGAGAACAAGGGTAAGAAAAAGATGGGTCTGCATGGAAAAAAAGGAATTGATCTAAGAAAATTGAGGAATAACAATTACTCTATCTTGGGGCCATTTTCTCTGGGGTTAAGTTGAACTCTCCCGCGTCTCAACTTACATGTAAATTTGGCGAAATCTCCCGCGTCAAAAATCCAAGGGAAATTACACCACTGATCTGCCAGATTATGCAGATGCGGGTGAAGAGTGACCACGAAAAAAAAGCTGGAAACCATGAATAAACGTCAATCTCTTAACAAATAGCTGTCTACACTCTCTCGTCAAACGCTTCTCTTTCCTTTTCCTCCCTTCTTTCTCTCCCTTTTTCCGCTTTTTGAATTTCCATCTTAATTTTGCAAGAAGAAAAAGGATACTATTTATTCTAAAATCTTCTTGTTAGCTTTAGTTTCCACAAGAAATGTCACTAGGGATGATATGCAAAGTGTTGAAAGCAAATACTCAAGTGTTAGATTTCAAATGAATGCACACATTGTATTATGAATGATGGGGGGGGGGGGGGGGTAAACCAACTTCAATTTTCAGGATGAAGGAAATGTGACAAGATGGTGAAACAAAATATGATGCAGCCAGAGCATTCTTCTCCTTAAATGATTAACTATGATTACACGTAAGTAGATGTAGTCCTTGTAACTGTGTCTTCCTAGGAAAGGAAGAAGCATCATATTTCAAATAAAGTCCTCAAGCTATTTCATCAAAATTTTGATTTCTAATGACTTGTGGATATGTTCACATGTTTTGAAGAAATTAATCAATGGTTACCTTAGTATAGTGTGCAAAGTGTTTGAAAATAGGGGAATACTACGAATTTAAATTGTCAGTGTAATGTAAATTGAAAATGAAATGTAAATAAACATATAATTCAATATTGTAACGTTAATAAATAAGGTTTAATTTGACCTAATCCTAAATGAACAAAAGTTAAGTAAAATCCCTTTCAGGTGTATGTTCAATAAATATTAAATCAATACATAAATATCAATTTTTTACAGACATTTTCTCCCTAATCTTTAAAAAATTGTCCACATCTTCCCTTTCTGCTCTCATAATTTTTCTATTCCCTTTAAAATGACATTAATACCACCCCATCCCTCCCTGTTGCCCCCCTCCCTGACTCACCCCCCCTCCCCCTCTATCAACCCCTTAGGGAGGGAGCAGGCATGAGAATCAGCTTGTGCATATGTATACATCAAGTGCATCGGCATGTCTGTGCACATGCTCGCCACAAGAGGGGCTTGAATCGGAAAGGCGACACAAGAAAGATGGTGTTCTTCAGGGCATGCTGTGAAGAGGTTCACATCAAAATGGCCTCCAAAACCAGCATGACCTCCAAATGCATTTCAAAAATAGAAATCAAATCCAGAATCTTCCCAAATATTCCCTTTTAAGTTCATCCACTTTTGCCCAACAAGTACAACTTGAATATCAACTATTTAGTAAATTCTAATCCCTCTAGCTTCATACCAGATGTATATTGATTGAGAATAAGACAGCTCTGGAGGAGTGCTACAAAATGGGACATACGCCATTCTTCCACTGAGGGGCTTCATACACCCTGGATTTATTCAGCAAAGTAGTTGGTAAGTCTTCAGGCTGGCAAATGGCAGATGATTGGAGCAGCCATTGAGATGGGATAACTGCGAGGGATCTGCATCCTAAATCGTCTTAATCATGGCAAAAAGGGGTTCTGGGGAGCGACGCACGGGACAAAACGAGGTGCAGAACCTCAGGACAATACATCATCATTTACATCTGAATTCGTGACAGAGACATAATTAGATCACACTTCAGTTTTTACCAATGACTTCATGACTCTGGCAATTTTTTTTTACATACAAATTTTTGTCAATCTAATGTGAACAAATCACAAGCAAAATTCAGATATGAACATCAAATTTCAAAAGTAACTAAGGCATCACAATTTTCACATTAAAGGTATGACATAAAATTTGTAGAAATACACTGTTGCAAAACCATCCATCTTGCTTTTGTCCCTTAACCCATAGCAATACAGTATTTCTTTCATGGTCCAAATTCATCAACATTCTCCGTTCAAATTGGCAACACTCATTCCCTTTTCCCACTCCTACGCAGTTTGAACAAAAAAATAAATATGTATATAACACGAAGAAGTGTGGGTGAAAATGGCAAAATTTGAAAGAAAAATGACAATTTGTTCAAAAAATATCGATCACAATCTTTACACTGTATTATCAATTTAGAGAGTATAATGAGGAGCTACAATCAAATTGCTCTTATCAAATGACACAACATACTGCACTGAAATGGACTTTATGGTGCATTTTCTTTCTGCTTAGGCATTTTATCTTTATGTCGTTGTGCGAAAGAACACGTCCAGAAGACAAAATACAAAAATGCAAACCTTTAAATGTCTATTTTGACATATTGGAATGGAATTTTAGCAAAGATCATGCATAAGAAGATCGTATATTAATTTACAAGGTCTACATGCTACCTGTGAAATTATAACTAATTGTTTGAAAAATTTGATTTTCAATAATTTTCCATTTTGCGTTCCAGACGCGTTCTTTCGCACGACGACATAAAGATAAAACGCCTTATGTATAGTGTGTAATTACTTGATCAAGAGATACTGCATAGGTGTCACTACAAGGAGACACTGTACTGCTATGGGTTTAATGAAGCAATGTGCAAAGAATTAAGACAGACATGAATGTTTCAACAATTCATTATTCTACATACGCTGAGAAAAGCCTGGTGGAAAAGGAAAACAAATGACTGGCTCAAAAGCATCTCATGCATCTAATCTTCTTCATATTCAAGACTTGATGATTGTGGTTAAAAAAAAAAAATGGGGGGGGGGGCTTCTTTGCAAAAGAGAGAAAATTTGTCCTTAAAGGGGAGGATGTCATGTTAACACTAAGTGATAAATGTGTTACCTTCTTGTCACAATGTCATTCATTTTGTTTTCCAAAGAACATTATACAAGTACACACCTACATCATGTACTCATGGAAATTCATGGACCATGCAACATACTGCTAATGCACTGTAGCATTAATGAGCGCTTAGCAAAGATTCAGAGTCGGGAAAACCTGCTTTCCAAATTCCAAGTCAAAATAATGGATCAATAACACCAAGATGCCCCAAGATATTCACGATTATGCCACTTGAAATCTTGTATACCATCTCTAAAACAGCATTTGAAAAGGGCATCCTACCCATAATCCATCTTTCTATGGTCGCAGAATTACTACTTCTACATGATCTTGTGATCACCTTGAGATATATCGACTCGTCCCTGGCTAAGCTTCTCTTGGTAGCAATTACCTACTATCTTAAATCCTCGTTCACATATGACGCAGCAAATTTTCAGGTCGTTTTGATACTCAGGCATGTGTGAACGGAGCTCTGCGAGGGCTTCTGCATGACCAGAATATGCATGACCAATTTTAGGTGGGTTTCGTTCACTTATTCAGCTGAGATGCGACAACATGTATATATCAGCATGCAGAAGGTGTGTCGCAGATGGACAGGGTCCCACAGCTGAAGCTACAACCAGTATCATTTCAAGGGGAGAGGCTGTCCTTGTATCATGGAGGCGAATTCCACAATCTTCCCTTTTTCTACATGTACGTCTGCAGATAGCTAGAAGGGAGTTAACCCACTGACAACTGAGTTTTCTTATTCCAATAGGTTTTGTACAGGGACCGCTTGGTTCAAGTATCCAATTGGTTAATACAATGTTAAAAACATCCTTGTGGCTCTTAGCTGATGATGCTAGGTAGGGTGCAATTTCTTGAGATGTCAATTTCACCCAATACCTACTGGAATTGGGTGGCCTCTGTTTTAAGTCTAAGGGACTACAGGGCCCCATTTCATAAAACTTGTTATCAATAACAAGTTGCAATAACTGTCATAAGCTACTGAAATCCTTGCATCTGATTGGCTGAGAGCAAACTTGTCATAGAAACGCAGCAGTTGCTACTGGTAACAAGCTTTATGAAACAGGGCCCAGGAATTCAATAGTCAATGGGTTAACTGATAGAAAAGTTTCCTTCTAATCATAACTTTCAAAACGGTTTTCCATAAGAAGAAGTTTAGTTTCTATTCTAAAGCAAATACTACATTCTGAAATACCATGCAAAATTAATTTCTTCTACCAACAGCATTGTCAAGTCACTGGAAAAGGATATATATTTTTCAAAAGGTTACATGTGCATCGGCTTCATTTTGAAATTGACAGGAACATCATTATATGAACACCCTAGTATAACTTTATAAATATATATATATATATATATATATATGTACAATTTTTTTTTTCAATTCCAGCAAGACCAACTCTATTTAAATGTATTACAAATCAAATTGTACAAATAGTTGTCGTTTTTATGAACCAGTAAATTTGTAATATTTTAAGTATTGGGGATTGCGGATTTACGCACCGCGGATTTGCCTGTTTGTAAAAATGACAAAGAAATATGTGTCCATAGAGAATCATACCTCATTTCAATTTCATTCCTTCCTTCATTCATTCTTTCTTTCTCTATCTCCTCTCTCTTTCTTTCTCTCTGCTGCTGTCATAATGAAACTAACACCCAATAGGTTTCTGCGATATTTCTGATGGACCAATCTTTGTCTACTTTACACCACTAACACACCCCAGCGACACATACTGACTGGCAAAGTTATGGACTGATTAATCTTTTCTACTAAAAATTCCCAAATATGGAAATTCTAGAAAAATCCGCTTTTTTTAACTTGTCACAAATCTAATTTTCCTCTTGCCTTGTTTCTCTTTCTTTTTCCTTTGCTCCCAATCTCAGAGGAGGAAAACAGAAAGAAAATGAAACTGATGGATGGTTTTAATTTCTCTTGAATAATTTTGGAAAAACCAATCTTAGGAGAATAGAGGCCTTTAACTTTTTCCCCTGTTACAAGCATTGTCCACATCTAAAAAACAAAACGGAATTTTTAAAAGTTCAATTAGAAATTATGTCATTTAGAAATCCGGGAAGTCAATCTCCCTGTCCAATTGCAAAATTGAAATTTTAAAAACCTCTCATCACCAGAGAATATCTTTGATCCTCATAGAAGAAAAGAGATGCCAAAAACATTTACAAAACAGCCAGAAGAGACTAGCTGAAACTGCAGCTGTGAAGTTGTAATCAATGAATATTTGATAAGCCCCCTGACAACCTTCAGTATTATGCCTAATTGAGGCTTCGTTCTGCAATCGCATCTGCATTATGTCAAATAAGGAGCAATGTTTAGGAGAAAATGCGAAATAAAAGAAGGAAATAAACAGGGCAAATGATAAGATGACGACGAAAACACTGAAAATGGAGAAAAGGCTACATCAAAATATTAGAAAGGGGGATGGAAAAATGAAAGATACCCCAAAGAAAACTTGTAAAGAGAAAAAACTCAAAATGCCTGGAAAGGAGTGATAGGAGATAAAAACAAGATTGAGATGTATAAATGGAAGTGTCAAGAAAACATAAATTCAAATAGTATCCTTCTATTCTCCAGCAAAAGTTTTTGCAAACTATCTCCTTGCCCGTGAGGAGTCTTGTCTTCAGTATGAAAGATGGGAATCCTCGGCGGGACTGACCATTCCAATAAACTTGGTAAACCGATCCCACCATTCTAATTGGGTTTGGATGCAGGATTTACTCTCATGCCTGGCCACCAGGGCATTTACCATTCCCCTCTTACAATACCTCTTTCCACTTTTTTTTTTCTCTGCAAAACAGCTGTAAGGGAAAGACTAAGACGGATAGAGTAAGATGGTTAGGAAAGATGGAACGGGCTGCTGCAGAGTGAGAGAGAGAGAGAGAGAGAGAGAGAGTGTTAGAGCCATAATTTAGATTGTTGAAAGGGGACAGCATTTACCTATGTCAAATGATCAACGTCTGATTTTCAAAGCTTACTGGAGGCCCCTTCCCTTCTAACATTTCATACAAATTATGTAAAAATGCATATATTGACAGTGTTACACAGATTTTCACCATAATCACTTCAGTAATTTGATACCAAGAATAGTATTGATTCCCCCCCCCCCCCAAAAAAAAAAAGATACAAAGACTGGATTAGAAAAAAAAATCATAATATGTTACTGTTCTAATCAGATGTACTTCAACATTTCTCTGGCTCTAGTTACAATATCTACAAAAATACATTGTTCACTAAGAGCTATCCATGTCTGACATTTGGGTTTCAATCAGTAAAAAGGCTCATTTCCTTCATCTTTCTGCAAAAAGAAAAAAAGCTGGAAGAAATAGACTAAGACAGATAGCATAAGAGGGTTAAAAAGGATGGAAAATTTGCCACATAGAGAATGAACAGATGAAATGCAGGTGAAAACACCGACTAAATTTTCTGAGATTTTACCCTCTAATTGTTGACAGTAAACGCCAACGAACTTGCGATGTTTCACTGGTGAAAACATAGGGTGAAAGGCTGTCGCGGTGAAACATCGGGTGAAATGCCGATTGGATGTCAAAGGTCGGGTTTTGTTTGCGGTCATACACACCTTTTTCGGTCTTCAACACACTGTGTTCCGCTACAGGGCGGCCGCTGTGCCAGCGGGAAACACAAATTCATCAGAGTATTCTCGCTAGTATGAAAAGAATTTTTACTAGTGGACCACCGTTAAATTCAACAATGAATTCAACGGTGAATTCAATGGTGGTTCACCGTTGGAAGTAGTGTAAAAGTGGTATCAGAGCCAAATTTTGATTGTTGAGAAGGGAAAGGGTTCACCGTTCACAACTGATCACTGTCCGACTTTTAAAAATTTCTGGATGGACCCCCCTTTCTACTATAACATACATTTATTCATTCATATATTTTCCAATTTAAAAGACTGGAGTGAATATATTGAACATATATCAAAGATTTGCATGAGTTTCAGGTTAACACCAGAAATATCCCTGACACAGATATAGGATGATGGGTCAATCCACAAATAATATAATAAGTCATGAATTCCTGTGAATGCCTGTATACAAATTCATCAGTAGTGTTCTAACAATTCTCCATCTGACGGCATTCAGTAGCAAAAAATGAGTAATCCCCAACTGGAACACAGTGCCCGTCTTCATACTCATTTTCAGCTAGCAACACAGAGCTTGTTTCTTTAATAAAATACAAGAGGAAATCAGTTAATGGATTTTTCTTTTCCTCCTTTTTCTTTTCTTGCTTACGAATCAAAAAGAAGTAGAGAATATGAAGATGAGTTTTTTCACACAGAAATGTTGGATTTGGTGCTTTGCTTTCCTCCGGCCAATGGCTTCTCAGCCGGCCATTATTCTTCCATCTTCCTGTCCTCGGCAGAGGTGATTTGGAAGATGGGGGAAAAAGGGGACTTTCACAGGTGTTTTCAAAAGGAGATTTTTTGTATTTTCTTTTGATGGAGCCAAATGCCCAGGGCAAATTTGATTTGCGTCAGGAAGAGAAATCTACAAGGAAAGCCACATTGTACCTCACCGAAAGAGGAGCGGGGGAATGAAACAAACGAGTGTCCTTCAAATAGCAGATTACTTTAGTTTGTAGTAACTCAAGAATCCGAAAAATGGAAAAGAGTATAGAAAAGAGAGTAGAATTTGATCTCGTAAACCACAATAAAAGACAGAAGGCATGCAGAGGAAAGGCTCCAGGGGGGCCACTCAGATATATTGGTGTACACATGCATGTCCATGGGTTTTAAAAATACCCCTAAACAGGTTTTATACTTCGATGAAAAAAACACCCCTTAACAAGGATTCTGCATGTTTCTCATGCAACTAAACCCCCTAAATGGGTTTGATTGAGATATTACCCCTAAACAGGTTTGTTTAAAACATGACTCCCTAAACAAGATAAAACTAACCTGTATATACCAAAATTCAGGATAACCTTTTGCAAACTGACACAATCTTCACCTTTTGCTGACTGAAAATCCCTGAAAATGTCCCAAAATGTTCCGTTCACATAATTGTCGCCGATATGGAAAATTTACCCCTTAACGAGTTCAGCCACATTAATTAAAAGCACCCCTTTTTATTGAAAGTCAGCGTTTTAGGACCCCTTAACACGGAATGGGCGTTACACATTACGCATGAAAAAAGACCCCTTTTTACGTGTTTTCTTGGACGTGCATGTGTATATCTAACATATCAATATATCTGAGTGCCCCCCCCCCCACTCCCCCGGGGAAAAGGCTTCCTTTCTGTAACTTGAAATATTAATCTGAAGAAATGTTACAGTGTCTTTCTATTTCCGTTCATGTATCTTGTAAATTGCAACAAATATGGATGCCAACAATTTGTATTTTATGCAGCAAATCAGTTAGTTCTTCTCATTTTTAACCCAGGCAATGGGTATTTTCTCAGAATTCTCACTAATACTGAATCCCATTTTCTGAAATCAAGGTAGTGACATGTGAACATATCCAAATTTAAGACATCTCTCTCTCTCTCTTTCTTTCTTTTTTTCCCCTTCTTCTTCTTCTTCTTCTCCTCCTTCTCCTTCTCCTTCTTCTTCTTCTCCTTCTTCTCTCTCTTTCTACCCCTATCAAGTCCTTTTTGTCTTCTGTTCCTTTAAAAAATATTTTTTATCCTATTTTTGCCTTTTCCTATCTCTCTCTCTCTCTCTCTCTCTCTCTCTCTCTTCTCATGTCTTTCTTTCTTTCTCTGCCATTCTCCCTCTCCTTTTCTTTTGCACAGATCTAAAACTTTTCTTTATCCTCACTTTGTTCTTATTCTTTTATTTCAGCTTTCCACCTCACAGCCTTTTAATCTCTGACATTCTGCATAAGAACCTTATTCATCAGCCCTCCCTATCTCTCTGTTTACTTTCCCCCACCCTACCCCATACCACTACTCTGCCATGTAAATTCTATTGATTCCATTGACCTGTATGCAGGGCTCCCTGCATGTATAAAGCCCATTTGGGAGCAGGGACGAAAATCAATATCTATGGCAGATATGGACTTATTGGCATTCTGCTGGAAAATGTATGCACCGCGTATGGCCCTCAAAAACATGCAATGACCCCACAGTTTAGCCACCATCCATTCACAGAAGCCAGGCCTCAAGTAGGGAAAGCTTTTGTTTTATAGTCGCTAGCTAACAACAAAAAAATCATACAGATGGTTCACTATAACAGCTACAGTGAATAGCATGCGTGGTGCCTTTGAAGTCGCAGATCAATTAGTTACTAAGCCACTGCATATATTAGTCATCAAATGAATAATTACTGGAAAGGCTATCGATGGATGGCATACTAATTGATTCATTACTATGCTGTGTTGCTCACAAATGCAAATTCAAACCTATCATGATTTTGTCTATCAATTACAGATCTTGGCAATCTATGAGAAATCTTCAATTGGAATGACCAGTTTAATACAAATTGCAGTCTATAAGAATGATCACACAATTCACTTTAAGAAGTATGTATTATGAGACGATCACATATCAGTATCAATGACAGTAGCCGTAACTATGAAATGGGTCTCTGTAGAAAAGGGATCGGATCTACGAAAATAGGTCCTCAAGACTCATCGGCATAAATCACTGAGTAACAACGACATGCAATTCCTCTTGTACTCAAAACATAATAGAATAAAGTATACATAGTGTCATGAAAAGTAGGTACCATATTTACTTGAAATTTGGGCAGCAAAAGCTCTAGCAGTGCTATGAAGTGGCAATTCCAAGGCATTTAGTAATTTGGTAATTTGGTATCACATACGTTGTGAAGTATTGTGGAGATCTGAACATAAACTGACTTTAAACTTGTCAAATCACTTCATATGTCAGTTTGCTAAAAACTCTAGTATTCAGAAGTCATAAAAAAACTTTTAATTTTATACAATTGATCAGATCTACTAAAATCTGAGGTGCAGACAGTAAAGTACATGACAACATATCCTGGACTTCCCCAAATATAGGCATTGGGAATACTCAATCATTTGATAGAGTCATTTACATATCAGCGGACAAAAAATCTTGGGCTATCCAATCTAAATCATTCTAATAATACAAGATTTATACAGGATTTTCTTTTCAGGGCCAATCTCGAGTCAAAGACAAGGCTAACAGCTTCAGATCAGATGAATAGTAAGCCGACAAGACTCGGACAGCCCACTACCCCAAGATGGTATCAGCTACTCCAGGCTATGGCAAAGCGTCAATCCCTATTTACCTTGCAAACAATCAACTAATGTTAGAGAGCAGGGGACTAAATCAACCGCATAAAACAGGGAACGTTTGCTGGACATCAAGACCAATCAAATGAGCAATTTGTCTTAATGCGAGCAAAGAAGTACAACCGGAGGGATTTGCCTTTTCTTGAAGGCAGGCCAAGATATTTAAAGAGATCAAGATGGAGAGGGGGTAAACAAACTATTTGCATTATCTCTTGTTAAGGAATAACATTTTCTTTTCACAATGTGCATATTCCCCTGGGCATATTGATTGATTTCTTTCTACAGATCCACAGTCTGCATTTGTCATTGTTTGCTACAGCTTTGTGATAATCACACTTCATTACCTGCAAAAGGAGCATTTCAATTAATCCATGTGGATTCAGAAAATATGTCAGAAATACTTATCTCTTCCTTTAACCTCTTTCTAATATTGCTAATATTGAAAAAAAAAATCATTCATTTCCTAAATGGAGCATTTTCTGCTGTTATCTGTTCCAGTGGAATGTTTCTTTACCCTTGGGTATTATGAGAGAAGAAGTGTTCAACTTTGTCAACGGCCTCATACACACACTTATTTCCAAGGATATATGCCTTATGATACCCCCCCCCCAAAGAAAAAAATGATTGAAAAATACCTCATATATGTCAGCTTAACAGCCCTATTAAAATGAAATGACATCTTTTCAAATTCCTGTAAATGCCTTTAAACTTTGCAATCTTTTATAGTTTCATAGTTCTATGAATGTAAGGATGACATCGCATTCTCTACATCCATGTACCCACTTCTACCCTACCAAGTATAGATCTGACAGAAGTTTTGACATTTGTATAGTACAAAAGTGAAGAGATGATTCATCACTATGCAAACGTCAGGCTTCAATTAAATTACATATTCAACCACAGGTAAAGGGAGAGAGAAAGAGAATAAGAACAACAGACAGATAGAGAGAGATCAAGGCCGTACACAGGAATTTTTTCCGGGGGGGGGGGGGGGGCCAAAAATATATTCAATATATGAGGGAACCATGCAAGTGACTGAGCAAGGTGCCAGGTGGGAGCTTTTAAATTTTTTGAAATTGAAATTGAACAATCTGGTGCACATTTTAGGTGGAATTTGGGGAAATTCTCAATAAAAATGTAAGAAAAATTAGAAAATAGTGAGGTTTTTACAAATTGCTAGGGGGCAACAGCCCCCTGCCCTCCTACATGTATGTGCATACGTCCATGAGTGAGATAAAGAAGGAAGCTGGGGAAAATAAAAAACAGCAGTGGAAAAAAGATGCATGACAATTTGCTTTTTCATCTTTATTCATTCAGTGCCAATCAATGATGGTACAAGTGGTTGTACCATGGGTTGTATATTCTCAATGAATTTTTTCCCCTCATTCTACAACATTCATGATGAAATAATCCTTATTATCCCATGAACACTTCCATGTGTTTTATTGCTTTTGTGGAGAACTCTGAACATTCTCTTACCTCCTCTGCTTTCACTGTCGGCTGGCTTGACTTGCAATGCACGAGTCATCTGAAGAAAAAGTAAAAAAAGAGAAAAGAAAAAGTCAATTAAATATTTCTGTCAAAAGATACTTCTGTAGATCTACTGAAACACAATACCAGCAGGTACCTAGCTTTAATATGTTTACCAGCGCCAGATAACTCACACTGATATTGTTGCCTGATCAATACGAAGCCAATAAAAAAGCCACCAAGTTGCAAATATTTGCGGCATTTTACTCTGTATTGATTAATGCCGGCCGTGTGAATTCAGCACACACATGCAGGCAGTAGTTAATATGCATCTCAGCAACGACATGTTCTTTCATTTACCCGGTTCTTCGTTCCTTGCCGGAGAGCAGGCGAGAGAAAAAAATGGAAACATGACCATGTTGGAGAAATAAATTCAATCTAAATGCAATTCAGTTTTCATTAAGTTTTGATATGCAGTTGCCAATGGCATGTTGCCACAGGAAAGATAGAAACAATTTTTAGCATCTATTTTCTTAGAGGACTTGTGCAGTATACCTTAGGGAGATGATGCATTCAAAATTTTTGTTTTTCTCTCTGTCACGATACTTCTTCCCTGCATTCTCTCAAACATATTTTTTATTCCTTTACACACATCATTCTTTTTGCTGTTGTAGCCAGTTGTCTTGCATTAATATGTTTAATTCAATTTATCCTCTGCTAGAAACTGATACGGACAGTACTGGAAGCATCAAATCAACTTTTGTTCTGACAGGCGTAAGAAAAAGAATCCACTTCCGGAAACTTAAGATTTTCATTCAGTCTATGGGAAATACGAATAGGTGAAGGCAGGCAGAAAACAGACCATACTAACAGAGTTATTCATAAAAATTTGATAAAACACATTCTCTTATGATGAAACCGACTCTACCCTCCCCGAAATGACGAGTGTACGTACAACACTAAGGTTTTTTCCAATATCTACTCAATGTGACATAAAAATGCAGCACAAAACATACTAGACTATGATGATTACATAAGTAAAATTGTGTATGCGTACAGGTAGAGGTAAGTCAACAGAAAGAGAGAAAGAAAGAAAAGAGGAAAGAGAGATGAAAGTGTGTGTGACTGTGGGTATGAAACATTTCCTGTCATCAGCAAGTGAAATTAAAAATATTAATTTAAGTATGGAATATTCATTGCACAACAAATACAACCGCTACAGGGAAGAAAATAAAGACAAAGAGTGTAACAAACTGGAAAAGAAAATAAGCGGACAATAAAAAAGTACCTAACTTTCACTGCACTGTAAATGGTGGTGATTAACTTACGAAGAAGACAACAGAAAATCAACAAAAAATGAGCCAGTAATTCTATTAGCAGTTTAGTGGGACATTTATATTCATGAATGCAGCTGTGTGGTGAGCACCCGCTCCCCCCAATGTAAGCCGGCCAGGGCCTAATCCAGCTCATCAAATCCTTTCACCCTCTTCTCACAACCTTCATAGAACCCAATCATTGAAATCAGGAGCTAAACTTCCTCCCGCCTGTCCTCCTCATGCATGGGCGCTATGAGCAGCATGATATATATATATCAAGGAAGGCTTTACTTAATGTTTTACATTACTTTTTTTCTCCTTCTGCATTCTATTGAATCTTTTTATCATTATCCCTCTCTTTTGCATTGTCTAGGTATAATATGTTAAGATCTAATGAAGATAACAAACTTCCTCCATCTTCTTGATCACTATTTTTCTCATCCACCTCGTCAAAAAAATGGCTACAAGGACACATACAAGGACTTGGCTTTCCTAATCAATTTCAAAATCATTACAGTGTACTTTGCTGTCTACATCTGATATATCTTTTTGTATGAGATAATAGATGAAATCTTATAAAAAACACCAGGCTATTTAAGACACTTAAAATCTGCTTCTGCTATTTGGAGTCTAATGCTGCAGTTGTAATTACTGAGTATGGAATTTCATACGTGCAACATAAAAAAAACTGAACAGTTAGGTAAGAATCCTTATACTGCCTATAAAATGAACTGTGTGCCTGCCCTTTCAGTGCAGAAAAGGAGTGGGTCTTCTAATTATGAAAGTTTCTTTCTTGTTAATTTTATTTGCGGCTATGTAAATGCCTTGAATGCATGCAGACAGACTTTTCTAGGAAGAGGAGACCTGGGGAAGCAAGGCTACATTGTATTCACCACAAAGCCATTCATTTCAAGACTTTTCTTGCAGGAACATGGAGACATTTAATAATAAGCAGAGGGACGAGAAGTTTTGGTGCGAAATCTTGTCAGCTGCGAAGGCAATGTTTGAAAGAATGGGTGGCAAGTGCTATTGATTTTGGCCCATTCCGAGTGCAAAACAGGGGCAATTTTAATTATCAGATGAAGAAGACTTGCTACACTTGAGGGGTGGAACTGACATACCCGAACAGGCTATATTAAGAAAATTTCTTATTATGATTACGAAAAGGCAGGCACTAACAACATCTTCTGCATGGGCAACTGTTTTTCTGTAATTTTGTTCTACGTGAATAGAGGTTGCAATAATATCCTACGGCCTTGCCTACAAATTTCCTGCCGATCAGATTGATAGTTTTGCTAATTTACATCATAATAGAAGTACCCCATTCAGGTAATTCACTCACTGATATGATCTGGCAAGACAAGCACTAGCAAACAACAAATGACATCATTGTGACCAATCACACCAAGTCAAGATATTAATAAATTTCAGATATTGAATTTTCTTGTTCATTAAAAATGTAACAGGAAAGGGAGCTTCTATGCATGATGACAGGCAACCAGAAGGAAGAGGGGGAGAAGGACATGTCTTAAAGAAAATTGCTTTGACTAATAAACAGATAAATTATAACATTTAGCTCATCAATTTTGACAATGACTTGATTTGAAAGTAAACAATTTAAATAATATTACTTATAAAGTAAGCACCATGTTAGAAGAGAAAATTGTTTTCAAGAGCCCAAAAACATCCTTGTCTTGACAACTAAAATACTAAAACATTATCACATCCCCCAAAACTTCAAGAGATGAATGATAGCATTTGAATCATTTACACGAACAGTTGATTTGAAAACAGACAATTGTGGCATGTTAATTATAAAAGTAGCACCACACATAGAACAGAAAATGTTTCTCATTGGCCCACATTCCTCATCTCCACTAACAAAACTCACTACACAACCGTATTCGAAAACACTACAACAGACACACACAGATTTATACACCAAAACGATTCTCATTATGTGCTTAATGGTGTGTGTGATACACACGTGCCACTTACCAGATAGATTGAATGGCCAGGAGGACATGTTGCCACGGCAACCCAGATGAGGATGATGAATCATAACCCCATCTGACCAGGGAAACCATCCAGAACCCAGAAGACACCGGTGGAGTTCACCCGCACTG
>CM057151.1:18284422-18340535 GCA_029962745.1 Echinometra lucunter
GTGACTGTGGGTATGAAAACATTTCCTGTCATCAGCAAGTGAATTAAAAAATATTAATTTAAGTCTGGAATATTCATGTCACAAAAATACAAGAGCTACATGAAAGAAAATAAAGACAAAGAGTGTAACAACTGTAGAAAGAAAAGTAGCAGACAATAAAAAGTACCTAACTTTCACTGCACTGTAAATGGTGGTGATTAACTTACGAAGAAGACAACAGAAAATCAACAAAAAATGAGCCAGTAATTCTATTAGCAGTTAGTGGGGACATTTATAATTCATGAAACGCAGCTGTGTGGTGAGCTCCCTCCCCCAATGTAAGCCGGCGCCAGGGCCTAATCCAGCTCAATCAAATCCTTTCACCCTCTTATCACACCTCATAGAACCCAATCATTGAATCAGGAGGCTAAACTTCCCTCCCGCCTGTCTCCTCATGATGGGCGCATGAGCAGGCATGATATATATATCAAGGAAGGCTTTACTTAAATGTTTTACATTACTTTTTTTCTCCTTCTGCATTCTATTAAATCTTTTTATCATTATCCCTCTCTTTTGCATTGTCTAGGTATAATATGTTAAGATCTAATGAAGATAACAAACTTCCTTCCATCTTCTTGATCACTATTTTTCTCATCCACTCGGCAAAATGGCTACAAGGACACATACAAGGACTGGCTTTCCTAATCGATTTCAAAAATCATTACAATGTACTTTGCTGTCTACATCTGATATATCTTTTTGTATGAGATAATAGACAAATCTTATAAAAAACACGAGGCTATTTAAGATACGTAAGATCTGCTTATGCTATTTGGAGTCTAATGCTGCAGTTGTTTTTACTGAAGTATGGATTTCATACGTGCAACATAAAAAAACTGAACAGTTAGGTATGAATCCTTTATACTGCCTATAAAATGAACTGTGTGCCTGCCCTTTCAAGTGCAGAAAAGGAGTGTGGTCTTCTAATTATGAAAGTTTCTTTCTTGTTAATTTTTATTTGCAGGCTATGTAAATGCCTTGAATGCATGCAGACAGACTTTTCTAGGAAGAGGAGACCTGGGGAAGCAAGGCTACATTGTATTCACCACAAAGCCATTCATTTTCAAGACTTTTCTTGCGGAAGATGGGAGACATTTAATAATAAGCAGAAGGACAGAGAAGTTTTGGTGCGAAATCTTGTCAGCTGCGAAGGCAATGTTTGAAAGAATGGGTGGCAAGTGCTATTGATTTTTGGCCCATTCCGAGTGCAAAACAGGGGCAATTTTAATTATCAGATGAAGAAGACTTGCTACACTTGAGGGTGTGGAACTGACATACCCGTACAGGCTAAATTAAGAAAATTTCTTATTATGATTACGAAAAGGCAGGCACTAACAACATCTGCATGGGCAACTGTTTTTCTGTAATTTTGTTCTACGTGAATAAGACTTGCAATAATATCCTACGGCCTTGCCTACAAATTTCCTGCCGATCAGATTGATAGTTTTGCTAATTTACATCATAATAGAAGTACCCCACTCAGGTAATTCACTCACTGATATGATCTGGCATGACAAGCACTAGCAAACAACAAATGACATCATTGTGACCAATCACACCAAGTCAAGATATTAATAAATTTCAGATATTGATATTTCTTGTTCATTAAAAAATGTAACAGGAAAGGGAGCTTCTATGCATGATGACAGGCAACCAGAAGGAAGAGGGGGAGAAGGACATGTCTTAAAGAAAATTGCTTTTGACTAATAAACAGATAAATTATATAACATTTAGCTCATCAATTTTGACAATGACTTGATTTGAAAGTAAACAATTTAAATAATATTACTTCTAATGTAAGCACCATGTTTAGAAGAGAAAATTGTTTTCAATGAGCCCAAAACATCCTTGTCTGACAACTAAAATACTAAAACATTTCCATATCTGTCAAAACTTCAAGAGATGAATGATAGCATTTGAATCATTGACACCAATCAGGTGATTTGAAAACAGACAATTTTGGCATGTTAACTATAAAAGTAAGCACCACACACGGAACAGAAAATTGTTTCTCATTGGCCCACATCCTCATCTCACTAACGAAACACATACACAACCTTATCGTAAACCTACACACAGACACACACAGATTTACACACAAAACGATTCTCATTATGTGTAATGGTGTGTGTGATACACACGTGCCACTACCAGATAGATGAATGGCAGGAGGACATGTTGCCACGGCAACCCAGATTGAGGATGATGAATCATAACCCCATCTGACCAGTGGGAACCATCCAGAACCCAAGAAGACACCGGTGGAGTTCACCCGCACTGCTGGAAGGCATCACTGCCCCGGGTGCAGATGATGGTGGTGGTGCTTATTGGTCCCATAAAGACGATTAGATCTTGGCACCTTAATAACCTTAATGTAAACAGCCTTTGTCTCACTGCCCACTGCATGTCAATGAGTAGCCTCAGTCTCATAATTGACTACATTATGTTTTATCACTAAGTCCAACATTTTGCACACGTCTTTTCCATGGCAAAAAAGCCTCCATTACAAACTCAAAATATTACTCGACATTTATCCCATAGGCTTTCAGATATCTTTCAATTGAAATATGCTTGGTGCTTTATGATTTATGAATACAAAATATTTACATCATTATTATACTTTTTCAAACTTGAATAAAATCAACACATACATAATCAATCACATAAATAACTTCAGAAGACTCTTTGATACATGTTTGTCTCTGATACATATAGAAACAAGCTCATTACACATCTCAACATCAGTCATTGGGGAAATACATGTTAGAACTACACACAGGCCTGCCTGGAAGGAAAAGCAACATCCACCATCGGCATCAAGTAATTCCAAACATGAACCCTCACTGCCTTCCCGACCATGCATTGTCAAACGAAGACACTAAATCATAATTCTGATTCATAACACATCTGACAAGGCCAAAAGTTCTGATTGCCCTATGCCTTCTTGACATGTAAAGACAGCATAAAACATTCTCATCTCAGCTCCTCTGCCACTGCTTTTTTTTTCCCTCGACCAATCAAAACAAATTGAACATGTGTATAAATTTTTAGTCAATCATCTTACCAGTCCTTCCCTCCGGCTGATTGCAGAAGCAGTGATGGCATTTTCAGACAGCTTCCCCTTTAGTTTTTCTCTTTGATTTTGAGATTTCTTCGTCAAAAATACATCAGTGTGGCATTTTTACTTGCCTGGAGTTTACATGTAAATGCATTATTCAGGCTATTCAGCAATGCAGTTTGCACATGTATAGTTTCTGGGTTGTAGCTCTTTGAATATCAACTCCAAAATATCATACTGCAGCACAGAACCTACAAATCAAAAACTTTTTCACCAAATGAAGGATAATAATCACTTCCTTTGGCTTCAGGAACGTTCTTCCATCTCTATTCTAAAATCACAAACAGAATTTACTATTATATTGAATTGCAAAGAAAATTTTAAATGGGAAGATTTTCATTGGGTGCATGTGCCTGATTTATGAAAAGGGAGGAATCTTGAATAAAAAATGACAGGATCGATGCAATCAGTAATTTCCTAACACCTGTTTTAGCAACAACATGTCAAGAAACAAACCTTGCTGACCTTCAAAGACAAAAAGTCATGTGACTCTGGAAGTACATAATTTTAGTACAATGTCCATGAGAGCTCCTAGTGAAGCCTACTTTAAGTAATAATAGTCCCATCCAGTCACTTTCCTGTCTTGTGTGTTAGGTCAATTAACCAGGCATTATGACCTTGTCTTGTGGGTTTATTATTAGTCAGATATACAGATCACGCAGATGTCTCTTTTACTATTCATGCTGCACTCTCCAGTTTCCACAATGGGACTGATCTATATGAGAACCAAGAAAGTATAATTATAGCTCTAAATTGCACTTCATCTGATCATCAGCAGGGAGGCAGGCTATCTCAACATGACTATTTGGAGAGAACAATAAAAAAAATATTCAGCGAATTATTTTCCAAATGAAATATCTATTGCAGGGATTCCCTCTTATCTCTCATTTAAAGTATGGTAGAGTAATCATTGTGACATTGCAACAGAAAATGAACTGACCTTAGCAAAATAAAAGAAATATGTATTTTGCTTGCAAAACAATTTTTTTTCTTTCAAATGAAGTCACTCAAATTTCTCTACTGTATGGGCAAGATTTGTCACATGAATCAAGCACACACATCAACTTTCATTGCCAGTGCCACTGAAAGTTTTTTTTTAACTTTATTTCATGATGAATATATTCATGGTTGCATTTCAAGGATAACAACAGGAAGGAAGTATTTTCCATCAGTTTAGTAAAGGAAAATAATCATGTTCTCTTCAAGAGACCAAGATATCCATAAAGACAAATATTAAAAGCAATTGGATCTCTGCAGGAGAAACAGAAATCTCATTGACCCATGCATTATCTCAGTGGGACATTGACAGGCCTGGTTTCGTCCAAACTTCAAGATGGTACAAAAATAAGAGAAAGAGAAAAAGAAAAATACAAAGAGAAAGAGAGAGAGAGAGAGAGAGAAGGGAGAATTAATGAGAAGATGAATAAAAATAAAGTAAGGAAATAAGTAAATAAGAATAACAAAGGAAATAGAAGGTGACATACTGTGAGATGGAAGAGGAAGAGCTTCCTGCAAGAGGGTTGAGTGAGGAGATGATTGGAGAATGGTGACAACAAGGGGAGAGATGAAGGGTCTCTATTTATTTCAGCACTGCTTCCAAAAACACAAATTTTTTTACTTGGGCTGGAAAGTATGGTCACTTGTCATGGAAGGCGACAGAAGGAACAAAGATCAATATCAGAGTGGCCAAGAATGTGTCTTCATATTGATGACATGGGGTCCATGGGACATACAGAGAGAGATAGAGAGAGATAGAGAGAGATAGAGAGAAAGAGAGAGAGAGAGAGAGATGAATAAAGGGAAAATGGGTAAAGAAGTGAAGAAGGAAGATTGATATTTTAGATGGAAGATAAAGATGGCAAAAATACACACAGAAGACAGATCGGGAAAGGGGAGACTAAAAGGGGAAGACTAAAAGCGAGATATAGAGAAAAATAGATTGATGGTTGTAGGATACATGCTAAAAAGGAGAAACAGAGAAATACAGATTAGATGGTGGTGCTTCAGCAATATCTCCTCTCCTGTCAATATCTTACATTGTAATCTGATCTAAATTCAGTCTTGGACCAAACAGTACCTCATCCTCCAAAACTTAGCATAAACCCAAATGCAACCTTAGCCCTAGCCGTATATCTTCTATTGCACAGAGGCCACAGCAACTGTTGCTGGAGCATGATTATGTTAGAATAGTGTTGTGAGAAACATTCTAGGGCTTAACCGATATCCGCATCGGAGATCGGTGACTGCCGATTCTTGGCCGCATTGGCTAAACATCGGAATCGGTAAATATTTTGATGGTGAGCCGATGCGGAACCAATGCAAGAAAGAGATGTTTGGCGCTTACAATCACACTTAGACCCTATGTTGTTTTGCATTGTGGGCGTAGCAGATGGAATTAAATTTTTGTTAATGTATTACTCATCTCTACTTTAGCCGCACTCTGTGCTGCATCGGTATTGGAATCGGAATCGGGCCGATGCGAATGTAAAAACATTGGGGATCGGATCGGCAGCAAAATTCCATAGCGGTTAAGCCCTAAAACATTCACGAAGAGGACAAAAATATAGAAAAAATGAAAGAAATATTGACTGAGTTTGAAGCAAAATGACTGAAAAGGCAAAGGCATCAGAGATGAAGAAATTAAGCAAAATTAGAAGATTTATAAGTTCACAAATTGACTACCAAAAACTTTGATGGTTAACCCGATGAATACTAAGCCCGAGGTAGCTTGGGCTCGGGTCTATGAAGAAAAAAAAAATGGGCGAATGGATTAAGATATGGGTGCATGCTGATATGGGTTATGGAGCAAAAAAGGGACAATGCAAACAACTGGATATACTTTCAATTTGAGTGGAAACTGGGGAGAAATACATCCATGTTTGCAAGTGTTAACTGTCATAGACATGCTGTGCAATCAGAAGAAGATATGAAACCACTGTATGATGAAACTATCACATTTGTTGTCAGCAACCTGGTCTTATCGTGAGTTTGAAGATTATTACTGCAATCACTTCCACATCTCACTTTGTATCCACAGAATTTTTCTTGACCCATTGCCTTCAGCACTTGACTATTTCTTATATTCAGCATATGGGATTAAGATCATTCTAAGATTCATAGGTTAAGTTGTTACCAATATTCAAACCTTCTATGTGCAGAAGGACTTGAGCCACTAAGTCAGTGCATCCACTGCTGTAATCTCTTCTCATTTTATAAAATTCCAAAATGGCTTCATGTTGAGAATATTACAGTGGACACTCTTCTTCATATATGCAATATTACCATTCAGCAGCTGCAGGCTCAATCGCACATGAAATAAACATAGGATGTCACTCTCCCTACAAGGAACAGACAAGCCATCTCATTTTGGGTTAGTGTCAGACTCCAGACGTGTTTGTCATCGCTCAAGCTCTGTTCCCACTGGCATATTCCTCCAACTACCCATTGATACATCCAAGTCAATCTGTTCTTATAGATATATCCACCATCTACCTGTTCCTAATGATACACCACTCCACACTGGTCTTATGGACACAACTGACATACCTACAAATCTGTTCCCATGGAAAAACCCCTCCAACTCTGTTCTTATGAAAACACCTGACACCCATCTTAAGTTCCATTCAGTTCAATGTTCAATGTCCCTAAATAGATTTTGTTTCAATAAAAGCATCCATTCAATTTTGCACTTACAGGTACATCCACCATCTAAAGCAATTTCTTTCATTTTATTGGCACACAAACACTGACAATACTCTCAATTTGTTCCAACGAATCGACGTGCTCCTCCCACTCCTCCCACAGTGTTTCCTATGAACACTTCCATCTAAGTAAAACTGGTCATTTGGATTATCAAGGCAGTGGTGACATAGCTCAAAAATAGCTGAACTTCTTGCTTCTTCTTCTTCTTCTTCTCTCCCCCCCCCCCCCCACGCAGATAAATTTGTCAATATCTCATGCTGCATGCCTGACACAAAATCATATTGTGGAAACCTTAGATATCTCCAAGCACAGATTCTCAACTCATTATCTTGTATTCTCAGCCTAAAAGTAAAAGCTTGCCCTAAATTATACTATCAGGGCTGCACGCCATCAAATGACATCAAACAGTTCAGTGACAAATCACTAGGCATTCAGAGCCTGGCTTCAAATATCTCTTCCAGTATTTCTCCAAAACAACCCAAGTAAAGCTCAGTACTGTGGTGAAATTACAACCCAGGTTTAGTGGGAGAACATCGAATTCATGAATTTGAAGTATCCCTACCCATTTCCTTCTTTTCCAGTCCTCTTCTTCATGCCTGACTCCCACTCCCACTTAGAATGTATCACATTCTCTTCTACTTTACACATAACGCAGCAGATTTAGGGGGGGGGGATACAACTGGCCCATCCCCATCCTCAGAGCAATGTGGCATTATATGTTAGGAAAAATGTGTCTTTGAAGTATTTTACACAAAAGACACCAAGTAATCTTGGTTTTGGAGTGCACGGGGGGGGGGGGGGGGGGGGGGGGGGGGGGGGGGGGGGGGAGGGCCTTGTCTCAAATTTTTCATAAATGTGCCCACTCCCCTCCTACAAACATCTGGATTGCCCCTGATATTCACTATAATTCCATCATGGTTAGAATGACCATTTGGTACAGAATAGTATGGAAGGTAATGCAAATCATGTATCGGGGCACCCAAATACTGCACATGCTTTCTAAATCTGTTTTCGTTGAAATTGTAAGCCAGCGGTCTCTGTTTTTGTGCTGTATTCATGGGGGTTTTTTTTTTTTTTCTTTTTGTGTGTGTGGGTGTCTTGATTTGTTCTGTTCGTTTCTGTCTGTTTTTGTTTCTCTCTCTTCTCTCTCTTTTTTTTTTTTAGTAATGAACTATTGTTTATGATAAACTGTATAAATGACTTTTTTCTTCTTCTTTTGAGGAGTTTGCAAAATACAGGCCTGGCTTTTAAGCACTTCCCTCCATTTTCAACATCTATTTACATAGTTAATTTTGAAAATTCTAATTTTTGAAAATTATTTTTATTTTGTGCATTCTGTTGATGATGTAATTATTTTTCATATGTATGTTATTCAAAGTTGAAAATGGAAAACAAATTGAATAAAATGGTGCACATATCAGCTGATCACAACCAAGGCACATCCAGGATTTTATGAGAGAGACAAGATTGAAAGCAACTGCTCAGTAAAAAAAAAAAACCCACAGAAGCAACAGACTTATCAAGTATTTTTACATCAAATATACCAAAATAGATCTAAAAGGCTTTAAAAAACACCACCACCTCCAATAAAAACCAACAAACAAACCAACCAACAAACAATGGATCTGCCCCTTATCACGTGCCTTTGGGATGAAAAAAAAATAGAGGGCATAGAGGGCACATGTAGGGGGTTCATATACTAAGGGTACACCAAATCAATTTTAGATGTTGATGAGCAACATTTACAATACTGTCTTCATCACATCTCCATGTTCCTATGATAGGAACATTTCTTATCATTTTTTCCCATAAAATCCCCAATGGGACCCATTATTGGAGATGTAGTACAATGGCTTTATTTGTGTTATATCTGACTGTTCTCATATTGTTGCATGTTCATCAATTAATTTATTGTGATTATGATTCATATGAGACTTAGTACAATTGGATTATGTCTTTCAAATCTGTCTGTTTTCATTTTGTACTCAAAACATTTTCCCTTTTTAACCTATCAAGTGGGAGACATATGTTACATTTCCTCAAAGTACATTTTTAAATCTACAGGACTTGCTTCCAAAGGAAACAGTTGAATAATCACCTTTTTTAAACAAAAAATTACAATATTTATGTATTAATTTCAAATGCATCTTTTAAAAGACAGTCTAAAATATGTTCTCAAAGAAGAACTTTCATGTGAACAACATGGACTGAATTGGCCTAAATTGGCACTGACGTTCCGTGTGGTGATGTAACAAACTAAAATGGAATAAAATTTCATATCAAGATATAGCTTTTCAATTTCCATTGAAACTCTCTGAATTCTAAACCTGTAAGATTTTAAAATTCAATTTCCATGGCATTTTAGAATCAAGCAGAAGATTTTGGAGGATGTACTTTGATAGAGCACTATCAATTCAAGTAAGTAGATGGGTAAAAAATGGGTTTCAAAGTCCCAGTCTTCTTGACATGCAATTATAGAGGTAGTTTTCTGGTTCATCAAGAATAATTCCCTTGATTTCTCTCTCTCTCTGATCCAAATGACTAAAAGCATACATGCATAGTGCATTAGTCAGTCATGACTAAACGGCATAGGTTCATACTAGACTGATGCAAAAATTACTGCAATGGCAGAAAGGGACAGGGTTCAAAATGCTGTTCATTACTATCTCTGCCAATGTTGTTTACTACAACTAAATTTCTGATAATCATTCTGTACATACTGTGTCTCAATTAATTAAAGGCAAAGTTCACCCCAAAAGTTTCACTGTTTCAATAAAAGGAGTTAAATTTCAACAGCATTTTAAAAAAGAAATGAGCAAAATCGGTCAAAGAATAAGAAAATTACATTCATTCACATTTTCTAGTAAATTGCTTTCGGCTCTGCAAATTGGCAACACTGATGACATCATATGCGAGCAGCTCTCCATTCACTTTGTACATGAAATTTCACTTTTTCTCAATTTTTGTGAAAGTTACACATTTTCCAACCCCCATAGTCAATGTACATTCAGAAGAATTGCTTTTTACATAACATTCTTTGACTATGGGGTGAGAAAATGTGAAATTTGAATGTCCGAAGACCTCCTTAGCCTAATAATAAAGTGCTGTTCACAACTCTAAATAATGTGAAAGATTAAAAAGTACTAGAAATAACAAGGGCAATATAAACTTTAATGCAGAAGTACACTGTTTATAAAAACAAGAGCAATGTACAGGCTTAAGTATGAAAAGGGCTTCCTTTTGTCTTTTCCCCTCATTTGGGGGTTCCAGACTATATGGAAAATGTGTTGAGAATGTTATTCAGGCTCTTTCCAAAGGAGGAGAAAACACTTGAGGGCATCCTAAGTTATGGTCGTGCATGTCGACATACTTTTCATGCTCGGCTTCAAACCATGAAGACAAGAGATACGACCGGCAGGCCACATTAGGTACAGAAATAATGATGTTTGGCCTGCAATATTTGACATTAAATACGCGCCTCACGTATTTGGCATACATGCATGGGTCTTCCAATTGTCCCATGCCTAACAAACTAACCTATGGAACTCACATCTCCCCCCCCCAAATCTCTCTTCTCACTATCTCTCCATCTTTATTCATTTCCTTTCCTCTGACACATGAATATATTATCAGCATCACTGCTTGTTCAATCTGTCCATCTACCCATGGCCTGGG
Organism: Echinometra lucunter; assembly: GCA_029962745.1. Lineage (NCBI taxonomy): Eukaryota > Metazoa > Echinodermata > Echinoidea > Camarodonta > Echinometridae > Echinometra > Echinometra lucunter. The sequence goes on from CM057151.1 coordinate 18,294,957, forward strand.
AATGTTCACATTGTCATAAAAAGATTGCACATTTATATACATGATAGGTCTCCTCAGTATTGTTTTTTTTTTATTTTAATGAGGCCAAATGTTAACCTACTGCCCATGGGAACTGGCTGGCTGGAGTCTTACACCTATGGTAATCAGAGAACTCAGTACTCCACAGGAAAACTGTTATCTTTAAGAAGACAATACATCATATTTGTTCAAAACTTCTCACTCAACGCCAGAGAAGATCTTTTTCATATAAATGGAAAACAATCTTTTTTTTTTTTTTTTTACTAACATCACTATCACCACCCATTCTAGACTAATTAAAACTGTTTTGGGATAACCACAGAATCTATTTTTTTTAAAATGTATGTCAATAAGTAAGGTCTTCACAGATATATAAAGATAGAAATAAAATAAATAACCAAAAACAATCTAAGTATTTGTGAAATTCTTTGCATGTGGTATCGTGGTCATCTTTCTTTGAAGCCATATTGAGAAATAGGTTTCATATTTCTGATGCATTTCAGGTCAAAATCAAAACAGATATCTTTTTCTTTCTTTTTTTTTTTTTTGTTCTTAATGTGAAAATGCCTGATTTTAAGTATCAGCTTTCTTCTCATTTTCAATCCATATATTGGATTTCTGTTATTCACCAATAAACAAATTCATCTTATCATCCATTTTGCTACTGATAATTTTCTCTACAGATTTCCAATTATTGCACAGCATACAAAAACCTAATCAACACAGATGCAACATATTCTCTCTGGCACCATCCATAGGGAAGCATGTTTGGAATGTTATTCAACTCAGAGAAACAGGTTCAGAAATGGCTTCAGGTCATTAAAATATCTCTCCTTTTTTTCTTCTTTCTACTTACATACCTTCTCAAAAACAAATTTAATAATACCATCCAAAGCATTTTAAAAACAAGTGTCATATTTACAGTTTCACGCTCAAATATACACTTAAGTATAAGTGCAATACCTTACCGGGTTATCAGGTATTTTAACATTTGGGGGGGGGGAGGATTCAATGATTGCCAATTTGAAATGCTTCTCAACAGAGAGCAGCATTTTCAGTCCGACCTCATCAGTATGAAAATGAGATCATTTAGCCCGCAGTGGGTAAGCTTATGTTGCACAACAACGTGAGAGAGAGAAGTATGCATGTTGAGTCGTATGCTTGCGGACGGGCATATAATGACTCAATTATGCAGGTGAGTTAGTGTCCCAGAATAAACTTTGTTTTAATTTGCAGTGGGATAATTTGTGATCCGGTGAGGTAAGGCACTTTCGGCGTGCTACTGTTTATCGAAGAGCTCGCTTGATCACCAAACATCTGCCAGAGTTATTACGGAGCTTCGTGAAAATGATTAATGTCTTCTGAAGCTAGGAATTGAATTCTGAAGGCATAGTCCCACAGAGCTATCTTATATTGGATTGTGAGGGAAATCAAGGTATCTGTGAAATTCAGATAGATTTATACCCAGAGATAATTGGGAAATGACAAACATGTAAAGTTAAAGGAGACCAAACCCTCAAGTCAAGTAGTTTTTAAATCAAAGCCAAGACAGAATAATACAGATCAGCGAAAATTTGAACAAAATCGGACATTGAATAAGAAAGGTATAACCATGATTATGAAACCTTCTGTTTTTTATACTACTGCTACTGGTGATACAATTTGTGGATAATTCTGAATACATTTTGTACAGAGAATTTCACAAATTATTCATTATCTTGAAGAACACATGTTTTCATTTTCCTTATCCAAAATAGGTTGTGGAGAAAATACTGCTAAAGCATACATTATCAGTTTGCCTTTAAAAAATGTGCAAATCTTATAAGCAAAATGATAATGTATTATGTGTGTTATGATGTCATCAATAGTTATGGTAGTGTCAAAAATGTCATCAGAAAATTTCATATACGCATGACTTTCTTATTCCGTGTCCGATTTCATTCAAACTTTTGTTGATCTGTTTTATTACGCCTTAGCTTTGATTTAAAAACTCCTCGACTCAAACGTTTTGGTTTCCTTTAATGATAATCATAAAGGCCCAAATTCACAGAGGTTTAGGCCATGGGTAAGATTCAAACTTCCAGATGCGTACTAAAAAATAAACGCACATTGCCAATGCCAATGCGTGCGCTTAAAGAAAGCACAAAATTAGACCAGAGTCTGTGCACACATACACTTAAAAACCAAGGTTGGGGTTAAAATCATAGGTACGGTTTAAACTTCTTCTGTGAATTTGGTCCAAAGTTTCTTCAGAGGGAGCATGGATCCATGGAGGGAATATAAGACTGATAGGAAGAGAAAAAAGCAGAGATTAATGTCAAAGTACATAGATACGAATATCAAAAATTCTCATCAGGAATTAGAGGAGGAACAGGAGATGTCAGCGATGCCCTACAAAAAGTATGGCGAGAATAATTAGCTTAAATAAAGAGGATGAATCCGAATGAAAAACACTAGTTTAAAAAAAAACAGCCTTTGGGTAGAAACAGTAACAGCAAAATCATTTATATGATTCTAATCAAATGAGCATTAAAAAAATCAATATTGCAAATTTCAATAAACTACACCTAAATCAGATCCACACAACCACTCCAAATACCTATCAATATATATCAAACCATGGGTTGTATTGCCCACTCTACAAATATTGTTCAATTAGTTTTGCTAATTTCCTTGCCAGCATGGATAGGTAAGTGGTTCTCATCATTTGGTAGAAGGAGGGTAAACGGACAGAAAAATAGGAAAGGGAGAGAATCAAAGCTTGCGAGAGGCTGAACTTTAAATCTCTGTCAAGCGCTGATTGATTATTCAAACAAGCCGAAAAGGAAGAGTGCCCCCTGAGATCGGGCACGGACGATTGGCTCCGTGAATCGGCTGGATGGCACCATGGGTGAAACGCTGAAATAACATTCGCCTCAACAGTCCTTGTTTATTGCAGCGGAATTGGGCAATCAATGCATGAATTATGAATTGAATGGATGCTGATGGGATTAAAAGATTTCATGATGCTGCTTTCCTGCCTGATGTGTTGTTATTTTCAGTAGGGAAAGGACATTGCAGCGCAGAAGAGTTGTTGATTGTATTTTCGAGATAATCTCCCACATATTAATCCCCTGATAGGGGCTTGTGGTCTAATAAACGTGTCATTAGTTCATGGATCTGATGGTCAGAGTTGAAATCGTAGCTGTTGTTCAAGGTGTTCTTTTTTTCAGTGAGGATAATATTGTAGAATAGAGAAGATCTGTTTTAATGATCGTATCATATTGTCTAGAAATAGAACCACAGTCCAAATCAAATTCAAGAAGGAGCAGATTTGCCAGTCTTCACCCAGGTGTAGAAAATGGGTGCTGAATGAGAGGAATTTAATTGGATGACTGGTGCTTTGCTGCTTCTCAATAGCAGCTAGGTTGTAGTTGGAGTAACAATATCAAATGTTATCCACAGTAATATATCTTAATTGTTTTTAAATTTCCAAGGACATTGTCATACACTACTTTGCAAAGATGGAATGTAAACCTGCAAGAACCATTCTCCCCCTCCCCCCCCCCAAAAAAAAAATACCCCACAGAATGTTACTATACAAAAATATCTTTTTTTCTACAGGAAGATATTCTGATACTGAATTCAATGGGCTACATGTAAAGGATGATGTGTTAAATACTCATATATTGCACTGTATCCTCAGAACATCGGACATAGGTGAGGTAAGAGCTAGGGGGAAACTAAAAACACATATTTGCAAGGTGAAAATACAAAAACACACAATCATTTTTAGTAGGTATAAAACATATCTTCATAAAAATGATGTTCCACTTATTAAGTAACAAAAATCAACAACAAATAATCAACAAAAATCCAGGATTATTCAATAATTTCCTTTACCAACCAATAGAGGGCGTTCTACACAAAGGACCTAACATTATTCAAATGAGTTCATCTTGATGACATCACACTCATGACAGATGCAGTGTGGAACCACAAGCAAATCAATGCTCATCAGTGGTCTATTGTTAATCAATAGCACTCACTCAATGACATCTATGGCTGGCGAGGTAAGTCTACTTTGACAGATGGGACATTTTTTTTGGCTTTAAAATCCCATATTTTAGTACTTGAACTGAACCTTTATTTTGAGAAAACTGAATTTCAAAATTATTTGGAAATGGTAATATTTTGTAATAATTCTACAACTTGCTTAAGTTGATACCATCTAAAGGTGAAGAAAATAGTTAAAACATGACAAAAGCTGCACAACCCTAAAAATTTCCAAAATGAATATGTATACTTGTGACAACATTGGGACAATGCACAATGTCTGTACAGTACAGACCTGACATTACATGGGACACATCATATATACAATTGTAAAATGATATAACATAATTTATGCTGATCTGTATTTATATCTCTAAGTTTACATTTTTTGCTTACTAGTTCTTTTGGATCATGTTGGATCACAAAATGGGTGTTCAAAATATCAAATCATCAGCAGGACCTACATAAATTCAAAATAAAGAGTGCACACAACACATGAGAGACTATCAGATAGTGAGAGACATTATGGTGACATTTTGAAGAATATCTCTCCTGTTCTGTTCTATTTCTATCTTATGAGCAGGAGGGCTTTTTTCTCCTCCCTGGTGAGGTCGTTACTCGTTCCATAATGAGCATTCCCATTTCTCTTTATCTCATTGTAAAGATGCACGACATCCTCAACACGAACATCTCATTCAAGCCTATTGCATCGCTTACAGCTCACATCATTAGTATCTCTCAAAACTAAATGTGGCATCCCTTCATTCGCTTGCGAGCTTGACAGCAACGCACAGGTAAATAGGAATTCAATGTAAATAGAATCATCAATTCTGTCTATATCATTAGAGACAGGCCATTAAAGCTTTCTTCCATCAAGATGGCCCTCTACTAACATGAACCTGTGCAACATAAAGCCTGAAATGTCACAGGTCTTGTTCAGAGATTTAAAAAAAAAAGCAATGCTAGAATCAGCATTTTGAAACCAAAAGGCACTTTCACAATCATGGAGCTTTTAACAAAATGCCCTGAGTGCTACTCTTTGGCCACGGGAACAGGAGGCAGGAGGCCTTGTTCTGGATGTTCGTACATGTATAAACCTTTTCACAAAGATTAGACAACAACAATAACAAAAAATAACCTTGGTCACAAAGATTAGACAAAAAGGGAATACACACAAAATATATATCGCATAAGCAGATTAAACATATTTGAGAGAGAAATGAATTACGTACAGTTTTTATACTATATAATGTTAACACAAATCGACTCTTATAGTCTTAATCTTATGATCTCTGGCTGGAGACAATGCCTAGACCTCTTTTTTTGTGACGCAATCATACCTGAGAAAATTTCAATATATAGCAATAACTTCAATATAGCTACAGAGAAACATATATTTTTCATCATCTAAATTGGATAGTAAATTATTTGGTAGTTGCCAACCCAATTTCAGTCATGGCCACAAACACCATGAAAAGGCTGCTTCCCTGCCAAGTGACCTGTATCTCTTAATATGCTCACACTTACTCCCTCCTGACAGGCTTGACAATCCTATATGAATATATTACTAAACTCAAGAGAGAGAAAAGCAGCATCCATGTTATTTTTTTTCTTCTTCAAAAATCACTTTGAAAGTTTGATGTTTTAAGTATTAATGTTATACAATGTTTGTCATGTTGCTGTTAATGCAAATGTATAACAAAGCAAATTTCCATTGGACAATAAAACTGAAACTGAAATTGAAATTGATTTGCAAATTTCTCTTTTCTGATCCCAGTGAGCTAAACACTTCACGCTTTCACTGGAAAAGGAGATTTATTCGGTCACATGAAAAAAAAAAGAATCATTCTAGATTTCCAATAATTCAAATATCCATAAACATGCCATTAGAAACCATTTTTGACCCATGAATTCTATTCCAGGAGGATTATCAACCATGATAGAAGCAATATAAAGAGCAAGCCACACTATCAGGAACAGTTTTTTCTGGTCAGTGACCTGACAAAGCTGTTTTGATTTTGCCAATTTCCTTTCATTCCTCTTTTTTTTTTAATGAATACTATCATTTGCTTTCACCAAAAAACTTAGTCTTGGAGAAGTTCTTCATCTAAAGAGAGAGGTAACAGTCAGTATTAAGCGTCTTAGTTTTATGTTGTTGTGCGAAAGAACGCGTCTGGAACACAAAATGGAAAATTGTTGAAAATCATATTTTTCAAACAATAATTGATAATTTCACGGGTAGCATGTAGACCTTGTAAATTGATATACAATCTTCTTGTGGCATGATCTTTGCTAAAATTCAAATCTAGTATGTCAAAATAGACATTATATTTTCAGCATATTCGCATTTTGCATTCCAGATGTATTCTTATGCATAATGACATTAAACTAAGAAGCCGTAGCAAATATCTTCAAAATTTCTTTAGCCTCTGTGTATTTCAATTTTTAATTGAATAACAACATTTCTCAAATGTCAAATAACCTCAAATGACCAGAAATATACTTTAGTAATCATTTTTGCCTATTCCTTATAAGTAAGGATAAATTACACTGTTTAAACATAATGGAAACACAATATCTGCTATAATTACAAAGTCTGGGTTTGAAGGAAGCATTAGTATGAGCAATGAAATTTGCTCCACTACTTTCTGAGTATAATTATCATGATTAAAACTGTTAAAAACCACTAGAGAGACTTGTGGTTTCATCGGGGAACAGGAAATTTCCTTGCTTAATCAAATAGTATTGGGTGTGCGCATGATATTGATCAATCACAATCAATAAAAGATATAACACGGATGAGACTCAAAGGAAGAAAGGATACAATGTACTGCAGTGAACAATGCACTATAAATAGCAAACCATTCTATGATTTTCTCTTCAAGAATAGAGAATGTGATACTGAAAGAAAAAAAAAATACAGAATCTGATGATGAGAGAAGAAAAAGGCAAAATGCTATAGCTTTAACCAACACACACACACACAAATAAATATAATAATAAATTTGACAGTGGAATAGGGCTGACTAGACAAAAGATATTGGGAGAAAGACAGAGACAAAGACTGAGAGACAGGAAGATCAAAAGAGAGACAGAGAAGAGAGTAAGACAGAAAGAGAAAGAGAGAGAGAGAGGGGGGGGGGGGAGAGAGAAAGAGAAGAAAACAAGGATGAAATTTTAGAGTTTAGTACCGAGTAGTCTGCAAAGACTAATGCAATTGAGAGCAAGACTCATTGTCAGTCGCTTCCCAGCAACCAAGACACTTCTATCTCGAGTCGTGCGTGCCCTGTACCACAGTCAATATGCACAGTGGCATCGGGCGTATTGATTAGACCTACTGCTAATTATTCACAGCAGGGCTGGCAGCCCAAAGAGAAAGGCTCATTCTAAAGGCATCACATTAGACCTTAATGAACCCCAAAACGCCAACTGAACAGCCTGGCCTCAGTTCCATGCACTCATCGCAAATTCACAATGATGAAGAGGGAATGGGCCCACTGACCCTCATCCAACTCCATCCGACCCCAGCTCAGCCCCTTCATGCCTATGTAAGCACAATATATGATTGAATTGACAGATATATCATTGGATATGTTTCTAGATATATTTATGGGAGCAATGAATTGTCTGCTTACACTTCTAAATACATCATTTTTACTTCTTGCCTTTGCAGGGGGGGGGGGGGTCAATATGAGCTTCTTCAAACCATTTTCTTGATCTCACATAAGTTTTTCCTCTTTTCTGTTTACCATATCTGCATGATTCGTAGACCTATTCATTCATTTCTTCTGTATACTATTGTACTTCCAAAATGTCACTTTTGAATACTATTACCAAAAAGATGTCTGTAATCATTATTTTCTACCCCTTTATAGACAATTATCTCTGTTCACTTTAGAACAAATAAATTAAACATAAAGTAAGCTTTAAGCCTTTTATATTGGCCAGTTATTATCAAATACCCATCAGAAAACATTCTTCTCTAACACAATAGACTGAGGAACTTAGAAAGGTATGATATCCTGAGCTTCACTCAATGTCAAGTTGAGGTCAAAGTTCACATTCTGCTTTGGCATATGGTGAGTACCAGCAGACTCTATGCCTACACCAAGAGTATGCTGGAAGTAGCAGAGAGCTGTAAACAAAGCCAAACCCTTATGGGGGCCCTTATGACCCTTTGTCATTGTAAAGTTCTGCAATGTGCTTTAGTCATGCTATAACTACAAACATGTTCGCCAACTGATTGAAGCAGCCAGTCAATTTGCTAATATTGCAAAGTACAAAGTAATTAATTAACCGAAGGGGATTATCTATAGTAGTAGTACTGAGTGAGTAGTGTTCATGTAAAATCCTGCAATAGGCCTACGTTCTGACAAAAACGGTTTCCTAGTAATAACAATGTGTTTGCCTTTGCATTGGTTGCAGTGGTATGGAACATGAAAACACACTTCATTCTCACAGCAAATTTGCCCTTAATGTCTTTTTTAAACGAAAGCGAAGTCTAACATGATATTGAATTGCATATGCTGTATACTGGCCTACATGAATATGCAACAATCTAATGTACATTCTCTGTTGCACAAACTGTTCTCAGGCATGGCAGTCCATCCATTCATCAATTCATTCATCCATTTCCCTCCCAGCATCCTACCAGCCCCTTCCCCAAATCCTCATCCCCTCCGCCACAAACAAAAGACCTAGTCTACCACTTCAGACCCCTTTACGTCCAATCAAATATTAGAATGCTGCAGATAGGACCCTAAACTAAGATCCTGCATTATTTTTGTATGATCTATCACAATAAAATGATCTGGTATTGCTGAGCTCCTAATGCTTCACCCACTTCAAACACATGATATGCAGTAATTGGTTGGGTCGACTGCACTGCACCATAACGGGGTCTGAATTCTGTATAGGACAAGCCTAGTCAAGCCCTACCCTCCTGTCAACAACCATTCAACCTTGATAGTAGCGCGTGCCGAGCATTGTTAGTGCGTTTGCACAGAGAAGCTCCTAGCTCAGAAGCCTATAGTTATTACGGCACGTGCCGGGGCTTGACCCCCTGCGGAGAGTCGATGCCAGCTTTTTCACTGCATCTCTGTTTTCCTCTCTCTCCCACTTTCTTTCTCTCTCTCTCATTTTTTTGCGTGGTCCATCTGGGTCCCATATAGTTATGGATTGTATATGTGACTGAGTGTCATGAACAAAGGCTACAAAGCCAACCAAGCAAAGCCAGGCAGTTGAATTATACAGGAGGCAGTATATCTATGCAAGTATTCATGGGAAATATATATGGGAAACATCCCTGCTCATGTCCTTGATGATAATTGTATATGATATTTCGAAATGCAACAGGAGTGACACAGATCACAGTATCCCATACAATGTATCTAGTTCTATTTCATTATCCTAAAATATCTATAATTTCCATAACTTAATTGATGCCACCTGATGTACTATATTAACATAAAGCATCTACTATCATTCGGGCATGGTTTTCTCTCTGGCAACTGCTAATGTTGCATGTATTTATTAAAAAGCTACTATATCTACTGTTTCTCATGCTAATACTGTCATTCAATATTCCTTTGTGACATGTATCTCCACTCGGACTTTTCCACACATGCTCTTATTATTGCATGCTACAAGATCCTTGCTTCCACCAAAGCTATTTAAACTAAAAACTACTTCCACTTCTTCTAAGTTCTGCTATACTCATTGCTTCCTACAAAAGAAAAAGTGCTACTGTTTTCACAATGAAATTCTGATTTCAATACAGTTTGCTGAACAGTCAATGTATAATAAGCACCTAACACCAACATAGCCCTTCATTCAGTAAACACCTAACACCGACATAATCCTCCATTCAATTAACAACTACCAAAAACATAACTCTCCATTCAATAAACACCTAAATCAACATTGTAATCATTCAAAAAACACTTAGAAGAAGTGGAAGTAGTTTTTAGTTTAAATAGCTTTGGTGGAAGCAAGGATCTTGTAGCATGCAATAATAAGAGCATGTGTGGAAAAGTCCAAGTGGAGATACACCAAAATAGCCTCCACTAAAAAAATAACTAACACCAACATAACCTTCCACTCCAGTCAATAAACATCTATGACCTTTGAAATTGTATCAATGTTCAATTTCAGACTGCACTATAAAAGAATACATATTTCCCTTTGGGCTCTAATTATGCATATATGACAACAGACACTCCACTTGACCACACATTTAAACATATCGAATGAGACCCCCATCACTCTCCCTCTTTCTCACTCTCACCTAGTCCCAAGGCATCATCGTAACATTTTATTGCCAGTTGTACCTAAAACTTGACCTTTTCTCCAATGCTGTAATTGAACGGCCATCGAGGAACCGAGTTCCATGAGGTAAAAGAGACTGACCCACTTGTAAGTTTACCTTCCAGTAAACAACCCCTCCTGCAAGAAGAGTTAGAAAATTAGACTTGCCCATTTTTGACAGGGCTGCATCAAAAAGGCAAGATGAGAAAACAATCAATTTCTGATCGAAATTCCTTGTGTAGAACTGAGCTAGGCATACACTACACATATAATTATAACTATGAAAGGGATTATCATTGACATGACTTTGTGTGGGTATGTATCATCTCATTCTCATGAGATGAAGTAATGCACAAAAGCTATATTTGAGAGAGCATAATATCTAAGGGCAATAGAAAGAGTGGTAGAAAATCACAACTTGTATCTGCATCCTTAAATCATGTATTGGACAACTACAAGTGAGAGTCTGTGTGCTGCAACCAGTCTTCCATTGCTTTGTCTCATTACACTGAGGCTCTATAATGGACATGCAAAATCTAATTTTCAAGACAAAGGACTGCAGTGGGTTGGTACATGTATACAGCCATGCTACTACAATACACTGTCAAGCATTGATGCCTATCAAACATTTAATGCTTGAATTTGCATGTAAACATGATGTTCTGTGGGATATATCGCTGCAGATGGTACGCTCAACTCTTGTTATGTAGATCCTAAATTAATACTGGTGCAGGTGGCATGTGTGGTAAATGATAGGTGGTAGTATAGCATCAATGATGATGATGATGGTAGTGACAAAAATGATGACGACGACGATGATGATGATGATAATAATAATGAGGAGGAAGAAGATTATAGTGATGACGATGATATGACAGTGATGACGGTAATTATCTTAAAGATGACTGATGAGGAGGAGGAGGCAGAGGAGGAGGAGAAGAAGAGGAGGAGGAGAAGAAGAAGAGAAAGATTAAAATGTTGATGATATGATAATGATGTTAATATGATGATGATGATCATGATGGTGATGAAACTGACGGGACTGGATGATAATGAACATAATAATGGGAATGACAGTGATGACAACAATCATCATCATGACAACAGTAACAATACGTCCACCACAGTGAAAGAGGGTGATCATCACTTACCATCATAAGAGTAGATAAATTCAAGTTGTGTTGCATGTTATAGCATAAAAACAGTTAACCCGTTGACTGGACTGAATTCTCTTATTCCCATAGGCTTAATACAGGGGTCACACGGCTCCAGTAACCGTTGGGTTAATGGCAGGATGATACTAGCAGGCATGTTATTAATTATACCAATAAGATTAAGAGGATGTGCATGTTAATGGTTGATAATGAGAAGATTATGGTTGTCATGATTATCATTTTTCATTATATTTCTGTAGGAAAACTCATTTTGCTAATGGTGATCAATTTTAATGATATGGAAACTGCCTAGTACATGTACTGCAATACTACTGGGTGTACCATATTTCCAAAATGGCAGAAAGTACATGGATTTTTTAAAAATGTCACATATCCAACAAACTGCTGAGCAGATGTTTGGGGTGTCCCATTGCCATGTTTCTGAGATGACAGAAAATAAACTTTCACATTTCACTGCTTTTCCAAAATAAATGTCAAACCAATGATGAACTATTATGACGTACCATGAACATTATGTCAATATTTTGTATGCATCTTTATTACTGAAATAATGCAAGAAGCTGGGATCCAAAAAGACTGAAATTATATTAATATCTTACAAATCTACAGCGGCACTATCAAATTACATCCTGATCACATGCACCCATCAAATAAGAAGTAAAAACAGATTCCACACCTTAGCAATAATATGGAAATGTTTTTTGATTTCATTCAGAAATGTATCAATAAGCATGTCACTTTGATGGAATGGTTTTCTCCCCTCTCTCCTATTTTTCATTAATAAGTATTCTCTTTCTCACACATGAGAGGAGATGCAATTGCTATGAGGCACTAGGCATGATTCACCACAGGCCCATTTTGACAATCTTGGAATCCAGACATTACTTTTATTGGATTCTACTTCCACAAAACATATTTTTGTATACTAATATCATGTCACATACAACAACTTTCATGAAGTTTTTGAGGCTAGATTCTTTTCTTTTTTTGGGGGGGGGGGAATATTGTACTGTAGATCACAGATAATCCATGAAAAACATCACAAAAATAGTTTTAAACACACATTTTTTTTCTAAATGTTACCTCAGTTGGAAATACTCTATACACTACCTAATGAACTGAATATTCTTATTATCTTTTGGATAGCTTATATTTAGGAAGAATACATCAAGTATTTGAAATCAATGTTATTAGGAGAGTCCCACACAATTCTTTGCAATGAAAAGTCAGCATAAACCTTGCGAACTAATACCCCGTTTAAATCTACATCACTCGGTGTCACACCAGATGACTGTCTGGGGTAAGGTCGGGGTGAAATTCCTTCTCAAACACGAGGTAACAAAAGCGAGGACTGTTTAAATCAGAATGCACATCTGCGGTAATCGCGGGTGCATTGTCATGGTAAAATGCCAAGTGGGGGAAAAGCGCGTGCTGCACTGTCGTGTTGAAATAAAGAAGAAATAATAGAAGTAGGCCTACCGTACATGATTGTGTTATTCGTAAATTAATCTTTCATTTGCGAACTCGACGTCGACAGCTACAGAGACACGCTTATACTTAACTCGAACATGTGCAGCTAGTCGCTTATACATTGAATATATCGGTATTTGTCATTAAGAAAAACATTAGAATGATAAACATACAGAATGAAAATCAATATTTAATATCTTTTTTTTCAAACTTTTTTATGGGCACTTCAGTGAAAGCTTAAGGTGAAACACCCTGTTTTTGCCAATACATGTTCAGCAAATCGGCCTCATTGGTTTACGTGTGCTCACCTAAGCGCGCTCGGACGAGAGGACTTCCGTTTTCTACCCCGCGAGTGTTTAAATCTATGCTCAAACAGGGGATCACGCCGGATGACAGAGGAAGGTTGTGCCCTGTTGTGCTAGGCCGTCTAGCGTGATTTTCACCTCGCGTTTACCTCGCGTTCATGCTTTGTCCTTTGGGCCGAGACCGTTTAAATCTACAGTGGACAAAGGACGACACGAGGTAACCTCTGGAGGTTACCTCGCATTTTTGGTAGATTTAAAAGGGGTATAAATCTCCATGTTGCTGATTTACAATCTTGTTATTTGAAATAAATAAAATGCACTTTTTACCTTTCCTGCCATTGAATACTCATTAAATCATACTTGGAATAACATTTGTCTGAGGATTTATGCAGCATGTGCAGTAGCAATTCTGGATGATTTAAATGACTCACTTTTTTTCTCTGGCTACATTCAGCCTAGGCACCTTGGACACTTGGTGCAGATGTAATGAAATGTTATGCATGACTTGTACACTGTGATTGATGAGATACACGAATGTTCAGTATGTAGAAGGAAGGGCAGCTTGATACTTGCTGCAAATTTTGTGAACAGAGTCTTTATGGAAGGATGATCATTGAATAATTATTAGCATAATGTTTTCTTACATTATAAAAGTTCTATTTCAAGGATCATTACAGATATATAATAAACCAAATAAAAATTATGATGAACTGAATATAATATCAAGAATCTAGTGATTTCTAAATGAGTAATGTTTTCCTGCATAATAAAGGTTAAATTTGAATGAGTAGCATATGTTCATCTTACTGGAAGCTTCAAAAATGCCATTATGCTTACTTTTCTTATTTTTCAGATGATTAAAAAAGCAGAAAATTCATGTAATGCAATAACTGTCACCTTAAATGAATGACTTCAAACAAGCACCATGCACTGAACTTTGTTAATCATTAATCAAGTAATTGCATGTTAAATACATGTTTATAATGATGTAAATGGTAGATCTTTTAAGACACTTATACTGAATATTTAGCAATTTAATACTTTAATTCCAGAATATCATCTTCATGGGTATCATCTTTTCATTTTTTTTTCACAATTGAAAATACTGAAACTGCTGCAGGGATCTCTAAAAACATTTTTAGAGGAACCATCCCCAGTGCATAATGTTCAGCCAGAATATGCAGGCAACTTCAAAAGAGGCTTGCTCCCGCCTCTATGACAGAAATGACATTGTTCACTGGTGTTAAAGATAGTAGGCTCAAATTGCACACAAAAGTGGCCCTAATCACTGAATTGTCTTGCTTCTTTACACCTTAAGTATTATACAAGTAAGAATTTTAAAAATAATAGCATTGGAAAGAAGTATGAATATAACAATACAAAGTAGTTTTCTGTTCAGACATTTGTTTTATTATGCTTCACTTACTATGAAGCCTAGCAAAAATATTTTTCAATGTAATCAACACAACATGGAATTGCGTATAAAACTGCAAGCTGCCTGTACTAACATAATACTTTATGTTCCAATCGATGCAACATATGCAAATGCTATTTGATACAACTGTATGCTGCATGTCACAAGACAGCAAAAACTAAGGAAGAGGAGGGATTATCATAGCGAACCCAATATATGTCAGAGAAAGAAGATTTGGGATTTAATGATGCTAATGAACAGCTGCCTATCCTCAAGGCAAAGAACTAGCTTGAACTGAACATGTCAAAGGAAATACAGGCAAGAAGACTATTAGAATATTCATCCACAGGCACAACCTACTCCACTCAATGTACAGTCACAAAATTTTTCACAAGATGATCAGATCATATAATGCCTCTTAAATGTTCATCCAATGTTAAGAAATTCCAAAATTCAGCAACAAAGTTCAAGAACCTTCTCATCCACTCATTCTTTATTTGACAATTACATGTATATCTATGGCACTTTTAAGAATACTTCATTCTATTCTTTGTTATCTATATATTTCTACTTCAAGGACAAAACATCCCTATGACTTATGAGCACATAATGTTTTTCACTGAGATACCCTCAGGTAAAAAAAAAAACAATACAAGGATAGGTAAAAAAAAAAAAAAAAGAAAGAAGATTATGCAATAAATATACATGAACATTTTATGAAAGAAACAAATTTACATGAATATAATTTAAAAAAAAAAAAAAAGGTACAACCCACACACTGGTGTAGGAAAATTTATATTTAGTACAAGGCTTCTATGCATGTCATGGTGTGCAGCATTGGCGTGCAGCAGCTAGCTAGTGCCGGTTCTAAAAACAAAATTATGTGAATCCCAGCGGCTGAACGCAACCTTAGAGTCAGCATGAGTCATGAGATTATAACCCAGGGAGCCCGTCGTCTTCGTGCATGTTAGCTCAACCCGCCATCGAATTGCGAAAACACTATGCAGCTGAATTTGGCATTCCGCTGGGGGAAAAACACCACTGATTGCATTTCTATTGCCAATGTGGGTCTTCCCTGGTACGTGCATGGGGATGATGGTAAAGCGTAGAGATAGGTCGTGTCAGTTGGACATTTCTCCTGCATAATATTTTTGCTCGGGGGCATTACCATGGCTAATCGTGCAAGGTCCAAGTGAAATCATTTTTCCAAAATTTTCTTTCGACTGATTTGCCTTGCTATTTCAATTTCTATCCTATAGTGACCCTCTCATGAAATAAACAATTAGATATTTAAGAACTACCACTTAATGTATGGTAAGCATGCAATGTAAGATTTTATCTTTAACCCATTCGTGACAGGAATTATTTAAAGCCTAATTTGATCAGCTTTTATTCTTCAAATTGGCAACACCAATATTTTTATTTTATTGCTACATTTTTCTTATAAAACGTCAATTATCTGAAATGAATATAAATTGACACAAATTATGATGAGAAGTCAAAAAGTTGCCAATTTGCAGGGGAAAACAGTGATTTTAAACTTTCTGTTACATTGCCAATTTAAGGATATAAATGGGCACAGTTTGTGTAGAATTTTTTTGCTCTTTCTGCTCATGTATTTGGTATGATTTTTAGGGCTTTGCATCAAAAGATATTACGCCGAACCACAAAATGTGGACCTCTGTCATGAATGGGTTAAAAATGCATATTGAACTGCATACTTTGATTTCTATTCATGAGCTAGTCTATGAATTAAGGTGTGTTGATGCTTATTTAACCACCTCTTGTAAAATACAATAAAAATGAGAGACTCAGAGTGTAAAGAACTATCATCATAAGATATGAAATAATTGTGAGAAACTATTGAAAATAATGTACATTCTTCAAAACCTAATTCAGCATGGCTTTCATTATAGATAACCTGAAGTTCTGGTCATGAAATTACAGTGTGAAAGAAAATCTTTCAAAACAACTGGGAAAGTTAGATTGCATTTATAATTATACATTAACACAGGTGTCAAGTGTTGGATTTGGGAAGTATCGGAAAGGCATTTGTGTTGCACAAAAAAATGGGTATATGGAGCCACACACAAATCTGGCATGAATGTTTGTCATGAAGACCATGAACACTATAGGTTTTTCTCAACATATTTCGAATATAAGGGCACCGCAGAGCAGGGATTTCTAGAGGACCTTCTTACTATGACATTCTTCCAAACTGACATGTTTGAACCTATCAAAGAACTCAAGCTTCTCGTGAGGAAGTAATGTTAGAAGATTGTTTTACTAACACACACTGCACATTCTATGTTTAAATGGAATATGCACAATAAACACACCATTCCATTTCCTGTACTAAAAATGAAATGAAATTCACAGAGATAAGCTCCTAATTAATTTGATCTCAATCATCTTGTGCAACCATCCATTTACCAACAAAGGCCCGCATCGGTAAACAGGAGGAAAAAATAGTGAAATTCAAATGAATGAATCAGAAAATTCGATGACTAAATTGAATGGTCAGCTAGGGTAGACCTACCTAGGTGTAATAAACCCTGATCCAATTCATCCAACAAAATAAAGCACAAACACTGACTGCTGATATTTCCCTCGCTCTCTCTTTCTCTCTCTTTTCTCTCAGGCGCATATGTCCCCTCCCCCCCCCCCCCCCCCCCACAAACACACATACACAGCTCGGTTCTAGATGTGAGTCCTCATTTCCTTTCCCTCCTTCTATCTCCTCCTCCTACTCATCATACATCCTAATAAAATTTTGATTTCCAGAGCGGGATTAGTTTTTCTGATCAGACCCCACAACATAACTCAGAAATGGTTGCCATCAGCTCTAACTTTGATTTACAACAACTGGGAATCACCAACATATATCATATACTGTATGAAGGAACAGCACCTGTACTTTGATAACGTGATAGAGGGTAAGCTTTAAAATCTACTAGGTCTATTAAAACATGGAACCTTTAAAAAATAGTTGATTTTCAGTAGCATGCATTTAAAACAACGTCTGTCGAGATTATCAACCCTATCAAATTTTCAAGGATTCATATCCTGCACCTACATGAACAGAATACAGAAATAGAAAAAACTACCCACCCACTTCCTATTAAAGTTTCTGGCTTCCTGCTCAGACAGATTTATCTTAATGCATTGGGAAGGTATGTTTAAAATGAACCGTGGTTGACAAAGTGATATTTTCTTCAACATGATGCACTTAAATGTATCTATTAGACTTCAATTTAGGACAAGTGCATGAATAATCTCCTTTTTAACAATTAAAATCATTGCATTTTATTTATACATATCTTTGTCTATTCAACAATTCATTCATTCATCTATTCATTCTTCCTTCCTTCATCTTTATCTATTCATTCATTCATTCATTATTTCATTTATGTTTTGTTTATTTATACATTTATCCATTTATCTCTTTATACATTTATTCATTTATTCATTCATTCATTCATATACTCATTCATTCATTTATTTATTAATTGACTATTCATGTATTTATTCATTCATTTGTTTATTCACTTATTCATCCATTTATTTGTTCATTCATTTATTCACCATTAACTTATTATTTCACATACACAGCCTATGTTACAGCAAATGCCAAACAGTCAGATTTTGGATGCCCCAGAAACACTGAGGTGAAAGTATACACATGCAGAACATGTCAATGGAATTTCACGTACGTGCTTCAGTTGTGCTATAAGGCAAGACATGTCTTACCCAGAATTCTCCGCATGACCAGCTTCCTATCTAAACTGTCCAGTGGGTTACTTCAAGTTCTACAACAAAGATGTCTGCTATGAGTAAGAACGGCATTAACAACCATGTGAAAGAGTAGAGATATATGTGGTAGTGTCCTTTCAGCTCTCAGGAGACAATGTCACTCACATAGCATGAAATATCAATGAGTAACTCAAGGCTGTATATCCATGCTTTTTTACAATCTTTGCATTAGTACGGAATGAGAGAGCGTGGTGTGTCTGATTGCACTGCTTTCTGCTCCCTACATACAAACCAAGACCTATTATTCTATGCTGAGCTGGCAACAAAAGATGTGAATATCAAAGCTCAATCATGCTTCGTCTTTTCTCAGATGCACTAATGAATCTTGCCATAGATTATTTTCCCTGGATTCTTAATAATGAATGAAGTCAGAGCTACATAACTTTAAAAAACCACCCATTGTGCGTACCTGAGTCTATATCTGTACCGCCTATGCCTTTGGCTAAGTTGTAATCATATGCTAGACAGGCTGTGATTTGTTTGAAGTGACAGGTTTTGTAAGGACACAGATATCAAACCATTATTCCTTTCGAACCCATCAGTCTCTTGGACACATGCTTTCATAGATTATGCTTGCATCCCTGATGATATATGATAAGGCAAGTATATCCACAAATAAACCTAAGGTATTGTCTGATAGGGCCAGAAGGACATTAACCATTTTTTGTTTAATCTTAGCTAATGGTCTTCTCACTCTTCTGGCTCTCAGCAGATGAGTCAGCTCAATGTTACATCATTATTATAATAATTTGATTATGAACGTGATGAATATGATGAAGATAATGACGATGATGTCTTTATATTACAGGCAATGGCTTGCTATCATAATAATTTATGGTTATGAACATGATGAAGATGTCTTTATGCTGCAGTCACAATACATATTGCTATCATAATAATTTATGGTAATGAACATGATGAAGATGACGATGATGTCTTTATGCTGCAGTCACAATACATATCACTATCATAATGATTTATGATTATGAACATGATGAAGATAATGACAATGATGTCTTTAGGTTACAGGCAATGGCAAACTACATATCGCTATCACAATAATTTATGGTTATGAACATGATGAAGACGATGATGATGTCTTTATGCTGCAGTCACAATACATATCGCTTTCATGATAATTAATGGTAATGAACATGATGAAGACGATGACGATGATGTCCTTACGCTGTAGTCACAATACTTACATGTATCGCTATCATGATTACCGATTATGGATATGAGGAAGATGTTGACGATGACATCTTTATGTTGCAGTGACAATACATATCGCTATCATGATAATTTAAGAATATGAACATGATGAAGATGTTGACGATGTCTTTATGCTGTAGTCACAATACATATCACTATCATAATGATTTATGGTTATGAACATGATGAAGATGATGATGTCTTTATGCTGTAGTCACAATACATATCACTATCATAATGATTTATGAATATGAACATGATGAAGATGTTGATGATGATGTCTTTATGTTGCAGACTGCAGTCACAATACATATCACTATCATACTAATTTATGAGTATGGACATGATGAAGATGATGATGGATGATGAGGACAAAGATGAGGATGATGTCCATGATGATGATGATGATGATGATGATGAGGATGATGATGATGATGATGATGATGATGAGGATGATGACAATAATGATGAGTATGACTATGGTGATGACGATGGTGACATTGCTGATAATGATAAACATGGTGATAATAATGAGGAAGAGGAAAATGTTGATGATCATGATCATGGCAAAGCAGAAGAAATCATTGTGAAACCTTTGATATAATGAAGCAGGTGTGATTTAAAATACATCCACAACAATTTATGTGAATTGATAACAGTGCCTTTAGCAAACACAGCATAATTTCAGTCCATACTCCAATGCGTGAATTTATATCACGGTATCATTGGGTAATCGGTATGTGGAGAGTGTGGACAATTATTGAATACATCTCCAAATTGGTTTGTTGTGACAGGCTGGGTGCAGGGCACCTCCAAATATTTCTTCCTCGAGGGGGAATATGTGGCATAGCCAGAGGCTATGCAATCAATATTAATGTCATCAGTTATATGCTACTGGTAGCACACTGAGTTAATATCTAACCAAGATGAAAACTCGCTTGGGTCAAGATTCCATCTCTATCCATCTCTCCTCGTGAATGATAGCAGATGTTATCAAGTGCAATCGAACATGAAGAAGAGAGACTAGAATTTTCTTCTGATTTTAAGGGCAGATTACATCCATGAAAATTTTGAAATTAAGACAGAATAAGAAAATGCCTTTAATAGAATTGATAATGAACTTGAAGATGCTCCCGTAGGTGAAATCCTTATCAAACCAAACCATCGATGATTTCTTAATTTGCATATCAGTGCTGTTCAAATATTTGCCACATGATGATAAGTTTGCTTTTAGGGCACAGAATATAAGATAAAGATATGACCCAGTTTGTCTAATATGATTCCCAGTGAACTCATACTCTTGGCAAAAGTGAGAACTAGAAGAATGCCAGAGAGAAAAACAAATGAACAAAATGAAAGATAACAAAAGGGATCAAGTTTCCTATGACACATGAACATAAAGTTATCTTCTAATAAAATGTGATGGCCAAGAGAAAGAGAGGAAGACACATGAAGAAGAAAGAGGAAAGAGGAAATAGGAAGCAAAAACAGGAAACAGAATACAGAAAGATGATACTATGTATTATGCTAACACATATACCTGTATCTCTTTCTACATCTTTTTGTAACAAGACGAAATATGAATTCATGCAACAAACAGATGGAAAGGATGAAAGACAAGACAAAAAATGGGATTATAAAGTTTCTCTCCATCAGGACACTCCAAGACATGTAGACAATCACTAAGAGCTATCTACACGATGTCGACCTTCGATTAGGCTTAATTGTTGCTAGGAAATGGTTGTGCCGATGCATGTATGAAAACAACCTGATATTAATCACACTCACTGAACACAGAGAAAATATGATAGACATATGCTGAATATGGAGAACTGCTTCTATAGCAAATTCATCCATCCTATATTATATTTGATATTCTTTAAATCTGTATTAAATTGGCCCACTTTTTAATCTAATAAGAATACATGAATACAATTCTTATGATAGAGCTTAACCAAGCCACTACTGAATTTTCCCATTCCCATAGGCCTAATACAAGAACTAACGAATTCTCACAGGCAATAGATTCACAGAATGGCAAATAAATAAATTGTGTCTTTTCACTCTCTTTGCTTGTACAAAAAGGGATTACATCTCATATATCAAATGAGATAGTAGTGTAAATGTGCTTTTGCAAAGGGCATAAACCTTTTTCATGGCATATACCCAGTTTTGCAGTAAACCCATATCCAGACATTACGTCTTCAATATTCATGAACTATAAAGAGTATAAACACCATTATTGTCATTCATACAGCGAAAAATGAAGTCATAAATATTTGAAATTCTGAAAAATTCAAATGACATGATTAAATACTTGGATATTACATTAAAATACAAAATGCAAAGGTCTTTACAGAAACATCTTTGTAAATCTTGTACGCAGAAAGACATTTCTACAAAGCCTGGGCATGATGACGCTCATGATGGTGGAAAACATCATCGTGATTACATGACAAGAAAGGAAGCTCATTGACAGTTGGAGACCCCCATGGTCTCACAGGGTGACTGATGACTTGAGTGCACGCTCCTCTATAAGATACATCACATCCGCATGCAAATTTCCTTAAAGGGCGAGCTTTATTTCTTCCCCTGACACTAAATCTTGGAATACAGTGAGTACCCAGTAATACATAATGCTGTTCCTATACTGTGTGAATTTTAAATGTGTAATATTCGAATTCATGAAAACTGAAAGGGTAACAGATCTAACACTGCACACACAAGTAAAAATATTAAAGGCATATCTTCATAAACATTTTATGCAAAGGATGAGCGTGAACATCTTTACAAAGCCTTAGCATAAACATCTTTCCAAAGCCTGATCACCATAATGCTCGTAATATCTGATAAGTCTTAAAGATTACAGAACATGTAAGGAAACTCAGTGACAGTTCTAATTTCTTGAACCCCTTGGTCTTGTGAAGTGATACATGGCTTGGACGCATCAAAGATACAATGCATCCTCATGCGAATTTCCTTTTAGGTGCACCCGATTTCTTTCCTAGACAAACTCTTGGAATAAGATGCTTTCTCTTTTAAGATTATAGAATAAAAATGGTGGTAACCATCTTCTATCCTGGACTTAAAATTTCTGGAAGGTTAATTGTTCTACCCATACAGCTTATACTTACAGTGGAGAACTCTCAAAAAAGGTGTTAAAACGATTGTCTTTATTAGAAATCTGTTGTCATTCTCAAATGAAGTTTCCAAGGATCTAGTCATACAGCTTAAAAATACACAAGTATATATGGTGCTTGAGAAAAAGTCCAAATAAGTTATAAAATTCTCATCATACACTGCTTTGGAAATTACTAGTTGGGAATAAGCTATTCCTCATAATATCAATAATTAAAATCAGGGTATGTAATGATATACAGATTAGGATTAAGATGATAATTCATTTCTACAATTATAAGCTGTCAACAACTTATAAACTTAACCAGTTATAATGTATACGTACATGGACTGGAAAAAATACTGTGTGTTAAATGGCTGAATCACATTCAATATGTAATTCTTCTCTTCCAAAAACTAAAAACGGATTCCATTTCCATGATGACACACTGTGACTGTACTCAATCTATCATGCACAAAAGAGTAGGCCTCACACACGTCCTTGGATAATGTGTCGTTAATTTCAGTGCATACAAGACCGCCTGATATAGTGAATGGGCTTAATGAGGAACGAGGATCTGGAGCCTGGACACTGTTTGCGCATCTTATATCAGTGAATTTAGTAAATGGCCCCTGATTATTTTGGTTGGTATTAGGTAAATAATTGGGCTTCATCTAGGGCCCTAATTTTGGCACAGGACATTTGTCTTTGCTATCTTTCTCATTACCTCTCTTTCTATTTCTCTTTTCTATCTCTCAACTATCCCCCTCAAGTTTATTCTTTTCTTCCTCTTTTCCTTCCTCTTTCTCTATCTCTCTAACCCTTCTCTCTCCCCTATCCCCCTCTAGTTTAATCTTCCCTTCCTCTTTTCCTTCCTCTTTCTCTATCTCTCTAACCCTTCTCTCTCCTCTATCCCCCTCTAGTTTAATCTTCCCTTCCTCTTTTCCTTCCTCTTTCTCTATCTCTCAACCCTTCTCTCTCCTCTATCCCTCTCTAGTTTAATCTTCCCTTCCTTTTTTCCTTCCTCTTTCTCTATCTATCTAACCAATCTCTCTCCTCTGTCCCCCTCAAGTTTATTCTTCCCTTCCACTTTTCCTTCTTCTTTCTCTATCTCTCTAACCCTTCTCTCTCCTCTATCCCCCTCTAGTTTATTCTTCCCTTCCTCTTTCCCTTTGTCTTTCTCTATCTCTCTAACCCTTCTCTCTCCCCTATCCCCCTCTAGTTTATTCTTCCCTTCCTCTTTTCCTTCCTTTCTCTATCTCTCTAACCCTTCTCTCTCCTCTATCCCCTCAAGTTTATTCTTCCCTTCCTCTTTTCCTTCCTCTTTCTCTATCTCTCTAACCCTTCTCTCTCCTCTATCCCCCTCAAGTTTAATCTTCCCTTCCTCTTTTCCTTCCTGTTTCTCTATCTCTCTAACCCTTCTCTCTCCTCTATCCCCCTCAAGTTTAATCTTCCCTTCCTCTTTTCCTTCCTCTTTCTCTATCTCTTTAACCCTTCTCTCTCCTCTATCCCCCTCAAGTTTATTCTTTCCTTCCTCTTTTCCTCCATCTTCCTCTATCTCTCTAACTCTTCTCTCTCCCCCTATCCCCCTCTAGTTTAATCTTTCCTTCCTCTTTTCCTTTCTCTATCTCTCTAACCCTTCTCTCTCTCCTCTATCCCCCTCAAGTTTATTCTTTCCTTCCTCTTTTCCTTCCTCTTTCTCTATCTCTCTAACCCTTCTCTCTCCTCTATCCCCCTCAAGTTTAATCTTCCCTTCCTCTTTTCCTTCCTCTTTCTCTATCTCTTTAACCCTTCTCTCTCCTCTATCCCCCTCAAGTTTATTCTTTCCTTCCTCTTTTCCTCCATCTTTCTCTATCTCTCTAACCCTTATCTCTCCCCCTATCCCCCTCTAGTTTAATCTTTCCTTCCTCTTTTCCTTTCTCTATCTCTCTAACCCTTCTCTCTCTCCTCTATCCCCCTCAAGTTTATTCTTTCCTTCCTCTTTTCCTTCCTCTTTCTCTATCTCTCTAACCCTTCTCTCTCCGCTATCCCCCTCAAGTTTATTCTTCCCTTCCTCTTTTCCTTCCTCTTTCTCTATCTCTCTAACCCTTCTCTCTCCTCTATCCCCCTCTAGTTTAATCTTCCCTTCCTCTTTCCCTTCGTCTTTCTCCATCTCTGTAACCCTTCTCTCTCCCCTATCCCCCTCTAGTTTATTCTTCCCTTCCTCTTTTCCTTCCTTTCTCTATCTCTCTAACCCTTCTCTCTCCTCTATCCCCCTCTAGTTTAATCTTCCCTTCCTCTTTCCCTTCGTCTTTCTCTATCTCTCTAACTCTTCTCTCTCCTCTATTCCCCTCTAGTTTAATCTTCCCTTCCTCTTTTCCTTCCTCTTTCTCTATCTCTCTAACCCTTCTCTCTCCCCTTCTCTCTTTCTCCCTTCTGTTTGTCTCTCTTGCTTTCCCTTTCCTTTTGTTCTTTCTCCATTTTTGTTACCCAACTTACAAACTCCACAGAAAATCAAATTACATGTATCATACATTTTCACTTCCTTCTAAAAATAACACGCATCTCAGAAGCAAACTGGAGCCAGAGAAGACAGCAAATAGCAACGGAAAATAAGAAAGCATCTTTTTTATCTTGAGGTGTATCATGGAGGGATGAAGATATCAAGACTGATCGCCGCCATTTTCAAAAGAATGGTTTCTTCTTAGGTTTATCTATCCTTACAGAAGAAGCAAAACTACAGTAAACATGAATTATATCCATAGATAACACAAAGCATGAGGAGAGGATTTCATGACAGCATAGCTGCCATAGTCACCACAATTTGCAGTAATCCTATACAGCGGCTATACTTCCTCAGAAGATGCAATATCGATAAAAAGCAAAATGCCCCAGAGCAGCCCGTGCTACGCTATTCAGGATATCGTCCGGTCACTGATCTGATATCTATAAAGCCGGCAGCACTTTGGTTCGTTATCGGCTTGGATTACAGAGTAAATTTTCTTGCCACGGCTTGCTGTGGAAGGGGGGGGGGGGTTACCCATGCCTCAACCTAACAAAATACAATCAAAATACTTGTACAAGAAGCATGCGAGTGTTTTTGCACGTCCCTATTCTTCTCCAGTCAGGGTAATGGATAACCGCCTCGAAAAAAAAATGGAAGACTCAGTAGGCGCCTTCCTCACAAACACAACACTCGTACAATCGAAGTAACTTTTCATTAAAACAAGGCGTTGCATTTCATCCAACTCCTCTGTCTCTTCTCTCTGCTGCTTGCCTGCCTTCTCCACCCCCTAAAACATCCTGAGCAGAGAGACAGCGATAATACCGACATTTTGGGTGGATTTCTCTCCCAGCAATTTCATTATCAAAGAAAAGGATATTTCATGCTCGAGCTGCAATAAATGTCCCAGGAGTTATCGCTAGAATGTTTTTTGACTCTGCAAGGTGACGTGATCCCTCACATACCCTGAGGGTTCTTGTTCACTCTCCCTACCATGCGACACCTTTATGGTTGCATACTATCATGGCTGCACTAGGTGGTAATTATTACCCACAAGACAGCAAGCAGGCATTGCTCTGTCAGTCCACTTGCTAAATTTCCCATGTGAGCATTTTTACAAATTTTCATTTTTTTGCAAGAACTTCCTAAATGCATAAATTCAGAAATAATGCTAAGTGAGAATATATATTGGTAAACATGTACAGTATTACTTTAAGAAATAAAGACTGTGCATAACTTGAACAATACACCTTGATATTAAAAATATGTGGCTAACCAATGCAGTACTTCTCCACTTGAACTGCTATTCCCCATTATCATGAGTGCAGCTGTAGAAGCATTTCAGCTAAGCTTACTAAATATCAAAACCTTGCGTCATGGCTGTTCCAGTTTTACCATTATTAAGGTTCTAATTCCTACTAATAATTCATCTACATCAATCACTATGATTACATACACAGAGTGAAGCTCTTGGTTCACTGACAGTTTACATCATCATAAGATGTGAAGTCACTTTTCACTATACAATCAACAAAAATAGACCAAGACAAATACAAATCCTAAGCCTCTAGCCCTTCGCTGTTATCAAATATTTATATGAACCTAATGAAAATTAATAAGTATTTGATAACCTAAGAGGGACATCTATCAATAATAAAATCATTCAATGCCATCAATATACTTTTCATCAATACCACTATCTCCTGCATCATCAACATCATCATCATCATCATCATCATCATCATCATCACCACCATCATCATGATCACCATCACCATGATCATCATCACCAAAAACCATCATCATCATCATCATCATCATCATCATCATCACCATTATCATCATCATCATCATCATCATCATCATCATCATCACCACCATCATCATGATCACCATCACCATGATCATCATCACCAAAAATCATCATCATCATCATCATCATCATCATCATCACCATTATCATCATCATCATTAAAATCAAACTCATCATCATCATCACCATCAACATCATCATAATCAAAATCATTATCCTCAGCCACTCTTTGCCCAATTTCAAGCTCTATCTGTAATCAATTCTTCTGCAACTCGCTCTCTCTGCTCCAGCCCATCAATAAGGGAACCCTAACCATCAACAGACTCACCCGGAGTGCACAATGGCAGGCCAAATATGCATGAAATGTAAACACATCAAGAAAACAAACCTCGGTCGCTAGCTCATAATTACTGCAGCATTTAGCGGTGTGATGAAATACAAACAGGAGATCAACACCAAAGTTGCATCCCCAAACTTCTCTTCTTAAAAACCCATTGTGCAACCTCCTCATCAAGGGAGGCACTTTTCACAAGGATATGAAGGATATGGAAAGCTAAAATATCGGTAAGCTAAAAGGAAATTTTTATAATAAAAGATAAACTCTTCAAAATTCTTGTGGCATGCAAGCAATGATATACTTCATACATGTACATGTAAGCCAAGCTGTAAAACCTGAAGATTTTGCCAATTCCGGGATAAATTGAGACTTACAGGAATTTGATGCCACACCTCCTTGACTCACAACAAGCGCTTTTCAGAAAATGAAAAATTTCTCGCTGCCAGAAGGACCATCATCAACGATGTTTTAAAATTTCAAGTCAATAAAGTATTTTGATTCTATGGCACGCTTAAAGTGCCCTCTAATGATTCGTTTGGGAAATATATTCTTCAAATATTTAACTGTATTTACAAATTTTACAACATTCACTCAACAACTTACTGGAAACTTTGGTCAAATGATTAAGTTTGTGCATTACTCTCAAAACGGGTCATGAAATAAGTCAGGTTAATGTCAAATTTGAAGTGCATGTGCCCTTGCCTTAACCAGATCTTGTGTGTGTTAGCCTCTCTTCAAGCAAACAAGGAGGCAGAAGGGCGAAGGCACGAACTTGAGCTGGCCGAAGAATTAATAACAAGAATGCAGCATAGACTGAGTAAACATTATTCGCATTTGCTAGGTGGGGATCGAAGGTGCAGTGCTCTAGAAAGAAAAAGACCAATCGAAATTGAGAGACAACAGGATGCAGAGATGGGAGGGATGCTTTGAGAGATAGGGAAAAACTGAACAGTCATGAAATTCCTTTAGTTTCCATAACTCGTATACAAAAACCAGCACTCTTAGATCTTCATTTCAACTTGTATTTGCCTTTAGAAGGCTTATACTTATTCTGGTATATCTGAATAATGGTTTTAAAGTATTAGCATTTCCTTACAAATTCCTCCACAATTCATGCATAGGATGAAATACCATCCTGGGCCTATCCCTTAATCGTTTCTTCTAAAAATTATGCCCTGGATAACTGGTCCTGATATCCATAAAACCAAAATGCAAAATTGCAAGAACAAATCATAGTTATCCATCTTTGTGACAAGTTTAGTAACTTGCAATTTATGTCAAAACTTTGGAAATGTCAGGAAATATCCTGGGGCTAAAAAGGTAGGTGTGGGAGGAATTTGGGATATCCATAGGGAAGTCAGCTCACTTTTATTTTCTCTCCTTTTTATTCATAAGTACTGTTAGAAATACCAATGTCAATGATTGAGTAATGTTTATGCAAACAAAATACTAGGTTTCACACTTGTTTTCATTTGAAGTCAAGGTCTTGTATAACGTTTTTCCTCCCTTTCTTTTGGAGGCAGATGTATTTCAAATATTTGTAATTGAATCAATTTATCAAATATTGAGTTTTTTTATGCTGAAAGATGTCAAA
Organism: Echinometra lucunter; assembly: GCA_029962745.1. Classification (NCBI taxonomy): domain Eukaryota; kingdom Metazoa; phylum Echinodermata; class Echinoidea; order Camarodonta; family Echinometridae; genus Echinometra; species Echinometra lucunter. The sequence continues at coordinate 18,324,049 of CM057151.1, forward strand.
ATTTCTGGTTATTTAGCATGTTTTTTCCTTACCTTCGCCAACTCCGCATCTCTCATTTAGCATTCATTTCCAACCTTGTTTTGATCTATTTTTTCTTTCATATGCAGTTCCCCTTGTTCTCCCTCAATAATTTTCTCTCACCTCTGTCCTTTTTCCATCCTATACTCTTGCTCTCTCTCTCTCTCTCTCTCTCTCTCTCTCTTTAATATTAATATTATTACTATTATTACTATTAGCCTATTAGTTTTACAATATAATCAATATTCCTTTTCTGCCAAGTTATGTGTTACATGGTCAAACATTGACAGTGGTATTGAGCTGATTACATATGTTACCATGAAATTATGGAGAAAGAAGTCCATTGTCCTAAATATGGCCAATATCTTATAATCCTTTATCCTCTTTCCAATCAAAACCTAGGTATATTTTGCCGAATCTGTATCACTGTGCTTTTTTCTAGTTCCCAAACTAAAAATTTAAGGGGAAAAAATTGTCTTCATACAAGAATACTGCTTAAACTTTGATGCATTAGAAAACAACCACTATCCTTTCACTTGCCATGAGTTTGATGTTTCTGTTAATTCAAAATATTGCAAACATGCAACTTTGGTATACTGCTATGCTCGAATTGTTCTATTGAGATCCAGTTACCAGCACTGAAGATTTTTTGTATGAACACATTTTCACTTCTTTTCAACCTAGTATGTGTTCACGAAAATTTACAGAAATTTAATTCCTGTCATATCTGGTCAAATTCACCTCTATCTTTGATAATTAAATGGGTCTTGAGCATACTATCATCCAAATATAAAACAATGCCTACTGTAGTAGATACAAAAGGCAAAGAAGATCTGAATATCAAACATCCCATCTTTATCTCAATTGGTCCTACAGAAAATACCAAAACCCCAATGCCCTGACCCCTATTATCACTTATCATTATTAATCCTCTTCCCCTTCCATTCCTTCCAGTTCTGGCAACTTTTCTTCTACAACTATAAATTTTCACACTAAAAAAGACCTCGAGCAAAATCCTATCCACACTAGACACAAAAGGCAATGAAGATCTAATAAGTTTACATAGCATTTCCATTTTGGTTGCATACCCCGTGACAACTCCCCTCCCCTAGCCCCTTAAAACCGCTCATCATTATTCATCCCTTTTTACCCCCCCCCCCCCAATATAGCTCAGGTAACTTTTCTTGATCTGATAACTAAACACCTCATCTTCATTTTGAATACCTAAAGAAGATACCCAGATCCCCTGACCCCTTACCATCCCTAATCATTATTCATCATCTTTGCCCCTCTCGTGCTTCCTCCCCCTTGGCTCTGGTAACTCTTCTTGAAGCTGGGAGCAAACATGGATATTGCTTCCTTGCCCCAATTCCCGTCCAGAAGTGAATAGTCAATACTTGGAGCCATAAGGTACACAAGATTGCCAAGTCAACTGGGGAAACATGAATCCAGCAGGAAAAAATACATACTGCCCTCCTTCTTTTCCTCTCGCTTCTGCGAGTTCCAACCCCGCTGTCATGGCCGAACCCCTGATCATATCTCCAGTGTCCGCCTATCCCACTTTTTCCTCTCCTTCTTTGCCTCTCACTCCTTATATGATATTCTCTTGGCCCTCTGTGATCTACATCTTTCCTCTCCATCTCCTTATCTCTTGCCCACTTTCATCTTCTCCTTAGCATTATTTGCTCCTCATATCTTCCAGCAGTGTTGATTTTGTTCAAACTTTCAGTACCGTAGTCTTCACTGTATTCATGCATACTTTAATCATGGACCGTAGGGTCCTTCTCCTGGTATTCCCTAACATTCTTCTCCTTACAGCTTCCTCTGTGTGTGTCATTTTTATCACCTTCTATCAATCACTTTCTTAATCTCACAAGTTTTCTTACAAGAATATCCTCTGATGCTAATGAGTTCTTTCACGACAGTCCTCATTACTTTCACTCCTGCATCACTCTTTTCCATCTAATCTTGCAACTCAGCTGCTGTTTCCTACTGCATTGCACAAATCCTTCAAATAGAACATTATCCACTACCTATGACTCATGCCCAACGCAATGATGTGTTAAAGGTATTTTCCTCTTTAAATCCTCTTGCATTTCCACCTTCTTCTTGTCTTACAAATTTCCTACAGAAAATAACTAAAAATCCACAATGAACATAGAAAGATAATTTACTCTGTCGATGCATTTCTCTCCCCAGCCATATCCCCACAGATTTTTAGTAGATTCTTAATTATCTTTATTGCTAATTTTAATCTAGCACTGTAACTCCAGACTGATATGTGGGAATATATCAAAACTTTACAAAAGTTTTAATCTCCTCATTTATCTAATCATTCATTCATTCATTCATTCATGCAATCATTGATCTTCCCATCTACCAGTCACAACCAATGTATGTTTGTTTTGTGAATATTTGTCAAAGCTGTTGATACTGCTGGCGTCCACTACAGATACCATTACTCAAGGCGTCCATGTTTGCTCTGATTTCTGCAAAATGCATCGGACATCCGCTGTGTATTTGCAAACCTAATGTACTTTCAGGTTAAATGCAAGTGGAACAACAGAGAGAAAGTAAAGATCATTATACATTCATACTCTTGTGTATACTCCCTACTGTCTATATCTTACATCAATGTCAACCCTATCCCTTGAAATCTGAAGATCTGGAGATCAGCAAATGTATATTCCAAGTGCAGTTGGAACAACTGAAAAAATAATGATTGATCTTTATTCATACTACCTGGTTTATATTCTTGTACATATTTCTTAAATTATTCACTTTCTCTTGAATTCTCAAGATTTGGAATGCTTATCTCAAATGCAGTTGGAGCAATGTAGAGATTGATAAATACCATTATTCATACGCTTTGGGCTTATTTTATTTCATTTATTCTCTGCATCAATTCGTATACAGTTTCTCTGAAAGTCTAAAGATGTGCAAATGCATAATGTACAGTGTAGTCGGAAGTCGGAACAATACAGAAAATAAATATCCTACTACTCCCTTCCTATTATTTGCATCAACATCTACTCTTTCTCAAGTCTGAAGCTCTGTAATACTCATACCACCCACAGTTGGAACACACTAAACAAAAGTCATTACACAATCATGTTATTTCTTTCTATCTCTTCCTTTCATTAGTTTCTACATTTTTTTCTTGCAATCTGAAGATGTGCAAAGAATACCCCAACTCCAAAGAATAATAAGGCAGGAGATAAAGCTCATTATACATTCATACTGTACTTCCTACCATCTTTTCCTTATATCACTGTCTAAATTTTCTCCTTCAGTCTGAAGCTCCATAATGCATCCCAACTGCAATTTGAGTAACACAGACAATAAGGATAATTATTCATACTCTTAGGTGTATTTTCTTCTAATTAATCTTAATAACATTCCTAAGTCTGACGATCTGCAATGCATATCAACTGCACTTGGAGCAATGCAGACAATAAAGAACATTGTTCTGGTGTATTTTCTTCTGTTTATTTACTTTCTCTATTATCTTTACTTCCTACTACAGTCTGAAGATCTGCCATGCATATGCCAAGCAGCAAGCAGGCGCCTTCGATCAACCGAAGGTGACATGTACAGCTGTACTGATGTCGATGATAACAGGGTGAATGGATGAGACAGAGGAGGGAAAATGCATTTATTAGTGATGGAGATTGGGAGAGATGGGAAGAGGGATGGAGAGAGAATGAGAGAGATGATATGAGGAGAGAGATGGTGAGAGATGGAGTGGGAGAGAGAGATGGAGAGAAATGGAGAGATATGGATGGAAATGGAGAGAAATGGACAGAAATAGACAGAAATGGAGTGGGAGAGAGATGGAGAGAAATGGGGAGAAAGAGAGAGAGAAAGAGAGATAAAAAGAGATGGGGAAGTATGGAGAGAAATGGACAGAGATGGAGAGGGGATGGGAATAGATGGAAAGAGACAGGGAGGGATGGAGAGAAATAAAAAGAAAAGGGAGAGAAATAGAGAAAGAGGAGGGAGAGAGAGAGGGAGGGGGGAGAAAAAGGGGAAACTGAAAATTTCACAGGGAATGATCATTAACATCATGAAATACAAGGAACAAGATTAAACAGGATCAGGAGTGACAAAGGAAGAATGCACAAAGAGAAAAGGAGAGAATAAGACATGACAATATGGAGACAACAAGTAAAAGAAAGGTGACAAAATAAAAAAAGTAGATGAAAGGAAAAAACACATGGCATGGATGCAGGTAGGTTAGGTGTAACAAAGATATTGAAAATGAGTGTGAAGGATGATAATTAACCAGTTGAATAATGAATTCTTGAATTCCAATAGGCTTTGTACAGGGGTCACCTGATTCCAGCAGCCATGGGGTTAAGATGATAACTATGAGTAATATCTAATTTCAAGGCACTGCATCGTGCAAATTTCGTAGGCTCCTTGGTAAGCATACCACTTCAAAGAAGGCATAATTTGTATAAAATTTAACCACAGGCCTTCAGGTCTGAGCAAGAGGAAGACTCTCCTTTTGCTTCACTTTCCTCATCCTAACTCCGGAGCAGCTGCACTTCACCAAGCCATGTCCTGTTATAAATTGCATTTTGGGTCCATTAATCAATATTCTGTAAACATTACAATGTACAGTTTGTCTGGTTATGTCTCTGAGATAAGCTTCATCTTCTTTCTTTATAGGAAAACAGAATGATGCAATACCCCCCCCCCCCCTTTCTTTAGAATAAATTCAGCTAAAAAATCTATTGCAGTATATCTTTGGTCATCTTTTCCATGGAGTTCATCTTTGACTCACTGCATAACCCCCACGGTTCTAATATTATAAAATGAAAACATTAATTTCAATTGATACATCTCTGACACAACAATGTGACAGAGTATGGGAACTAGTGGGGGTATTCTCTGTAATTATAATCCTAAATTTATAATTCTAAATTTTTGCATTCAAATATTTGATACAAAATAAATGTATCATTACTTTTTAATCATATTTGATTAATGCTTTATATGTTTTAATTTTCGAGATATTATAATGAACTGAAGGGGAAAAGAAGAGTGTAATGAAAAAGCGTTACCTGCGTAGATACTTGAAATCCTGAATTATTCAAGTTCAATTTATAATGGCACTGGAATACCATTATTTGAATCCACATTTATGTCATTAGCATACAATGGCATGCAAGTATTTTACATTTTGCACTGTATATGTGTAGAAGCTGCAATCTACCCATATAGTTCAGGAACTAAGTCTGCAAAATATGATAATTCTCAATATCTCCATTGCTAAAGATCTTGTACCCACTATATCAACTAAACCATCACAATCAGGAAAATTCTTTTCCAGCATTCTCACTCATTTTAGTGATCCCTTCTAGATGTACTTAGATTCCCCAAGATTTCTTACTCTAATCAAGATAAAATTATGGTATTATTATACCACCTCTGTGATGCAGATTAAAGGGTTATTATGGTATAACCATTTACCCTTAAGCGCAAGAAACGAGTGAACCCATTTTCTTGACCTCAAACAAGCGAATGCCTGTATAAAAAAAACACTCAAACTTATCCTCAAAATACAAAGGTATCATTTACAACTGAGTTAGTGTAAATATGTTTTGTATTCTTTGAAGGATCAGTTGTCTTTGCCTTGCTCTCATTTCTTTTAAATAAAAGAAAATGGCAAAATATAAGAAAGAAGGCAGATAAAATAGTAATTATGTCCATCTTTTGAATACAGACCGATTCTAGAAGACTTTACAAGATATCCACTGAAAACAAATCTAAAAGGAATAAAAGGAAATACAAAAATTGTGAAAAACATGTAATCTAGATTTTCCCTAATCAAAATTTTCCCTTTTCCCATCTTTTTACCCTTCTCAAATTGCTGCAAGTGATGGTATACTGCCACTGATTTGAAAAGTGATCTTCTCACTGATCACATTTCATTAGTTAATATTTTAAAAATTGACAAATCCCTTGGGGCATTAGGTGAATACGTGAATGATTTCGAAAACATGCACCCTCACTTTTGAGCAAAAAAAAAAAAAATTCATTCTCAAATAACTGATAAATCTATCTGCAATGGATGCAGATATCAGATTTTGACAATTAATATCACTGGTGATTAATCTTGATATTCACAATACCGACAATCTTGTAGTAGTAGCAATGGTGATAATAGTGAAAGAAAAACAGTTCAATATCAAACATGAAACACTAACATATACATGTAGAAGACTAGATATTTGAGGGGGGAGGGAACTGGCAAGGGGGGGGGGGGTAAAAGAAAGAGGTCAAAGGATAAGAAGTTTGATTTCATAGATCCAATGGTGTACTACAGCATTAAAATGGCAAAGCTAATATGAAACAAATACCTCCTGCAAATGATAACATGATGGACAAGTCCTACATGTATGTCCGCAGGAGCAAATTACCTTCAAATAAAAGTTGTTTTGAAAAATCAACAGAATTAACTAGGAAATCAAAAGCAGATTAGCTAGTTATCCCAAAAGCCTGTTCGTTTTGGATTTCTACTTCTGCAGATTTACTCCAATTCTTGACACATAATACATCATCTGTTGAGAGCTAGAAGGGCAGTAACTCAAACTTTTGCACGCACACATTTTAATGCCCCTCTGGCACTAAAAAGACGATATCTCGTGTCACTGATAATCACATGGGACTGTATTACTGGTACTCTACCATCTAATTCAATCCAATCCTCAACACCTATATCACATGCAGAGAGCCACAAGGTCGATAGCTCATATACTTTAACACAAGTTAATGTATATCTGGCTGTAAACAGACTATGTTGTGTTATTTATTATCACATGGCTATGTATACTGGACAGAGAGAGAGAGAGAGAGAGAGAGAAAGAGAGAGCGAGATTGGTAGCCAGCTAGAGAACTGTTACGAAGTGCACCCAGCAAGCTCCCAATTGCGGCCCTAATGCCTGGTATGACAGATATGCATTACACATGTGGGGAGGGTCAGTAGGGTTAAACTAAGACATCTCCATGGTATGCATATTACGCCTAACACGCTCCCAGTTATGCATTCAGATGGGCTATCGGGTTCAGGCCATGTCTGCATTCGTTGGCGATCGCCCGTCATAACAAAGAAATTAATATTCGCTGAACGGAAGTGACAGACAATTGGAATAAGTACCTCTCAAAATATTTTGTGTTACATTTGTATAACGAAAACATGCTTGAGGAAAATTCAAACTTCCAATTATTAATTCATCAATGAAATGACTCTTTGTTGCATCTTCCTTTTTCTTTCAACAGCAATTATTCAAAAATATGAAGCTATAATGTAATGAAAACACAGCTGATCAACTCACGATCACTGAAGTAATGAAACAGTGTTTTTTCTTTGCAGTCTTTTTGCTATACAATAAAATACACGTATTTCAGTTTGATTTAGTTTGGGTTTACCTGACTGCTAAGCATGCTTGTAAATAAGCAACCATGGGACCAATGGCTTTAGGTCCTCTCTAAGAGACCTGGTAATGAGGATTAATACCTTACCAAATGGTACTAGTATACGTCCACTTGGTTTCTAAGTGGGTCATAAATCTTTATTTTTTCTTTATTTTGTTACATTGTAAGTAAATATCATTCATGGTTTATTTTGAGATTACCAGTACTCAATTAATACCATTCATATTCTTTAATGCATGATGATATCATAGTATATTTGGTATCATGAAAGCGGGGGAATGGATGTTTGACATGTATTAAACAAACTTATAGTTTTTACGGACATGTGAATGTCTTCCAAAGGATGTGAATGTTGTAAAAATGGAAAAATCCAACATTCACATTTTATGTGCTGAAAATTCACCAAACTGGCAAGGAGGTTCAGAAGCATCCTCCATTGTTTTTTTCAAGCTGCAGGAAACGTTTGCAAAAATGTCAAACTTTTTTGAAATTCTGCCAAATTAAAAAGGAACGATTGGAGACGCTTCCGAACTCCCGCGCAGTTTTGGCGAACTTTTGGAGCATAAAATGCTAATGCTGGACTTTGCCAATTTTTCCACATTCACATCCTTCTCAAAACGTTTGCATGCCCATGGTAACTACGCTTTATTGATGGGAACAGTTGAGTTTCCTTTTGTAAGAAACAAACTATACAACCATTACCACAATATGACCGATGTTTGCAAAGTCTGAAAAAAATCCATTCAAATGACCTCAGAATTAGTCAAATGGTTGGAAATATTCTAACAGGGTGGGAAAATGCTTAATGTATCAAAATATCAACATTAACATGGTAGTGAATATAAAAAGATAGGTCTATTCCTCTCTATTCACAGATATCAACATTTTATCAAGTGACTGCAAAATATATTCATCCCAAGAAATATCTGTACTGTCAAAAACAGGAACAAAGTAAAATCACTTTTCTTTTATCTTTTCTCTTTCTTTCTTTTAAGGGAGGGGGGGGGGGCTAACTGGTAAATATCAGCAACTCATTAGGCTTACATCTCAAAGAGGTATTTAATCTTTAAAAAAAACAGATACAGCAATAAAATATTACCCATAACCATGAAGAAAGAATTCTAGCCAGAAAAGACTAAAAATACATACCTTAGACATATTTGAGAAGCATTATACTATTAATAAATCCATTCTGTTAGTCCCAGTACGGGGGAGATTTTTGACAATTGGCATCAGCGATGAACTCTGATGACCTTCAGTCCGCACTTTGCCTGCTAACACAGCGCTCATGGATCAGTGTGCCTGCTGACGTTTTTGCTCAGAGAATGTACTTTTATGGGCATAGTGCAGCAGAGGGGGTAAGAAGCAGGCTTTTCTCAGGCTATGGTATTTTTAGGGACTCCAGCTCTTGTCAGAAGGGGAAAGGCTGGTACACTTCGCATAGCTGATAAAATGTCTTGATAAAATGCTTGGAGCTTAAAAGCAAGAATTCACAGTATTATATGATGCAAGTGTGTTATCGTATTTAGAGACAGAAAAGGCCACTTTTCGACTTAAGCAACTTAATGGCCACTTAAAACACTCTCCCTGAAGAATTGTTTATACAACACTGATTAAACATTGCTATCAGAGTTATTGAAATTGAAATGAAATATTCTTTTGTATTTATGAGGTTAAAAAATGCATGTGAATGATTGCTAAAATGAGCTTTTAACTAGAAGATGAAATGGCTACACATTGCAAAACAAAACACTACAATTGGAAAGAAAAATACAATTGCAATATACTGAAGTGATGATGGAAGGATACTATATGGTATGTTTTTATAATTCAACAGAATAGAACATTGCAATATACTCAAGTTGATGATGGAAGGATAATACACTTATAATTCAATAGAGTAGAACATTATTTGCTGCTTCACAATCAAAATAAGTGTATTCACTTGCAATTTTCTGTTCAAATTTTTCCCTCAAATGTACATGTACTCTTCGCATCCAGTTACATTTCATTTCAATTTAATTCATTTTTTATGCATGGATGCAGTCCCCATATTTGTCCTTGTGGATCTTCCATTTCCAACTCCTTAACTCTCCTCTCTCTCTCTCTCTCTTTCTCTCTCTCTCTTTATCTCTCTTCCTTTCTCCCTTTCTCGTATGAATTAATACCATCAGGTACCTGAATTCAATTACCTGTATTCTGCACACTGTACTCCCTGTCACTGTTCAATATTAATTCTATCCTAACTTAAAATTGTTCACGTCTCGCATGAACACTTACTAGCTGATGGGGGGGGGGGGGGGGGTGGGATAGAAACTACGTGTGATATTGTATCAAAAATCTGAACGTGACAGCACCTGCATGCTACTACTCTGTCTTCACCCCCTAAAAGTGACAAAAATATTGCAGGAATATCAATAAAGTGGTGTAGAGCAGGTGAAACCAGATCCCCCGCATATATCGTCAACCTCATTGGCAAGGTGACACAGCCCAAATGCTTCAATCATACGCAGCGCTGGGACCTCCAAGTAACGGGTCCTGCATTTGATTCCTCCAGCTATGTGAAATCAGATTCTGCAGCCCGGCTTGTCCGTGAATCTTTCCTGCCTTTTGCGGTGGACACTACTCCCCGGCTCAATCACGAATGCAGGCATCGCATTGCCACATGGGACACACCCTGAAAGTGATCCCACCCGTTTCCATCTTCGCCGTTCTCACCCTTGTTTCGCCCCCCACCCCGATCACATACCATCAATCTCAGCCACATGTTAATATTTCTCTTAGGTTTAATGTGCACTCCCCCTTTGTTTCAATTACGAAGATGGCGTCATCCCTTATCTGATTGCTAATAGTGACGCATCTAGGTTACTACGACGTTTGGTAGCTGCCTCAGTGCCACATAGCACTCCGGGGCCCAAGCATCCAATCCATCTTCCATCTATACCTCTCCCTTCTCTGAGCGCCAATCTCATTTGCCCTAGAAACCAATTTCTGGTAGGCTAGGGGTTACTCCATAGGTGCTGCAGAACAAAATTTGGTAATGACCATTAATAGAATAATTTGGCTTGTTTTGTAGCATGCAGCAAGGGGACAAGCAGAGCTGCAGAGTCTCCTAGCGCAGGGCCTTGAGAGCTTTCTTCTACTTGTGATATATATTATAATGCTTCACCTCTCGCAAGTCTATTATATTATCTTGCATCTTTGCACTTATTTGCTGATAATCTTGCCAAATAATGTAATAACCAGAATCTGAAAATGATGGGAATTCACTTAAGCTGTCTCTATATCAATCAGTGCTCAAAAATACATGAAGTTTGGCAACTTTGTGTAATTTTCCTCCAGAGCATGGAGATGGTCCCAGTAGATGTCAAGTACTAATAACACTATAGAACCTTATTTTCTTTCTTGGAATTCATCTTCTTTTTTTCCCTTCCCCCTTCCCCTTCCCCCTCCCTCCCCTCCCCCCCCCCTCCCTTTTTTTTTTACAGTGCCAATTACATTGTTCGTATGTTCTAGTTTATTTTTCAACATCTGAAAGGAGCTTTTGGTTAAATATATCTATTTTAGGGGTGTGGATTGTGTTTAGATTAAAATGAAAGAGATAGTAAGGAAATGTAACTGATAAATTTACAAGGTAATCAACAACAGTATAACTCATCTAATTCAATTCATTCTTTAATCAGAAATATTCTATTGTTAGGTGAGAGTACAGCATTGAAGCTTTGAGATAAAAGTAAAGAATCAATTACACTTTCAAAATAATTTTTTTTCCTAATTCCCACGAGGATAATTTAACTTTTGGCACAATCCTTGCTGAGTAAGCATAACAAAACATCTTACTTATGCTTAACATATTAAATAAAAATCACGGTATTTATCTCTCTCTTGTAGCCAATTTATCTCAATAAAAGTTTACTTGTCTCCAAGAGAATTTGTGCAATATCACCTCTACTTTGAAATATTCATGATTATATAATGATATAGCACACAAAAGTATTTAATCTAATGAGTGAAATTATTTGTATTAAAGTTCCCTTTATTCTCTTTTCGACAACCATTAGTGATGCAGAGTGACACAGAATGGTTATAGTAAGTTTTTAATGGTAGGAACAAGTTTTGAGTTGGCGTTTGTTTTACTGTCTTCAAAACTTTAAAATGATGTTGCATCATTCTGCAGCATTATGTCTTTCAGTATATACATGTACCTCAATTATCATGTTCAAGAAGATATTGATTCAAGTAGCCCAGATAAAAATTTCACATGATAAAGTGTCTATTTTCACAGTGCATAAAATATTCCATTTAATTACAATCATCAATCTATTACCTTTAATATCAGACTATTATCAATGAATGCAAAGAAACCTACAATTTCATGATTGGGAGGGGGTGTCTACCATCACTCTTAGCCTAGAATTATTATTAGGTCGTAGGAACGAGTGATGAGGTTAGAAACACTAGCATGTCTCTGGCTATTCATAAGCTGCTTACATTTGGAAGAAAATGAGATAGCGAAACAATAAAGAAAAAGAAAGAGGTTTGAAATGAATGAGATAAATACCTAACCAGAATTCTCATGAGTGAAATAACCCCGATTCTCCATTCATCAAATTTTAGCTAACCACGATGAAATGACAGATCAGATGAAAAAGTGGGAACATGCACACGGGTCATTCAACTCGTCCTACATTCATGTTCATAAAACTTTTGTCCAAGAAAGATCTAGGCAAGAACATTAAAATCAGACAAAAATAAAAGGAATCCTCTTTTCAAACAATTTCAACAATGAGTAGTACAATTTGCAAGGAACTTGCACATTGAAATAAGCATTAACAGAATTCAAAAGTGTATGCTACAACTTATCCATTTCTGGTAAAGGGTAATTTTCTGACTGGTTTTGAAATCAAGAAGGAAAAGCCCCTACAACATACTATTACTACTAGTCATGAGTTCCTATCATCCCACCACCGATTTCTAGAATTTTAGTCTTAGAATAGATATAAATTTCATAGTGATGAATAATAGAGGAAAAACAATCATTATCTAGTTGTTTTTCTCCATATAGAAAAGCAATCTTGTGTTAAGAGTGTGCAATTTCTCAATACAATGAGACCAGATTGCCTCCATAACACAAATGTTTTTGGCTATATGCCTACAATGTAGTTGCAAGTTATTGAAAATAATAACAAATTCATTGGATAGCTGGGGGTAAATATCCCCCAGTCCTAGAACAATGTTTGTTTTTTTTTGCTGCTGTTGTTGTTTTTTTCCATTTTTAAAAATTTAATAAATATATAATAGGCATTCTTTCACTCAGTATATGTGTGAACCTCTTACCAGGTTTTGTCATTGCACATGTTATATTTGCAAATATAGAAAACTATACTGCATTTTCAAAGAGACTCATAGTGAAAGAAACAGGAGTGAGACTGCTACATGTACATGAAAAAAAAATATATATAGAACTGGAGAGGTCATATCAGGGCAGAATGCAAACGTGTACTTGTGAAACTTCCCTTGTACTATAAATTTATAGGAAGTTCAAAAGGCCAGTGGTAGAGAGAACAAACCCAGTCATCTCTTTGTTGTGCTGTAGGACTTGTGTAAATAAGATATTCTCTAGATTTTAAGAATCCATTACAAGAACAGAAATCTTTAACTGTACATAATACTGGAGCAAACAGCTCCATACTACAGTGCACACACAGTACACACAAATCCCTTCGCGTGCCGAAACAAAAGCCTCGACATCTTAATAATAGCAACAGCTCAAAGAGGCCTTTCTGGTAACTCATTGTGCGTTCTTTCTGGCTACTTGACGCTTTTATGACAGATGACAAAGAACATGGGAACAAAAAAGGCGGTTTAAACCTCACTCCTGTATTTTTTCTATGGATACCAGTGTAGAGTGCATTTGCAGTGTAAATTCTGGACCAAGGTTACCCCTGTTTCTGAATGGCTTTCCATGCTGTGATTAGCAGGAAAGGGGGACAGTTAGTTATTGTGTAGGGGTACATGTACAAATCACAGTCATATGTCTCCAGTTGTATATTGTAATGTATGATGGGAGAGAAGCTAGCTGGATGGGTTTTATGAATTACTTTGTAGTGCTGTACATGTACTTCAGTGACATTGTGTAATTGTGTTTCAGCAAAATGCTCTGATTCAAAGAAAGCCCCATATAAGTCAGCTACATGTACATTAGGTTGGGGCATTCAGATATGCCCACTTCTTCAACCAATGCTTTTTAAACAACTATGCATGTTTGCAGGCTGCAGTCTATATGGCTGATTTTAAATACAAGGAATTAGGGAACTGATAAAGATCAGTACCCAGTTATCTACCGGTAATATAATTTTTCATTCATGAAAGTGGATGAAGATATGTTTAAAGGATCGAAGGAACTATCTTGATGTTCAGTTGAATTATCAGTTCCCTAGTTCCCTAGTTTAATTGGTTCTTTACCCTCAGTCACCTTGTTTCAAACATTTTTTCTAAGAGTACCAGTCATCAAATCAATTAATCAACCATTCTTTGCCACCAATCAATCACAATGCAATCAAAGCAACAAAATCTGTTTACCAGAGAATGATGCGCATGAAACCTTTGAAATATTATAAAGGAAACAAAATACATCTATTTGTCAGATTATTAGCATTATTTTGGTAAATTTCTATCATTCATTCAAAAAATCATTTATCAGTGTACATACCCCTGGAAGGGTCTTCTGTTCATGTAGAGCTTTCTGCGCACGGATTGCACTTTCCCTGTCGCAATATGTCAAGAAGGCACAGCCTACCAAATGAATAAAAGATAAAATATGTCAATTGAAATAAATGAAGTGACCATCTAGACAATATATTCCTTCAAAAATCATTTACCTCATTAACATTTGTATCAAACATAACAAACAATTTTTTTTTTCTTCACAGAGCTGAATATATACAAAGTAGATCTATCAGATTCATGAATGAATGACATGTAATATCACTGATTACTGAAAGAATGCAAAACATGTGTACTAAAAACACAAGCAACATGCCCTCATTTGCACCTCAATTTGGGTGCATCACAAACCATGGATATGTGGGAAGGGGTTTATTTTTTAGAAGGGATAGCATTGCTTTGTTTGAATCTTTGACATGACTGCTCCATTAAAAGAGTACTGTCTCATTGTACATGAATAATGAAATACTAATTAGAAATAATGAAAGTGATTTTCCTTCGCACCTTTATGCACGCCTGTGAATCGGTCCCTGAGAACTGTCAACTCGTAGATGCGTCCGAAGTCCTCGAAGATAGGCCGCAGATCTTTCTCCTCCAAGTTCCGCGGAATTTGGCCCACAAATAATTTGATAGCATCATGGTCCTTCATAGGAATGGTCTGGGGTGCACATGAAACTCCGTTAGGCTTGTTGCCAACTTGGGAAACCTGGTTGCCGGCGGGTTGTTGCGTGTCGGGTCCACTTGCTAGCTGAGTGGCTGCCATATTCGTCATATTGGATGCAAGAGATGCTGCAAGGAGGAGAAATACCAGGCGGGCGCGTGTGGTGTGTTTTTATTACGTACGACGGAGTGGGTATGGTCCTATCTTCCAGATGCGTTTACGCGGATGACGGGACTACTCTACACACACATGCGAAAATAATCTACAAATTCACTCTTCACTCCAGTGGTATGGTGATGCTACAACAAAAATGGAAGTGCTCTAAATTTGAAATGTCTTGCTAGCTGGGGCTTTACAGTTTTCACGTAGATCAACCAATAAATTACACTGCCACCGATATAGAAAGCGCTTTACAGAACACACGCACTCACACGACCCCCGGCTCACGACACAAACTAATCGAGTGGGGCTGAGGTAGATGTTCGGTTTTTTTCTCTGATAAGTGAGAGAAACCCTACGGTGAATAGCTTTGGCTTTTATGCAAATGAGTGTGCATAATTCATCACAACAAGTACGAAATTTCCATCCCGAAAAAAGCGAAGACCGCCGCTGTGCCTTTTCTTCGCTGGCTCGCTCGGATGGAGCTACTTGCATACGAGATGGTGGGACACGTCGATTGGCGTGGAGGGGTGCAGTGAATCGATCTCCTTTTGTTCCCTTATTTGAGATTTATTCCGTCTTTTTCTTTCTCTCCCATTTTCTCTTTATTCATGTCTCCTCTTCCATTTATTTGTCTCGGTATATTTCTGCATTTACATCCCTTTCTACCTCTCCGCTCTTTGACATCTCTTTCTGCCAAGTTATCTCCCATACCAATGAGCCTGGTTATCTCATAATCTATAAATTCCATCTTTCTCTTTTCTGCACATCGAGAGTCATGATCATGGATGAAGGACTTGGAGTATATATTGCTTATAATCCTTCCTGTTTCAGAATCTCACCTGCTTTGAATCGAAACTGCATTAGGGGATACAGAGAGAGAGAGAGAGAGAGAGAGAGAGAGAGAGAGAGAGAGAAATAGAGAGAAGATATAAAAAGGGGATCAAAAGGCATACTTACAGACACAACATGGCATACTACTAATACATTGTCTGTTGCAACCGTTTGCAATTGAACTAAAAAGATGCAAACGGCAAACAGATTAACAGAAATATATATATATCAATCTGCTTCTAACGATTAGAAGCTTGTAATCAAACCCAAAGAAATATCGCCCATTATGTGAACTTGTATTTGCAATGCTGCAACGAAGAAAAAATAAAATGAAATCTCCCTGCGTCCAGTGTCTTAGCACCCCTATCAACAGTATGGACCACTCCAGGGGGATGCATCATTATCATCATCTGCTCCTGATATTCATATTATTTTAGGTTACGTGCGGGATACTAGCGAGGAAGTGTACGTGAATGATATATACATATTATTTGCCATGAAGCTTACTTTTCAGTCAACGTCAGGGTACGAATGTCAACGGTCAAGATGACAATTTAATTATTGTTTTAGTTAATGTTTTCATCACTGCAATACAAAGCGGCCGTCGAAACTTTCTCTATCTCTCCATCTCTCTCTCTCTCTCTCT
>CM057151.1:18341035-18363535 GCA_029962745.1 Echinometra lucunter
TCTCTCTCTCTCTTTCCCGCTCTCTCGGTTGTTCCCCTCTCTCCCCTCTCTCTTCATCTACTTTGTTTTCATATCTCTCTTTCTCTCTTTTACTGTATTCTTTTTTCAGTTTTGCCCACCTCTTTTCTTAGTCTCTTTTAATACCAAATGCCATGATTGCTATCGCGTCATCTGCAAATCGAGATCATCTTTCCAACTATGTGTAATATTCATCCCTTCCTTCATTTCTAGACAAATTGAATTTCTTTGCCAAGGCCATGATAGATGTACGCAGGTTTTTTCAGTGTGCAGTTCCTCCATAGGCCTATCTAGATTAGAACAAAACAAAAACATCAGCTGGCCTAGTTTGTGGACCAAGTAAATTCCTTTGTCAAGACCGTCCCAGGACAGACCTAAAAACACACCCTGGTGTCCACAGATTCAATGGCATGGTCCAGTAACTGTGCAGAGTTTCGCACCTGCTCAGAGCACACAATGTACCCCAATGATCGATAGTGGACAAAGGCGTGTGGTAATTACTTAGAAAAATATCGATAAGGATTATGAGACCCATCTCGTGGCTGCCACGCGACTCTAATTAGTTTGGCTTTCTTTATCTGTCATTCTTATCCCCCCTCTCTCTCTTTCTTTCTGTCTCTCTCTCTCTCTCTCTCTCTCTTATTCTTCGCTTGGCTCTCAATCTACCCCCCCCCCCCCTTCTCTCTCATGTCTCCTCTATTTCTATCCCCTCTTTCACACCTATCTTTCAGTATCCTTCTCTGTTTCCCTTTCCCCCCTCCAAGTGTCTTTCCTTCTCTCCAGCTCTTCCATATATCTTTCTTTCTCCCTCCCTCCCATCGCTCCCTATCTCTCCCTCTCCCCCTCTTTCTCTTTGCTCCCGCTCTACCCCCTCTCAGGTCTCCTTCGCTATCTATTTCTACCCCTCTTTTTCACACCTATCTATCAGTATCCTTCACTGTTTTCCCTTCACCCTCTGTCTTTCCTTATTTCCACCTCTTCGACATATCTTTCTTTTCCCCTTCCTCCCTTCCATCTCAGCCTCCCCCCCCCCCCACCTTCTCATCTACTCTCCTCTCCCTCTTTCTCCTTGTTCCTATTCCACAGATCCCTTCCACTTGCCCTTTGTGTGGGTGTGTATTAATGTTTCTTCACCTCATTCACACTGCCCGAATGTCATGCCCTCTTTACATAACGATATTTTCCCCAACGGACTAATTTGTTTGACAAATTGACATCCTCATATTCAAGGTAGGTCATTAGTCATGATTAATGAACAGTGAATTCAGCAAAATATGTACTGTTTTTCATTTTCAGTCTCCAAATAAGTGGTTAAGTTAATGTTTGTAGGCCTATATTTTGACCCAAATCCATTCTTTTTAAAACTTGCAAAGTGAGGAAATACTATTAAAAAAACAAACAAACAAACAAACAAAAGACATTAACGGTCATTATGAACATTTTATTCATTCAACGGAATATAGTTGTGAAAAGAAGACAATTCCTTTTCATTTTCAGTTTATCATTACAGAGTAGAAAATATCATTAAAAGATGATTGAACAAGACCTTGCTTCCAAAAGGCGCTACATCCATTTTAAAAAAAAAATCAAAGTTGAGTTATTGATGTCATTTTGTTATTCAGATGGAGTCATTTGCTATGAATGAAATTTTGAAGCAAAGTTATCTAGAAATATAGAAAAGATAGTGCTTTGTAATTTGAAGTTTCCATTGAACGTGTACAAACTCAGGACAAAGAAATGCATTTTTCTCTCAATAAGTTACCAAAATGGATTTAGCACCTTTTGGAAGAAAGCCCTTCAAATATGTTTCAGTAATTAGTATTATCATCTAACTGTGTTTTTTATATAGTTGTGAGGTCATTTATTATACAAGGAATGATTTTAATAGCACTACAATCATTATTGCCCCCAAAATCATATACATGTATACAGCATAAACAATTACAATCACAATGCCTGTATAACCTTTCTCTATCCTTTCTTTTATTTTGTTTACATGAAGTAGAGAACAGAAGAATATATTTCACATGTGCACACTTCCATGGTGTTATTGAGGTACAGGTAAACATCTTGTGAATTCTTTCGGGCTGATCGCGTGCCGTTTCTTTGTTTCCTTTGTTTACAGTATGTCCGGAGAAAAGTAAACTCTTGGTCGATGATGCTTCGTTTATAGACAAACCGACAAACAAAAGGAAAGTTCGTACAATGGAATTATTTACGTGACAAGACGACCCCTGAAATGTCAATAAAGTAGCGTTCTGTCAAGCTGAAAAGAAGTAAAAGGTTGCAGAAGAGAAGAAAGAGTATCTAATGGGGAAAAGGAAGAAAAGGAGACTTAACTAAAAGGAGAAAATTAATTGTTCTCTAGTTTTTACTTTATTTTCCCCCAATGTATAGCCATGAAAAAGTTATGAATTCTATGTATATCTGGGAGTTGAAAATCCGAATTCCAAGAACAAAGTGCATTTTCCTCCTTCTGCATGACTTCAGAAAATAGCAGAGGGGAGGAGGAAGAGGAGGAGGAGGAGGAGAGGAGGAGGAGGAGGAGAGGAAACGGAAGGAGAAAGGGGGAGCAACAGACCAGAGAAACAGAAAAAGTAAGGAACATGGACAAGGACCGATATAAAGAGAAAGAAACTAAGGGGGTGGAAAGTAAAAACGAAAGGACAAAGAAGAAACAAGGAGCTTGCGTATGAAGCTCCTTGGAAGAAAAGAAGACATGAGCATACCAATGAGGGCAACAATTAAGCAGCTGTTTTATTGTATGTTATTACATAACCTCTCCTTTGTGTATCGTGTAAGATGACGCACGCTTTTCAGGTTAGCTGAAATGTCAAGATCAGTTCAGGATATTCAGGTACAGGAGTTTTTTTAGATAATGAAATGTCTTGGCAGACATTACAATAGGCCTACGAGGCGCAGGTGGGGTATAGGGCTACCTCTCTCCCTAACTCCCTCTCTAGATATTTCTTCCTTTCTTCACTCGTGGAAACTCTTTGTCAATTTGTACAATTATCATAATTTAAAACGTATTAAGCCTAAACCTTAACATGTTATTGATTCACATATTTGATCTGTCATTTTCTAACGTAAAATACCCTTTTTTCTCAGAAATACTCGTCATTCTTGCCTTTCCCTTTTCTCGTTCCCTTCGCAAACTATCGTAGGCCTAAAACTATTTTGTAAACATAATTAATTTTACATTTTGGTTTGTTTTGTATCCTACGTGTATCTTATGTACATTCCACTCACCTAAGCCTTTGTCTGCCCGATGTTTTAATGTACCATTTTAAATTAACTTAGATTCACAGTGATCTGTTAACGGTGACGGGGCTAAGCCCTGCTATATCATAATGGGATTTGCGCTATGCAAGGACATGATAAGATTTTTATTTATAATAAAACTTATCAATAGAAAGCAAATAATGATAATGATAATAAAATTAATAATAATCATTATCATCATAATGATAACAATTTTAATAAATCTTAAATCTTCTCAGTATGCAAAATCTAAATTTTCCTCGCTCCGGCCGCTCATAAAAATCTAGAAACAGGATATTTCATGACAGCAAGCACCCTTTTTCCAGCAGCGAGACGCCTGAATATAATATCTGGGCAGCCAGGTGTCCGACTATCTTCGAATTCTGCAAAGAGATGTACGTGATAAAAAAAAAAATCATCTAGTGTATTTTAGTGACAGATCAACGTTTGGGGGGGGGGGGGGGAATGCCGGTAGCTCGCTTCGCTTGCTCGTAGAAACAGAATGGTTTTGGACGGCAAACGAGGTGCCCAAATAGCAGATAGGCTTATAGTGTACTTTGATGATGTCTTCATCCATAAGAAGAGTGTAAGCCTATACATTTTTCCTCTCTCGCTGTGCTCTCCCATATGATATAGAAACAGAATAGTGTAGGAAAGCAAATGAATTCGGCAAGCGAAGTGACCGAATTTATGATTTAGATTTCTTATAGACCAATTTCAACTCCGGTTTATGTATTTGGCCCTCTATCGGCGACGCCATTGCTGCGGTGGGCAAGCGCGCTGCCCGCGATTGGCTCTGTGTACAAAATGAATGTAAGATATGAGATATGCCCGATATTGTTCCATTTACTTTATTCTAGATCAATAAAATAAAGCATGGATACATTGGTAGATGAGGTAAGACAGTGGTCATATCTGACGGATGAAGGTATGATGTATTTTTGTACTTTCGATGGTTTTTCAATTTAGTTTTGTCAGTAAAAGTTCAATTGCAGCATAGAAGCCGTAGTAAACGGGAGCCCTAAATCTTACCCTGTTTGCAAAGTCATGTTTTCACTCATTAAATTTTACATCAAAGTACATAATGATAATGTTTCTTGACTTCAAAGTTCTTTCTGTTGATGTTTTTACCCACTGGCGACGAATTCCTTCACATTGCTTACGGAAACCTGTGTAGGGAGTATGGCTTCTCACACAAACAGGCTTCATGAGTCAAAAGCGAGTGAATTTCGCACTCAGTTAGCTTCCAATTTTTAAACTTTCTCTAATTCTTGTGGCATTAAATTTTTGAGCACCGCACAGCTGCGACCTGAACTTCCCTGATAATTTCTCATTGCAAATATTAAAATAAATCTGCATATACTGGTCAAAATAGACAAAAAATCGAACGAATGTACATAACGCGCTATTGACTTGTGTACTATAAAAGTTGGAGCGCCCACCGCAGTATGTCGAACTGTGTCGAACAGTCTGCTGCCCTCTTGCGTTGTGAAATTGGTCTATATGCCCATTGTGTATCTTGATGACGAATTATCAATTCTATATTTCTCGCTCGCTGCATGCGCTCGCTCATTATATTTAGAAACAGGATGGTTTCAGAAGGAAAAAAACATATTCGGCGACTGAGATGACAGAATATACTGTTAACAATTTTAAATATCATCTGGGCCTATAGTGTATTTTGATGACAAAATAATACTTCCATCGTCAAAAAGAGTGTTTTTTTCCTCGCTCGCTTTGCTCGCTTGTAATATTTAGAAATATGGATGTTTCTGACAGTAGACAATTGGACCAACGATGATGCCAAAATAGAGTCATATTGGCAGAGAGGTGACCCAATTTATTACTCAGATAAAAAAATCTTATAAGGCCTACAGTGTATTTTTATATTTTGATGACAAAATAACACTCCTATTGGCTCGCTCGCCTTTGCTCACTTGCAAATATAAAAAACAGGGTGATTCATAGTCTAGAAACTAAGAAGCGTCATTCCCCACAAATTAAAAACACGCTTCATGGCCCTAAACACTCCATTAATGTAATACCGGTGGTCTACATCTGCAATATTGTTTGAAAATAACTTCTTGCGTGGTGTGTGGGAAGGGGAAGACTAGACTTAGAGTTCAGCTCAGTATTACTGTCGGGCTTGGTCTTACACCCCCTGTCAATTTGCTCCTTCTTCCTTCGCTTAGTCGATCCTCACGTTTGCCCCCCCCCTCCCCCCCCCCCCCCCCCCCCCCGTTGAATAACAATCATGGCTAAGCCAATGATCGATGTGACAAGGGCCCTCTTGCATAAAACTTGACACTCAAAGAATTTAAACGCAACTTAATTTTCAACCAGTCAGGATAGAGAGTATTTGAGACTTGCGTTTAATTTTTTTGAGTTGCGTTTAATGCAAGAGGGCCAAGGTGATGGAGTTGGATTTTACGTGGGACAATAATCAGTGTGTCCAAGGTCCCATTGGCAATTTGGCTTGATAATTTAAAGACGCTCAGTCGTGGGCTTTCATGGGGAATTTAACACCATGGGTGCTTATCCGGTAACAGGTGTTGTCCATCACTATGAGTTTTATGACCAACAGACCTTATGTAATGCTCTGTATATTCCACCCTTTGCCCCATATGGCAAAGTCATTATCTCACTTTCCCTGGCCCGAGAATGCCCGAAGCAGGCCGAAGAATGTTGTAGGACAGCTTGTTTTGCTGTGCTCCAGAAATGTAGTTCTATTACAGGTATTTCCAGTGCTTTCCACAGAGTCTGGTGTCAGCAAATTATGATTCACTCCCCATGAAAGCCCACGACTGAATGTCTATAATGATGCATGATACAGTGTACTAGTATTTTATTGCGAGTTCGAGCAACACAAGAGGGCGATATAGTGATATTGCAAAATTTTGCGAAATTTGCGAAACATGGAAGGATCTGGCACAAAATTCTCTTTTAAGAAACGAGGACGACTTTCACACTCAAGGAAAAGAAAAACAAGCGATAGTGATGAAGGTTAGCTTTTTTAGTATTTGCTTTGTTTTATATTTTGTTGTGAATACGATATGATTATCGTATGGTGTTGAAGAAATATTTGTCAGTCTTGTACAGTCCCACATATTGACCATCGTGACTGCTGTAATAATTAATATTGTTTCTTTATCTGAGAATGCTACCACTCATTCTGTGTAATTTAGGTTATGAATAATCTCGTACGGAGAAACTACGTTTCAGGGATGGGCAATATCGTGTTTCAGGCCCCACCTCTGATATAGTTTGAATGTGGGGCTGATGCCCATACGAACATGACGAAGTAACGGTACAAACGTTAGTTGTACTAGTTGATCAATCATGAAACTCACTTTTACATTTTCACATTTTCACCATTTTACTCGATCGACCACTCATGTCACTAATATATATACTCATGTTTACGGCCCCACCAAATGGGATTATGGTATCATTATCACAGTAGTGCGGCTGATGTGCATCAGCCCCGCTGCTGTATTATTAATCATATTTGAATCGCGTTTGGTGGGGCCGTAAACACGAGTATATATCAGAGAGTTTTAATAGAAGATTATAATGATAAGACATGATGATCGATCAACACATTTTTTTTTTCAAAATTGTAATGGAAAGTCCATCGTCTTCTATTTCTGTGGTCTAAGTTAGGTCAGGAGACATAATCGATCATGATGTATGTGGGCATCAGCCCCACTCACCATGCATTAATTGAGTGGGGCCTGAAACACGATTATGCCCAGGGATGAAACCCAGTTTTAATATCATTATACCACTAACAGACTAATTCTTCACATGTGAGTGAGGAATACTTGTTTGTTTATTTTGTTTGTTTATTTTGCAATTTGAAATGGAAATCGGCAAATAAACTCCCACCAAACAATGGGGGGGGGGGGGGGGGGGGGGGGGGGGGAGAGACAAACCTCACCAGGGGTGCGTTTCATGAAGTGTTTTGTCGGTGATTTTCACCGACAACTGTTATAAGCTACTGAAAATCCTCGCATCTGATTGGCTGAGAGCAAATTAGTCAGTGAAAATCACCGACAAAACTCTTCATGAAATGCTCCCAAGTTTTCACAGCCTTGGCACCAATCGCCATTGCACACTTTCTTTGTTGTATAAGTGCGCAGGCATTGTATTTTTAGATGAATGCCAAGTAACACACTCATACTCATATCATCGGCCATAAGGCATTATTATGAATGTCTTTTTTCCAAAGCAGTACGAGTAGTCTGCATTTACAGATTTACCACTCTCTACCCAGATGAAGTAAATGTAAATGTGTTTCTGTTTCTGTTTCGGTTGCACCGGTATACTCAGAATTAACTGTACTCCACCAACGCTTTTGTTCGTGTGGTCATTGTATGTGCTAAGGCAAGGGTGGTGTTTAATATTTGAAGTCTCTGCTTGAAGACCTGGTTCATATTGATGTTGTTGTTTCATTTATTAGTAGCACAAGAGTAAATATTACTGTTACACACTGAAACCGTGTGATGCTATAACTTTTTTCAGCTGTGTTTGAACCTCTAACATTAAACTGCAATTTGCAGAGGTCCTTAGGATGGAATAATCAGCAGAATTTGAACAAAATATTGCCCTTTGCAATGTGAGATGATCAAAAGTTTGAATCATTTGCTCCTTTAGTACCTTGCTAAAGTTTGTTGTTGTTTTTTTTATCCATAACAGCAATCAAACTTGCCACTTTTTAATCTTTTTGCACATAATAAGCAATACAGTCATTGGGTGAGCAAGGTTATCATAACAATTATATATATAAAACCATTAACATACATGTAAGTTAGTGCCATAGTCCTACATTATGAGTACATAACCCTGGAATGAGAGAGAACTGTCCAATTTGTAGGAGAGTACTTTCTCTATGATAAATCTTTTTTTGTCATGTTTTGTGGCATTTACAGTCTTTTTTGCATTGTAGACAGATTTTTCAGGGTTACATCATATATTCTTTCAAAGGAAAAAGAGCATTAGAAAGGACTGGCGAGCTCCACTGAGAGCTTTTGGCTCTTGACATTTCAACCAATATGCTCTAATCTTCATCAAGAGAATGACTAGAACACTGTGTGTTCCGTTAAGAAAGTTCTGAAAGTTTGGTTATTGTTGCAGTTTTTATGCCTCCGCCCACCGTAGGTGGTTGCCGGAGGCATTAAGTTTTCGGGTCGTCCGTCCATCCGTCCCGTTTTCGTTCTCGCGATAACTTAAGAACTGTTTTACAGATCAACTTCAAACTTGGCTCGTGTATGCATATGGGAGGGACAATGATCTGATTAGATTTTGGAGTCTCAAGGTCAAAGGTCAAGGTCATAGAGGTAATAATACACATAAAAATGGCTCGTTCTCGCGATAACTTAACCATTTAACAGATTGGCTTCAAACTTGGCTCATGTATGCACATGGAAGGGACAATGATCTGATTAGATTTTGGAGTCACAAGGTGAAAGGTGAAAGGTCATAGAGGTCATTATGTACATAGAAATGGTTCGTTTTCACCATAACTCAACAACCATTTGACCGATCAACCTCAAACTTGGCACAGGTATGCATATGGGAGGGACAATGATCTGATTAGATTTTAGAGTCTCAAGGTCAAAGGTCAAAGGTCATAGAGGTCATTATTTACATAGAAATGGTTCGTTCTTGTGATAACTCAGTAACCATTTGACGGTTCAACAAACTTAGCTCATGTATGCATATGGAAAGGGCAATGCTCTCATTAGATTTGGGGGTCACAAGGTCAAAGGTCAAGGTCAAAGATATTGTATAAATGAAAATAAATCAACAGGAAGTGCCATTTATTTCTGATTTTGGTAATGGCGGAGGCATAAAGTTCGACCATGCGTGGTCGAAGATTCATCTAGTTTATTATTCATTCTGTTTTAATTCCAGGAAGTGGTGAAGAAGGGAGTGCTGTTGTAAGGAAAGAAAAGAGACAAGCCATCCCCAACCCTCTTATACAAAAGGTAATTCATTTGGTATATTTATTTGGTCAGCAGTGTGGATACAATGTACTCAAAATGCCTTGAGAGATTAGTTATTTTGAGTTACTAATCTAAAACACAGTATGTTGCAAGGCTGGATAGAAACAGTGGCCAAGGGCTACCAAACTTTCTTTGCTTGGCAACTAGATCTCAAAAAGTTGTTTATCAATCAGTTTATATAAAGATTGTTAAGCATTGGTAGACAATAATTTACCATTTTCATGCCAATTTTGTTTTTACTACCAAAACTGTACATGAGCTTTAAGCTTGTAGTTTCCATTACTATTTTTGAAGGCATTGCTTATTAAAATGCTGCATTAAATTTTCACTGCTTCAATCTGACATTCATATTTGATAAGCATTCATTCCATTAGCTCGTGCAGATTTCTCTACAGAGGACTGGATTTTCATGCCTCCCCCCTCCGTAGGTGGCTGCCGGAGGCATTATGTTTTTGGGTCGTCTGTCCGTCCGTCCCGTTTTCGTTCTCGCGATAACTTAAGAACCGTTTGATGGATCAACTTCAAACTTGGCTCGTGTATGCATATGGGAGGGACAATGATCTCATAGAGGTAATAATACACATAGAAATGGCTCGTTCTCGCGATAACTTAAGAACTCTTTGACAGATCGGCTTCAAACTTGGCTCATGTATGCACATGGAAGGGACAATGATCTGATTAGATTTTGGGGTCACAAGGTCAAAGGTCAAAGGTCATAGAGGTCATTATGTACATATAAATGGTTGGTTTTCACCATAACTCAACAAACATTTGACGGAGCAGCTTCATACTTGGCACATGTATGCACATGGGAGGGACAATTATATGATTAGGTTTTTGGGTCTCGAGGTTAAAGGTCAAGGTCATAGATGTCATTTTATACATGAAAATAAATGAAATCAACATAAATGTGCCATATATTTCTGATCTGGCAATTGCGGAGGCATAAATTTCGACCGCGCGCGGTCGAGGATTCATCTAGTTTCTTCTACATCATCTTGTGGTGTAGTGACCAAGCAATACAATACATGACATGCAAAGCTTAAACTTTTACAATTTAAATAGAGACATAGAAAATGAATTAATTGTGTTTCTGTTTCTTTTTTAGACCAAGAAAGTGACTGAGAGACAAGATGTGAGATACAGTGACAGCAGTGAGGATGAAACTAAGGATACCATGGTCAGCTATAAATCCAGCAGATCAGCTGTGAGTATTAACCCTTCACTAAATGTTACGGTAGTATTCTAAATATATATATATATATATATATATATATATATATATATATATATTTTAAATAGATTTTGTTTACACTTAAATCTGAATATCTAGTGGACAGGGGGCCTTGCACAGTTTTGTAAATGCTTGTCTAGGAAATATGGTACTTTTACTATTGTGTTGGATTGTCCATATTAGTCTTCAGGTAATTCATAATTATTTGTACATCCCCAAATATGTCCAGGACATGCCATCTGGTTAGAGCCAGATCGACCTTAACTCTGTTGATATGAGTAATGCCTTTTTGACAGATTTTTAAAAAGAAAATCATAATTGGATATCACAGTGTCTTTGTTCATTTCAAAATGATTACATTTAAAAAGAAAAAAAGATCTTCTTGGTTTTAGGTACCGTTAAGGGATATAAAAAATTCTATCTCCATGTAAGAGCATAGATTAAACTGTTATAAGGCCTGTTTGTTTTCCATGGACTCTCACGCAAGTTGACCTACTGCTCTTTTTTTTCTTTTTTTTTTTCATTCAGTGGGTGTACTTGTTTACGTTACTAGAAAATGTAATCTACATGTTTGACCTTTGATGTGGGTTTTCTCTTTGAAATGGAAACCATAGAATATCAGTATGACAAGTTATGGCTTCTGAGACTAATTCCTTTGAATAACTTTGATTATATATATTTTTTTTAAAAACCAACATAATAGCAGTAATGTCATCACCAAACTTTTGGAAAGCCTTATTTCCGTGTTCTGATGTTTCATATTTATAATTTGAAACAGTTCTCATTAGATAGTTATTCTCAGTTTTAGTGGCACAGAAGGGACTAAAATAAAAAATAAAACTAATGTTTTCCTCCATTCCATTAACTGACTTTGTCTACAAATTTGTTAAATAATTGAATACATAGAGGCTAGCAGTATTGCTGGCAGGATAGTTTTGGTCAAATCCCTAGCTTTTTTGCCCGTCTTGTTGTTCATCAATTAGTTCATTCATTTATTTATGGCAGAGTGACCTAACTTCGCGCAGGTCCAAACTTCGCGCACAGGGCCATATCTCAAAAACTAGAAAAGATTGTGAAAAACTGGTAGCACCAACAGAAAGAGCACCCTAAAATTACCTTGTAAGTTACTTTCCTTTTGAAATTAGAGAAGGAATTTTGAAATTATGAATGAAAAATCGGCAATTTGGCAGCGTTTTGCGTTCGTTCTGACAAAAAATGGACTTGTCGACAAGGGTCTAGAATTCCTCTTTTCGAGAGACGATCTCATCAAAATTGTAAGTAAAATGCGGTATCAAATTATTCAGAGGCATTTTGTCTTCCTAGTAATGCAATTATCTTACCTTTTATGGATCTCTATTTTGTATTAATCACTTGAAAATTGGCGTGCGCAAAGTTAGGTCTCGTTATTTTTGTAAAACTTTTCCAGGTCCAGAGCGGTGCGATACGACATCGAATTTTGCGATCGCGATATCTCCGGAATTCTTGTTCTTCTTACGCCCATTTGAAATCTAAAATTTTGCTTTGCTTTTGGTGTCATTTAAATCAGAATAATTTTTGGTAAAAATTGAGAAATTATGGATCAAAAATTGCCTTCATTAAAAAAATTAAAATGTGCGCGAACTATGGTCCCCCCATCATACTTATTTGTTTGTTTATTCATCAGAAACCAGAAGGTCCTGAGGATGGTGGTGCTACAGCAACATTTAACCTGGATGCTGATCATAGTACAGATGCTCAGGCATTGTTTGAGAAGCAGAAAAAAATAAATGAGGTGAACGAAGGACAACACATTACCACTGAACTTATGTAAACCCAGCTTCATGATATGAATACAGTCCAACCTGCATAGAAAGACCACCTGTCTGTAAAAGCCACAAGTCTTGTCTCCCTTGAATAGTTTTCCCCACCCATTGAAACGTGCATTAACCCTAATACTCCCGGGGTATTTCAAAGCTTGTTATTACTGTGGAGGGGCCATTATGGCCCCCCCCCCCTGAGATCTCGGCCATGGGTGGCCCGATTGCCTCAAAATTTTGCACAAGGGTCAAGAATTATGTAATCTACAAAGTTGTGTAGCTAAATTTACGAAAGACCTTTTATTTTTTTTTTTAGTTAATTAATTTATGCTAATTTATGCGAGAAATCATAGATTTTGGTATTTCTCACTAAATAAAGCCTTAGGAATAGCAATTTTTGGTACAAATGTCTTTCATAACTCCTTCATCAATTCCTGAAAGAAAAAAATAGGTTGTGCTAATTATTTCTTATGTATTTTATTGTTTTTCAATTTTCTTATGTATTTCTTTGTTTTTCGTCAAGCGTTTTATGTAAAGATTCAGATGCGTATGTGTGAGTGTGGGTGTGTGTGAATGTGGGTGTGTTTGTGGGTGTGTGAGGGTGTGTGTATGTGTGTGTGTGGTAATTATTTACACTATTTGAAACAATGATACTTACTAGAAAAGTGTTTACATAAATTGGAAAAGCTCCTGATTTTGTCCATAGGGTTATACAGAGTCATATAGAGAAATAGTGAAATTTCAGTGACACATGTTCGGTAAACGTAATCTGACACCCGCACGGTAGGTCCGATCGCCATAAATTTGGTATCAAAATATGCGGGAAGGACCAGAGAAAAAAGTCATGAAATTTCGTTTCGAAATATTGAGGCGTTAGGAAGTACCAACAAAAATTCGACAGGGGGGGCCATAATGGGCCCCCCCCCGGGAGTATTAGGGTTAAAGGAATCTGTCCATAAAGACCACCTGCTCATAAAGGCCACTTTCACTGCATGTACAAATGATCTGGGTAGTTATCATTCCATTATTAGATTAAGGATTTAAAACTTCTTATAATAATGGTTTTGTTTTTAGAAAAACTAACTTGTTACCCTGATGATTCTTTATTTTTAAACTTGAAGAATATGAGGGCATTTGAAGAGCAGTTCTTTTCAGGGAATCTTTTTACTTTTGATTTTCTTCTAAACTGACATGAAAAGACAGAAAAAGTTCACAAATGATCTTACACCTCCTCCCAGTACTCAGGGTACTCTTTGAAATATGGTGCTATGCATTATGACAAGTGATGTATTGATTAATGAAAATATGGTTTGATTTATCCAGGAGTTGAAAGGAGAGGAAGACGACAAGAAATATAGAGGAATCAATAACTATCACATGTACATCGAGAAGAAAGACACCGCACAGGGGAATGCATCTAGTGGCCATGTTAGGTTTGTTTACTGTTGCCATGTATGAAACCCTACTAGTGCTGCTTTATCAATTTTTCAAGACCTTTCATTGATCTTTCATGCACAACATGGCAGGATAAGGGTTAACCTATACATATATTTATTTTCATGGAAGGCTGTTTATGATTACTTATTAACATAAGGTAGGACCAAGATGCTAATGTGCTTTCCATTCTTTTGATCGTGAACTGAGAAGTGATAACCATTTAAAACCAGCAGTTATCTAGTGATAAACAAATATCATTGCATGATATTAGAAAGCTTTGTTGCATTGGGAATCCATGAGCTTGTCAGTGGTGGTAATAGGGTCTCGTTTTAAAGGGCACTTAAAGGAGAATGCTACCTTGACATCAATGTGCTTCCAGTGAATAAAGAAGAACAAGAAGAATAAACAGTGAAAGTGTGAGCGAAATTGGACCATCCTTTCAAGAGTTTTGAACTTTGAAAGTTTAAGTAAATCCTTATTATGGGATCCTTGAATTGGCAACCTTGCCAGGATCTGTGATGTCATCGTGGTCAACTCTCCATGCATTTTGTACACAGAATTTAACATTTTCTTTATTTTCAAGAAAAATAAAAATTCTTTTGATTTATTGTTTGAGTAAAACATGGCTATATCAATTCTGCAAGCATTTTTGAAAGAATAATGTTTATTCCTGACTTGAAATTTCATATAAATCAATTTTTTTGAAAAATTATGTATAAAAAGAATTGAGAGTTGTCCACGATGACATCACAGATGCTGGCAAAGTTGCCAACTCAAGGATCCCCATAATAGGGATTAACTGAAACTTTCAAAATTCATAACTCTTGAACAGATTGTCCGATTTTGCTCAAACTTTCACTGTTTTCTCTTCTTGATCATCTTTATTCACTAACAGCGCAGTGATGCCTGGGTTGCATTCTCCTTTAAATTAGCATTTTGTGTAGTGTTACTCTAAAATGACACAAAATTGTTATGACAATATTGTGAAAGATGACTGAGGGACTAGTATGTGCCAAAAAATTGTATAATTATAAATTTTATTTTTTTCTCTAAAATCCAAAGTGGCAATGCTTTTCTTTATTTAATGGGAAAAAAAACTTTAAACTACTCCCATCTTGTTTTTTCTCAACCTAATAGGAAAGGGCCAATGAGAGCACCAACCAACCTCCGCGCCACCACGCGTTGGGATTACGCACCAGATATCTGCAAGGACTATAAAGAGACAGGGTTCTGTGGGTTTGGTGATAGCTGTAAGTTCATGCACGACAGATCAGATTACAAGTTTGGATGGCAGCTGGAGAAGGAATGGGATGATGGAAAATATCAACAACAACAAGGTGAGATTGAAATTAGGCCAATAAAAAATTTATGGTGACTCTTCTTCATGTGTATCTATCCCTTGACATTTTGTATATAGTAGTATCAGTGCCATGTGTTTTGTTTATTATATGTGAGCGGTCATTATCATTGCAAATATATTGAGGATTCACATCCATGCCATGCAGTATTTACGGTAAGTTATTCAGCTGAGGATGCTGAGAATGCATACCATTATGAAAATCCCTCGTTTAAAATAGACCCCACCACTTTAGCACATGATCCTATGCATCTTAGGTGGGGTATAGCTACCCGCTATCCAAAAGGCACATGAAAAGTCTTATCAGTACTAGCATCTTCGCACGAGAGGTGGTGGTTTTGGATTACACCTGCACTCCTCATCATCTTACGTAATAGTGTTAACAAACTCTTAACACCACACTGCCTGAAAGGAAATGTGAAGTAGGAAAAATATCTTTCACCTGTTTTAAGATATTGCCATGTCCAAAAGTCACTCATAATTTAGATGAAAATCAAAATTAAACTTTGAACGAAACAAAATGACCCAGAAATTGCGATTCTAGCAGCATTTTTAACTCCATAAACTAGCCCGTCGCGCGTGCACTAGGCATGTGTAGCCCCAGCATGTTTCTCTTTTTCCCTTCCTCTCTCTCTCTCTCTCTCTCTCTTATCAAACTGTGAAGGTCGATCGTTTCTCCGGCAAGGTGATTAAGTTGTTCAGCGCTTTTGTTTATTTAGGCTTACTGCAATCTCAGGTGTCTAGAAGTTGCAAAAATCAAATCGGGGTTTCAGTTTTAAACGATGGGTTTTTGTCATGCTGAAGAGAATCTTACATTACTTATTGCATACACTGTATGTAAACATGACTTTCTAGCCTTTTTTAAAATTTCTCTTTGGCATTCATTGTAAATAGAAGAAAGAACTAACTATGATTTTACAAATTTTAGGCCATTTACCATAATACAAGTCAAATATCTATATCTTACATAGCACTAAGTTTTTATTTTAAATCTTGAATCTGCATGTAATTTGAAAATCCCCTATATCTATCTTATTTTGTAGATCCCAGCATTTATGAGATTGACAGTGATGAAGATGATGATCTTCCATTTAAATGCTTCATCTGCAGGCAATCCTTCACTAGCCCAGTTGTCACAAAGTAAGTTTCTAAAAGACACTAGTTAGTGTCACTTCTTTCTCTTACACTGCGCCTAGAGCACTCTACAGAGTAGACTTGGCGCTTTATAAATCTTTTGAATGATTAATTATTCTATTTTTTTTTTGTTGCTTCAATTTAGTGGCAACATACAGTTGTAATTTACAGCATACTTGTGTGTGTTAATTTAGGCTGCCCTAATTCAACAAGTGGCTGTTGAGTATTATGGGTATCAGGTATAAGATGTATCCTGTTGAGCTTGTTAACAAAATTAATGTATTGTGTTATAAATTTCTTAGAAAAAATATTTAGAAGAAATTCATAATGTTCAGTATTTGTTCTGGTATTTTGTTTGATTACTTTTTATCAGTTTCTTGTCTTAACTAGTGTGATATCCATCTCTTCTCTCTGATAGGTGCAAGCACTACTTTTGTGAAAAGTGTGCTTTGAAACACTACAAGAAGAGCAAGCGCTGCTTTGTTTGCGGTACCCAGACAAATGGTCTATTCAATGTAGCAAGAGGTAAGAGAAGCATACTGTTTATTTCAAGAAATTTCCTCTCTGAAAAATACATAAGTCTTTTCACAGGAGCAGTAAAACTGTATGTATACATTTTAAAAATCTATCTTATATTTATTTTTACTGTTCAGAGGTGATAAAAAGGATGTTTGTCATTTAGGGTGTGCTGAGCCCCAAGTTTTCTTTATAAAATCAACCAAACTTATCAGTTGTGTTAGTCAGGAATTATGTAATTGCCATATGCTCGATACAAGGACCGCTCCGGTTCCTATTGGTAGTTGGTTGATTGAAGGTCTGTTGTTTAAATTCTTGCTTGAGTTACATTGAAGTGAAAAGTTCATTTTAATCCATGGTACATCGGTCTTCTTCACTTTCAACATTGACATTAAGAAAAGCAGTGATGATAGTGGATAGATCTAGGATGCTAAGGGAAATGCTGCCATCTCTTGTCTTGTACTCTAAATTTTTGAGCAGAGAGCAACCTTCACAAATTGTCTCTAGCCTTCCCCTCTTCGTTTCTCTCTCCATTTCTCTCTCTCTCTTTCTCTCTCATGACCTTTCCATCTCCTCTGTTGTTTCCTTCTTTATCATTCCATGAAACCTCTTCCCCTTCTCTCTTGCTCTCTTGCTGTCATGTTTCACCCACAGAGGTACAGCGTCTCCTTTAGGAGAGGCTTTTGCAGTATCTGTTGGTACAGAATGCTGGGCATTACACATTATACATGACCAGAAAGAGAAAAATTCATTGAAAAATTTGAGCCAATTCCCAATGCCGTATGGTGTGGCATTCTCGAATTAGAGCAGTTTAATTGTAACTAATCATTAAACTCTTTAAATTGGCAACACAGTGAATAATATATAATCACTATTTCCATGTTCAAATTTGCAATTTCTGATTAAATTTTACAATCATAATTCATTTTGGTTCATGTTATATCAATATTTTTTTTTTCAAACTATGTAAGTGTGGAAAAAAAATAATTGTTGCCAATTTGAGGATTAAAGATGATTCATTTAGACCTCCAGAAAGCTCTGTACTGCTATGGGTTAAAAGAGTTAAATCATGACAGTAGATCACAGGGCCATATTTCCTCCCTTTATTTCAATCTCTATTGCCTATTATATCCCTTCATGTAAATGTCCTTAATTGTACTTGGGTAAAAGGAAGCAAGTGATAATGAGTATAAATGTAACAAATGAAAGTGATTTTTGACCAGGCCTTACAACATGGGAATTTGAGATCAGAAATAATGTTGTTTGCTGTAGCTTGCTTCCTTTTGCCAAAGTTCCATGCAGTTATTTTGACTTGCTTCCTTTTTGCCTCCAAATATTCAGAAGTGGATCAAGATTGTGACTATTGAATGAGTTTGTCAGTTATACAAAGCATACATCAAGTATACTGATTCAATAAGAAAGTCACTTTCCTTGAAAATGTCACTTGCACCCTTCTGCCAAAGTAGAGCAGTAACTCATATCATAGCCACTGTTTGTTTGCACCCACCACAGAGTTGATAGCCAAACTGGAAAAGTACCGCGGCAATAAAGATGGAAGCGATAGTGAACCCTCAGATGCTGAAGACCCTGAAAATGAAGAACTTAGATGATGATGACGATGATGATGACGACGACGATGATGGTGATGATGATGTCAGAGTCTATGATGGCTGTATGGATGAATGTGCACATAGAACTGATAAGTCCATGTAACAAGGATTAAAATCATCATATTCTGCTGGGTTGATCTCACACTTTAACACCTCTCTGTAGAGATGATCCGATTTTAATCGTGTTTGTGAAATTTCACCTAGAGTGATGTAAAATAATGAGACATCCATGAAGACTGGACCCAAGACTAGACTCATCTGAAATAGTTTTCTTATTTAAAATTTTTTTTAAAAATCATTCTGCACTGCAGCGAATGCCAGAGCAGTCATTTTAATGAAATTTGTTCTCTCTGCCTTTATTTACCCAATTCTGCCAAGTAAAAATTTTTTTTTTTAAATTCTAGTGTTTTATACTTTTTTACTGATCTAAAAAATATCTCATTCTTTTTTATTTCTTACAAAAAAAATCTGGATATTATTTGTTCGAAAAAGAACTGAATGAGGATAGTGAAGCGATATGCTAACAGAATGCATAAGATCATCGCTACAGTGCTGAGGATGAAAATCAAATTGTATTGCATATCAGCTGCTGGAGACTGCCATCTTCAAGAAGGGGACTACACCCACACAACTTCATGGACAGAATAGCAGGGAGTCCCAATTTAGAGATCCCAAAGTCATGATAAAAAAGAGTGAATTGTGTCTAAAGCCCACTGCACACTGTACAAGCTGCCTCCTATCCATTCCCCCCCCCCCCCCCCCAAAAAAAAAAAAAAATTATAGCAATTGACATGAACATTAGAACATGAAATCTTTAATAATGATCACAGTTTTTACTAGTCGTATCAATACTAAACTCATAATTCCAAGCTTTTACAAGCCTTCTATTAGGAAGAAAAGCGGATTCAATTCCAGTTTGCAGTGACATCATGGCAGTCTTATGATTGTCTGTGAAGAAGCTTTGAAGAAGCTTAAGCCTTCACTCCTACTGAAAGGTATAAAGTTAACCAAAATTTTTTTTTTGAACATTATTTAGGATGATTGCATTTATTCCAATGTTCATATCTAATAGAAAATGTTATTTCTTCCCAAATCAGGTTGCAGTCGAAACGTGTAATGTGTGATGGGCTTAAGAATGAACTCCATCTTGACTGCAGGCATCACATGATGGTGATGATGTTTAAGATAAATGTCAAATTGTAAAGTGGATCCTGTAATGCATTGTTACAAAGCATTGTGATCGTCATTTCTTCAGTCATAGCTGCATGTTCCAGGGTGTTATTCTGAAATCTGTTAATACAGCAGAAGTTCAGCATGAAACACATACTAAATCAGGGTGCAATCTTCCGTCATATTCATGTATGTGCAGATTCTGTTCCTGACTCTTACACAGTTTTTTTAAATCTTCATTTAGAACTCTGTACTTCTTGAGTTTAAAATGAGGTAAAGATGATCCGTTTTTAGTCTCTTTAGGTCATAGTGCATAACAGTGGACTGTCCAACCTGTATAGAAAGACCATCTGTCTATGCAGATCACAGTTTTTGTTTCCTTTGAATTGATTTTCCCATAGAAACATTAAATTTTATTCATGAACATGTACATAAGACCATCATAAACACGACTTTTCTTGTCACCTTTGAATGGTCTTTACTGTACTACATCAAAACATAAACAATGTACCGTTAAGACTTGGTCAACCAAACAATTCAGTATTGTATTAAAAATTTGTAAATAAATAGTCCATATTTTAAAATGGTTTTCCTTGTGCATTTTTCCATGCATTAATCAAGTCATCTATTTAATGTTCATTCAATCATTCATTCATATTCATTCATTCATTCATTCATTCATTCATTCATTCATTCATTCATTCATTCATTCGTTCATTCATTCATTCATTTCATTCATTCATTCATTCCAGCTTCATTCCAGCATGTATACAAAGATTGAATGATTGGTTGTTATAATGTTGTTATAAGGCTGTTGATTTTACTGATGCTGAGAATGATGATGATAGAGAAAGAGACTATTGAAATGATGCCCGATGATGATGAGGATGATGATAATGATAATGATGATGAGGAGGAGGATGATGATGATGATGATGATGATGATGATAATGATGGAGGTGATGATGGTGGTGATGATGATGGTAGTGATGATTGTAATGATGATGCTGGTGATGGTGATGGTGAAAATGATATTAGTAATGGTGATGATGTTTATGATGAGAAAATGGTGAAGATGATGGTATTGATGGTAATGATGTACAGTGGTGATGATGATAATGATTGACTAGGATGTTGATGATAATGAATGATGATGGAGGTTATTGATAAAGATTCAGGTGATTATTATGATTATCACAATGAACTATGATGACTGAGATGCTAATGATTGATATCGATAGTGAGTGCTTACTGGTATGATGATGATTGTTGATCATGTTGGTGATGAAGATCATGATAAATGTGGGAAGGAGGAGGAGGAGAAAGAGGGCGGTCTATGGTATTATTTGCAGGTATGTCACAATAACTTATTGTTAGCATGTATCTAGCCAACTTTGTAGTTGTGAAGACATACATAATTGAAAATCTACCTGTAACTTGACAGTGATATTGTTCATGAATGACAGTTGAAAAAATGTTCAAAGAGACGGGGAGTAATCAAAATCGATAGCTTTATAAGAACGCAGCCTCGTACCTGATACCGAGGTTAATGAAATGATATTGAGTTTAAAAACGTTTCAAATACATGCATATGCTTGTAAAAGTTGGTGAAATAGGTTAAATGCTGTGGTATATGTACAGTACATAGATGACTTACTTTAAAAAAAATAAAAAAATAAAAAAAAAATCTGCATTCAAGCGTTGGATGCTTATCATTACCAAGAGCAAGATAACGGAAGTAGATTAAGCAGACCTCGGACATTAATTTGAAAAATTGAAACTGAGATGTTTATTCATATTTTGTTGACTGTCGAGATTCCTATCGAAGGTTATAATCATGAAAATCATCTCAAGCTTACTTGAATAATAGAAAGCTTCACAATGCAGGATGAAGGCATTAGTTCTCGCTATTTCTTGGGCAGTGTTATCTTGAAGGCATTAGTTCTCGCTATTTCTTGGACAGTGTTGTCTTGAAGGTTGTCACGATACGAAAGAGCACGGGTTGACCTAGAATCAGACACGTGTCCACTTTCCTAAATCATTGATGACTTGACTTGCATGCTTGATAAGGAGAGAGAGAGAGAGAGAGACAGAGAGACAGAGAGAGAGAGAGAGAGAAAGGGAGAGTGAGAAGAAGGAGAGAGAGGGAGAGGGAGAAAGGAAAAAGAGGGGTAGAGGTAGAGAGAGAGAGAGAGAGAGAGAGAGAGAAAAGAGATAGGGAGAGAGGGAAAGAATTAGAAACAAGCATAAAGAATGAGGATATGAGAGAGAGAGAGAGAGAGTTGAGAGAAACAAAGAGATACAGGAGGAAAATAGAGTGAAGAAGAGGAAGAGAGTAAAAGGCGGATAGAAAGGGAGAGAAAGCAAGCACAGTGAACGTGAAATAGGGGAAAGTGTGAATGTTAGGAAAGTAAATGTGAAAATCATATAACCATACAAACCATACTGCACTAATAAGTATATTAGTCGGGAGTGAAAGAAGGAGATGGGGAGAGGGGG
Organism: Echinometra lucunter; assembly: GCA_029962745.1. NCBI lineage: Eukaryota > Metazoa > Echinodermata > Echinoidea > Camarodonta > Echinometridae > Echinometra > Echinometra lucunter. The sequence goes on from CM057151.1 coordinate 18,363,079, forward strand.
AGGGAAAGAGAGAGAGAGAGAGAGAGAGAGAGAGAGAGAGAGAGGGGTGAAATGTGTAAATTATAAGAATCGTGCAAAATATATGACTTATTAGAGGGAATGACAAAACAAGGAGTAAAATAACGAGAGGGAGGACAACGAGGGGCGTTCCATAGAAATCAGCCTTTGAAAGAGCTTATGCCTCACTACATTTAGTCAATAGCTCTTCCCTGTAAAAGTAAACGAACATAACAATGGCATCATTATAGCCATAATAGCAAAATTAGGGAAGGTCCGCAATTCCACTACGTGCAGCGGTATTACCATCATCGGGGAATAGGAACAACATGGCAGCCCCATGATTCTATTATTGCTCCAAATGTATTTAGCTCACGACTGACACATTTACTGTGCTACGGAAATGGCGCCTAAAAACGAGGTGCTCGGTTGATCACGGTAGGATAATAAACATCTTTAC
>CM057151.1:18368535-18372756 GCA_029962745.1 Echinometra lucunter
TTGGAAAGAGAAGATTTGTAACGAGAGCAAATACTTCCCACTGAGAAAGGTAATGGACAATTACGATTCGTGCAATTTCACTGGGAAGAAACAATCAGTGGAAACAGCGATGAATTAAGAAAGAATCAAATGGGGGGGGGGTGTTGAATGCTATTTCAATAATAGTGTTGGATTTGCTCTATGAAAAATTACCATAAGAAAGAGGTAAAGAAGGAGCAGGAGAGGAAGAAAATTGTGAAGAAGATGGAGACGAGATGATGATGACGACGACGATGATGATGATGATGACGATGATGATGACGATGACGACGACGACGACGATGATGATGATGATGATGATGGTGGTGGTTATGATAAAGATTAGGAAGAAGGAGAAAAGAAGAAGAAGAAGGGAAAAATGAATAAATTCGTAATGAGTGACACAGAAGAGAAGGAAGAGAAAAAGGAGAAGTGGGAGGGAATAGGAAAAGAAGACAGATGAACTAAAAGAAAGTAGAAAAGAATCCTAATTACAATAAGAAAAGGAGCGAAAATGAGGTAGTGTGAGAGAGAGAGAGAAAGAGAGCGAGGGAGAGACGGTGGCGAAGTGTAAGTGATATCATAAATGCTGCATTACGTTGATGGCAAAACACCCCCCCCCCCCGCCCCCAAGAGAAAAAAAAGAAACTAAGTGTGAGAACGAGAAAAAAATTGAAGGGATAGAAAGACAGACAGAGAAAGAAAGAGGAGAAGGGGGTGATGCGAGAAAGAGATAGAGAGTGAAAGGACAATAAGGAAAGACATGGGGAGGAAGGGTTAGTGGGGAGAAAAGGAGGCGGAAAGAGAGTGACTAAGAAGGGGGCAAGCAGACAGACAGAAAACAAGGGACTTACATCGAGGCCTGGTTACATTTCATATACATGTATATACCATTGCCAAATTTGTCATGTGACGGCAAATTCCCAGCAGGCCTTTCACTTGACGTTCTCTAGTCGTGTCCTGGCTACTTATTTCATCCTCAGTCATGCTCCGAGAGGCGAACAGAAGATGGCATCCACTTTCTCCATTTTTTCCCCCGCGCTCTGGTCGCGCACTTTTCTCCCTTTCTCTCTCTCTCTCTCTCTTTCTCTCTTTCTAAAGCGGTTGCATCTTCATCGTTCTTCGCTTAGCTTTGGCACACTTTGAGCTGAGACGCGTCAGATATCGTTAGCAAAAGAGGAGGCTGTTAATTGTGTCGTATTAACAGTTCATCGTTCCTGTATTGTTTGCGATTTGGGCGCGAAAAGCTCAGGTGAAAAATTATCTGACTTATCTTTGTAAACCTCGTGTTTGTTTCCACATGATTGCAAAGGAGAGTCTACCTCACTACAAGAAGGAGTTACATGGGAATAGCCGTCTGTCACAGAACTCAGAAGTAAATCTGCCTCCAATTTCAAATCTATGTTGGCATAGTCAGTCAAAGCTGGTGTGTTGGTCAAAAGTCACAAATGCCATCAGTCTACGGTTTCACGGCTTGATGTTTAAGCAATTCGAATCGAAAGGTATGAGGAACCACTTTTGATATCATCGGTGCTGGAATCATTACTTTATCTCAAAGCAAATTTTCCAAGGATGATCCTCGGCAGTCGCCAAAGATATCGTAAAGACCCCATCCGCAAGCATTTCTGTTGCTTCCAGTCTGTTTTGGACTTTTGGTTGGACCATTGATACTTTTCATTCTGGACCACGCCATGATGACCGTTTCAATAACTACAGTCAACTAAAATTATTCATATAGACATTTCTATCAAAAGTGCTTATTCTTTTCTATTTGGAGCTCAGTTTCACATCTGTAAATTCCACTTTTCCCCCAAGAAGTCACGATCCAGTTTGGTTGGTGATAATACAAATAGATTTGAAGTCAAAGCTCATCTCAGCAGCCCGTCACGAATCATTACATCATTTTCCAGCTGTCAAAGAGAATTACTGAGGAAAACAATAATTCTTTCGATCCCTTACCAACTATGAAATAGGGCAAAGAATATCCACTACACAGTGCAGCACGAGTAACATTTAAGAAAAAAGGGAAAACGAAAGAAAAAAAATCAGACCGAATCAATTGCCAAGAGATTCGATTCGACTTTATACCACCCGTGTCGTTTGGCAAACTTAATTATCTGGAACAGGCTCGATATTTTCGATTTTGTTGTAAATTTGGGGAGATCTGCGACCCTCGACGGTTTAATAACTATGCCTAAGGTTCATCGAGATGGCCCGAACCCACAGGTAGCCTACCATCTGGGTGAGTTATTCCATCTTCGATTTCCCCTCTCGTGCTTGCATCATATTCCTGCTTGTCTTTATTGCTGAGCTCGGAGAGTTATGTCTTAATCATTTCAAAATAGATTGTGTTATCTATCGTGACAATTCGTGGTATATTTCGTATGAGGAACCTGTAGGGGAGCCATGAAAAAAGAGAAAAAGTAAAAAGTGAGAGAGGAGAGAGATAGAGATAGTGAGAGAGAGAGAGAGAGAGAGAGGGGGGGGGGGGAGGGGGCAACGGAAAAAGAAGATGTGACCCTCCCCCCCCGTTCGATATCTTTGTGCTCTTTCCTTTCTTTCTGAATCTATTTTTCATGTCATAATAGCTCCCAATAAAACAAAACAAACAACAAAAAATTAACCCAAAAAATATTCGACCAGCAATCAAATTCACTACTTACTTTTCCAATGAAAATGCACTAATGACCTTATCGCGTTTAATAAGATAAAGGAACTGAATATTGAACTATTTGCAATTAAGAGAGAGAGAGAGAGAGAAGGAGAAAGAGAGGGAAAGAGACATAGTGAGACTAATGGGTTATACATTTTCTGTTTTATTTAGATCAGCGCTATACAGAAAAGGCCCTGCTAATTTCTAGGAAGTTAAGACTGTATACCCGTCTTGTTTTGTCATCTCTCTATGCCTTCTTTTCGCACCTTTCTCACTTGCAGAATGAGACGTGACGACCTGATTATCTACGAATTAAGGCTTGTTTCTTTTAAATAATAGATTATCAACCAACCAGTCCTTATATGCTACTCTCACGACTTTCATCACGACTCGCTCAAATCATGTCGTCAATAATTCATGCCTTGCATTAAGCATGTCGTGCAAAAACATTGAAAATATAACGCGACAATAATGGAACGTCAAAATATTGCTTGAATATAACGATGATTTGTATTTCTTTATTCTTCACCAGAGTTTATTCGAAATCACTATTGCGCAAGTCTAGTAAGCATGGTAAGGTAAACATGGAATCAAGAACAGCTTCAGAACAGTTTCAAAATCTAGTTAAGGTTCAAAATGTATAGTGAAGCTGCATTTTACTAAGCTGGTTTCAATCATGAAACCAACATACTTGTACACTACCACTTGTATTTTTTCTATGTACTTCACTTTCTTTACTTTCATTTAGTATGTTATGTTGAATTGGGGTCAGTCTATTAAGTTATTGATTAACTTCTTTTGATCCCACCACATTTTTATACATGTGTTACTGTTTCATATTCACATCTTTGTCTTTGATTGGGCCTTTTCCTTCTTCTTTTTTTTAATACTGTTGTTACCTACTTTAGAAATTTTTATGACCTTTTGGATGCATTTGTTTATATTATTTTGTTGACTTTTTTATGGAAATTTGAAAAATAAATTTGAATTTGCAAAAACTTCTAATGAGTCATGTGACAGGTTAAGTGCCGTTAGCACACAAAGTAATGTTCAGAAAGTCCTATGTTCGAATCTCAGCCTTCATTTAATATCTTGAATAGGGTGCATCATCATTGTGAAAAAATAGTCAACCTATTCTCGTAAGATGGGCTATTGAGGACTGACTATTCGAATCAACTTACCACCACCATCATCATTATCACTACTAGGCCTACCACTACTACTACTTCTACTACCACTACCACCACCACCACCACCGCCGCCACCACCACCACTACTACTATTACTACTACTACTACTACTACTACCACTACCACCACCACCGCCGCCACCGCCACCACTACTACTATTACTACTACTACTACCACTACCACCACCACCGCCGCCACCGCCACCACTACTACTATTACTACTACTACCACCACCACCACCACCACCACCGACTCCACCACCACCACACTACTACTGCTGCTGCTGCTACCACCACCACCACCACCGACACCACCATTACTACTACTACTACCACTACCACTACCACTACCACTACCACC
>CM057151.1:18373256-18387935 GCA_029962745.1 Echinometra lucunter
CTACTACTACTACTACTACTACTACTACTCCTACTACTACTACTGTTGTTACCTTTTTTAGAAATTGTTATGACCTTTTGGATCCATTTATTTGTTATGTTATTATTTTGTTGTCGTTTTTTATGGAAATGTGAAAAGTATATTTGAATTTGCAAAAACTTCTGAGTCATGTGACAGGTTAAGTACCGTTAGCACACAAAGTAATGTTCAGAACGTCCTACTTTCCAATCTCAGCCTTCATTTAATATCTTGAATAGGGTGTATCATCATTGTGAAAAAATAGTCAACCTATTCTCGCAAGATGGGCTATTGAGGACTGACTATTCGAATCAACTTACCACCACCACCATTATCACTACTAGGCCTGCCACTTCTACTACTTCTACTACTACTATTACCACTGCTGCTACTACTACCGCTACTGCTACTACTACTGCTGCTACTACTACTGCTGCTACTACCGCTACTGCTACTACTGCTGCTACTACTATCGCTACTACCGCTGCTGCTACTACTACCGCTACTGCTACTACTACTGCTGCTACTACCAAAGAATATATATTTACGAAGAACTTTCAGTACAGAAATAAAGCACGCGTACGTATTGTAGTACGTGGTACAGCCCCATATCGCATGTCATCGATAACAACAATCGCTTTCACGTGTAGTATTACAAACATTAAAAAATTAGTCAAAAGCATGCATATTCCCGGGGTTTTATGGGGGGGGGGGGGGGGGGAGGTCTATTGGACTCATCGAGGTCCAATTATATATTTTCAGAGTTTAAATTTTATGTGAATCACCTTTCCCATATATTTAGATAAATCCTAGGGGAATTAACTTAATTTCAAATTCCCTGTTTGTGTGTATTAACCTATGGCAGCTAGAGGGTCAAAAGCATGCATAGTACCCGAAATTTATGGGGAGTCTTTGCATTTTTTGAGCCTTTGATAATCATTTCCAAAGTCTCAAATGACATATAAATCACATTTGAAATGAATTCAAAGTAGTAATAGGGGAACTATAATTATTTAAAAATTGCTTGTTTCGCGTGTAAACCTGTGGCAGGCAAGATTTTTTAAACAAAAAAAAAAATGCATATTCTACTACCACTACTTAATTATATATTTTCAGAGTTTGAAATTTTATGTAAATTAACTCTTCCGTAAATTTAAATAAGCGTTAGGGGAATTAAAATCATTTCAAAAATATCTGGTTTTGCGTGTTAGCCTATGGCAGCTCCTAGGACAAAAGCATGCATAGTACCCGAAATTTATGGGGAGTATTTCAATTTTTTTAGCCTTTAAATAATCTTTTCCAGAGTCTCAAATTACATACAAATCACATTTGAAATAAATTCAAACTAGTAATAGGGAACTATAATCAATCTTAAAATTCCTGTTTTCACGTGTTATCCCTATGGCAGGTGACGCTGTCAAAAAGCTGGCATGATCCTGAAGATTTATAGTGGCATTTATTGAAAATAAAATTTTATGAAATGTTCTTTTAACTATCCATTCTTCTGTTCGTGCAAAAATCAGACTTTAACAACAAAGTTTTAGATATGAAATATCAAGAATAGATTAGACATCTTTTCACACGTTATATCAATGGCGGACGCAATTTTCCGAGTCCATTTTTAACGCAGCATTTACCCTTGCCAAAACGTACTACGGAAGTAGGCGAGAGTAATTTGTCTTGTAATCCAATGTCTTTGCTACTACTGCTGCTGTTGTTGTTGTTGAATTCAGTTTTTACAGACGTGTATCAATCAAATATGATTATTGGGACCGACCTTTAATGTCACCATCCGAAAGACGTGGCAAATGTAGATTCATATCTTGCCAAAGGACATGAGTGCCGCGGCAGGGATTCGAACCCCAGATCTTGTGGTTCAAAGTCCGGAGACTCATCCACTGGGCCACAACACCTCTACTACTACTGTTACTACTACTACTACTACTACTACTACTACTACTACTACTACTACTACTACTACTACTACTACTACTACTACTACTTCTACTACTACTACTACTACTACTACTACTACTACTACTACTACTACTGCTACTAATGCTACTACTACTACTACTACTACTACTACTACTACTACTACTACTACTACTTCTACTGCTGCTGCTGCTTCTACAACACCACCACCACCGCCACCACCACCACCAACAACAACAACAACTACTACTACTACTACTCCTACTATTCCTACTATTCCTACTACTCCTACTATTACTACTACTACTCCTACTACTCCTACTACTCCTACTACTCCTACTACTAGTATAGTACTACTACTAGTACTACTACACACCTACTACTCCTACTACTCCTACTACTACTACTACTCCTACTACTACTACTCCTACTACTACTCCTACTACTCCTACTACTACTACTCCTACTACTAGTACTAGTACTACTACTAGTACTACTACATTACTTCTACTCCTTACTCCTACTACTACTACTCCTACTACTCCTACTACTCCTACTACTCCTACTACTCCTACTACTCCTACTACTCCTACTACTCCTACTACTCCTACTACTCCTACTACTCCTACTACTCCTACTACTCCTACTACTCCTACTACTCCTACTACTCCTACTACTACTACTACTACTACTACTACTACTACTACTACTACTCCTCCTACTACTAGTACTAGTACTAGTACTACTACTACTACTACTACTACTACTACTACTACTACTACTACTACTACTACCTCTTCTACTTCTATTTACTGTTTCTTCTGGTACTGCTTTTCGCATGATACGTGTTATCCTTTTACAGACTTCAAAGACAGAAAAACTAGGACATCCACTCTTTCTCCTGCAATGTGTTTTAAGGCCTTTAAGGCGCCTACGTGGCATTAAAGAGATCAACTTAGCAGATTAAGACACAAAACAAGAGTTTAGACTGAACAATATTGGTATGCAACCACAAAGCGCCATCAATATAGAACCAATACTCATATCATAGTGGGAGTTAGCACTATAGGAATTTGATAATTACTATTTAAAAGAAGATATATTAGACAGCAAAGTCACGCAGTTAGCGATTCTTCAAGCTTCCGCCCACTTTGTTTCATCTTCCTGAAAAACAAGATAATACCTTGATGGCAGCTAGTGCTCTATTTCATTCACTATTATCGTTTAGAGGATTAGCAAACATCTTTCTTTCTTAATATTTCCATGCAATCTTCTCCCCCACAATGCTGTCATCGCAGACCCCATTCTTTTTGACGCGAAGCAACGCCATCGGCATTTCAGAAATCATTGGTAAACAAGCTTGGAAAGAGAAAATATTTCATGTAACCGTGTACGACCGTTTCCAGAAAGATGATGATGATGATGTGGTGATGGTGGTGGCGGCAGTAGCGGTGAACAGATTGAAGTCTCTGTATTAACGAATGGAGAAAATAGACAAAATATTAATTTCATCGAGAATTATGTTTTAGAAGGAAATACTGAAGAAAAAGAAGAAACATGAAAGATTAATAAAAACGATGATGTCGGTGGTAGTTGTGGCCATGATGATGTGATAATAATATTAAACCTTGGTTGCTTACGAACAAGGAACACTTTCTGCCTTAGCAGTCAAGTAAAATAAATCATCAAACTAGAGTCAAGTGAAAAATCGTGCTTGAAATGAAAACACTGTAAAGTTAAAACTTTCTTTACTCCCAAAGTGATTTTTATTCTTATGTCTTATACCGAATTCCATGCGTTCTTGGGTTTTTTTGTTATCCTTCGATGTATTTTTTTTTTACTTTTGCAAGTGGCACATACGAATCGTGACAAGTTTTATAAATTACGAGTTTACATTATACGTCATTAATTAATATGAAATGAAATGAAATAAAAGAGAAAACTTTGCATTTACTGTTTTATACATGTATATGTCTTCTCCCTTTCCCCTTTCTTAAAGATAGATTATTCATAATAATTTGAACACAAGCTATGTTTACAATTATTTGAGGAATCCACACTCTACAAACATTGCTTTTTAGTGGATCCCCCCCATTTCCATACGCCTACTGTAAATATCAGCTTATATATTTTTTTGTAGATTAACTTTATTTCATAATTCAAGTTATGTAAATGACTTTTTGTATTACATTATTGTACAACGTTTTATGTATATTCATGTATGTTTGATTCTTTCAAAATTTGTTATAATCATTTTGTTGCAAAAGAAAATAAGAAAACACTGAAACCATTATATGCAATTCGCGAATCATTCGTAAGGCATGAGCTTCAAAAACAGACATGTGATTTTGAACGGATTCCATACCATTGTCACCGCCCACGTGTTTTTCCTTGTTTCCTTTTAGACCAAGTTTTGCAGTATTTAATTTTAAAAATCTGAATGTCGCCTTTGACGTTTTCCTGTACTTGACGTCATTTTAGCAGTAGTATCTATCGTTGTTCAGATTTATTCCTTATTTTGCATACCAATATTCTTGCAGAAAAGGTCAAAATGCTTTAGAAGTGGACAATGAAGAATACGTCACAGAGAATATTCTTTTTCTGTCAATTATTTCCAGAACATTTCATTTCGAAATATTTCGAATCCGGCTTCAAGGGCAGAAGAGATCCCAAATTTGGTTTAGAATCAAATAAATATTTAACAAAAGATTTGATTCATCTATGAATTGATGCTCTGACTCCAATCTGTATGTCAAGAGTCGTTAAAATGCAAAGATTCCTACTTATACCATTTTACGAATTAGTAGGGATAACTACATGCTCTCTTGTGCATTGAACATTTTCACAAACAGACAAAAATGAGTATAATCAATAGTTTTTATGTAGAATGTGCGTAGTATGTGAAGAATATTAAGTTTACATTAGTTTTGTGCTCTCTGAATGGCGGGAAACGACGTGATGCATTTAATACGAATGAAATTCAGTATATACCTCCGAAATAAAGAAATTACCTAAAGTTCCTCCTGCAATTTTCTTCCCAAATTTAAACTTTGTCAAAATATGAAAAGCAGGCATTATGAGAGTCAAGCAGAAGCGCCCACTAGCACTATGAGCAATATGCAAATCGTCATAATAATGATAATGATAATGATAATAATGAAAATAATATCATGATAATAACAATAATGATAATGATAGTAATAATAGTAGCAGTAATACCATTCATCATCATCATCATCATCATCATCATCAAAGAAGGACGGACCACAAATCTCCTTCATAACTTCATGCCCCAACTATATGCTGCGATCATTTGATATCACATGAAATGGAGACTTGTCTGTTCGATTCACGCTGAGGTATGAATGTATAGAAGAAAAGATATATGTCTGTTCACCCATGATGTCTTCACCCCAACCCTTATTCCAAAGATGCGATCTCACGGAGCTGGGATGCACAGGGCAAATCTGGTGGCCATGGACCCCCAAAGGGACGCCATTTCGAGGGTCCTCGTGTCGAGAGAGGTCCTTAGACAGTAGCAAGCCCGAGGTAGGGGCGAAGGAGGGGGTGATGCTATAAGAGACAGTGACACAGGGAGAGAGAGAGAGATACATAGATATACAAATATATATACAAAAAAAGGAAAAAAGAGGGATAGGGTGGTACTAATGGTAAAAGAAGGAGAAGAAGAAGAAGAAGAAAAAGAAGAAGAAGAAGAAGAAGAAGAAGAAGAAGAAGAAGAAGAAGAAGAAGAAGAAGAAGAAGAAGAAGAAGAAGAAGAAGAAGGAGGAGGAGGAGGAGGAGGAGGAGGAGGAGGAAGGGGGAGAGAGAGAGAGAGAGAGAGAGAGAAATGAAGGGAGATGGCAACAGATCATAACGTTAATATAATAGTTAAAGGAAGAAATATGAAACATGACGTCCGATGATAGGTGAGGGATAGATGAAGGGCATTTTTGCAAGCAAGTTTTATTTTATCACAACAGGTACAAGAAAATACAACTAGGAGGTACTGATCAATGACGCCAATTTTTTGAAAGGCAACATATCTAAAGGAGGGTTGCTGTCAAACTTACATTGTGAAGGAAATATGTACTGTGAATGGTATACTTTGTAAAACCTTATAAGACGTAATCGAATCGAAGAGAGAAACAGAGGAATAGAGATTAAAAAGAGTAGAAAAAGGAGGGGAAAGAAAGAACTGGTCATAAAAGAGAATGAAACAGTGGAGGAGGTGGATTCGAAGGGAAGGTGAAAGAGAGAGAGAGAAAAAAGATATAAAAGAGAATGAAAGAGATGGGGAGGATTACAAGGGAAGGTGAAGAGAGAGAGAAACAGAGATATGAAAAAGAATGTAAGAGAGGGGAAAGAGAGAAAGAGATAAAAGAGAATGAAAGAAAGGCGGAGGAGAAGGAAGAATAGAGAAGGTGAAAAGAGAAAAAAGGAGAACATTACTGCAAAGGAGGTACTGATCAATGACGCCAAATTTTTGAAAGGCAACATATCTAAAGGAGGGTTGCTGTCAAACTTTCATTTTGAAGGAAAACTTTAAGACGTATATACTTTATTAGACTGACTAAAATAATGTCTGTTTAATGTATATACCAGACATTATAATGATTTATGAACATATCCTCTGTTTTATTGAAAAGATTCCCATGAATAATCTAAGTGTAATAATGATAAACCTCTGACATTTTGTCACACTCTCTTGACAAAATACCAAATTACCCTCACTTTAATTGAAGTGTAAATCTTTGCTTCTTCGAAAGTGGAATAAAAAAGTGAATGAGAGATTGAAGAATTTACACCACCATAATCTTGAAAGAGCCTCCCCCGTTTACTTCAAAACCCATTTACAGTCCTGGCAAATTTGATATGGCTTCGTAAATTTCTTCTCAATCCGACATATCAAACTTGATCACATTTTATTTCTTATCATCACATTTGTAAATTGCCTTAATACATAGTCTTCAAAATCAATGAGACAAGTGGAGACAAGCGTAGGATCAGAAAGAAAGGGATAGAAGAATATCCTTAGAGTGCGTTTCCGACTTACCTGGTAGAGCGGGATAAGTGAGCCAGAGTGCGTGGGTGGGGTTTTATCCACATTCATATTGGTAGGAAAACTTGTTATCGATTATTTACGACTAAGAGAATGTAGATGAATACCAATCGGGATGCAGTCCCCTCACTACGCGATCTGAGCTTCTACGCGAGGTGATGTACTGGTATAGACGATTATAAGTTTAGAAAAGATATTTTTTTTCTTTTTTTTTTAAGATTTGGGATGTATTTCAGTCTATGTACATAGGTCCAAGGATGGAAGAGCGAGGGAGATTAGACAGGAAATGATTGTCCCCTATAATTTTGTTTAGTTCTTAATTTATAATGTTAAATCTTCCAAAATAAGAACCTTTTCTTTTGTCCTCGCTTTCCAGAGACCTTTAAAACCCCTGCCCCTAAGCCTGCAACCCTTACCCTTATATGAAAGAAAAATTGCATAAGGATGTGCATTTTACTCGGTCACCTGGTGTTACGACCGAACTTTCGCTGACCCTATATGAAATCAATAGTGCGAATCAACGGTAAAGGGTTCCACGATGGCTCACTGGTAGAGTAGTGGTCTCATAATAAACTGGGAATACCCGGGTTCGAAACCAAGTGGATAAGCTGGTGCTCTTTGATAAGATACATGTATTTATCCTTATTACCAAGTCCTTCAGGTAGAACTAAAAGCCGTCCATTCACTGGTTGCTTACTTACAAACATGCACGTGCTTTCTTAGCAGTCAGGTAAAATATTCAACCATTTAACCGTTTAGAGTCCGCTGCAGAGCAGGGACACCTGGGCCCTGTCTTACAAAGAGTTGCGATTGATTCAATTCAATCGCAACTTCGACCTCAACTGTGTACTTTAGAGATAAGAGTTGAGATTAATCTCAAAGTTGTGATTGATTTAAATCAATCTCAACTCTTTGTAAGACGGGGCCCTGTACTTATTAATGAATATAATGATGTTACGGTTGGTTCATAATACAAAAGGGAGGAAAGCTCATTCATACAACACAGGAGCCATTTCTCATGGGTGGTTGGACTAGGAATCAACGCACAATGAGTTGTGGTTGTAAGTCACAACAACAGCATGCGAGTTGAGGGTATAGGATTGTGTCAGCAACTGGCACCGTTTAAGAGTAGCGTAGGGATGCGACAAAATGAAATATTGCATCGAGTAACTAGCACATGATACCACTTCTTGTGCACAGGTTGTCATACCTGCCTTACAATGATCATGTAAAATGAACAATACAGAAAGCACTGAAGCAAACACGCTATTGCCTCCAAAGGCCGTATTAACGGAGGTAATAACGCAATCAGAATGACGCCTCATGGAAAAATAATGACATTTCATAAAAGTCATTCTCCAGCGCCAATTGCTTGGAAGCAATTTGCCCAACCGTAGGTAATGCAATGTACATTCTGCTGTCGGTTTGGGCATAAGGAATTACAATTTGACATTGTGTGAGGATGACTCCATAAGGCATTCCTGAAGTGTTTGAATCCGTTTTTATATTGCCATATAATGGCCCTAGAAATTTTGGATACACCCACAAAATTCAATTTTCTCCCTATCCCTGACCTTTATTAAACATACATTTCAGGGGCGTATCCAGGCCTGACCTAATGAGAGGCAACATGTGAGCTTGTGACGATCCATGTACAGTTCAGCAAGGAAACCACCATCTTAGGGCCATGTTTTGCATAGTACAGGGTGGGGGCTGCATACGTTTCTAATATCAACGTTTTTCGGGGGGAGGGCGACTAATTGCCCCTCGCCCCTCCTTTGAGATAAAATAGTGTGATAGAAGATAGAACCCCACTTGAAGGGCTTGGCAATCAGAATTTAATGATGCATCTGTAGCTTACTTTGCTTATTTTAATATTTTATTGTCTGATCTGCCGTCGGGCTTTTCGATTACGCTGACCCACGTTTCCATCCTATACAGCCCATCATCAAGTGATTGATTCGAAATGAGATGTTTAATAGAAAGGGCTCTCCATAAATCTTCTTACACTATCAAGCCTCCTCGAAAAGCCCTTTTCAAGAACATGTTTCTAAAATGGGCATTTCAATTATGTCTATGCAATGAACGTTTCTTTTCTGTTTCTTTAGCGGGGGAGTTTAATCAAATTTTATGTTTACGCTTGACATTTAAGTTTTGAGATTCGTTTTTAATTGAACTCTAGTTTGTGCTTGTTATCTAATGGTTATGCCATCTTTAAGATTGCTCAAACGTGATTAAAACCACGTAACCGCGAAAATACATGCCGGGATTTATAATTACACAATAACTCATGGGATCTTTTTTTTGTTATTATAAAAATGAGAATTACTTGAGTTTTGCTTTAAATTCTGATTTAATTACGCTTTCATTTCTATTCAGCACGAAATATGGAAGCGTGAAATTCTATAATGGCATTACAAAGGATGAATTGCATAGCATATAGTTCATCAGTGATAAATTAAGAATCCCACCAGTATACTAATTTACGTCACCAGGGGAGAAGATCATTTGCCCACTCGTGTCCTATTATCGAATGGCCTTCCTGAAGACATCAAAAAGTGTTTAACCTCTGAAACTTTTAAGAAGCATCTGGAGACATTTCTGTTCAGTTCCTAATTTCTTAAAAAGCGCCTTGAGCACTCCACAGAGTGGATCTGGCGTTATACAAGTCGCATTTATCTGTTTATTGTTATCATTATATTTTCTGCACTAGGATACTGCCTATATCGACGTTCCCGAGAATTTTAAAATAGCATTATTGAATTGTGAAGTTTTACAGTTAGTAAGAAAATATCAGTTTATTTGATATTTGCCGGAATCATGCTTTAATTGGGTTGTCAGCTTGATACGATCATCGGATATACAGTAACAGATGTTAACGTAAACGTACTGGACAAAATGGGATTTTCCCCATATACTCGTCCACGGCAAATCTAGGGCCACAAAACCTACTGAGACACAGGCCATTTGTAAGCCATTCCTGTTTAAATATTTAATGAAGTCGTTGATTTCTTCGCACTCCAACTGAAGAGAACCGTATACCATTGGGTGATCATTTATTTATCAATCGTATATCAGTTGTATGCTTGTGCCACGTCTTATTCCACCGGAGAACCACAATTACACTATACTCTTGTTTTTGAAAATGGAACAAAAAATCGAAGCGCTACAGATCAAGGGCTGAGGTCATCTTATTCATATTCTTGTGGAGTTGTCTGGCCAGGACATCTGCAGCTGCAGAATGGCTGTGTAACAGGAGAAAGGAGAAGAAAGATAATATCAGGAAGGACAAAGAAAAAAAAAAAGGAGGGGAAAACAGATCCACCCTGTTGGTTTTAAACGCCAACACAACTGCAACTACTTTCGAAAAATCAACTCAGTCAATTTCAGGAATCTCCATCCCTGTTGCGAAAAAAGTGCCTGTTGTCATAGTGCGTTATGATTTTGCCTTAAGACGAAACAATGACCCAAAGGAAATCAGTTTTATTTGGTGCACAGTGTACATTCCGTGATATTAGAATGCGAGCTGAAAATATTTCCAAGAATGAAAAGATCATTAACCGGAAATGTTCCTTTGTCCCGTGTAGATAGATTTGTAACTTTACATGCGAGATCGAGAGAACGAAAATTGCAGTCTATCTACTGCATGTGTTTCACTTTCAGAATCATGTGGTGTCTCATTTACCCTCCAATCATGTTCCTAGGTTTGACTGTGTGTTGTTGTCTATTGTCATGTTGGATTCAATGAGGAGAGATTGTGATTTGATTCGAATTTTCATGCCTTCAAGTAAAGATTCCTGCGTTTATTCATATCACCAACGTTGCCTGCGATCTGCAAAAATATAGTTATAGAGCGCCAGCTCGTGATAGGGTTTCTGACAATCAACTATTTTGCAGAAGCTTGTGAAGTTATTGGCATAAGGCCCCTAAAGAGATAGATAGAGAGAGAGGGGGGGGGGGGGGTGGGAGAAAAAGACACATTCCGAGAGAGAGAAAAGGAAAAGAGAAGTAGCCAGAAAGACGGAGGGAGGGCGGGGTGGTAGCATAAAGAAGACAGAAATTTGATTGTGTAAAGTCACCCTTGAAACAAAAACAAATTAAATCAAGAAAACTCGAGTTTCGATGAAACCGATCCATACCTTTGATATGAACGTTTGGCACAGAACTTTTTGAATGGAATCAGTTTTTCTGTCCAGGTTCTCCTTCTACTGACATATGATACTCTCGGGGTGGTCACTGTGCCAGTTAAAGTATGTGCCTCTTGGCAAGCAGTAAGATAAAAAGACAGCAAAATATGAAAGAAACATGAAAATATTATCTCTGTATATAACAAACGATAAGTGACAGGGACATAATTGATTAAAGGCAATTATTATTTTTATTGTAGGAGGGAGTGTCCATGGAGTGCCCTCTAAAAATGGTTCTGCATGATTTGTGTTTGATAGCTGATGGTTCGCGTAAAGTTGAGAAATAGTATATTTCGTTATGCGTAAAATAGTGAGTATATACATTGCACTTGTGTCAATCATTAGTAGTTTCCAGATTTGTTAAAATCTACAGATGCTGCACTATGTTGATTTGGAAGCGATGTAATGAAGAATTTTGATTAAAAACTGGAAGAAGTTTGGCAAGGGTGAATCAATCACAGCAGGTTCCCCTAAGCAACAATTTGTCATAATGAACGTCAGTTTTAGAGGTTTCCGCATGCGTACGTACTGCATTCAATGTTTTTATCTAACTCTGAAATCAAGGAATCTTTTATCATTTAGCATTATTAGCAATGCCGTCCGCAAGGCCCTCCCCTCTATTTCATTTACGTTCCCTATTTCATCTTAAATTCATATAATATCCTGGGAATTATAACTCTATTATTGTTTCTTATGGGTGATGCTCGTTATTCCGAAGGTTCGTTATTCCGAAGGTTTGTTATTCCGAAAGGTCGTTATTCCGAAACACGCAAATTGCGTATGCCTAGATGTTCGTTAGTCCGAAAATGAAAAAGGGTTTGTTAATCGGAACATATTTTGTGGCGTTATTTCGAAGGTTCGTTATTCCGAAGGTTCGTTATTCCGAAGGTTCGTTTGTCCGAAAATAAAACAAGGTTTGTTATTCCGAAGGTTCATTAATCCGAAAATGAAATAAGGTTCGTTACTCCGAAGGTTCGTTAATCCGAAAATGAAATAAGGTTCGTTAGTCCGAAAATAACTAACGAACTAACGAACCTTATTTCATTTTCGGACTATCGAACCTTCGGAATAACCAACCTTCGGAATAACGAACTGTAACCGTTTCTTATATTGGTTTCCACGGACAGGACAATCTTGGTTTACCTAACCTGCCTATGAATTTATTACGATGTGATAACAATATTCGCATTTGGAGATAGCAGACATGGCCGAAGAAATGTCATATCTTATAAAGATACCTGACGAAAGGTGGGAAAATGATAAATGTGGTAGCGCAGAGTGACAATGACAATATTGTAGATGAGGAGTTGAGTGAGGGGAGTCTCACGAGCTTGCATGCGTCAGCGGAATATCTGTAATATAATGATCCATAGCGAAAGCTTGTAAGATATACATACGCAGAGAGACGGAGAAGAGTGAACGAAGGGAAGAGAGAGAGAGAGAGAGAGAGAGAGAGAGAGAGAGGGAGAGAGAGAGAGAGAAAGAGAGACAGAAGAGAGAGAGTGAGAGAGACAGAGAGAGAAAGAGAGACAGAAGAGAGAGAGCGTGAGAGAGAGGAGGGAATGTAAGAGAAACAAAACAGTACAGGAGTGGGATAATGCAATGTATTGAGCTTAAAGGTGTATGTAAGGGCAATGTCCTACCTGTCCTATGTAATCACAAAAGACAAAAATAAACATTCAGATCGATTCATTCGCATTTCTTAAGAAATATTCATAATTTGGTTATGGAGATATTCTCCAAGGATTAAATCATTAATCATCACAAAGCATTACACTCGGAGTAATGATTGTTATTATTTCTCTGTGAAATGACTAATTTCGCAATTTTTCGTAAGAGTTCGTAAATGACTTTTAAGGCTTTATAGGATAATTGTTTGTCATAAACTTCGTCTCATCTCTGCAATGCTGATTGCACTCATCAGTATTTCATTATACTATGTAAGAACTTGAGTTCTGAACATGTTACCTTTCCACCCTTGCCTTTAATCCAAGACGTTTGTGTCTGCAGTAAGCACATAAACAGTCTTCATGGCTACCCCAAAATATCAAAATAACATCCTAGACATGTTAGAAGGCAGACAAATTTGTTAACGATCGTTAAACTCATATTCCGTAAGCGAACATATGATTTACACTGGGCCTGCGTTCCCAAAACCATATTCAGATGACATCATGACTCATAGTGTTGTTATGAGAAGAAGAAGAATAGAAAACTTACGCAAGATTTGTATAGATGTAAACAGTTCAGTTGTGAAAAGTCAGCCACTTTCAAGGAGGCTCTATATGAGAAATTTATCATCGTCATGAACATCATCATTATTATTGTTATTGTTATTGTTACTGTTCTCATTATAACTATTGTTATTATTATTATTATTATTATTATTATTATTATTATTATTATTATTATTATTATTATTATTATTATCATTATTATTATTATTATCATAATCATTACTATTGTTATTGTTATTGTTATTATTATCATCATCATCATCATCACCATTATTGTCATAATCATTATTATTGTTACTATTATCATCATCATCATCATCATCATCATCTTCATCATTATAATCATCATTGCTTTCATTACAGTCAAGGGTCACATCTGATAGGAGCCATGCATTTCTTAGGTTTCATGTTTTCCATAAACCACTGTCTGCAGGAAAGCTCAGTAAGAAATGTTACAAATCACTTTTATCCTTCTGATTAGTCGCACAAGGTCTGGGCAGTCCTTTGCATTCTTTTGTCGGTTGGACACCAAGCGACGTGTGCATGCAAAGCTAGCGTAGACCTGCGTCACTGACTGACGCATTCCTTGATTCGCTATGTGATAATGACCTGGCGCACAAATTGAATGCAGATGGAAAAAATGGAACCGTTGAAGTACTGGTGCAAGCGGTGCTTGCCTTTCGTAAGCTCGATTAGCGCAGGTATTAGCGCAGTGGATGTGAAACTGGTGAGTGTGGCCTGATAAACGTTAGTAATAACACAACTGCAATGACGCGAGATGTGCAGTGTGCATATTGGAGATTCATACTTTGACGGATCGGATACCTGACGCAACGCAAGCACACACCTGACTATCCCATCTGGCTGGCCCCCTTTATCAATACTTCCTTTGGCCTATACAATTGTAATTACCTCATTTAACTTGCAATTGTTTACTAATCTACCTCATTCATGAGAGAACAGGTGTAGATAGTCGACGAATGTCTGCAGTACCTTTGCTTGTCTGCATATAGGCTGATGTAATCAGATAAAGAACAGAAACAGAACCAGATTAACAAGAAGCTGAAACATTTTAAGATAGGAAGTTTGGAATACATTTTATGGTGCTGCAATTAACCTACAGAAATTAAGAATAAAATTAGTTTTTGTAAGTTACCCAAATAACCTCAATTATGAGATTCCTGATTGTTTTAAACAAAAAGTCTTGAGTGTCATGTAGATTGTACAATACACAAACAAT